>CM019070.1:98045994-98770994 GCA_009667805.1 Leptobrachium leishanense | reverse complement strand
GGATGTGTAAATGTCTTCTGCAACTATAAAACATGTGTGTGTGCATCCACAAATTTTACACATGAATGTATGCACTAGATGTAAAATTAACCCACCAAAATAGGACAAAAATATCTTAAAAGTTTTAATGTGGATTAATTTCATGATATTAATTTAATTAAGTCTAGTATTAATACAATTATACAAAAAAAACCTCTCAAAATAATTTGGAGGGGGGGGGGGAAGTAATTTTCCGTTTCGGTTTTCGGCCGAACTGATCCTGAATTTTCGGTATCAGTCCGAAATTTTCATTTTGGTGCACCACGTCTAAATTTTTTTATCGTGTTTGCAATCCTGCTGTATGAATATCATGCATTACTGACGTCAAATATTTTATAAACATTACTTCGTGTCTGCTACCATCAATCCATATTTCATGAAAATAAGAGGTGGTTGGTTGGAATCTGTGATGATTTTGCATGTCAGGGTCACATCCTGTGTCACATGGGATTGTACTAGTACGCGATCAGTATTTCAATCTGTACTTTGTGGAATCCCCCTCAACCTACCCAACTACATTGCAGAAAAGTCATTTTTTCCCCTCTCAAACTTCCTATTTTTGTAAAAGTGGACTCTATTTCCTCCAACTATTGATAATTCTGAAAGGGATGCCAATTTTTCAGGCAATTTTTATGGCAAGCTCCACACCAGCACACTCCATTTATTCAGCGATTACTCATATCACATCTACAATGGATGTCTATGTATTTGGGGTGGACCAACTAAATGGCCATTTTTCCTGATGAAAAAGGATGTACCCTAGAACTGGTTCTACATACGCAATGGTCTTTATCCAACTTTAGGCGTGTTAGGTCGAGTAGCCCTCCACTACTCAACACTCTGAGTGTGCCCTTTCCTTCTATGTAAATTCGATATGCCGTGTTAGTCCAGATGCCAAAATCACGAGTATAAACACAAAACCGTGAAGGCCGAGACATGAAAAAGGAAACCAAGAAACAAAACCTCAGCCAGAATTATACGTTATATAGTTGAACTGCACAATTGTGTGTTTCTCTTTTTTATTTCCAGAAAGAGATTCCTAAACAGGTTGGGCTCCCCTTGTCCAGAATTCTGAAATCTGGAAGACTCCAAAATCTGGAATTTTCAAAGCCCTCCCAAGGTCAGAAATACGTATATCCTATCCATGATGCGCGACACGGGTCCTACTACACACCAACGCTCCTTCAATGACTGCAGCATGAAGAGGAATACTCGTGGAGACTCTGCAGTTCCACCATGTGACATGTTGCACAGAGACATGATGGCTTTATGCAGCATGTCCCTTGAAACAGGATGCTCAGCGTCTCCCGACATGTATACATGCTGAGGCTGCAGCAGGTAGTGGATCATGGCTCTCTTGCTGCGTTCCCCTTCCCCCTCAGTCATCAAATTCTACCAAGTTCCAAAAGCCGGAATGCTCAGGATGCGGAGAATTATTTCTGGATATGGGTTTCTCAACCTGTAATAGGTACTATGACTTTTGTAAAGTTCATTGCAATACACTGCTGTCATAATCACAATATTGGTAGGGGTGTGTTACATTGGTATTTTTGGATTGTACTGCTCATTATAGTCAATGAGGCCATATATCACAAATTGGACATTGCATAAGGTTATTATTGGTGATATTTTTAGAAAGCTGCCTTTATAACCAAACTCCGCATTTCACAACACTTCTTTTGCCTTACACAGCAGTCCTTTTTAAGATACAAGTGGATTATTTTGAAAGCTTGGCAAGTCTAAAACCACTTTGCTCTGCCAATGATCTGATGTTATTATCTCCTCGTACCCACACTCCCAACTCTCGCTTTCAGGACTTCTCCCAAGCTGCCCCTTTTTCTTGAACTCCCTCCCCTGCAACATGAGATTCTCCATCTCTCCGGTTCTCAAGAAGTTCTGAAAACGCATTTAGTGGGGTCTATCGGCTTACTTCATAATCTCCCATTGTACATTTCTTGCCCCGTCTTCCCACACAGCCTCCCATGCCCAGCTATTTACTCTCACCTAGTGTGTCTCCCCTCTCATACTTAGATTGTAATCTTGAACAGGGTCCTCCCTCCTAATGTTCTGTTTAACGCGCATGTGTTTTTGTTCTGTTCTCACCCATTGTACAGCACTATGGAACTTGTTGGTGCTTTAGGGGTATTTGTAACTAAAATTGCAAAATGCTGGCATCAATTAGCAGTTCTATTACGTGTAAAGCCACTAATATAGAGGCACAATTTGTAATATAGCGGCTCTCTTTACTGGATCTAAGAATTAACTAAGTGACGGCAAACATGCGTTTGCAAACTACATGTCCCATGACAATCTAAAAGGCTTAAGGCTGGCTACGCATCATGGAATATGTAGTTCCGAAACATCTGGAGTGCCAAGGTTCACCATCACTGAATTAATGGCTTATGCTGAATTTACCCTTCAGTGACTCCACGTTACAGGCCTAGCTGGAATAGGAGCTTCAATTTTTCCTGCATTTTGGTACCCTTGTTATTCCCCTCTTTCCACAAATATACAGGGTTATTCAGAGAGGTGAAAACCTTGAGAATGACTGGAGAATTGAAAATTCTATGTCAAAATAGCCAAACCAGAAAAAAATCTCCCATTTATCTCACTTTCCAAATTGGCTATTTGGTCTAGCTTGTTCTCTTCTCCTGCCAGTTCTCGAGGTTTTCACCTCTCTCTGAATAGCCCTGTTAGTTTCCCATATATACAGAGAGCGACTTAACAATTGGTATATTTTTTGTCGACTATGGAAGCATCTGTCAGATATCTGGATCTGACATCTTCTATTGAAGTTCCTGGTAATCTGAAATTATCTTTCTGGAAGATGCTGTGTGTTTGTCACTATGATGCACCCAGCACCCTATTTTCCTTTCTCTGTGACCGTGAATTTGAGAAGGCAAAACCTACAGGTATCTATAACAATTTGATATAAACATTAACAATGCATTGCGTATATTCAGAAGATAAGTACTGTACCTTTAGCTAAAAATCACATTATCAGAGGAAATAGATCATAAATCTTCCAACAGCACTGAATGAAGTGGGGGAAATCAAATAGTTACCTGTACTAACCTTCTCACAGCAAATGTGAACAGATCCGATATTACACCAACCCACCAAGCTTAGTCTTAAGAAAGAACTGTCCTTTTGTGAGCTGTTGTTCCTTGTCCTCCTGGTTTGTGAGCCTCTGTTGTTTTCGGAATTCTCGACGGACATATGCAAGATAGAAATCACGGTCTGTATACTGCAGCTTGCGCCCCTGCTGCAACAGGGCACGATATAGAGTGAGAACAGCTTCACGGGACCACCCTGCCATGACAGGTGGTAGGACAGAAGCAGAGGTGGCCCAGCCAGTCTGAGGAGACATCAATGGAGACAATATTATATATGAAGAAAAATCGCACTGTGAGCCAAACATCTCCTGTTCTAGTACACAGAGGGTTATCCGGTAAGTTTTGGTGTTTGCTGGTATTGTAGTCCCAAGAAAAGATGGTGCTTCTCAAAACTAATACAAATAGCATAAGGAGAAGCTTCAGGCCTCATTTATACACAAAGTGAAAAGAAAGAACTCTCTTGGATATATCGACTTCACACCATTGAGCCACATGGTTTGAATAGGGATTTTGACCTCTCCCCTTTTTTGCAATAGTTCAAAAGAACCTTGATTCTTAGTCAAAAAACCTTGATCCTAAGTTTAAAATCTTGACCGTATCTCCACATATTGTTATGGGGCATTTAGATCTATTTGTTCATCATAGGCAAACGTTTTACATCAAAAATTAACATTTAAAAAATAATATTTAATATGGATAATAAACATTTAACATGATTAATATTGTTGAATATATCTACAGGTAATAATATTGTAATATTGGTATATTTTTGATGTTTTTTTGTTGTTATTTCTCACATGCTTTATTTCTCACATGTTTTGTATTGAGTCAATGCAATAGGTTCCAGCTAAGGCTAGGGTCAGACTAGCGCAGTTTTAACGTGCGTTTAGCCGCACGAAATCACGGCCGTACTAGCAGCAAATGACGTCCAATGCCGGGGAACATACGACGAACGGCCGCACGAAAGTTCGTCCGCGCAACGCAAGTGGCCAACGAACGCATTTTTTCGAGAACGTCAAACCGCTACTACTGACGTACAGAGTGCGCTGCGGCCGCATAGCGGCGTGTTTGCGTGATTGGGAGACGTCAGACGCTGCACACGTCCGGCCAACATAACGTCCAGACGCAAAAAGTGTTTTATTGATGATCCGTACAAAATCACGGACGAAAAGGCGCATCGTATGACCGCTATCGCGTATTCCGGGGGAAAATACGTACGTTCGTTCGACCGCACTTTTTCACGGACGACGTGAAAAATGCGTTCGTCTGACCCTAGCCTTAGGCTAGGGTCAGATGAGCGCATTTTGTAAGGACTGTGCGTCCGTGCAGTATGGACGGACGTACTTTCTGACTGACGACAAGGTAGTGGCCACACAGTCCGTTTTTTTCACTGACGTATTTTTTGACTGATGTAGCAGGGAAAATAAATTACAATGAAAAAACATTCTGTCCGTCAAAAATGCTGGACGTATATAATGCAGTCCATCTGACCACGCTCCATCACTCACACACAAAGCTATGCAGACGTTGTGGACATGGCGCACTCCGCACGTCCGTTCTAGCAGTATTACGTTCTTGCCTAACCTGCGTCCGTCAGCCTCCGCACTTCTGTGCGGACGTACTTCGTGTGTGGGGCTCCATTTAACACAGTTGTATGCTATCACGGACGTTACTTATGTGCGGGCAACACGGACGTTAACACTGTGCTCATCTGACCTCAGCCTTAACCTGAGGGGTTAAACCATTTGGTGCTGAATATTGGAGAAGAGTTGAGAGGAACTAAAGAGTCTCCTCCTTGCAATTGAATCATTAACCTGATTGCTGCCTTTTCACCTGTTGCTGTTACCTATTTATATGTGCAAAATACTCTGTATGTTTAGACTTGACAAAAAGCAAGAAACGTTGTCTTTTTTCTGTGCTCACCATGGAATAAAACCTTTTTATTCATCACACACAAGAGTTGGTGAATATTTTTCTATATCATTCACACACAACACATGAGCAAAATTGAATATTGCGTATTGCGCACGCGCGTATGTGTGATAGCAAAGATGACCCCCCCCCCCAACAATGAGTTGATCAACCATTTAACGTTGCTTGCATTATTGAGGCAGCAACGCTTGAGAGAACCTGAAAGCATCGATTCTGGACCCAACCAACCCACGATGGGATGAAGATTTTAGTGAAGCAAAACGTACATCATTCCCTTTTGCCATTTGTTGCATTAAGAGAGCACAGCATTTAGTTAAAGTATGCTGTGTTCTCATACGGTATATAACTATACTGTATGTATCTTAAAACGTAAAATTAAAGGTGATGGGCATTAAAAGTAAAGTCACAAGATATTTTCACTTCTACATTAAAGTGATGGAGGAATTTCTAATCTCCAGCTGTGATGCCGGCTCTATACCCTATTTTATGTGTGTGTACATTATTAATATTTTTATTTTCAGCAGACCATCTTATCTTTTGGAACATTTTTGTATTGTATTTTATTTTTTTATTTAGGCAAAATTCTTGATTCCCTATTTTATATTTATTCTGTAACAGACCTTTTTATTAGACTCAGTTTAATGCATTTTTATTGCTCTAAACACCTATTAGAAGAATAGCAGAGGTTTTTTTTTTCTTATGCAGTTTGGCAGTCTTCAGCGGTCAATTCGGCGACCCTGTGGTGAATAGTGAATTCACCGTAGGGTCAGTGAAATTCAATCGCTGGAGTGCACCGAAATTTCAGTGCTTTCTGAATAACTCAAGTTTTGAATCCGCAACAATAAAAGCTATGTTTTATATACTACTAAGTGGAAAGCCTGACCAGAGGGCAGTCTATTGTTGTTGTCGCCAGCTCAGAATTCACGTCCATAGTTTTTTTTCCAATGTCCTATCCAAGAGTATCTCTCTATATAAATACGTTTGTAATGCGTCCATCGCCATCCCATCCGCAACAGGAGGGCCAACTGAGCAGCTGTGATGGGTGGGCGCACAGCTGGCAGCGCATTACAAAGGCATTTATATATTAGAGCAGGTTCCTCTTCCCTCTTAGAGTGTAAGCGCACGGGAACAGGACCCTCAGATTGTAAGCTCGTGGGGCCCCTTAGATTGTAAGCTCGTGGGGCCCCTTAGATTGTAAGCTCGTGGGGCCCCTTAGATTGTAAGCTCATGGGGCGGGCATTTTTTTTGTAGCGTATACATTATGCGTATATTTAATGGAACGTGGTATGCATGGCATGGCAGGCTAGTATTTAGGCATACTGGTAATATGGCTGGCAGACTGGTATTGTGCATGGCAGACTGGTATTGTGCATGGTATTGTGCATGGGAGACTGGTATTGTGCATGGCATTGTGTATGGCAGACTGGCAATGTGCATGGCAGACTGGTATTGTGCATGGCAATGTGCATGGCAGACTGGTAATATGGCTGGCAGGCCGGGCGCCGAGGAGACGGAGGCCGGGCACCGAGGAGATAAACAAATCCGAGCCGTTGGATGCGCGCAGCCAACCGCCGCAGGTTGCGCTCGCATGCGCAGTCCGTTTTTTTGGCGACTGACACGCCGGAGCTTAATTGTATTATGATATAGATGAGATTGATATAAATATTTCTAAGAAAGGAATATATATATAATTTTTAAATGTTACTTAAGGTGCATGTTTGGAAAAATCAAGACTGACAGAAGACAGGGCTGTGAGCATGAATGCAAGTGAAGCACAGTTAGGCTAAGGTCAGACTCACGCAGTATTAACGTGCGTTTAGCCGCACTAAATCACAGTCGCGCTAGCAGCAAATTACGTCCAATGCCGGGCAGCATACGAACAACGGCCGCACAAAAGTGCGGCCGCGCAACGCAAGTGGCAAACGAACGCATTTTTTCGAGAACGTCAAACCGCTAGTACTGACGTACAGAGTGCGCTGCGTCTGCTAGCGGCATGTGTGCGTGATTAGGAGACGTCAGACGCTACTAATGTCCGGCCAACATAACGTCCACATGCAGAAAAGTGTTTTATTGATGATCCGTACAAAATCACGGACAAAAATGCGCATTGTATGACTGCTATCGCATATTCCGTGAAAAAAGCGTCCATTCGTTCGAACGCACTTTTTCATGGACAACGCGAAAAATGCGTTAGTCTGACCCTAGCCTTAACCAGCTAAAGGATACCGGTTATTCACTGGGTGCTGGTGTTTTGCAATGTTAAAGCACCGACAAATGCTGGCGTTTCACAGAAGTAAAATCGAAGAGCAACAGGATAAGCGTTACAGTGTATATGAAGGGGTTTAGTGTCACACTGCAAACAGAGATGGCGTCTCAGTACTGTAACATTAGATTACACCGGCAATCAGTGAATTACCATAATCTGTCTTCAGCTATTCATGATTGTGTGACATTGTGTCTGCCCCTGGCGTGTCTTTAGCAGGGTACCCAGCAGGATATTTGTTTTTTATTGTGTGATAGTTATTTAAATTTCCAATTGACAATTGTGGTTACAATTATCACAAATTCTTAAAATTTAACTATCGAGCTCTGGGAAATAAGAGAGAGAGACATTACTTAAAGAAACCACACGGAAACTAGAAACTGGTAGGATCAGATTAATTGGCTATTATGATGTGGCTAATGGAGAAATAAAATCAATTCTACAAACATATTGGCCAATTTTGACAGCTGACGAAGAGTTAATGAGCGTAGTCTCACCAACTGCCACATTTACCACAAGACGAGGGGCGAAATATCCGTGATGAAGTATGTCACAGCCACTATAATACTAAATTGCAAAATAATAAAAACAATACAACATGGCTCACACAAACATACCATGGCACACGCAAATGTGGCAAATGCAAAGCATGTAAATACATTGCTACACCATCCCATACCTTTAAAGATAGCATTGATCAAAACAACTTTAAAGTTAAAAAATCATTTAGCTGCAAATCTGAAGGAGTTATATATTTACTACAGTGCTCCTGTGGACTCCTCTACGTGGGCAAAACCATCCGCCAATTACGTGTAAGGATACTTGAACATATTAGATCAGAACGATATCTAAGAGAAACCACCATCTCAAGACATTTACGCATATGTCATGAAAATAAATCAGATCAGGTCAGATTTTTGGTAATCAAATCACTCCAACAGAAAGATAAAAAATTACAACAAAAAGAAGAATGGTGGATAAATAAATTACAAACACTTAGCCCTAAAGGTCTTAATGAGGGCTTCACATATACATCATCATTTTTGTAGCCCACTTAAGAATCCCTGTATAAAAAGTATAAAGTATATGCTGCCTTGAATTAAAATATATAATTTTTAGCTGAGGTGATGGTGAGATACGTATAAAAATAAATATAAAGGACAGCTGATGGAATGTCAATATGGAGGAAACTTATTTTGCCAATTTTATTTGAGAGGGTAAAATTACAACAGAGAAATAATCTTATAAAATTATACACCAGTGTTATAAATTTTTAAATATATGGCATGTTAAGGAAAAATGCAAAATAAAACAAAGAGTGCCTGTATGCAAATATACATACAGATTAATTTGGTGAAACTTTATGCATAAGCGATGAGGGCCTCCTTTATTAGGTTTTAACCCCTTAAGGACGGGAGTAATTTTACAACTTCGGCGCTGTTTCGGAAGTAGAGGTCTGCTGAGCTCATTTTGACCATTTTTAAGTCACGTATTCTTATACCACCCAGACAAATTATATATCGTTCTTTCCGGCAGACTCGGCAGATTAATAATATATCATTATTATATGTATATGTCATGCCCTGCCAAAATGCTATAACAAAAAATGTAAAAAAATTTGAATTTTCAATAAAATTTCAATCTTCCACAGTGTGTAAAGTGTTTTTTTTTTTAAATTTTATTATCCGAGGCTCTGCGGTCATATTCTATTGGGTAGATTTGTTAAAAAAATTAGAACGGTGAACCCATTTTTTTTTTGGGGAGAAATTGCGTGATTTTAGCTAAACCCCCCAAAAAAAAAAATCATTAGTGAAGCATCATTGTTCACATTATAATTGAAATGTGAACAATAGTGCTGCATTAAAAAAAACAAAATTTTTTTTTATTATTATATTATTTTTTTATTATTTAATTTATTATTTTTTTATTATTTTTATTTTTACTTTTTTTACACTTTTATTTCACTTTTACCATGGTCATGTTTGATATCATTGGAAAGGCCATGCTCTGGCCTTTCCAGCAATATCAGTCATGACCCCCTAGCTGCCACCGATCAGGAGATAAAGGGGTTCAAAGAACCCCCCTATCTCCTGCAAGGGATTTCCATGGGAAATCCCTTTGCAGCTAGGGGGTTCCCGGTTAACTGACATCATCGCGCATGGCGCGATGAGTCAGTTGACCGGGGGGTGACCCAGAGGTGGGGGCTGCCATCCAAGATGGCGGCCCCCACCGGAAATAGGCCGCGATCGGGCACAAATTAGTGCCCGGTCGCGACCTGGCAACTAAGGGGTTAACCCCCCATACATCGCTGGAAAGGTCAGGCTGTGACCCTTCCAGCGATGCTGGCCACAGCCGCCGGGGACCAGGCGATCGGGAGATAGAGGGATCCGAAGGATCCCTCCCCTCCCCTCCAGGAGCTTCCCCTGCTCCGGCGGGGGGGGGACGCCTGAAACTGACGTCATCGCGCCACCGGCGCGATGACGTCACAACGCCGGAGGAGGGATCACACTGATCTGACTCCGCGGGAGTCAGATCCAGCGTGGGAGCGACCGGAGAAGGTGAGTATCTCCCGGGGGGTCTCTAAACGCCGAGGACGTGCATTTACGTCCTGCGGCGGCAAAGCCCGCCTAATGCAGGACGTAAATGTACGTCCTGCGGCGTTAAGGGGTTAAAGAGCATTCTACATGAGAGGAAGATTTATTTTGAGTTAGTAATTTAAATGGAACAATAACATTGGCAAAAAGTCCTGCCAATCATACAAATACACCAATGAAGACCCAGTGGGCAGCCCAAGTGCCATTGATCTATACAACTGTGTCCAATTTAAGAAATCAGGAAAGGCATAAAAACCTAGGAACCTCCTGGGGATGTCCATTCTTGCTTTACACATAGAACACTTCATAACTCCTGATGACGCTACGAGGAAGTAGCGAAACATGTTGAGTATCTGAGAATTTATACTGGTATGAATATATTTACCTGAATGAAGCAAACAGATTTAGGGATCTTGCATTGCAATCAATTTCATACATTATAACAATAAGATGATGGGGAATGTTCACTAAATTGTGCCTTTTTGCTATGGATGTATTGTAAAAACTTCTTCTCTTTACTGTCCTATAATCCCCAACCCATGATGGTTGGTTTTCTGACTTATTTAGAAATAGAGAGCCGTCTTTTGAGAATAATTTGGAGTTTCATGAAACCAAGTAAGGTAAATTGGCAAAACTATACCCTATCTGCAAGCCCCTTGGCTGGAACGAAGCGAACAGATTTAGGGGAACTCCCGCTCGACTCGAACTATTCATTTATTACAACAAACTGAGGGAGAGGGTTCTCCACATTTAGCTTCCATGTTGTTGAAATGGAGATAAACAATACTCTTTTTTTTTCTCTATCTGCAAATTTACATCAATTAACCCATGTAGGTTGTTTCTTGAATCATTTAGAAACCGTGACCAAACATTGGGAAAATATTGTGGTATTTAGAAAATTTAGCAAGTTAATATACCCTGTTTAATAATTTTTCAACGTTCTGTACCTTCCTATAATTATCAACCTATGAAGGTTGACTCTGGAATTATTTAGAAACTGAGAAATCTTGGGAAGAACATTGTTAAAATTTAGCAAAGTAAATTAGCATACCTCTATTCAATTGTGTGTGTGTTTTTAAGGGTGTTCACCGTTAGATTTTGTTTAAGGCTGGGGTCAGACAAACGCAGTGTTAACGTCCGTGTTGCCCCACATAAGTACGTCCGTGATAGCATACAATTGTGTTAAATGGAGCCCCACACACGAAGTACGTCCGCACAGAAGTGCGGGGGCTGACGGACGCTGCAAACGGACGCAGGTTAGGCAAGAACGTAATACTGCTAGAACGGACGTGCGGAGTGCACCACGTCCACATAGCTTTGTGTGTGAGTGATGGAACGTGGTCAGACGGACTGCAATTATACGTCCAGCATTTTTGACGGACAGAATGTTTTTTCATTGTAATTTATTTTCCCTGCTACATCAGTCAAATACGTCAGTGAAAAAAACGGACTGTGTGGCCACTACCTTGTCGTCAGTCAGAAAGTACGTCCGTACTGCACGGACGCACAGTCCGTACAAAATGCGCTCGTCTGACCCTAGCTTTAGAGTGCAGACTTATTAAAAGTTAAATTTTAAGAATTTGTGATAATTGTAGCCACGATGGTCAATTGGAAATGTAATTTAGGGTTACCCCCAGCAAACAAGGCAATGTGGTCTCTACTTTAGAAACCTTGGAATTCATTTTTTAATTTACCATAATTTTCGCCATCAGGCGACCATATATAAGAACTTATTGGGATAGTTCTTTAAATGCTATTTTAGTGAAATTATTTTGCTTGTCAGGACAAGTAGATTGGGCTCCCGGTTTAGTCCGTTGGACAAGTAGATTTTTTTTCAATTTCCACACACCTGTGATGTCACAGAGGTTCTCAGGATATCCAGGAAAAAAGTTCTCTTTTCTTTTTTTAAAACTGAAAACTGTACGGATACACGCTGCCGGGATGCAGCTCGGTTCCAGTCCGTTTTTACGCGATGCAACTATACGGATCCATACGCGGCTGTGCGTATGGAGCCATTTATTTGCATATGTTGCATATAGTACAGTACAGTACAATAGAGTAGACGTTCCTTTTACACTGACGCCCGTCTGGCCACATCGCTGCGCTCAACGCTGCAAGGCTCAATCCTCCAATGGAGGATCGCACTTTGCAGCCCCGTTGAACGCACGCCATAGCGCTTCGATGGGGAAGCTTGCAGCAAAGACGCAGCACGGCCCCTTTCGCACGAGCAACAGCGTGTGGCCTGCCCCGTCACAACGCTGCAACGGATGCCGGGAGGCACGTCAGTACGGGCGCACATAGAAGCGCAGCCACAGGCATCCTTGGACAGTAAGCACACCATGAAAAGATACAGATAAGGTACCATGCCCAACAAACATTGGCTCGCGTAAAATGGAACTACAAACTCTATATATGCTAGTCTGTTTTGCAAACACAGTCTCAATAAGCTCCTAATCAAAAATTTGCTGTCATTCACCTCTAATGGCAAGTCAACTAAAAATACCACAAAAGCAGAAACGAATCCTACTCACTCCTACCAGGCAATTGTGGATGTGTGCTAATAGTGTGCCCAAGTCACAGAGGAAGGCCAGCAGCACAGCTCTGCATGATCAACATAAGTGTGCTACACACCCGTGTAGCTCTTTTAACGTGTCACAGTGTTGGGTCATGTAGTTACATTGTAGCGCAAAGCGGCAGAATGAGTTATACAATGTAGTAAGTTTATGAAGGTGCGTTTGCGGGGCAGCTGCATACACTACATCTCTGTAATCAGTAGCCGGCATAAGCATTTGTTGTACAATCTGCTTTCTTACCGCGGGGCTCAGGCAGGATTTGTTTCTGTACATGGCACCTAGTTTGGGGTAAAGTTTAGATGAGAGTTTTTCGATGTGGAGGCCAAAAGGATAGATTTTGGTCTAACCACATACCTAGATATTTGAGAGAAGTGACTGGTCAGCGTGCCATTTGATTTTGTCCCAACACATAGATGGGGATTTTGCAATGTGTAGTTTAGGTACTGTTCCAAAGAGCATCATAAAAGTTTGGTCAGTATTTAAAAAAGGTTTGTTGTGTTTGATCCACTTTTCTACCTCTGTGAATTGTTCTTGCAGCACTGCCTCCAGCTGCGGGAGATTTGGTTTGCTTGTATAGATAACAGATGTTTCTGAACTACAACTCCCATGGCTCTTTGGACATTACATGCGCAGATTTCTGGAAACTAAGTCATCAACATCTGGGGGGCCCTGTTCCAGTCTACACACTGGGACCACTCAATATAATTGAGTGTGTCGCCTCAGGCTCGTGTCAGAAGAGCACACTGATCACGTTTGTACATCCGCTATAGCATATAATTATGACCAATCGAGCCCCACGCAAGAGGTACGTCCGCACCGTACTGCGGACGCATAACGGACACGGCAAACAGACGCAGGTTAGGCAGGAACATAAATCCGCTAGAACGGACGCACAGAGTGCGCTGCGTCTGCATAGCTTTGTCTGTGAGTGATGGAACGTAGTCAGACGGACTCCATTTTTGACGGACAAAAATGTTTCTCATATTAATTTATTTTCCCTTCTACATCAGTCAAAAAAAAGTCAGTCACAAAAATGGACTGTGTGGCCACTACCTTGTCGTCAGTCAGAAAGTACGTCCGTTGTGCACGGACGCACAGAATGCGTTCGTCTGACCCTAGCCTTAGTGACCTCATCACTGACCTGGAGGGTGGGGGGATATCTTGGGTCTTGTTCAGCTCTCCAAGATTGACCCACCCAGAGGCTGAAGATCAGAGAGTGATATTCTCAGATTCCTGCTCATCAGGACCTAGCCACCCACCTGTGGCTCTGATTGAACATGTAGCCCAGCAGCCACCAGATGCTACACAGAGCAGCAGGTCATATCTAGCACAGAGGGAGCCCAGTGCTGGAAAAAAGGGCAATGAATCTTAAAGGTTTAATATGGGAGAGGGGTTAGAGAAGGAATCAGGAGGGGTTAATGTTGTCCCCTCTGATTCATCGAGTATTTCATCAAGCAAAATTGGGTAAACAACGGTTTTCCAGCAAAGTTAATTTTTAAGTCTCAGAACTGCGAAAAAATTCAAGGTTCGATTCTTCAAATACTTGAAAATTGTTTAGAACCCTTATTTCCAGTTATGCTTATTTTTATCTGTTTTGAAATACAGTGTATATTATAAAATGCATTATACAATTTGGGGAATACGCACAGATAATCTAAAGCTCCGTGAAGTCATCAATTAAATCGTAATCAGCCGGATAACAATCACGATATATGTCATTAACCAGTGCTATACTAAAAACAAAACTCATCATTTGTCTACGCCCGAGAAAACGGCTCAGACATGCCCGAGAAACCGGCTCAGACATACCCTCACCTCCACTACGCTGTGACCAACCGTAGCGCATCCCCCTGAGATACAGCCCTTGACTTGCCGCTGCTCACATTACCTCTCAGGGTCGCCGGAAACATGGCGGAGCTTCCGGGGTCAAAGAGAGGCGGACACTTCCGTTGGGAGGTTCGCAATTTCGCATTCGTACAGAAACCGAAAAAGGCAAATACGGAAAGTGTACTCCTAGCTAGTGAAACAGTAGCGGTGTACCATTCTCCAGGCTGCCTGCGGAGTGTATTCATATGTTATACCGTATAGCACTTTAGGATCGGAAAAAACCAATTCTAGTAGTGTGGAGTCTGTTGTACAGTATTTGTTTTATTGAAAATTGTAGTTTATGCTTCATTCCAGGACCAGGCTTTTTGATACGCCTCCTATTGCTAGATTAAGATGATGTTTTAAAAAACAGAAGCTAGACACGTTCCTGTTACACTTTTTTTGCATTTTTTTTATTGAAAATACCAGGGTACAGAACAGAAAAAGGGGGATGGTGGGATGATTGATTGCAATACTCAGCTCTATCACTAGGTGTCAGTATACATAATACACAGCTGCTAATGACTCAATATATGTTGATCTTTTCTACAGTTCTTTATAATAAGTTGCAAATGTTTATTGAAAAGGATTAACTGTTCACGTACTGATATACAAACAGCTGTAAAATTGAATCATAGCAAATTATTAAGAAACAATAGAGAAAATGAGTCTACATAGGGATTATTGGTGGAATATCATGGTTACACATGCCAAGGAACATATTTAGCCAGTTACTAAAAGGAATATTGGTCTATTTATTTTTCTAGATGGGGATTATGGGTGGACTATCACGGTTGGAGAGGAGTTGATAAAGAAGGATTAAGGGAATCCGCTAAAATCCCAAAAAGTGTTGCAACAGGAGAGCCATTGTTATTCTGGGCTCAAAACCAAGTGAGCGTGTTATCTAATAATATATTTTGAGTGAGTGCAGAACATCCTTTCCTTTTTGCACAATGTGATTTATCTTTTATACATGGTCCTGGAGAATTGTTTCAAATTAGAAGGAGGAGGGCCCCATGCTGAATAAAAAGTGGGCAAGGCGTGATCCACAGAGCTATCCCATCACATTTAATGGTGCTCTGGAAAGAGTGAGTTCTGAATCAGGGGAATATATAAGTGGGAAATTTGTGTATTAAGATATTACGCAATGAGAAGTATTGTATTCCTATTTTACGAGGTATAGAATAAGAAGCAGTGAAAAGAATGAACATTGAGATAAGTATTATGCAGAAGAGTTTCTGTCCTTCACATGTGTGAGGTTTAACAATGCTTGGGTACGCCCCCCCAGCTCATCGCACTGCGTAAAGATTACTTCATCTTTGATATATGAGAAAGAAAACGGTCTATTGAAATTTCATATATGGTAATTTATAAGAGAATTTGTTTATCTAAAATTGAAATTTAACAATTTGTCTCAGAAGTGGGATCTTCCATTCAAATGTTACATTTGTTTGTTCAGATCATGAATCTTAATGCCTTTCTGGTTATATTTAGTTTTATGGTTTTGGCTGTCACAGCTTGCTGTTTTTTTTTTTTGTTGCAAGGTTGGACACTCTTTGTCTTGGTTTGTTTTTGTCATTTTGTGTATTGTAGTAAAGGAAAAATCGTTTGAGGACCTCACGTGTTTTGTTTGAAGTCTGCCCGCTGCGCTGATTGTATTGTATAGTGCTGGAAATTGAGCTCATAAAAAAAAAAGATGTTTCTATCTGTATTGTATTCTGGAGTTTTTTTGACTCGTCCATATCTGCTTGTCATTTGAGCGTTTTATTTTAATTGATTAAGATCTAATTTCTTCTCGTATAGCAAAATAGTTTTGACTCCCTTTGAGAGCCATTCACTTTGCATTGCTAATCTTATTGATTTTTTTTTTGATTGGGTAACAAAAATAATAGACACAGGTGGTGCAGTAGACATTGCTTATTTAGATTTCAGTAAGGCTTTTGATACTGTTCCGCATAGGCTTATCAATAAATTGCAATCTTTGAGCTTAGTTTCCAATATTGTTGAATGGATTAGGCCGTGGCTGAGTGACCGGCAACAGAGGGTTGTGGTAAATGGAGTTTATTCGGCGCAAGGTCTTGTTACCAGTGGGGTACCTCAGGGGTCAGTACTTGGACCCATTCTATTTAATATTTTTATTAGTGATATTGCAGAAGGTATTAATGGAAAAGTATGTCTTTTTGCTGATGACACAAAGATTTGCAACAGGGTTGACGTTCCTGGAGGGATCAGCCAAATGACAAATGATTTAGGTAAACTAAAAAAAATGGTCGGAGCTGTGGCAATTGAGTTTTAACTAGACATGTGCACAGCACAAAATTTCGTTTTGAACTAATCGATTAGTCCTAAAATGCAATTTATTTAGTTACTAAAGAATTTCGTTTTCAGTTCTTTAGTATGAAAACTAATTTCATTCATCCGAAAATCAATGGATACAATTACTATTGTAGTGGCTCCTCAGAGGGCTGAGATCGCTGCTTGTTACAGTATCTCTCACTCTCAGCACAATGTGGGCCATATTACATAGTTGGTGCTAACTTAACCAGAGCCATTATAGCCTATGGAGGTTTTCAGTTTACAACAGCTCTGGTTAAGTTAGCACCAACATTGTAATAGTGCCCCGTGTCAGGCAAAGCTGTTACAGTAACTGACTGCTGCTCATCACAGCGCTCAGAGAGGTTAGAACAATATTATTTCCTTGTTTTACTGAAACTCTGAGCGCTGTTAGTCAGTTACTGTAACAACTGAGCCTGATACATTGTACTGAGAGATAATGTAACAAGCAGCCGATCTCAGCGCTCGCAGACACTGGTTTTAAAGGGCTGTATAACGTTTAGAACATCCTCCTGCATTAATTAATACCCCTCTCTGTATAATATATAGAACATCCTCCTGAATTCATTAATGTCCCTCTCTGTATAGAACATCCTCCTCAATTTATACCTTTCTCTGTATAATGTATAGAACATCCTCCTGCATTAATTAATGCCCCTCTCTGTATAGAACATCCTACTGCATTGGCATGTGGAGGGTGCAGAACTTCAGATGTTGCGATGTCGCGCTCTTCATTGCTGGTCTCTTTCACTCATCAATGTAATATCACAAAAAGGACTGAAACTAAAATGTAGTGCATTTTATTTTAGTTTCTTTCGTTTTTTGTACTGAGCAGTTTCGTTTCTCTTGACTCCTACTAAAACTAAATTATCCCAAAATTCTGACTAAATCGTTTTAGTACTAAAACGAATGCACATGTCTAGTTTTAACGTGGATAAGTGCAAGATCATGCACCTGGGACGTAAAAACCCAAGGGCTGAATATAGAATATTTGATACAGTCCTAACCGCAACATCTGAGGAAAGGGATTTAGGGGTTATTATTGCAGAGGATCTAAAGGTAAGTAGTCAATGTAATAGAGCAGCAGGAAATGCTAGCAGAATGGTTGGTTGTGTAGGGAGAGGTATTAGCAGTAGGAAAAGGGAAGTGCTCATGCCACTGTACAGAGCACTGGTGAGACCTCACTTGGAGTACTGTGTGCAGTACTGGAGACCGTATCTCCAGAATGATATAGGCATCTTAGAGAGAGTTCAGAGAAGGGCTACTAAAATGGTGTACGGCTTGAAGGAGAAAAGTTACCAGGAAAGGCTTAATGATCTTAACATGTACAGCTTGGAAAAAAGACGAGACAGAGGAGATATGATAGAAACCTTTTAAATATGTAAAGGGAATCCACAAGGTAGAGGAAGGGAGTATATTTAAAAGGAAACAAAGTAGCAAAACAAGAGGACATAGTCTTAGATTAGAGGGGCAAAGGTTTAAAAGTAACATCAGAAAGAATTATTTTACTGAGAGGGTGGTGGATACATGGAACAGTCTTCCAGTTGAAGTGGTAGAGGCCAAAACAGTAATTGAATTTAAGCAGCCATGGGATAGGCATAAGGCTATCCTAAACAAAAGATAAATCCATGTAATTGGGCAGACTAGATGGGCCGAAAGGTTCTTATCTGCCGACATTTTTCTATGTTTCTATAATAATAATATTTAACTATTGAATAATTGCCAAAATGGCTGACGTCATTTACAGGTTCTGTAACCTGTACAATGGAATATATATAAGTTATCATAATACAGTAGGCAAAGAGGTCCTGTTTAAGAGCTTACAATCTAAAAGGATAGAGTGATATTGAAGGGTTAAAGTTTATGTAGAAAGTGCCTACAGGTTTTGTAGCGCTGTACAAAGGAATGTTAAAGTATGTATGTTAGTACCTATAAGAGGGAAAGGAGATCAGGCAGATTGTATGCTGCATTGCTAGCCATATGTCTTTCTCATTGAGTACGTGTTGGGAACGTACAAAGCAAGTATAGTGTCTGCCTATTGTTAGTTTTACTTTTTTTTTGCTGATTGTTTTTGTCTTTTGGTGTGAAGTGCAACGACGTATGGCTGTACCCCCATTGAATTTTCTTGGAGGGAATTAAACAGGCTGTAAAATAGATGCACAAACACCTCACGTTTAAATGTTTGTTTTTAACCAATATCCTTAATGAAGATTGTTGATTTTAAATGTTTATCAAGAATCTTTTTATGGGTGAGTTTCCTCTGAGAACTTTCTTGCTAGGTATTTTGTCAATTTTTAATATGCCCTTCTATACGTTTTTTCTTTCCCAGTTTATGATATCTGTATTATGTGTTTATTTGAATATACAAGAGAATTTAAGGAAAAATGGTGACCGTTACAAAAGTAAAAAAAATTTTTTCACATTGTTCTTCTAGTAAACCCAAAACTGGTGAGTGTTTTTAAAGGGCAGGACAGCTTTCAGCAACACATCCAATAATATCACACTGATTGGACTCAAGGTTGGCTCACTCCTGGCTCCAATTAGCTCTTGGAAAAGTCATTAGGCTAGGGGTTCACATACTTTTCCACCCTGCACTGTGAATGTTTACATGTTCTGTTCAATAAAAACATGAAAACATATACAGGGTTATCCAAAGAGATCCGAATTGCTTGAGAAAGGTAACCGAATGCTGAAAATCAGCGTTCGGTTACCTTTCCTGGCCATTCGGCTATCCAGAGAGCAGGCAATTCGCCAAATCCTGGCGAATTGCCTTAACATACGGTGCCTGTTCGGTCCCTTTTCGAGGGCAGTGAAATCCCCATGAAAAGCACTGCTTCGGCTATTCAGAGAACACAAACCAGCAGTGAAAGGTTCCCGAAATGCCCTGCCATTCGGTGGTTTCATGCGGCAAATTTATTCAGGAGAATCCCATAGGCTTCAATGTTAAAAATATTCCAGTTTTAATTCAATATCTAATAAACCGTTCATTATAAAATTCTGCAATAAAGAGTCTCTTTATAGATTTTTTTCGGATACTTTTATGCATTTTTCTGATTTTTTTTTTTCAGTTTACTTATTTTTTTTGTAACAGCCCTTTTTATTATCATTCCCTGGACCTCCTGTGCAAGTTGCAGACATTTTCGCTCAGTAGTTTCTTTGCAAACAGCGTTTCAATTTCACATTCATACAAACGGTTTTGCTAATTTATTCACCTCTGTCTGCGGTGTCGGCTGCTTCGGCTCTGTGTGATTCGGCTCCTGTTCTGGCTTTTCGACGGGTTTATCCAGATGTTTTTGTGGCTTTTCAGCCTGCATTGGGTGAGTTTTGCGGTTAGTTTTCGGTGGGTTTACGGCAGCTTTTCCCTGCAATTCGGGGGCCCTGTGGTGCTTGCTGAATACACTGCAGGGTCACCGAAATGGGATCGGCAAAAGGAACCGAATTGAAGAGAACGAAAAGTCACCGAACGTGCAGTGACTTTTCGAATCTCTTTGGATAACCCTGATAATGTTTGTGTTGTATTATTTTATGCAGACTGTTTTTCAAATTGTTGTGACTTCGATGAAGATCAGAGCACATTTTATGACCAATTCATGCAAAACTCCACGTAATCCCAAAGGGTTCACATACTTTTTTCTTGCAACTGTAGGCGAGGATACTATGGCCCCAGGTATAATTAGTTTAATTGCCTAGTTTCTTTTATCCATTTAAGTGATCACTATTGTATATGTGATCAAAGAGACTTTTGAAAGGTATTTTAATATGAGAGTTTTTTTTATTTTCTGTATGATTATAAATGTCCTGTGAAAAGCCTGTTCTGATAAAATGGGCTGTTACTTCCCCCCTCCATTTCCTGTGTCAAATTCTGTATGTGCAGTTTTTCTTACATAGGATGTTGACCTGCAGGAATTTAGCTACATTTCCTGTATCTGCTCTGGTTGGCTGTTATATCACATTCCTTTTGGGTGGTTAGGAACCTCTTTTCTATAACGAACGTTTCTATTGGATGTTGAAATAATAAATGGCTCTGACTGACCACGAGATAGTCAGACGTGAAATAGCCATATCCTGGTGTGGTTGTTTTTATTGTCTCCTCTGATCAGAGTGCAGCGTCACGCAGCGCCTTACGTCATCTTTGATATATGAGAAAGAAAACGGTCTATTGAAATTTCATATATGGTAATTATAATAGGGAATTTGTTTTTGTTTATCTAAAATTGAAATTTAACAGGTGGATTAACCCTAAATTTGCATCTGGGCTTTCACTCGCTATCTGGGATTATTCCCATCTCGCTCTGGGGTATCGTTTGTGGCCTTGTCAAGTTACTATTTAAGACCCAAGGTGTATGTTTCATTGCTAAGAGCATATGTACAAATCGCGGTAGAGAAATACTGTTTAAATATCGCATATGATCATTGCACCCTAACCGCTAAATATACCCAGGTTTGTACCAACTGTATACCCGTATGTGTCCGCCACCCCTGATAATTGTAAGGTACTTCTTACCCGTTCGAGCTTATCAGATAACGCTAAATCTGTACATTTGTTGACTGCCCTGCAGCCTGCACAATTCATTGACTGTCAAACGAATCGTGTTTCTGAATGTGCTCTAAGTTGTCCGTTGGTCTTGAAACCTTTGGAATTTAGTGACAAATCAGTTCTTTTGTGCTCCTTTGCTTTGGAGAACAGGTCTGTGAATACAGAGTATTTGGTACAAATCAAGCAGGTATTTCTGTCCAAAAAGATCTCAACCTCGCTACTCCTGTGTGAGCACTACGGTTCCCGTTACATCACGTCAGGGCCTGATATGTATGTGACAGATTTATCTGAACTCTTATCTAAACTGGGAGTTATAATCGCAAAGCAAGAAGAGCAAGACATTGCTTATTTAGATTTCAGTAAGGCTTTTGATACTGTTCCGCATAGAAGGCTTATCAATAAATTGCAACCTTTTGAGCTTGGATTCCAATATTGTTGACTGGATTAGGCAGTGGCTGAGTGACCAGCAACAGAGGGTTGTGGTAAATGGAGTTTATTCGGCGCAAGGTCTTGTTACCAGTGGGGTACCTCAGGGGTCAGTACTTGGACCCATTCTCTTTAATATTTTTATTAGTGATATTGCAGAAGGTATTAATGGAAAAGTATGTCTTTTTGCTGATGACACAAATATTTGCAACAGGGTTGACGTACCTGGAGGGATCAGCCAAATGACAAATGATTTAGGTAAACTAAAAAAATGGTCGGAGCTGTGGCAATTGAGTTTTAACGTGGATAAGTGCAAGATAATGCACCTGGGACGTAAAAACCCAAGGGCTGAATATAGAATATTTGATACAGTCCTAACCTCAACATCTGAGGAAAGGGATTTAGGAAATGCATGGATATGCCCCCCCAGCTCTCACATGGATATGCCCCCCCAGCTCTCACATGGATATGGCCCCCCAGCTCATGGATATGGCCCCCCAGCTCATGGATATGCACCCCCAGCTCTCACTTGGGTATGCCCCCCAGCTCATGGATATGCCCCCCCAGCTCATGGGTATGCCCCCCAGCTCATGGGTATGCCCCCCAGCTCATAAAGCGTGCGATGCTGCGCTCTGATCAGAGGAGACAATAAAAACAACCACACCAGGATATGGCTATTTCACATCTGACTATCTCGTGGTCAGTCAGTCGTTTATTATTTCAACATCCAATAGAAACGTTCGTTATAGAAAAGTGGTTCCTAACCACCCAAAAGGAATGTGATATAACAGCTAATCAGAGCAGATACATTTCTAAATCATGTAACAAAGACAAAAACAGGAAATGTAGCTATATTCCTGCAGGCCAACATCCTATGTAAGAAAAACTGTGCACATACAGAATTTGACACAGGAAATGGAGGGGGGGAGTAGCAGCCCATTTTATCAGAACAGGCTTTTCACAGGACATTTATAATCATACAGAAAATTAAAAAATACCTATCATATTAAAATACCTTTCACCACCAATGCCCAATACTAGCGATCGCTAATGGTGGAAGCAACAGAATGGTCAGAAACAAGCCGGGTCAAAATCAGGAGCAGGAATCGTAGACAGAAACGGGTCGGCAACTTAAACAGCAATGAGTATAAGCGTAGTGATGCAGGAACAGAACTCCACGTCAGGGCGACGAGGCAACTCCTCGCACCCTGCTTTAAATCCGACGGCTCCTCGTGACCACGCCAGGCCCCGCCCCCTCGGACACTGCTCGGCCATTACATGGTACTGGCACTCAACCAGCCCTTGGCACCGAACCATGCCCAGACCCCCCAGAAAGCACAGCAGGGGCTGAGGATGTAACAGCTTGTGATTAAGTCTATTTATTTGTATTTGCCTTCAGCTCCCTGTAATATGTATATTTTAAATTTGTGTAGGTTTAATAAAATTTGTGTTTAGTGTTCTTGCAATCTGGTGTGCAGTTCTAATTTTCTACATGATCTATGATTGGAGATTTGTAGGGAAGCCTTTGTCTAGGAATTAACACCCTTTCCTTGTGCAGTGTGCAGAATAGCTGAGTTTATTTGTTAAATATGTTCCTTGGCATATGTTACTGTTATATTTCACCCTTAATCCCCATATAGAAAAATGATTATACCAATATTCCTTTTAGTATTAAATAATTATACCAATATTTTTTTTAGAAATGGGTTAAATATGTTCCTTGGCATGTGTTATCCCAATATTCCACCCATAATCCCCATCAGAAACGGGATAAATATGTTCCTTGGGATGTGTTACTGTGATATTCCACCCATAATCCCCATCTAGAAGAATAAATAGACCATTATTCCTCTTAGAAACGGGATAAATATGTTCCTTGGCATGTATTATCCCAATATTCCACCCATAGTCCCCAACTACAAAAATTACACCAATATTCTTTTTAGAAACTGGATAAATATGTTCTTTGGCATGTGTCACCGTGATCAAAACACGAAGGGAAAAAAAGTAGAGTGCAAAGGCTCGGGTCAGACGAGCGTATTGTTCACGTCCGTGATGGCGCAGAAAAGTACGTCCGTGATAGCATGACATATAGGCCAATGGAGTCCCACACACGAAGTACGTCCGCACTGAACTGCGGACGCACAACGGCCGCAGCAAACGGACGCAAGTTGGGCAAGAACGTAGAACCCCTAGAACGGCCGCACAAAGTGCGCTGCGTCCGCATAGCATCCTGTGTGTGTGAGGAGGAGACGTCAGACGCACCTGTTTTGTGGTCTACACATAACGTCCAGACTGCAGAACCTTCCAGCGTGGCTGGAGTATTCTGGAAGCTGAGGAGTGTTTCGTCGACGCTGCAGGTGACATGGACGTGGAGAGGATTATCACCGAAGTTGGGGAGCACCCCGAATTGTGGGACACTGTCAGCGAACATTATAAGGACAAGACCCGTAAGGAGGACGCATGGACTGCAGTTGCGAGGACGGTGTACCCTGCTTATGACACATGGTCTGATCACGAACAGAAAGTGCAGGTGTGAGTATATGATTATTTAATTCATAATCAAATGCATATTGATTTGAAAATAAATGTAAATGACAAATTTATGAACGTCACATGTCAAATGCTCCCCATCTGCCACGGCACCTCACCTGCTTCGCTAGTGAAATAGTTTGCCAGGGCATCGCGATACCTGTTGCTGTGTCGATTCACAGGCATAACATCATAATTCATAAATTCCTCATACCAATAACAGACGAGTCATAAAAGTTATAACCATCCCTCCCATGAACAAAATTATGCAAAACACAGCAGCATTTAACTAAATCTACACAAAACTCGATGTGCACATCTAGTGGCCTATGAAATATCATCCACTTGTTGCTCATTATACCAAAGCTACACTCGACATACCATCTCGTCCGCGACAGCCTGTAACTAAACACCCGCTTCTTCACAGTCAGGTGTGTCCCTGAGTATGGGCGCAGGAGATGTGTGGACAGGCCGAATGCCTCGTCCCCCACAAAGGCGTAGGGGACTGCGATGTCTGTGCCAGGCAAAGGTGTGAGTCTGGGGATGTTCAGGGTCCCACTCTCTATTCCATTCCACAATGTGGAGTTCCTGAACAGTGTGGAGTCAGATTCTTTCTTTCCCATATGACCCCACATCCACCCAGACAAAATTATAGTTGGCATCTGCCACTGCCAGTAGGCCGATTAGAAAAAAAATGTTTATAATTGTGATACAATGAGCCACTCTGCAGTGGCTTCACTATGCGGACATGTTTGCCATCCACGGCTCCCAGGCAGTTTGGAAAGTTTGCTTTGTCCAGTAATCCCGCAGCAATTGGTGCCCATGCCTCGTCTGTGTTGGCAAACATTCCTCCCTCATTGTGTCCCATATTGTCTGGCACACCTTGCGGACGATCTCGCCCGATGTAGATCTGCCAACGCAGAAATTATAATGCAGGTCCTTCAGACTGCATCCACTGGCAAGATACCTATGAAAAATAAACAAATGTATGTTATGATCACATTGCATGAACCGCACCTAATATAATTCTTCTGGTTTGCAGTGCGTGAGGTCATTGTTAAATGTAGGACGGTCAGGGATAATTACACCCGGGTCCTCAAGAAGGATGCAGAATCGGCACGCTCTGGATCAGCGGCGAAGAGGGGCCGCAGTTATGTATATGCTGAGCAGCTTTCATTCCTGCGACGGACCCTTGAACCACGACCTATGGCAAGCAGCATTGATGTCCTGTTGACATCCGGGGCACAGCGACACGTCATGCCATGTGGTTCTGCCACCTGCTCTGAAGATGTGGTACAGGGTGGAGCCGAATCGCAGTTGGAGGAGGAGACCGCTACACAGGAGCCAGATACTGTGAGATCGAACACCACCAGACCGGCGCCCAAAAGGAGAAGGCCACCGGGTACAGACTTTGAGCATGCCATGGTGACCTTTATGGATGCTCACCAACCACCACCTCCACAATGCCGCTTCTGGGACGATGATAACATGACCTTCCACCATTCGTGTCTACACATGTTACACCAGATGAGCCTGGCTCAGAAGCTGGAGTTCCGCCAGAGAACATTGGACACCATCTGACATTTTGAGCCGGCCACCAGTACCACCTGTGCCTCGCAGTGGTGTGGCCCACACACAATATGCTGGTGGTTATTACCGGCAGCCGGAGCCACAACATCTACCTATATCCCCTGGTGCTAGGTCACAACCACCCCCTGGGTCAGAGTACCACCAAGGTTACATGCCCGGTCCTTATTACCGAGATACCCATTATAAGGAGTTGTAGCTTTGTTTCCTTTTCATATTCCTGTTTATGCTATGCATTGTTGGGCTGTTTTGCCTGTATTTGCCACATGTTCGTGGCCTCTGTCATTTTCCTTTAATAAATGTTATGTTCATAAACATATGGTGTGTATTTGTTATTAGGTTTAGAATTACCATTATTGTGGATGAAACACTTATTTTTATGTCATTGTTGTCGGTGTCATGCATTGAGTACGTGTGATTTGCGATGCGCATGTGTGTATGCATGTGCGAATGGACTAGTGGGCATATCACTACACACGGACAATGTGGGCTCTGAACACTGAGCACATGTCTGCTGACTGCAGGGAAGTCATGAATGCTAGTTTTTGATAGTACTTACCGCAACGTGATGACCAGCATCTCCTCCGCTGGTATGGCGTCCCTCATGTTGGTGTCCCTCTTCATCAACGGCTCACGTACCTTCGACAGTTCGTCAAAGGAGGGGATGGACATCCACAGGTTGTTGAAGAACTTTGTCGGGTCCCTCTCTCGCAGTGGCCTGTACAGCGTCATGAAGTGGCCATGCATGTATCTAGCAGCGTTGATGGGATGAAGCCATGATCGCGTTGTCGCTTGTTCCTGAGGTACAGGTAGCCCGTAGCAGCAAACACAAATACTTGAATTGCATCCATCTTGGAAAAAGACCCCATCCACAATATGGCTTTTCACACCCTTTTCCCCTTGTTTTATTCAATCTGCAATTAATTTGGTTACTCATATTTAGCTTTTTTTTTTTATATTGATCCGTCAAGAATCACGGACGTGATCACAGACTGTGTGGCCGCTACTGCGTTTTCCGTACTAACGTATGTCCGTACTGCACGGACGCACACTCCGTAGAAATAACGTTCGTCTGACTCTAGCCTTAAAATTTAAACCCAATTTGTGGATAGTATGGAGGTTTTTAATGAGAGTAATTTTGCAAAGCTGGCATTTAGACGCTGTGCTTGGGGATGCTTGGGACTATATTTTTTTCTTACGCTGCAGCAGCTGGGGCAACGTAATCTGACTGCGTAAATCTTCAGCTGATGGGATGCTGTCACATTGTAAGGAAGGACCTGGTACATCCATTACTCTAGCATCATCCCTGTCAGTGGAGGTTGGAGTCAATGACATGGCAGGACATATAGTGGGGGTAGAGACAGATGAGGAGGACGGGATGTGTGGCAGGTGGTCATGTCGCCTCAAGCACGTGTTACCCAAGCGTCCGGTGTTTTTCCCACCCTTGAGCCTCATCTGACATAGATTATAGCAACGGTGCGGTCTGCTGCACATTTCTGAAAGAACTCCCAGACAGAGTTCCTGGATGTGTTCTTTGAGATAACAGCGCTCTGCACCTGAGCAGCTCTGACATCTGATGCCTTGGACTGGCTAGTGCTATGGTTGGTCATAGAGGACGTTGTGCCTCATGTTTGTTGTGCCTCCTCCTCCCATGACTCCTCTGGTCGATCAGTGACCTCATCATCATTGTCATCACCGCCTTTCTCCTCGTCACTGGAGCCAACTTGGCAGTATGCTGCAGCTGCTGGGGCAACATGAGTGCCAGTTATTTGTGTCACTGGCACCCCCTTCCTCTAGGTTGATTATTCTCCCTTCCACAACCTCAGAGATTGAATCAGAGCACTGTAGTTGCTGTGCATCCTCAAGCAGCATGTCACTGTCATTGTAGTCAAGCAATTCAGCTGACTCCTCTGTGTGTTAGTGAGGCTATGGCAGGAGTAGCTGTGGACATGGAGGCTGCATTAGATGCTTTGGCAGCTGAGGTGGACTGTAAAGCACTACAAGCCTGGCTGGCAGAGGACTTGGAGGATGAGGATGGCCTGGTTAGCCAATCCACCAAATCCTCTGTATGTTGCTGCTGCTTAAGACGGCCAGCACCAGTTAGAAAGGACAAGCGTGCCCCTGCAAAGGATGCTCCACGTCCACGACGACCAGAGGCACAGCCTCCCGACACAGAGGCTGCTTGCCCTCTTATCTGTGCCTGGGAGCGTCTGCCTGTCCTTTTTGGTCTTTCTGACATGGTGAGTGATACATAGATTAAAGATATACAGAACTCTGATTCAACTCTGTTATAAAAATTGGAGATATGCTGCAGAACTCTGATTCAACTCTGGTATAAAGATTTCCAGAACTCTGGTATAACTCAGTGAGACACCCTGATAGCTGGAAGCCAGTGACAAGACACAGATTACAATTCCCAGAAACCACCTACAAGTCAGTGAGACCCCCTGATAGGACCCCCTGATAGCTGGCAACAGTGACACGACACAGATTACAATTTGCAGAAATCTGCTAGAAGTATGTGGGACCCCCTGATAGCTGGCAGTGAGAACACAAAGATTACAACAATTCCCAGATATTTTGTAGAAATGATTGACCCCCAAAATAGTTGGTGGCAGTGAGAACACAAAGATTAGAACTATTCCCAGATATTTTGTAGAAATGAGACCCCCCCCCCCAATAGCTGCTGGCAGACTGGCAGTGAGAACACACACTAACAATCTCCTCTCAAAGAACACGTGCTGGGGCTGCAAGGGACGCCTTATATACAGTGGCAAGAAAAAGTATGTGAACCCTTTGGGATTACGTGGAGTTTTGCATGATTTGGTCATAAAATGTGCTCTGATCTTCATCTAAGTCAGAACAATTTGAAAAACACAGTCTGCTTAAAATAATACAACACAAACATTAAATGTTTTTTCATGTTTTTATTGAACATAACATGTAAACATTCACAGTGCAGGGTGGAAAAAGTATGTGAACCCCTAGCCCAATGACTTCTCCAAGAGCTAATTGGAGCCAGGAGTGAGCCAACCTTGAGTCCAATCAGTGTGATATTATTGGATGTGTTGCTGAAAGCTGTCCTGCCATTTAAAAACACACACCAGTTTTGGGTTTACTGGTTTCAAGAAGCACTGCCTGATGTGAACCATGCCTCGCAGAAAAGAGCTCTCAGAAGACCTACAATCAAGAATTGTTGACTTGCATGAAGCTGGAAAGGGTTACAAAAGTATCTCCAAAAGCCTTGATGTTCATGTGTCCACGGGAAGACAGACTGTCTACAAATGGAGATAGTTCAGCACTGTTGCTACTCTCCCTAGGCGTGGTCGTCCTGTAAAGAGGACTGCAAGAGCACAGCGCAGAATGCTTAATGAGGTAAAGAAGAATCCTAGAGTGTCAGCTAAAGACTTACAGAAATCTCTGGCACATGCTAACATTTTTGTTGACATATCTACAATAAGGAAAACCTTAAACAAGAATGGAGTAGATGGGAGGACACCACGGAGGAAGCCATTGCTGTCCAAAAAGAATATTGCAGCACGTTTGAAGTTTGCAAAAGAGCACCTGGATGGTCCACAGCACTACTGGCAAAATATTCTGTGGACAGATGAAACCAAAATTGAGTTGTTTGGAAAAAACACACAACACTATGTGTGGAGAAAAAAAGGCACCGCACACCAACATCAAAACCTCATCCTCACTTTAAAACATGGCGGAGGAAGCATCATGGTTTGGGGCTGCTTTGCTGCCTCAGGGCCTGGACGGATTGTTGTCATTGATGGAAAAATTGTGAATTCTTCATTGACACAATTATTCAACCCCTTAAAGACTACCACTTTGAAGAACAGAGGTTCATTCAAGTGTTTTCAATCAGGTATTGAAAACACCTGTGGATGTCACGGAGCAGCAATAAAGCATAATAAGCACCAATTAGGCAGCTTTAAATTGACTGTGATACTCAGCTCCTTCTAGACATTTACTGGTGTGGTTACAAACATGGTGAAGTCAAGAGAATGGTCCAGGAAGACAAGAGAAGAGGTGATTACTCTTCACAGGAAGGGCAATGGCTTTAACCACTTCGCTGCTGAGGACGCGCTGAGCGCGTCCTCAGCAGTCCCGCTGGTGTGCTGAGGACGCGCTGAGCGCGTCCTCACATTGGGGTCAGCGTTCGGCCGGGTTCCGGCCGATCGCTGGCCCCTCCGGTGCGGGCTGACATCCTGGATGTCAGCCCGGCATCCGGACCAGCAGCCGCCAGAATTAGGTGTCATCGCGGGGGCGCGATGACACCTAATTCAGGCGCCCCCCCCGCATGTGCGGAGGAGGCGCCTGAAAGGGAGGGGGGGAGGTCCTTCGGACCTCTCTCCCGATCGGCGGCGCACAGGGGGTTAACCCAGGCATCATTTGGAAGGGCACAGCCTGCCCTTCCAAATGATGCCTGGCATTAACCCCTGGGGAGCTGGATCGCGAATCGGCGCTGCAAAGCGCCGGTTCGCGATCCTTTCCCGGAGCTGGCCGACATCTTGGATGTCGGCCAAGCCTCCGGGAACTCCCCCAGAGGACTGGCGTCATCGTGCGTAGCACGATGACGCCAGTCCTAGAGTTAACCCCTAACTGCCACCAACTGTGGAGATAGGGAGTTCATTGGAACTCCCTATCTCCCGATCCGTGGCAGCTAGGGGTTAAATTTTGGTATGGTTGGATCGGCCAGAGCATGGCCGTTCCAACGATACCAAACACTACAGTGAAAATTTTTGTAAAAAAAAAAAAAATGAAAAATAAAAATAAAAAAAAATTAAAAAAAAAATACTATTTTTTTTTTTTTTTGGGTTTGTTAATGCAGCAATATTGTTCCCATTTCAATTATAATGTGAACAATGATGCTGCACTAACGATTTTTGTATGCGGTGCGTTTGTTAAAAATAGTGTCATTTTCCCCAAAAAAAAATGTAATGAGACCCCATCTCTAATTTTTTTAACAAGCGCACCCCATACAAAATATAACCGCAATTGCTCGCATGTTAAAATGTGGAAAAAAACACTTTACACATTGTAAATTATTGAAAATACATATTTTATTGCATTTTTTGTTATAATATACAGACATGACATAATGTATACATATAATAATGACATATTATGAATCTACCGAGTCTGACGGAAAGAACGATATATAATATGTCTGGGTCATATACTAAAATAAGCCTTCAAAACACGTTTAAACATGATGCGCAAAACAGGTAAAAATGACCTCAGCATAGGGGCGGGAAAAGCCTCAGCAGCGAAAGGGTTAAGTGAAGTGGAATCAGGCTGGAAGATGGTCGCTATTATGAGCCAAGCGGCCATCTTGTTCAGAATATTGGTTCACTTGCAAATAACTAGAGTAGATTTTTGTAGACATTAAGAAACGAAGCTTACATAGAATCTTAGGAATGTGGTTGATTAGGAGGACTAGCAATAAAATGAGGAAGAATCCGGCCGGCTCTTGGCACGGAAAGACAGGAAAGACGAATGGTTACTACAAGGTCACATAGACCCGCAGTAAAACAAAGAGAGCGTAGAAACCAGGCCGTGCTCTAATCTAGAACAAACAAACACAGTCTTTAGGGAGGTGGGCACGGCCCAGGTCGAGTGAAGCAGCAAATCACGGACTGTCAGACTAACACGACATTTGCCAATTTATTACCAATGTATGGAATTTCTTTGTACTAACGAGGGGAGGTATTAACCCACGTGGGGTGGAATAAAGTGTCATCGGGAGGTGGGCTAATTGGGATGTACCTAATTACGTATTTTTGGGTATAAGACCCCTGGTCAGGGGGGAGACGGGGCTCACTCTTTGCGATTCAATCCTGTGTGAGCACTTGTGTGATGACACAATAAAGTTTGCCTTTCCTGAAGAGACTCGTGTTCAGACAATCCTTGTTGTGTCCGGTCCGGCGACGTCCTGAAAGTGAACCTGTCAGATTCCGGTTACATTTCTTGGGGGCTCGATAGCCGGGATAATCGCCCTTTTCCGGCATAAGCAACGGCTGCTGAACACTGTAGCGGTTGACTGCAGGTGCGAGTGATCCCGCCGGTTGGGCGTCCGTTGAAGGTGAGCTGACATCTGCAGGCGCCAAGCAGGATTTCCTGTTCAGTGGACCTCGTCTCGTCCCAAACGGACTCCCGGCCCGGGAACCTGGGACACCACCGAGTCTGAGGAAACAGTGAGCAGCGCCGGCGATAGGTAAAGTGTCTTCTATGTTTGTATGTCTAAAGGAGATACCGGTATAAAGGGAAACGTCTGACTGATAGTCGGATAAGGAGACCCGATGGCCACGGTCTCGTTGGTATACCTAGCCTGCCGCTGATAGCACGGACAATGCAAAAGAGCCAGAGTGGCTAGCACGTGTCTGGATTCGGGGGAATTGGATGCCAACCAAAGGGTAGTTCTGTAAGAGGGAGAAGGTAGCCACGTGGAGTTGCATAGTCATAGTCAGTATTTGTAAACAAAGCTTCGCCACGTGGATTGAAGGAAAGGAGGGATTTCTGTGACTGTGCTTAGAGCCCTGAGTCAGTGCTAGTGTGTACGTCGTGTAGTGAAGAGGGCTTATTGAAGCCAGTGGTAGCTGCAGAGGTAGTGGTGCCGGGTGGGTAGATTATCCATAGGCAAATTGGAATTGCAGACAGGAGTATAGTTATAGAACGGGGTGCACATAGTTACAAGCAGGCAAGAGTTAGAGTTCAATTTACGGGGTACAAGGAGCCAAAAGGAGGGGCAGAGCACCCTCGGCTAGTAGAAAGAGTTGAAGTGTTTATGTTTTGTTATGTGCTGAAAGTATCTGGTACAGTATGTGCTGTGAATGAATTGATTCGCGTGCTGTGAGTGAACGCGCGCCTACTCGCCCCGCGAGGAAACAAACTTGAGAGTTGACTCCCGAAGTACGGTTCCGGCTCAGGCGACTGCAGTTGGCTACTGACAGAGGAAGCGCCCCAGACACACAAGAATTGTTGGCTGAAGTGCCAGACCGTAGATTTTAATTGTTATTGCTAAAAGTAATATCTGTGTTGTAAGAAGGTTACTGTTTTCAAGAGTAACAATGGGTAACGGGTCATCCAAGCCCAAGCAGGTGAAGAAGGGTGAGACGCCCCTAGAATATATGGTGCGGAATTTCGAGGCGTTATATGAAACGCATGACTATGGTGTAGAATTGACAAAGGAGAAGCTAAAATTAATGTGTACAATTGTATGGCCACTGATAGTCACAGAATGGCCAGAGCAGGGGTCGATGGACCCAGAGTTAGTACAGAAGGTGCATTCCCAAGTTACCGGGCAATGTGGACATCCTGAACAGTACCCGTATATATAAATATATGGAGGTATTGTATAAAAGATAAGAGTCATTTTATAATGATGGCAGGGAAAAATAAAACGCAGGTACCCCCAAATTATGAAGAAAGAGGGACCGGTGTTGGTGGAACAACTGGAAGAGAATGATTCTTTGCCCCCAACCTATCCATCGAGTTATGAGGCAGCTAGAGAAGCTTTGAGTGCCGCGGCTGCACGGGCGGAGAGGAGGGGGCAGGCCGCTGCTATTTCTCAGTCCGCTCCCTCGGCTCCGTCACGCGGGGTTGCGGAGGAAGAGCAAGGCGCAGCGGGTGGAGGGGATGGAGAGGCTTCACCAGAAAAGATTGAGATGCCCGATGGGAGCGTATATAAATTAGTATCCCACAGAGGAGGTGATAGTGAGAGGGAGGAGGGAGGATGAGAGACAGGGAGCCACCACTCCAGCGAACAATATACATAAACCCCGGGATCCATACCAACACGATCCCTACAAAAGTAAGATGCAAATGCCTTTGCGGGAGGTGCCAGGCCCTCCACTGGCCGATGGAGCACCGGGGCCGGTGCAATACACATATGTCCCATTCACGACAACAGATCTTTTCAACTGGAAAACACACACACCACTGTACTCCACTAATCCCGCAGCAGTGGCCAGTATGATAGTCAGTCATGCTTACACATAACCCCACATGGGCAGATTGTCAGCAACCCCACATGGGCAGAGGAACACTACCCCAAATCAGATCCCAAGTGGCCATACAACACCCCGGAAGGTATTGCCCATCTGCAGACGTACAGAACAGCGGTAATGATGGGTGTTAAAGCGGGAGGGAAGAAACCCACAAACATGGGGAAGATAGCGGATGTGATACAAGAAATTAAAGAATCCCCAAGTGCGTTTTTGGAAAGGTTGCTGGACGCGTACAGAATGTATAGTCCTATTGACCCGGAGGCAGCGGAAAACCAGAGGTTAATTAACTCTTCATTTGTTGGTCAATCACAGAGGGATATACGGAACAAAATACAGAGAATAGATGGGTTTTTGGGGAAGGGTATTAGCGAATTCTTTGAGATTGCCAATGAGGTGTATCATAACCGGGATCTAGAGGAAATAAAGAAACAGAAAAGTTATACTGGTGTGGTCGGATATATGGGGAATGGTGGAGGACGAGGTGGCCCAGATAGAGGGAGGGCAAGGGGTAGGGGGGCTAGAGGAAGAGGTAGGGGAGCCCCTAGGACCCAATCAGTGCGCCTGGTGCCGGGGTGAAGGTCACTGGAAAAACGACTGTCCTGCATTTTTGGCTAAATTTGGGGGACAAGGGGAACATGGGGAAGCGGGAGGTCAAGCCTCTAACGGCCAGGTAACAGACGGCAGGTATGAGAGAAATGAGGGGGCCGGAGCAGGGTTTGTGGGACTAGCGGGAACGTCATTTGAAGGGCAGGATGCATATTGACAAGGACCTGGGCCCATCCCGCTCGGTAACCACGAGCCCACGGTCACTATGAGAGTGGGAAATAAAGATGAAATTTTTATGGTTGATACCGGTGCCGAATTCTCTGTCAAAGCAAATTGCACCCCCAATGGGAAATGAAGTTGATATTATGGGAGTGTCTGCTAAATATCCTTTTCTTGCTTCTCGAAAATGTAGTGTGGGTGGGCATAATGTTACATAGTTACATATAGTTATATAGGCTGAAAAAAGACATGCGTCCATCGGGTTCAGCCTCTCCCACATAACCTACTGCTGTTGATCCAAAAGAAGGCAAAATACCCAGTCTGAAATGCTTGCCAATATGCAACATACTGGGAAAAAATTCCTTCTTGACCCCAGAATGGCAGTCAGATTTCTCCTTGGATCAAGAAGCTTTTACCCACATATTAAATATTATAACCCTTAATATTCTGTGTCTGCAGGAAATCATCCAGTCGTTTTTTAAAAGTCTGTACAGACTCTCACCCAACCACCTCAACAGGCAGAGAATTCCACAGCTTTATTGTTCTCACCGTAAAATAACCCTTCCTATGCTTTAAGCTAAATTTTCTTTCTTCCTTGTCCTGTGTATAGTCCTGTTAATGAATAGGTTATCAGACAATGGTTGATAATGGCCCCGTATATATTTATATAAGGTTATCAGATCCCCTCTAAGGTGCCTTTTCTCTAAACTAAACAGGTTTAAGTTTGTTAGTCTTGCCTCATAACTTAACCCTTCCATTCCCCTTATTAATTTAGTTGCCCGTTTCTGCACTTTTTCTAGCGCTAGAATATCTTTTTTTAAGACCGGTGCCCAAAATTGCATGGCATAGTGCGGCCTGACCATTGATTTATATAGAGGCAAAATTATGTTTTCATCCCGTGAGTGAACTCCCCTTTTAATGCATGCCAATACTTTGCTGGCCTTGGCGGCTGCTGTTTGACATTGCACATTGTTACTTAGTTTGAAGTCTATGATTATTCCCAAATCCTTCTCCTGCTTGGATTTCCCTAACTCCGTACCATTTAGGGTATAAATTACTTGTGTGTTCTTCACTCCAAAGTGCATAACTTTGCATTTATCTACATTAAATCTCATCTGCCATTTAAGTGCCCAGTCCCCCAATCTATCTAAATCCCTCTGCAGCGAAGTAACATCCTGCTCACATTGTATTACTTTTCCTAGTTTTGTGTCATCTGCAAACACTGATACATGACTTTCAATGCCTATCTCCAGGTCATTTATAAATAAATTGAATAGTATTGGTCCTATAACCGCTTACCACTGGTGTCCATCTTGAAAATGTACCATTTATGACCACTATCTTTTAGCCAGTTTTCTATCCAAGAACAAGTATTTTCATCTAGACCAATTTTTCTTAATTTAAATAGTAACCTTTTGTGTGGAACTGTGTCGAAAGCTTTGGCAAAATCTAAGTAAATCACATCCACTGCGACCCCCTGATCTATACTACTAATGTTGAACATGAATTTTTGGATATGCCCGAATGTCCCATCCAGCTCCTGGGGCGGGATATCCTTTGCAAATTGCAAGCCCAAATTATGTTTCTTCCTGGGGGTCACGCTCAATTAGACCTGCCTGAGAGTGGCAGCTCTGCTCGGCAGCATAACCCAGCCAGCCAGCACCCCCAGTCTGTGAAAATCGCGGTGATTATGCCAAGAGAGGAGGAATGGCGTACAGCACCCACTCTACCGGCCGTGCCAGACCCGCACGCACTACTCCTTCAAATCCCTGGGGTATGGGCGGAAGAAAACCCGCCCGGACTCGCTATAAATATACCCCCGGTATACGTTGAATTAAAACCCGGTGCAACGCCTGTGGCTCTAAGACAATATCATATCCCACAAAAAGCCAAGCAGAATATCCAGACACATTTACAGAGACTTAAAGATCACGGCATATTAAAATTCTGCGTGTCACCATGGAACACACCCCTTTTTCCAGTACTGAAAGAGGGCACACAAGAGTACCGCCCTGTTTAAGATCTACGGGCTGTCAACGAGGCCACAGTAACCCTACATCCTGTGGTTCCCAACCCATATAATTTGCTGGCATTAATTCCCGGAGATACAAAATATTACACAGTGCTTGATTTAAAAGACGCTTTCTTTTGCATCCGCCTGGCTCCAGCAAGCCAGCCCCTTTTTGCATTTCAGTGGGAAGAGTCCACCACGGGGCTCGCCATCAAATGACGTGGACACGCCTCCCTCAAGGTTTCAAAAACTCGCCCACAATTTTTGGGTGCGCGGTCAACCAAGATCTCCTCGCCTTCAACGCTCAGCCAGACAAAGTTGTGTTACTCCAATATGTTGATGATTTATTACTGGCTTCCCCCACAGAAAAAGACTGTTTATCTGCTACAAAAGCCTTGCTACATCTACTGTGCCAAGCAGGTTACAGAGTTTCCAGAAAGAAGGCACAAATATGCAAACAAAGTGTAAAGTACCTGGGTTTCCAGTTAACAGGTACCAAACGAGCATTGGGGGCTGAAAGAAAAGAAGCAGTATGCCGAATACCCCAGCCGAAGACCAGTCCGTGAGTTTCTGGGAGCTGCAGGCTTCTGCCGCCTGTGGATCCCCAACTTCGCAGATATTGCCAAGCCTCTTCATCAAGCCACAAAGGGGGGAGAGCAAGACCCCTTCCATTGGGAAGAAGAGCAAACCGCAGCATTCCTGAAATTAAAAACTCTGCTAATGGAGGCTCCTGCACTGGGACCGCCAGATCACAGCAAGCCCTTCCAGCTGTACGTGCATGAACACAACCAAACAGCAACAGGAGTATTGATCCAGAGTTTCGGCTCCTGGCTAAGGCCTGTGGCCTATCTCTCCAAGCAACTCGACCCTGTGGCTTGTGGCCTACCCCCATGCCTGAAAGCAGTGGCAGCCACCGCAATGCTGATAGCGGAAGCAGACAAGCTGACCCTTGGACAGGTTCTTCATGTCAAGGTGCCCCATGCTGTCAAGGCCCTGCTGGATGTGAAAGGAAGCTACTGGTTCAGCAACAGCCGGATGACGAAGTACCAAGCCATGATGTGTGAAAACCCACGGGTTCATTTGGACCTCATCGCTACCTTGAACCCTGCTACTTTACTGCCTGACTGAAGAGGATCCAGATCATGAATGCCTCCAAGTCATGGAAGAAGTGTTCAGTAGCAGGCCAGATCTGAAAGACGTACCCCTAGACAAATACGATCTACAGCTATTTACTGATGGTAGCAGTTACAAGGATGATGGGAAGAAAGTCTCCGGCTATGCAGTAGTCTCAGCAGAAGAAATTATCGAAGCAAATCCACTGCCAGACCATACATCTGCACAATTGGCTGAAATAACGGCCCTAACCAGGGCTCTAGAAATCCCAGAAGGCAAGCGAGTAAATATCTACACTGACTCCAAGTACGCTTTCATGACAGTCCATGCACATGGTGCACTCTACAAAGAAAGAGGCCTACTTACTTCTTCAGGACAACAAATTAAGTATGCAGCTGAAATCGCGGCCCTCCTAGAAGCTGTATGGAAACCAAGCGCCGTTAGCATCATGCACTGCCGAGGCCACCAAAAAGGCCATGATGAAATCCCGAAAGGCAACAGACGCGCTGACAAGCTGCAAAACCAATACTAACTGAACAAGCCAAGGTTCTACTCTGCAAGCAAGAGCCCCAGCCTCCCATGCCAAACTACGAATTCTATATGAACTGGAGGAAATTTGAACCCAAAGGCGAATTCATTGAAACAATACTGCACAAATGGCAAGATGATTTCGACCTACTAGAACTCAATCATGATTATATCCAATGGCTATTTCCAACCCGATGTCAAGGCCGAAATTTCTATTCCACTCCTCTGAATCCTCAAGAGACACGTCTAATGATTAACACCTCAGAAATTCAGCAAAGACTACGCAAAGCATACAAAATGATGCTGAAGTTCTTCGGCGTAAAAATAATGGGAGTGTGGAGAAGACACAAAAGTAACCGAAGTTGAACGAGCAGAAAATTTCACCTCACGTTTTGAAAATCTGACAATCAACACTCATAATAATCTGCGGATTACACGAATACTGCAAAGTTTGGGAGAATTGGGAGCAGAAGAATACCAAGCCCCGTTGGTAAGGTTCTTCCTCAAGGAGATCCTCATCAAGAACAGACTGCCAAGAAACATAGAAACATAGAAAAATGTCGGCAGATAAGAACCTTTCGGCCCATCTAGTCTGCCCAGTTACATGGATACTTTACCTGGATTTATCTTTTGTTTAGGATAGCCTTATGCCTATCCCATGCTTGCTTAAATTCAATTACTGTTTTGGCCTCTACCACTTCTACTGGAAGACTGTTCCATGTATCCACCACCCGCTCAGTAAAATAATGCTTCCTGATGTTACTTTTAAACCTTTGCCCCTCTAATCTAAGACTATGTCCTCTTGTTTTGCTATTTTGTTTCCTTTTAAATATACTCCCTTCCTCTACCTTGTGGATTCCCTTTACGTATTTAAATGTTTCTATCATATCTCCTCTGTCTCGTCTTTTTTCCAAGCTGTACATGTTAAGATCATTAAGCCTTTCTTGGTAACTTTTCTCCTTCAAGCCGTACACCATTTTAGTAGCCCTTCTCTGAACTCTCTCCAAGATGTCTATATCCTATAAGAATGAAGAAAAGTGCAATGAACTTTTTCATACCAGCAGTAAGAGATACACAAGACAGACAAGATCTACTGTTTTTTGCATGGCGCTATTATTTTCCAAAGGAGGAATTTGTCTGGGGAAACCATTGAGAACTGGCACGATACAACGTAAAACCAGTGGTGGCTGCACTCCTACCGGCGCCACTGAGCGAATGGACACCTGTGTACTCAGAAAAAGAAAAGAAATGGATGTCAGAAGAACCAGGTGAACATGGAGAAGATGGATGGTTCCAGTTGAAGAATGGACAGATAGTCCTCCCCGCAATATTGGCTCCTGAAATTGTAAGAACATTCCATGCAAGCACCCATGGAGGAAGAGAAATGATGGAACAACAATTGGAGCCACATTTCTATATACCAGGATTATCAGCAATATGTAAGGCAATAGCCCAACAGTGCGTGACATGCGCCAAAAACAACCCAAGAACAGGCCCATCTCAACCTCCAGGGAAACAGCCGATCGGGCTATCCCCAATGGCATCGCTCCAAATAGACTTTACAGTGCTACCACCCTGCAAAGAATATAAATACCTACTGGTAATGGTGTGCACCCTGACAGGATGGGTGGAAGCTTTCCCAACAAGAACTGAAAAGACTGCGGAAGTGGTGAAGAGTCTGATGGAGATAATACCACGATATGGACTTCCTCTCGAAATAGGGTCAGACAATGGCCCTGCATTCATACAGAACTGTTTGCAACAGCTTCCCCGCCTGTTGGGCATCACCTGGAAGCTACATACTGCCTACAGGCCCCAAAGCTCGGGAAAAGTCGAGAGCATGAACCGTACCCTAAAGACTCTGGTGTCCAAATTGTGCCAAGAGATGTCGCTAGGCTGGTTGGATGTGCTGCTGATAGTCCTTTTGCACATTAGGTGCAGACCAACCCCCCAATTGAAGCTAAGTCCGTACGAACTCATGTTCGGGCAGCCTACCCCTCTGATTAATGGACTAAGGGGGGACCTTCGGGCATTGGGAGAAACTAAACTAAATGATCAGGTTGTATTGTTGGGGAAATCAATGCAGAAATTGAATACTTGGGTGGGAGATAACATACCTCCCTTTCTATATCCCCCACTGCATAAGCATTGTCCAGGTGATTCAGTATGGGTAAAAGAGTGGAAAAATGATCCACTGGGTCCAAAGTGGAGAGGTCCTTACCTTGTCCTGTTATCAACCCCTACAGCAGTAAAGGTTGCCGAGGTGGTCCCGTGGATACATCACTCCAGAGTAAAAGCAGCTGCAGCCAGTCCTGAACCAGTATGGAAGGTCATCACCAACGAGACCAATCCACTGAGGCTGAAGCTGACAAAGACCACAGCCATGAGCACCTAAATGATCCAAACCCAGACAACCAAGAGGTTCCACAAGTGGGTGTTTTGATGGGCACAGGACCTGACCACCCACCAACGGGGGATACCCAAAGGGTGTTTTTTAGGGGCTCGGCCCCCACCCTTGCTCATCCGGAAGTGGTTCTTACTTTTGCAATTCCAGTGGGGAGGGATTGGGTTTATGTGACCGCAAAAAGAATTGCCCAAGGGATTTTGACACTCGGGGCATTTGTGATATTGATCTTGTATCTTGCTAATCTGATTTATGGACTCTCACGTGGAGCATGCCCCAATTGTCCAAGTACCGCTGGGAAAGTGGATATTTCCCATATCTGGAATGGTACACACCCGGTGATGGAAAACCGTACCATGTGGAGACAGAAACGAGAAGCGACATCTGAGATTTTGCCAAGAGGACATTTACTTGTGCAATTCAAATATGACTATGCCAAAAAATCTGGGCAAACTGCGTGCTGGGTGTGTAGCAGGATGCACCCAGAGACAATCCATGTTCCATTCGCTTCTGTTCCAATGAATCTGAGTATGTTTGCATCAGGGAATGTCACAATACACTCTTTTGATGCACCCAGGCAAGCACCAGAAGTATACGGTCCTGGATACCCTATAATAGGGCATGTATACCCCCCCAGAGTGGTGTTTTCAAATAGGGCCAGATAAAGACACACATAAGGAGGATGGCGGGTGTTACTCAAGCAAGTTTAACTGGACATCATACATTTACACAATTGATACAAAAGAGCAGGCAAATTTTCTATATATACAATGTAGAAAGCTCACGAGTGAACAGGAGGCAGTGATTGCAGAAGTGACTGATGGAAAGCAAGGTGTTCTGGATACGACAAGACGAATGAGACGACTGATGATAGAAGTAGCGAAGGGAACACTACATTTGTCTCCATTCATGTTAGAAGGAGGTACCAGGTGTGTTGTGGGAAAGTGTGTTACACATGGGTGCCACCAACAATAACGGGGATGTGTTATTTGGCCAAGCTGGTCCCAATTCAGAGAGTAAGGGGAGAAGACACTAATACAGACACAGAACTCCACCCTAGGTACCCACTGACGTTTGAAAGACCAAAAAGAGAGTTGTTTGGAAAGATGGATCGAATATGGTCATGGTTACCAGCATGGACTGGATGGGGACGAGAGATGATGGTGAGACTAAATAGTTATTCAGAATTTCATCCATCAAATTGACATAAGACTAGTATGGATATCCAGCTGCTGAATCTGGAGATGCGTGAGATACGAAAATTGCAGATGATACATGAAATGGCGCTTGAGCAAATCAGTGCGGCTCTGAATGGACTGTGTGAAATGACAATGCATTATGAATGTTGCACCTTCATTAGGAATGCCTCACATGAAGTCCCGGACTATTACCAGGTAATTCAAGATCACCAAGAGAAGGTAGCACAGTTGCAGGGCGCAGCAAGGAGAATCGCTGCCGAGGGCTGGAATCCACTCCGTGGGTTCGGAGCAGTCGGAGAATGGTTCGGATCCATCTTGAAATTTATTTCACAGATTGGATCCATGATACTGATGATAGTGGTGGTCTTGATCATAGGGATACTGATATACCGCATAGGGCTATGCCTATAGCCACTGTGCAAGGCAGCACTGACGCCCACACAAACACAAAAGATACCACTGATAATTCCACATGATATGTTCCCAACGGGAGTGGGTCCCCAAAAGTATGAGGAGTTTCAGAATAGCGGGGTGTGATGGCTACAAGCATCAGGAAAAGAACCTGAGGCTTGAGCCAAGGGGGGAATGAAGTGGAATCAGGCTGGAAGATGGCCGCTTGGCTCATAATAGCGACCATCTTGCTCAGAATATTGGTTCACTTGCAAATAACTAGAGTAGATTTTTGTAGACCTTAAGAAACGAAGCTTACATAGAATCTTAGGAATGTGGTTGATTAGGAGGACTAGCAATAAAATGAGGAAGAATCCGGCCGGCTCTTGGCATGGAAAGACAGGAAAGACGAATGGTTACTACAAGGTCACATAGACCCGCAGTAAAACAAAGAGAGCGTAGAAACCAGGCCGTGCTCTAATCTAGAACAAACACAGTCTTTAGGGAGGTGGGCACGGCCCAGGTCGAGTGAAGCAGCAAATCACGGACTGTCAGACTAACACGACATTTGCCAATTTATTACCAATGTATGGAATTTCTTTGTACTAACGAGGGGAGGTATTAACCCACGTGGGGTGGAATAAAGTGTCATCGGGAGGTGGGCTAATTGGGATGTACCTAATTACGTATTTTTGGGTATAAGACCCCTGGTCGGGGGGGAGACGGGGCTCACTCTTTGCGATTCAATCCTGTGTGAGCATTTGTGTGACGACACAATAAAGTTTGCCTTTCCTGAAGAGACTCATGTTCAGACAATCCTTGCTTGTGTCCGGTCCGGCGACGACCTGAAAGTGAACCTGTCCGATTCCGGTTACATAAGAAGATTGGAAAGATGTTAAACATACCAAGAGAGACCATAGGAAGCATCAGTCGCAAATTCAAGGCAAAGGGCACTGTTGAAACGTTACCTGGTCGTGGCAGAAAGAAGATGCTGACTTCGACTGCTGTGCGCTACCTGAAGCATAGAGTGGAGAAAAGTCCCCGTGTGACTGAGGAACTGAGAAAAGATTTGTCAGATGTGGGTACTGAAGTTTCAGCTCAGACAATACGCCGCACACTGCGTAATGAAGGCCTCCATGCCAGAACTCCCAGGCGCACCCCCTTGCTGTCTCCAAATCATAAGAAGAGTCGACTGCAGTATGCCAAAAGTCATGTGGACAAACCACAGAAGTTTTGGGATAGTGTTCTGTGGACTGATGAAACAAAATTAGAACTGTTTGGGCCCATGGATCAACGCTATGTTTGGAGGAGGAAGAACAAGGCCTATGAAGAAAAGGACACCTTGCCTACTGTGAAGCAGGTACAGGGAAGCTTCAGCGTGTGCAAGGTACCATGAATTCTCTTCAGTACCAGGAGATATTGGATGACAATGTGATGCAGTCCGTCACAAACCTGAGGCTTGGAAGACGTTGGACCTTTCAACAGCACAATGATCCCAAGCATACCTCCAAGTCCACTAGAGCATGGTTGCAGATTAAAGGCTAAAACATTTTGGAGTGGCCATCGCAGTCACCTGACTTAAATCCGATTGAGAACCTCTGGTGGGACTTAAAGAAAGCAGTTGCAGTGCGCAAGCCTAAGAATGTGACTGAACTGGAGGCTTTTGCCCATGACGAATGGGCGAAGATACCCGTAGATCGCTGCAAGACACTTGTGTCAAGCTATGCTTCACGTTTAAAAGCTGTTATAACTGTAAAAGGATGTTGTACTAAGATTGAATGTCACTTGGGGGTTGAATAAAACTGATAATGATGTGAGCACAGAAAAGACATTTGTGGTTATGTTATATTTGTCTGACCTACACGTGCCTCTTTGATTTAATTGTAAGCAAGATGACTGAATGATCAAAATCAATGTCAAACTGGCTAAAACACTCAATTTCAGTGGGGGTTGAATAATTTTGAACACAACTGTATACACACGACTGCGTGTGACTTGATTGATCCCCCTTTACCCCAGCTGCCCTACTGCTTCACCACACATCTATGTCAGTGTCGGCATACAAGAAATCTATTTTACTCCGCATTCTCAATGTCGCTAAGGGCCTGATCTCCTTGTGTTGAAGGCAAGTGGCCTCGCCCCCTCTCCAGGTCTGGTTCCCGACGAATGGAAGAGCTAAGAGCTTTGGAACATTTTCACATGCCCGCCATTGACCAACTCCCTCGTACCTGTCTGTTTGGTCCTTCTGGCACTCGGTGACAGCATCCTCCTCCTTCTCAGCTCGTCTCGGCCCTGCCCTGCCCATGGTTGACTCTTCTCCCCCTCCCCCCCCAGACTCCCCCCCCCCCCCCGAACCAGTTTTTCTGTGTTTGTTGATGGCTCTTCCCACCTGATCCTGATCCCTGGTCTTCTCCCTATACGGGGTCGGTACAGGTGCCTGCGCACCCCGTCCTTTTCAGTTGAATTTGTACATCCCCCCCCCTCTACTGTTATGCCATGTGACTTATGTTTATGGGACCTGCCCATCCTCCTGCCTTTGTCTTATTCTTTCTCTTAACAAAATTGAATAAAACTGATATTTACAAAAAAAAAGGAATTACGGTCAATTTAATTTCTCTTTTTGGTTTTGTTTTCTGCTGGGGTTTTTTTTTTTCTGTTGTGCTTTTTGGTTGTTTTTTTTTCCTTGGGTGGCTGGTGACTTGTTAATTGGGGGCGTGTAGCCTGTCAGGTGATTTCACTTGTATGGCTACATAATCTCAATGGCAGCTCACTGCGCTTGCTCACAGGGGCTTGAGGTGGTCTAATTTTAAGTGGGCTATTTTCAAGTGGAGTTAAAAACAGGAGTTCAAATAACAGGTATCAATTGTTGTTTGTTATCTTGTTTTGGGTATGAGTGTTAGCAAGCTTGAAGGTTTGACCCAGTGCACATCCTGCTGCATGTATGCATGTCTGGAGGAATCCTTCCAGGGTCCATATCTCTGTAACAAGTGTGAACGTGTAGCTCTTCTGGAAGCTCATATTGGAGATCTGGAAGGGCAAATCGTAACGCTGAGGCAGATTGACAATCTTGAAAGGAGCCTGCTTCTCACGGAGCAAAGTATAGTTGAGGAATCTAGGGGTGTGGGAGGAGTGGAGTTAACTGGGGAACAGGTTGGTAGCTGGGTGTCAGTGACACGTGGTAGCAGGGGGGAGGGAAGAGGAAAAGGTTGGCTAGTCCTGATCTTGCGCACACCAACAGATTTGCCCCCTTGAGCGAAGATGTTGGGTGCAGCAGCTCAGGTGTAGCAGTACTGGAGGCTGCTCCCTCTAACAGCCGGGGGATCAGCCCACCAAGTAAGGGAGGATAAAGAGGGCAAGTAAGCCTAGACAGGTTGTGGTGGTAGGGGACTCTATTATTAAGAGAGTAGACAGGGTAATCTGTCGCGCTGATCGCCTTAACCGGACAGTTTGCTGTCTGCCGGGTGCCCGTGTTAGGCATGTGGTTGACAGAGTTGATAGATTATTGGGAGGGGCTGGAGATGACCCAGCTGTCATGGTCCATATTGGTACCAATGACAAAGTAAGCGGAAGATGGAAGGACCTGAAGAATGATTTCAGGGAATTAGGAAGTAAACTGAAGAAGAGGTCCTCCAAGGTAGTATTTTCTGAGATCCTACCTGTGCCACGTGCTACAGTGGAAAGGCAGCGGGAGATTAGGGAGGTCAATGCGTGGCTTAAAGCTTGGTGCAGGAAGGAGGGCTTTGGGTTTTTAGAGCACTGGGCTCATTTTGCACTGGGGTACAATCTGTATAGTTGTGATAGATTGCACCTGAATGGAAGAGGGTCTGCTGTGCTAGGGGAGAGGATGGTTAAAAGGTTGGAGGAGACTTTAAACTAGTGGAAGGGGGGGAGGGATACAGTATCTTACAAAATGGAGACAGAGCAGATAGCGGAAGGGTTTCAGTTCAGACTAAGGGGGGTGGAGTCGGGGGATGGGTAATGTAAGAACAGTGGAGGCATGTAATGTAAAGTCGCATTCAGCATGTGTGGGTAGAGACAACATTAAATGTATGCTTGCTAATGCAAGGAGCCTCAATAACAAGATGGGGGAACTAGAGGTAATAGCATACACTAAGCAATACGACATTATAGGAATAACAGAAACGTGGTGGGACGAAACACATGACTGGGCTGTAAACTTAAACGGTTATACATTGTTTAGAAAGGATAGGAAACATAAGAAAGGGGGTGGAGTGTGTTTATATGTAAATCAGGATTTAAAGCCTAATATTACACAACTGGAAAGCGATGAGGGAAATGTGGAATCCTTATGGGTAAATATTTCGTTGGGGAATAAACAGGGAAGTCAATTATTGGTTGGCATATGCTATAAACCACCTAATATAGATAATGATGAGGATGAACAACTGTTAGAGCAAATTAGGAAGGCTGCACATCATGGTAGCACTTTAATTATTGGAGATTTTAATTACCCGGACATTAATTGGGATAGTGGGACTAGTAATTCAGCAAAGGGAATCCGGTTCCTGAACATTTTAAATGATACCTTCATGTCACAACTGGTAGAAACACCAACTAGAGAGGATAACTGTCTGGACCTGGTTATAACAAATAATGTGGATCTTTTCTCAAATATTAATGTAAAGGAACAGTTGGGAAACAGCGACCATAACATGGTGACTTTTGAAATAAACTCAAAAAAAACACATTCATAAGGGGCATGCTAAAATATATAATTTTAAAAAGGCCAACTTTATTAAAATAAAGGAAGCTCTCAATGTCATTGACTGGCAGAAACTCTTTCACGGGAAAAACACTGAGGATAAGTGGAATATCTTTAAACTAACACTAGAAAAGTACACGTCACAATATATTCCACTGGTTAATAAATATAAAAGAAACAGACTGAAACCAATGTGGCTTAGTAGGAAGGTAACTAAGGAAATGAAAAATAAAAAGAAGGCATTTAAAGCTTTTAAATTTGATAAATCTGAGGCATCCTATAAAGCATATAGGGCAGCCAATAAAGCATGTAAAAATGCGATTAGATGGGCTAAACTAGAAAATGAAAAAGAAATAGCCAAAGAGAGCAAGACCAACCCTAAAAGATTCTTTAGGTACATAAATTCTAAAAAACCCAAGAGTGAAAATGTAGGTTCACTAAAATCTGAGTCAGGGCTATTGTTAACTGAAGATCAGGATAAGGCAGAAATTTTGAAATGATTATTTTTCTTCAGTATTTATCAAAGAGAAACCTATAACAGGAGACATGAAATTCATTAATAAAAACTTACTAATACAAAGTGACTGGTTGACTCAGGACAAGGTTTTACACAAATTAAACAATGTGAATGTTAATAAAGCCCCAGGGCCAGATGGAATTCACCCGCGAGTACTACGAGAGCTATGTGTTGAAATATGTAAATCTCTGTTCTTAATCTTTCAAGATTTTTTTCTTTCAGGAATAGTACCAGAGGATTGGAGAAAAGCTGATGTGGTCCCTATATTTAAGAAAGGTTTAAAATTTGTGCCTGGGAATTATAGACCTGTGAGCTTAACATCTGTGGCTGGGAAAGTATTTGAGGGGTTACTAAGGGATAGTATTCAGGAATTTATTGGGAGGTATAATGTAATTGGCAAAAATCAGCATGGTTTCATGAAACACAGATCATGTCAGACTAACCTAATTACGTTCTATGAGGAAGTAAGTAGAAGTATAGATCAGGGGGTCGCAGTGGATGTGATTTACTTAGATTTTGCCAAAGCTTTCGACACAGTTCCACACAAAAGGTTACTATTTAAATTAAGAAAAAATGGTCTAGATGAAAATACTTGTTCTTGGATAGAAAACTGGCTAAAAGATAGGGTACAGAGAGTGGTCATAAATGGTACATTTTCAAGATGGACACCAGTGGTAAGTGGTGTCCCTCAGGGGTCTGTTATAGGACCAATACTATTCAATTTATTTATAAATGACCTTGAGATAGGCATTGAAAGTCATGTATCAGTGTTTGCAGATGACACAAAGCTAGGAAAAGTAATACAATGTGAGCAGGATGTTACTTCGCTGCAGAGGGATTTAGATAGATTGGGGGACTGGGCACTTAAATGGCAGATGAAATTTAATCTAGATAAATGCAAAGTTATGCACTTTGGAGTGAAGAACACACAAGTAATTTATACCCTAAATGGTACGGAGTTAGGGAAATCCAAGCAGGAGAAGGATTTGGGAATAATCATAGACTTCAAACTAAGTAACAATGTGCAATGTCAAACAGCAGCCGCCAAGGCCAGCAAAGTACTGGCATGCATTAAAAGGGGAGTTCACTCACGGGATGAAAACATAATTTTGCCTCTGTATAAATCAATGGTCAGGCCGCACCTTGAATATGCCGTGCAATTTTGGGCACCTGTCTTAAAAAAAGATATATCGCTAGAAAAAGTGCAGAGACGGGCAACTAAATTAATAAGGGGGATGGAAGGGTTAAGTTATGAGGAAAGACTAACAAGCTTAAACCTGTTTAGTTTAGAGAAAAGGCGCCTTAGAGGGGATCTGATAACCTTATATAAATATATACGGGGCCATTATCAACCATTGTCTGATAACCTATTCATTAACAGGACCATACATAGTTCAAGGGGTCATCCATTTAGACTGGAAGAAAGAAAATTTAGCTTAAAGCATAGGAAGGGTTATTTTACGGTGAGAACAATAAAGCTGTGGAATTCTCTGCCTGTTGAGGTGGTTGGGTCAGAGTCTGTACAGACTTTTAAAAAACGACTGGATGACTTCCTGCAGACACAGAATATTAAGGGTTATAATATTTAATATGTGGGTAAAAGCTTCTTGATCCAAGGAGAAATCTGACTGCCATTCTGGGGTCAAGAAGGAATTTTTTCCCAGTATGTTGCAAATTTCAGACTGGGTTTTTTGCCTTCTTTTGGATCAACAGCAGTAGGTTATGTGGGAGAGGCTGAACCCGATGGACGCATGTCTTTTTTCAGCCTATATAACTATGTAACTATGTAACGGTATGTTAATTTACTTACATCGTTAATTTTTTAACTCTTCTTTACCTCTTTTTCACCCTATACCTAATTAGGGATGAGCCGAACACTAACACCCCCGTGTTTGGTTCGCATTCGAACTCCAACAATTTTGAAAGTTCGAGTTCAAACTCGAACACGAACCGAACTCAATGCAAGTCAATGGGACTCAAAAGTTCGGTTTTTAGAGTGCCCTGCAAGAGGACTTATATGCAAGATATTTGCCATAAAAGGTGTATGGGGGTCCGGGTAGTGCCCTGGGGGAAAGGAAACAAGGACAAAAAGTTAAAAAAAGTTTCTAAAAGGACAGTGAGTTTTCCATGAAATAAGGGTTAAAAATAAAAACAAAATTCCTTCAAATATCGTGCCTAGGAGGTCCCCATAACCTGCCCGTGGAGTGGCGGATTTGTAGGATGTATAGAAGCATTTAAAAGCAAAAAAATTAAGTTTCAAATGACGGTAAACGCTTTTCTTTTGATCTATTCAAAAACCACTGCTTGGGGCGGCAGTCTGTATTAAAGACATTTTTGGACACACAGAACAAGTTTAGTGATTTGTTGGCTAAATTATGGTGAAACATATGCAGGCTTTGGATGAAAGTAACAATAGGTGCTTTAAAATTGGGCCTTTAGTGTCGGCAACAGTAACCCCTCTGGTATTGTGGAAGAGTGCAGGGTTGGACCCTGCGGTCAAATATTAAAATGATATAAATCTGTTAATATAGGCGTCAGTGGCAGTGCACCCAAATAATGTGCCTTTCATGGCAGCAAGTGCCTTCAGACCATAACCCTTTTGTGGTATTGTGGAAGAGTTCAGTGGTGGAGGTTTTGTGAATGCATTAGACATCCCTGATCTATTCCGTTACGTCAGCATCAGGGGATTGATAGCTGCTGATCCAGGACTGATTCATTTTTATTAATGTCAGCCGGCCTACAGAGTCGGTGGACAGACGCACTCATTTGTCTTTGACAAAACCTCCAGCGGCACTGAACGTCCTTTCAGAAAGCACGCTGGATGAAGGGCAACCTAGTAGCTGCATAGCATATTGGCTACGTTCTGGCCAGTGATCCAATCTCAACACCCAGTAAGCCAGTGGATCATCTGCTGGAAAGGTATCCAGGTGTGCCCTTGCCCCTAGGTAGTCCTGCACCATATGGTGAAGACGCTGGCAATGGGTGCCTACATTTGACGTCCCTGGGCGTCGTGGACTAAAAAAAAATAAAAAATGCATCAGTCAAGCGGCCCCGGCCTTCACCTCTATTTCTCTGATCATCTGCAGCCGCAGAAGCACTTGTGTCATCACTTGGTAACCTACCAGTGCCTGGAAAGGTGTTACACAAGTGTCGCTTTAGAGTGTCCTCAAGTTTTGTCATCCTGTCCTCCCTCTGTGCGGGCAGGATGAGCTCTGCAACTTTACCCTTGTATCGTGGATCAAAAAGGCTTGCCAACCAGTAATGATCCCTCTCCTTGATAGCATGAATCCTGGGGTCCTTTACCAGGCTTTGCAGTATAAGGGAGCCCATGCAGCGTAGGTTGGAGGTGGTATTAGCTTCCGAGTCTTCCTAGTCAATGAGGAGGATGACCCCATCGTGCACTTCCTCCTCCCAGCCAGGTACTAGTCCTTGGGTTTCTGGGCACACAAAACCCTCCCTTGAGGAATCCCCACCTTCAATGCCCCACTACTTAAATATTCCTCCTCCTCATCCTCCTCCTGTCTGATCTGAGGAGGACCCGCTGGAATGCTGTCTGCGGAAAGACTGGGGCCTTCAGAGCTAGGGAAGGCCTCCTCTTCTTCCCGCTGCTCTGCCTCTAGAGCCACATCTATAATTCCCTGCAGAGTGTGCTCCAGCAGGAACACTAAAGGAATTGTGTCACTGATGCATGCACTGTCCCTGCTCACCATCCTTGTTGCCTCCTCAAATGGTGACAGTACAGTGCATGCATCCTTGATCATCAGCCACTGCGGGGGGGGGGAAACCAAGTTGACCTGAACCTGTCCTTGTGCCACACTCACACAGGTAGTCGTTGATGGCCCTTTGTTGCTTGTGCAGACGCTGCAGCATTGCTGATGTCGAGTTCCAGCTGGTGGGCATGTCACAGATCAGACGGTTTGTGGGAAGGTGGAATTCTCTTAGAATTTCTGCCAGGCGAACACTTGCTGGGAATGACCGTCTGAAGTGGCTGCAGATTTTTCTGGCCTTGCTGAGCTCTGCCAGCACTGGGTACCTGGTTAGGAAACGCTGTACCACCAGATTTAGGACGTGTGCTAGGCATGGTACATGCGTCAACTTACCCAGGTGTAGGGTGGAGAGAAAGTTGCTGCCATTATCACGGACGGCCATTCCCAGCTCAAGCCAGCGTGGTGTTAACGGAGGAGGAGGAGGAGGATCCAGCACAGAGCCCCATCTTGGATCCCTCCCAGCTGCAATCAGAGATACCCTGTGTGCAGTGAAGGAAATGTAACGGCCCTGTCCATGCTTGCTGGACCACGTGTCTAAAGTCACATGCACCTTGCTGCTGACTGCCTTTCCCAATGACTGGATAACATTGTCTTCCACGTGCTGGTATAGTGCTGGAATGGCCTTCCGTGAAAAGTAATGTCGTTTTGCAACATGCCACTGTGGTACAGCACATTCAGCAAATTCACGGAAGGGAGCAGAGTCCACCAGCTGGAAAGGCAGCAGCTGCAATGCGAGTAATTTTGCTAAGCTGGCATTTAGACACTGTGCTTGGATGGTTGGTACTATATTTGTTCTTACGCTGCAGTAGCTGGGGCATTGTAATCTGACTGCGTAAATCTTCAGCTGATGGGATGCTGTCACATTGTGAGGAAGGACCTGGTACATCCATTACTGTAGCATCATCCCTGCAGTGGAGGTTGGAGTCAATGACCTGGCAGGACATATAGTGGGGGTAGAGACAGGTGAGGAGGACCCACGCAAAGTTTTGCACCAACGGGATGCGTGGCAGGTGGTCATATGTCGCCCAAGCGTCCGGTGTCTTTCCCACGCTTGAGCCTCATCTGACATAGATTACAAATAGCAACGGTGGGGTCTGCTGCACATTTCTTTAAGATCTCCCAGACAGCAGAGTTCCTGGATGTGTGCTTTGAGACAACCGCACTCTGCACCTGAGCAGCTCTGACATCTGATGCCTTGGACTGGCTAGCGCTACGGTTGGTCATAGAGGATGTTGTGCCTCGTGTTTGTTGTGCCTCCTCCTCACTTGACTCTTCTGTTCGATCAGGCACCCAGGTGGAGTCATTGACCTCATCATCATTGTCATCACCCCCTATCTCCTCGTCACTGGAGCCAACATGGCAGTATGCTGCAGCTGCTGGGGCAACATGAGTGCCAGTTATTTGTGTGTCACTGGCACCCCCTTCCTCTAGGTTCATTATATTCCCTTCCTCAACCTCAGAGATTGAATCAGAGCACTGTAGTTGCTGTGCATCCTCAAGCAGCATGTCACTGTCATTGTAGTCAAGCAATTCAGCGGACTCCTCTGTGTGTGTGATAGTGAGGCTATGGCAGGAGTAGCTGTGGACATGGAGGCTGCATTAGATGCTTTGGCAGCTGAGGTGGACTGTAAAGCACTACAAGCCTGGCTGGCAGAGGACTTGGAGGATGAGGATGGCCTGGTTAGCCAATCCACCAAATCCTCTGTATGTTGCTGCTGCTTAAGACGGCCAGCACCAGTTAGAAAGGACAAGCGTGCCCCTGCAGAGGATGCAAGTACTGGGTGGCAGTGAGAACACACGGATTAGAACAATTCACAAATATTTTGTAGAAATTACTGACCCCCCCAAAATACCGGGTGGCAGTGAGCACACACAGATTAGAACAATTCCCAGAAATATTGTAGAAATGAGACCCCCGCTGTAGCTTGTGGCAGACTGTTCTTGTGTTAATATGTGTTCGCACTGCCAATCTCCTCTCAAACACGTGCTGAAGCGCTGTGTGAAGCCTTATATAGTGTGCTGCGGGACTTAGCTTTGTGAGCACATGATTGGGCAAATTTTGCCCAATCAGGACTCTGAGCCGTGATTGGCATAGTCTTGAACCTGTCTTGCACCTGACCTGTGGTCAGGTGCAAGGCTGTAGCCAATTAAAAGCTTCAGGCCAGTGGAAAAGTGCATTGTGGTCCATTGTGGGCGAACACGCGGAAATGTTCGTAGTTCTTGAACAGGCGATGTTCGAATTGAACTCCGAACCGAATAGCTCATCCTTATACCTAATAAACATAAGATGTCATCTTTAAATTAGTTATTGGATGACCAATTAATCATAACTATATATTACTATACCGGACACAAAAGCTCTACCTCTAATTCCATCATTCACGGACATCCTCTGGCATTATTCACTTAGTTGTACAGCGTACAATATTTGTGTGACAGACCAAGGCTGCAGGGGTTAAATATTATAGTGTATTCTGAAAGGGAGGGGGTTGCTTCCCAACAGTTTATTTTCCTGTGTTTTTTCAAATAAAGTGGCAGTTTGCTTTTGCTGCTCAACCGCTCTGGTCATGCCTGGAGCTTTGTAGAGAGGTTTGGGGGCCGCTAAAGCTGGATTTCCGGGTCCAGCTTGGAGAAAGCGTTTGACAGAGGCACACAGTCGGTGTGCCCGTCGGTCTGTCACATTTGTCCCTGTTCGGACGCCAGTTCTGCCTCTCTTGCCTGCTGACTGGTGGCTACTGGGTAAACCTCTGGAGCACTGCCAGCCTGGAAGGAGGAGGAGAGGTTACCCAAATCATTGCCTAGGAGCACATCTGCTGGTAGGTCTCGCATAATGCCGACTTCCAACTCTCGGGCATTGGATCCCCAGTCTAGGTAGACCTGGGCTGTAGGGATCTTCAATATTCTTCCACCGGCCACCCGCACGGCAATCACCCGACCGGTATGGTCTCGACTCGCCACCATTTTGGGCTGGATCAGAGTGATAATGGCCCTACTGTCTGAGCCCTTGGGTGTTCTGGCCGTTCACTCTGACGGTTTGCCGATGTTGCTGCCGGTTGTCAACGGAAGCCACCTGGACTGGGTCAGCTTCATGCAGCACTTCAAATGCCTCCTCTTACCATCGGGACATTTTCACTGCCGATGGAGGCTCTATGCAGCAAACGGCTGCTCGGGAGGAACCGGACGGAGCTCGGTTCCAGGGTGAGGTGTTCTGGTTTCCGGGGACAGTATTGTTGCATGTGTCCCAGCTGTTTACATCCGTAACATCTTGGCCCCTTCTGACGAGCTACGGGTGCAGGGGTCGTTGAGTCAGCAGGTAGCTGGCAGAGGAACGACTCACCAGCACAGCAGGGAGGGTGACTGGGACCGGAGTGGCTCGCTGAATAGGGCGAATCTCTGGCCGATTTGTCCGTCTGGCATCAATGTACTGGTCTGCCAGTAAGTCATGTAAGTTCTGTGATCAGGGTGTCTTTTCTATTTGCCGCTGGCAATCTGTCCTCTGGAATCCAGATCTTTCAAGGTGTCCCGCTTTAGGCCGATGTAATGCTGCTCCATCTGCTGCGATCCTTGGTGGTGGTTTGAACTGCTCACTGGAGAAAGCAATTCCCACCACTCGCCACCAAATGTGACAGACTGACGGGCACACCGACTGTGTGCCTCTGTCAAACGCTTTCTCCAAGCTGGACCCCGAAATCCAGCTTTTGTGGCCCCCAAACCTTCTCTCTACAAAGCTCCAGGCACGGCCAGAGCGGTTGAGCAGCAAAAGCAAACTGCCACTTTATTTGAAAAAACACAGGAAAAAAAACTGTTGGGGCAACCCCCTCCCTTCCAGAATACACAATAATATTTAACCCCTGCAGCCTTGGTCTTTCATAATTTGCAGTCTTTCCGCTCTTTATACGTAACACTTTGTGCCATTCCCCTATGGGGCTTGCGACAAATTTGCTTTACTTGACATTGGCACAGTCACTTTATTCAATCATTGTTAACTGTTAACGCCTATGTGCCATTCCCTTACGAGGCTGACATTCTTACTTGACATCAGCTCACTTTACACCGTTTACCTCATAGTTACGAGGGAACTTTTTTCCTGGACTACGGAGTTGACAGTTTATTTAATATTCGTCTAGCCCACATATTAGTGATTGGGCGTTTTTAATTAATACAGTCTATCTATAAACACTGGCATGATTTTTTCCTTCCAATACTTACACTTTTAACTAACTTCCAGAATCGATACACATTTAATATCGACACTGGTCACTTTATTACTACTACAGCTTGCTACGATAGGTACACTTTACTCCAGAAGGTCTCTGTTTTGGGTCTTCCATACCTCCACACCTTCCTATAAATATTGTATTATGTTTGTAATCTCGATAATGCAAATATGGAGTGAACCAATAAGACGTTTTTTCTATTTGTTTTGAAACCAAAAACTACTATAGTATCATTCCGTATGCAACTGAAACGCACATCCATTTCCCCGGCTGGAACGCATAGATCCTAGCGATGACATCACACGCATGCGCATCACTAGCTGACGCCATCTCGAACTGGGAACACTTTAAATTTTGTATTGAGCGATAATTAGGGTAAAGACTATAAAAATATTTTACTGACCATCTGACAGATCACACACCTACTGAGGAAGAGACATTTTCGCGAAACGTGCTTGGGTGTCTGTTTTCTGCTTGTTCTTTTATTTAATAAGTAGCCTTAAATTAACCCATCGCGTCCTGGTCTATACGGAGCGGAGAGGGATATTGATGGCTGCATTGGAGATCCGGTGCCCCCCATAATATCACCGGTTGCATTCTTTGCGCAAAAACGCTTGCGCAGAGCTATTTTTTTGCACGCAGCGTTAAACGTTAATGCGCATAAATTAACGCTGGTATTACAATCCGAGCGCATTTCTTCTTCCGTCAAAAAATACCACGCGTAAAAAATAAGCGCAAAAACGCATGCGCATTAACACTGCACGCAGAAATCGGTGGGCGGACTGTTTTTTCACGCGATTCAGCCATTCTGAATTACGAACCACAATTGTCTCACGTTAAGTTCTTGCGCTTGTCAAAATCAATCTGAGTATATATGCTGCAGCAATAATAAAAACACGCACAACTTATCAATTTTATTATTTAGGTATGCGTAGAATGTGTAACTGTACATTGCTGTATTATTATTTCTTTTTTTTGGACTGGTGTATTTGGTTTCGGCCAGAACGTTCAGATTTGCCATTAACACCAGCTTTTCAAAGACGTTAAAATTATGCGCGCAAACCTTGTCCGTTAAATTTTGCGCTAAGATTGTAATACCTTGCGCGCACAAACGCATTTGCGCGCCGCTCACAATGTTAAGCATAAGACGCGCAAAGTACATTACGCTCGCAAAGGGTTCACGCAGGTTCACCCGCGTTAGACGTTAACGTGCATTTTTTGCGCGGCCATTGTAATACGATGTTCTGCGCGAAGGGTCTTGTCCCTCGCGTTAATGCTTTTTTGCGCACGCGTTAACGTTTGCGCGAAGAATGTAATAGTGCCCTTGGTGTCTGATCCTAGACACTGAAAATGTGAGTGTACCCCTTCTATTTTCTGTAATACACATGTGTTTTAAAATGCTACACCATGGCACCTTTTTGCTTTATTTGAGGTACACGTGAACACCTGGTGAAATGAGATAAAATAAAATAGAGGGGACCTCTACTGGAGGAAGCGTTAGTTCCACCACCAAAAAAACTTTTTTTGTCATACACATTTTGTTGGTGGGTTTGGATATACCACCTAGTGGAGGAGAACAGCTGCTGATTCATCATAAAGCATAAATTTTTGCCTACAGCAGTGTACTGTTCAGTCAGACTTTATCTGGCAACTCTGTAGTCCTTATACTGAACGTTTCACTTTTATTACTTCATGCACACAGACTTAGGCTAGGGTCAGACGAACGCATTTTTCACGTTGTCTGTGAAAAAGTGCGTTCCAACGAATGGACGTATTTTTTCACGGAATACGCGATAGCGGTCATACAATGCACATTTTCGTTCGTGATTTTGTACGGATCATCAATAAAACACTTTTTGCGTCTGGACGTTATGTTGGCCGGACATTAGCAGCGTCTGACGTCTCCTAATCACGCACACATGCTGCTAGTGGACGCAGCGCACTCTGTACGTCAGTACTAGCGGCTTGACGTTATCGAAAAAATGCGTTCGGTTGCCACTTGCGTTGCGCAGCCGCACTTTCGTGCGGCCGTTCCTCGTATGCTGCTCAGCATTGGACGTCATTTGCTGCTAGCATGGCCGTGATTAAGTGTGGCTAAAAAAACTTTAATGCTGTGCTCGTCTGACCCTAGCCTTACAGTCGCATTTGGGTTTGCAAAAACAAGCGCTAGGTGGCACCAGAGATACAGTTCTGCATTGTTATAGAATTAAGTTATGTTCGTTTACTCTAATGGAGTAATGGGCTGGTGGTGACTTGTAGGGATGAGCCGAACACCCCCCGAGTTCGGTTCGGGCCCGAACCCGAATTTTTCCAAATGCTCGGGTCCGAACCTGAACCCGAACCCCATGATAGTCAATGGGGCTGAAAATTCGGTTTTTAGAGTGCCCTCCAAGAGGGCATATATGCTACATATTTGCCATAAAAGGTGTATGGGGGTAGTGCCCTGGGGGACAGGAAACAAGGACAAAAAGTTTAACAAAATACGTTTTTAAAGGGACAGTGAGTTTTCCAAGAAATAAGGGTTAAACATAAAAACAAAATTCCTTCAAATATCGTGCCTAGGAGGTCCCCATAACCTGCCCGTGAAGTGGCGGATTTGTAGGATGTATAGAAACACTTAAAAACAAAAAAATGATGTTTCAAATGACGGTAAATGCTTTTCCTTTTAATCTATCCATAAACAACTGATTGGGGCGGCAGTCTGTATGAAAAGAGGAGACATTTTCGTACACGCAGAAAAAGTTTACTGATTTTTTTTTTGGCTAAATTATTGTGAAACTTATGCAGGCTTTGGATGAAAGGAACAATAGGTGCTTCAAAATTGGTCCTTTAGCGTCCCCAACAGTGCCGTCACACCGTAACCCCTCTGAGGATATGAATCTGATACAGGCGTCAGTGGCAGTGCACCCAAATATTGTGCTTTTGGTGCCAGGCCTGCAAGTACTATCATACAGTAACCCCTCTGTGGTATTGTGGAAGAACGCAGGGGTGAACCTTGCGGTCCTATATTAAAAAGATATGCATCTGGTAAAGGTGTCAGTGCACCCAGATATTGTGCCTTTGGTGCAAGACTGCCAGGCCAGCAAGTATCATCATACAGTAACCCCTCTGTAGTATTGTGGAAGAATGCAGGGGTGGACCATGTGGTCCTATATTAAAAAGATATGATTCTCGTCAAGGCGTCGGTGCACCCAGATATTGAGCCTTTCATGGCAGCTAGTGCCTTCACACCGTAACCCTTTTGTGGTATTGTGAAAAGAGTGCAGGGTTGGACCCTGCGGTTCAAAAAATTAAAATGATATAAATCTGGCACAGGCGTCAGTGCAGCCAAATATTGCGCCTTTCATGGCAGCAAGTGCATTCATACCGTTACCCTTTTGTTGTATTGTGGAAGAGTTCAGTGCTGGAGGTTTTGTAAATGCAGAAGACATCCCCGATCTATTCCGTTACATCAGCATCAGGGGGTTGATAGCTGCTGATCCAGGACTGTTTCATTTTTATAAATGTCAGCCGGTCTACAGAGTCGGTGGACAGACACACTCTTTTGTCTGTGACAAAACCTCCAGCGGCACTGAACGTCCTTTCAGAAAGCACGCTGGATGAAGGGCAACCTAGTAGCTGCATAGCATATTGGCTAAGTTCTGGCCAGTGATCCAATCTCAACACCCAGTAAGCCAGTGGATCATCTGCTGGAAAGGTATCCAGGTCTGCCCTTGCCCCTAGGTAGTCCTGCACCATATGGTGAAGACGCTGGCAATGGGTGCCTACATTTGACATCCCTGGGCGTTGTGGACTAAAAAAATTTAAAAATGCATCAGTCAAGCGGCCCAGGCTTTAACCACTATTCCTCTGATCATCCACAGCCTCAGAAGCACTTGTGTCAGCACTTGGTAATCTAGCAGTGCCTGGAAAGGTGTTACACAAGTGTCGCTTTAGAGCGTCCTCAAGTTTTTTCATCCTGTGCTCCCTCTGTGCGGGCAGGATGAGCTCTGCAACTTTACCCTTGTATCGTGGATCAAGAAGGGTTGCCAACCAGTAATGATCCCTCTCCTTGATAGCACGAATCCTGGAGTCCTTTAGCAGGTTTTGCATTATTAGGGAGCCCATGCAGCGTAGGTTGGAGGTGGCATTAGCTTCCGAGTCTTCCTGGTCAGTGAGGATGACCGTATCGTGCACTTCCTCCTCCCAGCCACGCACTAGCCCTTCTGTTTCTGGGCACACGAAACCCTCTCTTGAGGAATCCCCACCTTCAATGCCCCCACTACTTAAATATTCCTCCTCTTCCTCCTCCTGTCTGATCTGAGTAGGACCCGCTGGAATGCTGTCTGCGGAAAGACTGGGGCCTTGAGAGCTAGGGAAGGCCTCCTCTTCCTCCCGCTGCTCTGCCTCTAGAGCCACATCTATAATTCCCTGCAGAGTGTACTCCAGCAGGAACACTAAAGGAATTGTGTCACTGATGCATGCACTGTCCCTGCTCACCATCCTCGTTGCCTCCTCAAATGGTGACAGTACAGTGCATGCATCCTTGTTCATCAGCCACTGCGGGGGGGAAAAAAACCAAGTTGACCTGAACCTGTCCTTGTGCCATACTCACACAGGTACTCGTTGATGGCCCTCTGCTGCTTGTGCAGACGCTGCAGCATTGCTAATGTCGAGTTTCACCTGGTGGGCATGTCACAGATCAGACGGTTTGTGGGAAGGTGGAATTCTCTTTGAATTTCTGCCAGGCGAATGCTTGCTGGTAATGACCATCTGAAGTGGCTGCAGACTTTTCTGGCCTGGCTGAGAAGCTCTGGCAGCCCTGGGTACTTGGTTAGGAAACGCTGTACCACTAGATTTAGGATGTGTGCTAGGCATGGTACATGCGTCAATTTACCCTTGCGTACGGCGGAGAGAAGGTTGCTGCATTATCACAGACAATCATTCCCAGCTCAAGCTGGCGTGGTGTTAACCATCTCTGCACCTGGCCCTGCAGAGCTGACAGAATTTCTGGCCCGGTGTGGCTCCTGTCCCCTAAACAAACCAGCTCAAGCACAGTATGGCTTCTTTTTGCTTGAGCCATTGCGTAGACCCTGTCAGGCGTCGGTTTAACTGACACTTCGCCAGAGACAGAGAAGGAAGAGGGAGAGGTGGAGCAGCCAGACCTCATACAAGCAGCTTTATGGAGGCGTGGTGGATGAACAAGCTCCAGCACAGAGCCCCGTCTTGGATCCCTCCCAGCTGCAATCAGAGTTACCCAGTGTGCCGTGAAGGAAATGTAACGACCCTGTCCATGCTTGCTGGACCACGTGTCTAAAGTCACATGCACCTTGTTGCTGACTGCCTTTCCCAATGACTGGATAACATTGTCTTCCACGTGCTGGTATAGTGCTGGAAAGGCCTTGCGTGAAAAGTAATGGCGTTTTGGAACCTGCAACTGTGGTACAGCACATTCAGCAAATTCATGGAAGGGAGCAGAGTCCACCAGCTGGAAAGGCAGCAGCTGCAATGCGAGTAATTTTGCTAAGCTGGCATTTAGACGCTGTGCTTGGGGATGGTTGGGACTATATTTTTTTCTTACGCTGCAGCAGCTGCAGCAACGTAATCTGATTGTGTAAATCTTCAGCTGCTGGGAGGATGTCACATTGTGAGGAAGGACCTGGTACATCCATTACTGTAGCATCATCCCTGTCAGTGGAGGTTGTAGGCAATGACATAGCAGGACATACAGTGGGGGTAGAGACAGATGAGGAGGAGGAGGAGGACCTACGTGAAGTTTTGCGCCAACGGGATGCGTGGCGGGTGGTCATATGTCGCCTCAAGCACGTGGTACCTAAGTGTCCGGTGTTTATCCCACGCTTCAGCCTCTGACATAGATTACAAATAGCAACGCTGGGGTCTGATGCACAGTTCTTAAAGAACTCCCAGACAGCAGATTTCCTGCATGTGTTCTTTGAGACAACAGCGCTCTGCACCGGAGCAGCTCTGACAGCTGATGCCTTGGACTGGCTAGTGCTACGGTTGGTCACAGAGGATGTTGTGCCTCGTGTTTGCTGTGCCTCCTCCTCACTTGATTCCTCAGTTCGATCTGGCACCCAGGTGGAGTCAGTGACCTCATCTCCTCGTCACTGGATCCAACTTGGCAGTATGCTGCAGCTGCTGGGGCAACATGAGTGCCAGTTATTTGTGTGTCATCACTGGCACCCCCTTCCTCTAGGTTGATTATACTCCCTTGCTCAACCTCAGAGTATGAATCAGAGCACTGTAGTTGCTTCGCATCCTCAAGCAGCATGTCACTGTCATTGTAGTCAAACAATTCAGCGGACTCCTCCGTGTGTGATAGCGAGGCTACGGCAGGAGTAGCTGTGGACATGGAGGCTGCATTAGATGCTTTGGCAGCTGAGGTGGACTGTAAAGCACTAGAAGCCTGGCTGGCAGAGGACTCGGAGGATGAGGATGGCCTGGCTAGCCAATCCACCAAGTATGTATGTTGCTGCAGGTTAAGAAGATGGCCAGCACCAGTTATAAAGGACAAGCGTGCCCCTGCAGAGGATGCACCACGTCCACCACGACCAGAGGCACAGCCTCCTGACACAGGGGCTGCTTGCCCTCTTATCTGTGTCTGGGAGCGTCTGCCTGTCCTTTTTTGTTCTTTCAAACATGGTGAGTGATATATAGATTAAATATATACAGAACTCTGATTCAACTCTGGTATAAAGATTAAAGATTTACAGAACTCTGGTATAACTCAGTGAGACACCCTGATAGCTGGCAGCCAGTGACGATACAGATTACAATTCGCAGAAACCTAAAATGCAGTGAGACCCCTTGATGGGCGGCAGTGAAACCTCCTATAAATCAGTGAGACCCTTTGATGGGTGGCTGTCAGGGTTGCACGTAGCGGTGACGGCGTTGGAACCAATATGCAAGATGTACATATAGCTGAGCGGTACGATAGCGTAGTAAAATATCCAGGCAGCAATCGAGGGGTTAAAGCAATCAGCGTAGTAATATATATGCAAGCAGAAGTCGAGGGGTTAAAGCAGGCAGCGTAGTAATATATCCAGGCAGAGGTCGAAGGGTTAAAGCAAGCAGCGTAGTAATATATCCAGGCAGAAGTCAGAATCACGGTCTCAGGAAACAAGTAACAAGCGCAACAGACTAGAATAAACTAGTACTGAACTATCAGCCAGGTGACTTTTTATGGAGAACCTCCCGGGCGGTCTCTGACGTGCGGACTGCCGTTGGCCGTTCTGAGCGTCCCTGCGTACAACGTTCTCTGATAGCCTGGGAAAACGTGCGCACGCGCGGTTCACTCTGCAGCTGGGCCATGAGGGAGGAGGATGGATGGACGCTACGAGCGTCGGAATGCCCGCCAGCACCCGGGACCAGAGCGCAACCCAGGACCAGCGGTAGGGATCCCTGACAGAGCCCCCCAACAAGGCGACCACTCCGGGGGCGCGTCGGGTGAGCCGTGTGGAAAGCACGAACAAGGTCAGGAGTGCGGACATCAGCGGCGGAAACCCAGGAGTCCTCCTCAGGGCCATATCCAGTCCAGTGAACCAGATACTCCAGGCGACGACGGCGGAAGCGGGAATCCAATATCTCCTGTACTTCATACTCCTCGTCGTTCACAGCCACTACAGGACCTGAAAAAAATAGAAAGAACTCCAACATCCACAAAATGATTTCAAATGGATTTAATCCAACATCAAGAAGGCAACGTTTCGACCAACTGGTCTTTGTCAAGGCTTGACAAAGACCAGTTGGTCGAAACGTTGCCTTTCTTGATGTTGGATTAAATCCATTTGAAATCATTTTGTGGATGTTGGAGTTCTTTCTATTTTTTTCGGTTATTGGGGCTGTGGAGCAAGAGACCCCCACTCCATTGATCCACGGTGAGGTGTACTCGAGTTTATACTTTCATGAACAATTCCTGCTTACTACAGGACCTGGACGGGAAGGAGTGCAATCAGGGAATGGATCCGGCTCCGAAGGATGGAGAAGAGATACGTGAAAACCGGGTGGTTCTTGTAATCGTCAGGCAAGCGAAGCCGTACTGCCGAAGAAGACACAACCTTGGTAATCGAAAAAGGACCCAAAAAGCGAGGGCCCAACTTTCTTGAAGGACAATTCAGCGTCACGTGCTTGGAAGACAGCCATACTAAATCACCCACTTTATATAAGGGTGCGGGATCCTGGTGGCGATCAGCATATCTCTTGTAGGAACGTTGAGCTGATAGAAGAGCAGATCTGACTCGTTTGAAGCCGTCGTGTATACAGGCCATACGATGATCGAAGGAAGGAATATTACTAACTAGAGGTGAACCAGGAAACATCACCGAGTGTCAGCCGTAGTTGACAAAAAATGGAGAAGAATTAATAGAACGATGGATCTGATTGTTGTATGCGAATTCTGCAATGGGTAAAAGATCTGCCCAGTCGTCTTGAAGATGTGAAGTGAAACACCGTAAATATTGTACCAGGGTACCATTAGTTCGCTCGGTCTGACCGTTGGTTTGAGGATGATATGCCGTGGATAGGCTCTGCTGCATATGGAGATTTTTACAAAAGGCTTTCCAGAAAAGAGAAGTAAATTGAGACCCTCTATCGTATATAATGGTAGAGGGTAGTCCATGTAACCAGAATATTTCTCGAATAAACAATGATGCGGTTTGTGCTGCCGTAGGTATTCCTGCATTGGGTAAAAAATGAGCCATCTTCGAAAATCTGTCAATTACCACCATTATGGTGTTATATCCGGCGGAGGCGGGTAGCTCAATGTTGCCTGTAGCTCGTCGCTGTAGCTTGTCGCTAGTACATGACCCTTTTTTCAGCGTATTTCACGTGATTTGCCGTCATAGACCTTAATGGTGTCGCGAAATATCACTGTTATGTGACAAGGGCTTGAGGTGGTCTACTTTTTAAGTGGGCTATTTTCAAGTGGAGTTAAAAACCGGAATTCTACCTGTACTGGTCTGGTTTGTATCTTTAGAGGGAGAGAAACCTCTGGTTTATTTGTCAATTTAATTTCTCTTTTTGGTTTTCTTTTCTGCGTTTTTTTTTTATTTTATTTATTTTTTATTTTTTTTCTGTTGTGCTTTTTGGTTGTTTTTTTTCCCTGGGTGGCTGGTGACTTGTTAATTGGGGGCGTGTAGCCTGTCAGGTGATTTCACTTGTATGGCTACATAATCTCAATGGCAACTCACTGAACTTGCTCACAAGGGCTTGAGGTGGTCTACTTTTTAAGTGGGCTATTTTCAAGTGGAGTTAAAAACAGGAGTTCAAATAACAGGTATCAATTGTTGTTTATATATTTGTTATCTTGTTGTGGGTATGAGTGTTAGCAAGCTTGAAGGTTTGACCCAGTGCACATCCTGCTGCATGTATGCATGTCTGGAGGAATCCTTCCAGGGTCCATATCTCTGTAGCAAGTGTGAACGTGTAGCTCTTCTGGAAGCTCATATTGGAGATCTGGAAGGGCAAATCGTAACACTGAGGCAGATTGACAATCTTGAAAGGAGCCTGCTTCTCACGGAGCAAAGTATAGTTGAGGAATCTAGGGGTGTGGGAGGAGTGGAGTTAACCGGGGAACAGGTTGGTAGCTGGGTGTCAGTGACACGTGGTAGCAGGGGGGGAGGGAAGAGGAAAAGGTTGGCTAGTCCTGATCTTGCGCACACCAACAGATTTGCCCCCTTGAGCGAAGATGTTGGGTGCAGCAGCTCAGGTGTAGCAGTACTGGAGGCTGCTCCCTCTAACAGCCGGGGGATCAGCCCACCAAGTAAGGGAGGGATAAAGAGGGCAAGTAAGCCTAGACAGGTTGTGGTGGTAGGGGACTCTATTATTAAGAGAGTAGACAGGGTAATCTGTCGCGCTGATCGCCTTAACCGGACAGTTTGCTGTCTGCCGGGTGCCCGTGTTAGGCATGTGGTTGACAGAGTTGATAGATTATTGGGAGGGGCTGGAGATGACCCAGCTGTCATGGTCCATATTGGTACCAATGACGAAGTAAGCGGAAGATGGAAGGACCTGAAGAATGATTTAAGGGAATTAGGAAGTAAATTGAAGAAGAGGTCCTCCAAGGTAGTATTTTCTGAGATCCTACCTGTGCCACGTGCTACAGCGGAAAGGCAGCGGGAGATTAGGGAGGTCAATGCGTGGCTTAAAGCTTGGTGCAGGAAGGAGGGCTTTGGGTTTTTAGAGCACTGGGCTCATTTTGCACTGGGGTACAATCTGTATAGTCGTGATAGATTGCACCTGAATGGAAGAGGGTCTGCTGTGCTAGGGGAGAGGATGGTTAAAAGGTTGGAGGAGACTTTAAACTAGTGGAAGGGGGGGAGGGATACAGTATCTTACAAAATGGAGACAGAGCAGATAGCGGAAGGGTTTCAGTTCAGACTAAGGGGGGTGGAGCCGGGGGGATGGGTAATGTCAGAACAGTGGAGGCATGTAATGTAAAGTCGCATTCAGCATGTGTGGGTAGAGACAACATTAAATGTATGCTTGCTAATGCAAGGAGCCTCAATAATAAGATGGGGGAACTAGAGGTAATAGCATACACTAAGCAATACGACATAATTGGAATAACAGAAACGTGGTGGACGAAACGCATGACTGGGCTGTAAACTTAAACGGTTATACATTGTTTAGAAGGGATAGGAAACATAAGAAAGGGGGTGGAGTGTGTTTATATGTAAATCAGGATTTAAAGCCTAATATTACACAACTGGAAAGCGATGAGGGAAATGTGGAATCCTTATGGGTAAATATTTCGTTGCGGAATAAACAGGGAAGTCAACTATTGGTTGGCATATGCTATAAACCACCTAATATAGATAATGATGAGGAAGAACAACTGTTAGAGCAAATTAGGAAGGCTGCAGATCATGGTAGCACTTTAATTATTGGAGATTTTAATTACCGGACATTAATTGGGATAGTGGACTAGTAATTCAGCAAAGGGAATCCGGTTCCTGAACATTTTAAATGATACCTTCATGTCACAACTGGTAGAAACACCAACTAGAGAGGATAACTGTCTGGACCTGGTTATAACAAATAATGTGGATCTTTTCTCAAATATTAATGTAAAGGAACAGTTGGGAAATAGCGACCATAATATGGTGACTTTTGAAATAAACTCAAAAAAACACATTCATAAGGGGCATGCTAAAATATATAATTTTAAAAAGGCCAACTTTATTAAAATAAAGGAAGCTCTCAATGTCATTGACTGGCAGAAACTCTTTCACGGGAAAAACACTGAGGATAAGTGGAATATCTTTAAACTAACACTAGAAAAGTACACGTCACAATATATTCCACTGGTTAATAAATATAAAAGAAACAGACTGAAACCAATGTGGCTTAGTAGGAAGGTAACTAAGGAAATGAAAAATAAAAAGAAGGCATTTAAAGTTTTTAAATCTGAGGCATCCTATAAAGCATATAGGGTAGCCAATAAAGCATGTAAAAATGCGATTAGATGGGCTAAACTAGATAATGAAAAAGAAATAGCCAAAGAGAGCAAGACCAACCCTAAAAGATTCTTTAGGTACATAAATTCTAAAAAACCCAAGAGTGAAAATGTAGGTTCACTAAAATCTGAGTCAGGGCTATTGTTAACTGAAGATCAGGATAAGGCAGAAATTTTAAATGATTATTTTTCTTCAGTATTTATCAAAGAGAAACCTATAACAGGAGACATGAAATTCATTAATAAAAACTTACTAATACAAAGTGACTGGTTGACTCAGGACAAGGTTTTACAGAAATTAAACAATGTGAATGTTAATAAAGCCCCAGGGCCAGATGGAATTCATCCGCGAGTACTGAGAGAGCTAGGTGTTGAAATATGTAAACCTCTGTTCTTAATCTTTCAAGATTCTTTTCTTTCAGGAATAGTACCAGAGGATTGGAGAAAAGCTGACGTGGTCCCTATATTTAAGAAAGGTTTAAAATTTGTGCCTGGGAATTATAGACCTGTGAGCTTAACATCTGTGGCTGGGAAAGTATTTGAGGGGTTACTAAGGGATAATATTCAGGAATTTATTGGGAGGTATAATGTAATTGGCAAAAATCAGCATGGTTTCATGAAACACAGATCATGTCAGACTAACCTAATTACGTTCTATGAGGAAGTAAGTAGAAGTATAGATCAGGGGGTCGCAGTGGATGTGATTTACTTAGATTTTGCCAAAGCTTTCGACACAGTTCCACACAAAAGGTTACTATTTAAATTAAGAAAAAATGGTCTAGATGAAAATACTTGTTCTTGGATAGAAAACTGGCTAAAAGATAGGGTACAGAGAGTGGTCATAAATGGTACATTTTCAAGATGGACACCAGTGGTAAGTGGTGTCCCTCAGGGGTCTATTATAGGACCAATATTATTCAATTTATTTATAAATGACCTTGAGATAGGCATTGAAAGTCATGTATCAGTGTTTGCAGATGACACAAAGCTAGGAAAAGAAATACAATGTGAGCAGGATGTTACTTCGCTGCAGAGGGATTTAGATAGATTGGGGGACTGGGCACTTAAATGGCAGATGAAATTTAATCTAGATAAATGCAAAGTTATGCACTTTGGAGTGAAGAACACACAAGCAATTTATACCCTAAATGGTACGGAGTTAGGGAAATCCAAGCAGGAGAAGGATTTTTTGAGAATAATCATAGACTTCAAACTAAGTAACAATGTGCAATGTCAAACAGCAGCCGCCAAGGCCAGCAAAGTACTGGCATGCATTAAAAGGGGAGTTCACTCACGGGATGAAAACATAATTTTGCCTCTGTATAAATCAATGGTCAGGCCGCACCTTGAATATGCCGTGCAATTTTGGGCACCTGTCTTAAAAAAAGATATTATATCGCTAGAAAAAGTGCAGAGACGGGCAACTAAATTAATAAGGGGGATGGAAGGGTTAAGTTATGAGGAAAGACTAACAAGCTTAAACCTGTTTAGTTTAGAGAAAAGGCGCCTTAGAGGGGATCTGATAACCTTATATAAATATATACGGGGCCATTATCAACCATTGTCTGATAACCTATTCATTAACAGGACTATACACAGGACACGGGGTCATCCATTTAGACTGGAAGAAAGAAAATTTAGCTTAAAGCATAGGAAGGGTTATTTTACGGTGAGAACAATAAAGCTGTGGAATTCTCTGCCTGTTGAGGTGGTTGGGTCAGAGTCTGTACAGACTTTTAAAAGCGACTGGATGACTTCCTGCAGACACAGAATATTAAGGGTTATAATATTTAATATGTGGGTAAAAGCTTCTTGATCCAAGGAGAAATCTGACTGCCATTCTGGGGTCAAGAAGGAATTTTTTCCCAGTATGTTGCATATTGGCGAGCATTTCAGACTGGGTTTTTTGCCTTCTTTTGGATCAACAGCAGTAGGTTATGTGGGAGAGGCTGAACCCGATGGACGCATGTCTTTTTTCAGCCTATATAACTATGTAACTATGTAACTATGTGCGATATTGCGTGACAACATTGATGTCTATGGTGGCAAATTGATATTAACGCTCAAAGTCGCCTGACAGAGGTGTCTTGTATTTTCAAACAGGAAACAGGAAGAGGAATGATGTCATCTCTAGCATCCTTTTCATGGTTACAGTCAAGTAACGACCAAGTCCCTGTGCAAAGTCTCGCAATATCACGTGGAAAAGTGCAATATCGCACAATGTCACGTATATGAAAATTGTGCGGGAACATGCGCGATTTTCATGTCACTCAGTGTAAAAGTGGCCTTTTCTTGCGGCGGATGCGCAGTGGGTCTCACTGTGTCACGGTGGCACCTGGCATACGCCGTGGCGGGACCCTATTGCAGGTGGTTTGAGCCTTTAGTGCAGGGGTATTCAGAGTGTACCTTAGGGTAGGCTGGCTGATGCAGGATGGAATCCAAATCATAGTACATGAGGGTAAACAAGGGAGAATGGTCAGACGTGCCGTGGGTCAGTGGCTGGCGGCAAGGTCGGTGGGAAGCAGGGTTTGGTACACGGTATCAGCAGGTTATCAGAGTAGGTCAGAACAACACAGAGGATTGACTCTTAATGTGAAGTCAGTGAGCATGGAGGGGAGTTACTCTTTTATTAACAGACAGGAGGGTGTGGTGTGTCTGTTTGGTGTTTCACTTGGGATTAACCCATATCAGTGCTGGATAGGACTGAGTCAGCACTTTTCCTGGATGCATAACCTCAGGTACCGATCCCTGACACACTGGCACGGCAGCCCAAATATGAGACTGTGGCAGACTGCATCTGTTTTACAGATGGTAAGGAAGTTCTCACCTCATCCATTAAGGGCAACGCGAGCCACGCGGTGAACTAGCATTCACACTGGCCCACTGAGCCATAGGCCCACCGGGAATCTCCCTGTAGTCCCTATGGCCAGTACATGCCTGGAGGTGGAAGGGCTTACTGTGGACAGGTAGGCCCAAGGCTGGGGCCTCCATCAGCAAAGTCTTTAATTTGAGAAAGGCTTCTGTTTGTTCTTCTCCCCACAGGAAGGGGTCTTTCTCGCCCCCCTTTGTAGCTTGGTACAGTGGTTTGGCAATTTCTGTGAAGTTGGGGATCCAGAGATGGCAGAACCCTGCGGCACCTAAAAATTCTCATACTTTGGGCCGATTCCGGTGTTGCGGGATACGGCAGACTTCCTTTTTTACATTCAGGACCTAATGCACGCTTGGTCCCTGTCAACTGGAAGCCTAAGTATTTCACACTGAGTCTGCAAATCTGTGATTTCTTTTTAGAAACCTTGTATCCTGCTTGCCAAAGTAGATGCAGAAGTGCTTTTGTTGCGGCTAAACAGTCTTTTTCGGTGTGTGACGCAAGCAGTAAATCATCAACATATTGTAGCAATACAACTTTGTCTGGCTGAGAGTTAAAGGACAGGAGGTCCTGGCTGAGGGTGCAGCCAAAGATATTGGGCGAGTTCTTGAAACCTTGAGGGAGGCATGTCCAGGCCATTTGATGCTGTGACCCGGTTCTAGATTCTTCCCACTGGAATGCAAATAGGGGCTGGCTTGCCGGGGCGAGGCAGATACAGAAGAAGGCGTCTTTATATCGAGCACGGTGTAGTACTGTGTACTTTCGGGTATGAGCGCCAGTAGGTTGTAGGGATTGGGAGCGACAGGATGTAAAGTCACAGTAGCGTCATTGATAGTTCTTAAATCCTGCACAGGACGGTATTCTTGTGTCCCCTCTTTCTGCAGGGTAATAATGGAGTGTTCCATGGTGACACGCAGAACTTTAATATATACTGTGGGTCTGCAAACTCTGTAAATGTGCCTAAATGTTCTGTTTAGCTTTCTGCAGAATGTGATACTGTCGGAGCACTATGGGCACGGCTGCTGGCTTTAAATTAACATACACAGGCAGAATGTTCACAGCTAGGACTAGTCCTGGCGGACTTTTTTCTGCCCAGTCCCCGGGACAGCCAAGAGATAGTACGTGTAGATCTAGGACAACGGGTGAGGGTGGCACTGTTGTCCACTCTTCCTCTCTTGGCATAACCAGTGCTAATTTACTGGGTGGTGAATCTGGTGTAGCTGAGCAGTGCTGCCGAATAGAGCTACCAGACTCCTGTTAGGTCTAATTTAGCGTGTCCCCCAGGAAGGAAAGTGATTTGGGCTTGCAATTTACTTGGGACGGGACATCCTAGGAGCTGGATGGGATATTCGGGCATATACAGACTGATGCTCAACCTGGTGCCCTCCTAGGCTACAAATACGTGAGGCAAGGAAAGTGTCACATCCTCGGCTCCTGTGGTGCTCCCTGGGGGGTCTGGGCACCCGGCGGCATCGCTGGCTGGCTGGGTGCCAGGAGTTTGGGCTGGCCGGCGTCTGGAGTGGCGGGGCTTGACGTGATGACTCAGAGCCATCAGCCTTAAATACAGGACGCGAGATTCTGCTCGTCGCCCTGACATGGAGTTATTCCCGCATCGCCAGCTGTGTTCCCTTGTGTGTCTCAGCGTCTATTTGCCCAGTTGCCATTTTTTTTCCTGTACGAGGACCCCTTTGTTTTTTTATTTAAAAGTTTTTATTTTGTAACAAAGGTCAGCAGTATAGTATACAGAAAGTGGCCACGCAAGGCCATAACTAGACATCTGCATAGGCAGTGGCACATCAGAGAAAAACAAAAATAGTCAAAATGAGGTCACCAATACAACTACTTAGGAAAGAAAATGAGGGGAAGGGGACACGAACTACACCAACCACATGCCAGAAATGGTGCAAGGGAAAGAGAGAGGAAAAAAAAAGGGGGGGAAAGGAAATACAAAATAAATTGTTGGGGGGAACGGCAACGACCAATATGGTGACTTTCCCGGCTCACCAGAGTATGGCAACCAGAGCCATGGTAGGTGCCATAGTGGCGCGCGTCGGGACATCCCAACAAGTGCCAACAAAAAAAAAAGGGGGGAAAGAAAGGGGGGGAGGAAAAACACCATCGCTGGCATGGCAGAGGTCTATAAAGGAACATAGAGTCACAAGTGTGAAATATAAGTCCTCGTGGTGTGGGGAGGGGAGATCAGAACTAATATACTCGGCAAGGGGTAAGGGGAAACGTCCGCAGGTGGGAGGGGGGACGATTGATCTCAGAAAGAAAGCGGTTCTATAACAAAAAAGAAAGCGTAGACAATCCAAAAATTCGCAAAGTCCAGGAACCAAGAACCAGGCCGAAGGGTAGGGGAAGCCATCCGACAGGAATGAGCTTATCAAAATGCGACCCCAGGGAATGTCTCAAAAGTGTATCAACAAATGGCTGGGGGTATCCGCGTGGGAGGGGGGTGTAATCCAAAAGGCGAGAGGAGATCAAAAAGGGCAAACACTGCAACATGCGGCCACGGTCATGGGGGTTAGTACACTATAAGGGAGCCTCTTCAGCCCGTGTCCAGAAATGAGGCCAGGGCTGTCACCGGCAAGGCAGCACAAGAAAGGCCATCAAGGTGGGTAATTCGCAAAGCGCGGGCGGCAACAACAACCACTCCAGGAAAGCTGCGGGGCAAGATCTTGCACTGCTCCATTCTGTGGTCCGTGAAAATGGATCCAGGCAGGAGAGGCCCCGCAGGAGCCATCAGGGGACACATTTCTGCACCTGCCCGATGGTCCAGAACAGCATGGATCAGCAGAGGCAAAGAAACCATCTCCCGTGCAGATGGGACGCGTTCAGCAGGCTGCACAACGGGAGGTGGCTGTAGCGGCTCGACGTCCGAGGTATCCTCCGCCACATCCTCCGTCAGGACCAGGCAATCCACCGCTGCAGGCAAGTGGAGATCGGCAGCAGAAGCTCTCCCGCACCGAACCACCGTACCCCAGCAACTCTTCAAGGCATCCAGTAATCTATGCAGGTCACTTTTGGTAAGTATACACTCATCGTCTTCCTCCAGTAGTGTCAAACTCCCCACGGGTTCAGACAGCAAGGCACAGGACTCCTCGGAAGGGAGAGGCGTGACATCCAAACACCCTCCATCATGCTCCCAAATTGTTCCTCTGACTCGTATCCCAGCAGTGGCTGGGAAACAGGCACCAGAATCTCGCCGGCGGGGGCCCTCCACCTGGCGGGGCACCATCTCCAGCTCTAACCACAGCAGGGAACGCAGATAGGGAAGCCTAGAAGGGGATGCGGAGGACTACACAGCGCTCCCGAGTAGGCTAGCAGGTGTCCGAGACAGCCGCTGGATGTAGGCCGCAGAAGTAGGCCCAAGGCCTAAAAACGTCCCAAACATCACCCGGATGGAGCAGGAAGGTTCAGGTGTGGGTCTGCAGACACTCAGGCCCGCACCCCTCCAGCATAGACAAAGTGGGTCGCAGAAATCAGGGTAAAATCAACAACTGCGAGAGAGCTCATCCAAGATGCGACCAGCAGCTCGTGTTTGACCCGGAATGCATGTTTGTATACGGACAGTGCTCTCTGCATACTCTGAGTGTATCTATAGGTTATTACAAGCTACCTCTGATTATAGTTCTGCCCTGCAGGGTGCAGAACTCGTCAACCTTTCGTTTTTGCCTTGCTGGTATTAAGCCGATATATACACCTAAATGCGCTGTCTCTGATCGTGGGCCTGCCCCACAGGGTACTGTATTCATTGAACCCTCATTCTGCCTTGCTGAGACAAACTATATGGGAGTCCTCTCTGTTGCCAAACCTGCCTGTACAACTACCATCTCTGTTGCCAACCTTGCATGTATGACTACCCTCTCTGGTGCCAACTCGGATTATACATCTGACCACGATTATGTTAACTACTGTTGTATGACACTTCAGTACTATCTCTGTCTATATACAGGTAAAGTGCTTTCGCTCAGTAGACACTTGGTCACAAAATCATTTGCTACTGAGTGGTATTTAGTATTGGTGTTCTGTCTGACCTCCCTGGCTGGAAGTGCTAGGATTAGGAGTCCTGACTGCTGGAAAATCAAGAATCATAGAAATATGTCCAAAAGGATCCAAATCACGTTTTTCAGGGGTGAGTGCTATAGCGAACATGACAGGGTACTTAGTCGTTATTCCCACAATATCCATTTCCCCACCCGACAGAGGTGAATTACGCTGCATTACAACAGAATGTTCAGCCCCAGTGTCAACCAGAAAGATCTGATCATTCCCCACTCTCATTAAGACCGTGGGCTCACTGGATCCGAGTGGGATCGGCCCTGGTCTGTGTCAATACGGAGTCTGTCCCGCAAAGGACGCCCCAGCCAAACCCATGAAATCACCTCCATTTCCCTTGGTTCTCTCATACCTCCCGTTCAAGACTTGTCCGTGGGTCATCCCACCCCCAGAGTTGCCACTTTCTACCCCAGTTCCTGCCATTAATTTCAGACCCTGGCTCTTCCAATGTCCGTTTAATTTACAGAATGCGCACGGATTTCTGCCTAAATTCAACCGGCCACCTCTCCCTCTCCCTCTCGCTCCCCGGCCTTTTCCACCATCTGCGCTCCACCCGTTCACTCCTCCTGCTACTCCTGTTCCCTCCCTCTCCACAAAAGCGACTGCCAGCATACTAGCACTTGCACTCAGCTTCCGCCCCTCCTCCCTATTCTCCTTCAAATCCAGTTTATGGAATACCTTATTTGCTATCTCAACTAATTGACTAATATTCATGCCAATAAACCCTTCTTGTCGTCTCTGTAGTTTATTTCATACATCCCTCTGTGCATGGCTGACAAATGAGAAATTTATCATGCTGCGGTTCTCTACCTGTCATGTTTCACATGCCTTGGACAAGTCCAAGCTCACACCAAAACCTGCACATACGATTCCAAGGCTTGAACTTTGCACAGCTGTGTTAGGTGTGGAAATTGCTGAGCTTATAGAACTTGAAACAGACACTGAAATAGACTACTTTGACTTTTACACAGATAGTAAAATAGTGCTAGGATACATACATAATCAGACAAGACAGTTCCATGTGTATGTCGGCAACAGAGTGGAACGTATCAGAAAGTGCTCTACACCTGAACAATGGCACTATGTGTCCACTAACTTCAACCCTGCTAATCGAGGCACTCGTGCAGTACCTGCCACTGCATTTCTGGACACATTATGGCTATCGCTACTAAAACTATTGAATGAAGACCTCATCTCAAGTTCTACAAATTCTACCTTTGAACAGGTTAAACCGGAATCTGATAAAGAAATTAGAGCTGTTACACTCAACACCTCTGTGAAAGAAAGGATAAGGCTGAGTCCTCACCATTTTGAACGCCTTTCTATGTGGTCTTCTGTCTTCTGTTGAAAGAGCCATTGCACGCCTTATTCACATTGCTCTTCAGTTTACAAACAGCTCTGACACGAACAAACAATGTCACAAGCGGCACATCTGTAAAGCCCCCCCCCCCACAATTCAGGAAGCCTCTCGACCAGAAAAGATACTGAACTTCTTGAATGACAACAAGTGTAAATGGGAATTCAACCCACCTCACTCCTTTCACATGGGAGGCTCTTGGGAACGCATGATTGGAGTTGCAAGAAAATTCCTAGACTGGTACTGGACCAGAAAACTTTACAACTTAATCATGAAAGAAGATTCTCCACACTTCACTTCAGGCCTATAAAGGAACTAGTACTTCTTCTGCCCAAAGAGGAAGACAAGCCTCACAAGTCATCAATTTGACTCAAAAGGGAGGTAAGAAGGATTGGTGCATGTTGCTGCCTTCCCCTCTGAAGATGGACTCACTGACTGTTCTTCTCACAGCCTGGACCATCAAGATCAAGATCTGCAAGAATTGTTAATGTTGCATTATTTTCTCTTGTTCTTCCCTTCCCTCTTGTTTTTCAGATGTTCCTGGGAAAGAATCTTCATTTACTTGTCTTTGAACTTTGACTAAAGTTATTTAATTATAGAAATCATAGATTTCTACGGGGAGTGTCATGTTTCACATGCCTTGTGATATGCCTTTAATAATTGCACATGTCTTATCTACCCCTGAGTTTCTCTCCTCCCCTCCTCATGGTGCAGTGATTTCCTGTTCAGATAGCTCCACCCTTGTTTTCTTCCCAGTAATCCTTTGCAAGCCTTATGGACTCAGATTCACTATGATTTTTTTGACCTATCCGATGTATATTGTTGTGGATTTTCTACAGTTTTGGAATAAAACTTCAACAGATCTTCAAGGTGTCATCTGGATTGAGTCACTGTCTGTAACTCATTTAGACTGGGAGTTATCGCCATCTCATCACAACAGTAAGTTAAGAGATCACATTCTCAGTGCTTTGGTGGAGAAACAAAACACTACCGCTTCAGGATCTAGCTGGCTATATATATACAATAAGCCTCCATTAGCCTCTCCAGGTACGCCCTAGGGGTCTCTTTAGCTCCTTGCATTACCTCGGATATCTTTCCCATATTTGCAGGTTTCTTAGCCCCTGTTTTTATGCCAGTTAGGACCGCGGCGCGATAATATCGGAGATGGGACATCCCCGCCTCGGTATATGGCCACTATGGAACTATGTTCGGGTAGTGTTCTGCCACCCACACCTCTGGATTACGTGACCCTCCTCTACCGCCACAGTCTCCAAATATTTATGGGCATTGGTGCTGATCCTTCCCCTTTCTTCAGTAGTAAAAACAGTTAGCATAAGCTGCTGACAGTCAGCCCGCGTGGGATTGTGTGTTGCCATAATAGACTCCACCAGACTCGTTATACATGCAGGCTTCTCAGAGTAGGGAGGGGTTTGGGCCACCATCTATAATCAGACCAGGTGTGGTACTCAGGGGCAGTTGAAATTTACCGGGGTACTGATAAACCTTGCGGGGTCTCGTGATATTATTGTCAGCCCGGGTCACAGCCTTGAGCTCTGGAGGTACAATTTGACTGATGGACACAAACTGAGGAGCCAATCTGGGGCTTTCTATATCATATGCCGCCCTTCCCGTGGAGTCTCTCTTTTCGGGAGTAGCAATTACTCGCGCATCCACCGCTGCCACTTCTTTATGGGAGGCGGATGGAGATAAAGGGTCCACTGGTAGGGAATTAGCAGCTCCCATGGACCCCGCTCCCTGCTGTGCGGCCATGGCATTAAGAGCCTGGTGTGCCGCTGCATAATGGGACAGGTAAGGTGGAGGGGGGAAATCAATTTCATCAGGGTGTTCCATTAGGACAGGGGGGGTTACGGGCTTATGCGGGGCACAGCCGTCTTTCTTTTGCACAGCTAGCATAACATGGTGAATCTTATCCTTCACACAATATCTCCAAATATCTATATACAGGTACTGATCTGGGTGTTCAGGATTCCCCGTAACCCTGGAATGAACCTTCTGTATTAACACGGGGTCTATGGACCCCTCCTTCTGCCACTCAGGGACTAGGGCGGGCCATTCTAGGGCTCTATTACATTCCTTGCGCAAAAAAGCTTGCGCAGCACGTTAATTTGTGCGCGAAGCGTTAAACGTTAACGTGCGTAAATTAACGCTGGTATTACAATCCGCGCTCATTTTTTTATCCGTCAAAAAATAACGCGCGCAAACAGGACGTGCAAAAATGCGCACGCATTAACGCTGCGCACAGAAATCGTTGTGCGCAATTTTTTTTCAGCCAGGAAAGGCGGGAAAAGAACGTCTGCGCACCTGCGCACATGCGACAGTAGGTAGGCACATTGCATAGGCCAGTGTGTCGCTGCAGCAGACACACAGGTGTCAAGGCGGTGTGTCTGTAGCCATCAAGAGAGCCCCTGTGCCTGTAAGGAAGGGGGGCATGACTGCTGGGCTGGGCCGGTCAGTCAGGATGGTCATGAAAGGAGTGATTGGATTGTGGGGGAAATAGTGGGGGGTAATCAAGAGGTATATAAAGCCCTGTAGGGGAGGGTCTTACCTTTTTCTGCTCAGGTACAGCGCGGGTGAGAGAAATTCCAGAATTTCTGCTGGCGAATTTTCCTTTGGCAAACTTCTTATCCTGAAAAGACATTTGGCTGTGAGTGCTGGGAGTTATCAGAGGACTGAGTATTAAGATAATTGAAGGCTAGCATGTCGGGGGCTTCTGATGAAGTGCAAGCTCTGCTGGAGCAGTTACGGGCCCACGCGGCAGCTCAGGGATCGACAATCATGGACCTTATTGATGCTGTGCCTGGACCGAGCAGGGAGCTGTCCCCGGTGACTACGAAGGGAAGAGTACAGTGGAGGAGGGAGAGGCAATCAAGGCTGCCACGGAGGCTGAGACTTGGCCCCCTGAGAGATCGTGGGCACGACTTGTTAGAAGGTATTCGCCCGGAGGACGACTGCGAGGATGCTCTCAATTCGCGGCCAGCCATGCCATCGGCGGTACCGGACACGCCGGTGGGACTTTTGGGCCCCATGAGAATGCGGGAGCTGGGAGCCAGGAGGAGGCCGTCGGCGGTGGACGCAAGTCAGGTGGAGCAAGATAGCCGCGGAGGAAGAATTCTTAGGACACGTGGTGCGGAGGACCAAGATGGCCAACGGGGAGGAGAGCTGGAGCTCCACGCTGGTGAGGAACAGGATGTCCGGTCAAGGAGCCCACATGAGAAGACATCACTTCTGGCTGCTGCGCGTAGCTCCGCCCCCGGTGTCGAGCAGCGCGGCGTCGAGCATCGACATCCCACCCGCCGCGATGGCCACGTCCCTAAGATGGCGGCGCCTGTCCTGGCTCAAGAAAATTGCGAAACCGGTGCAACTCGATGCTGCGGAGGCTCATGGCTGCGAAGGGACAGTGGCCGGAGGCGGGGGAGCAGCGGGTGAGCGGCGGCAGCATCAGATCCCCGCTGGCGCACTAAGACACCGCCGGACAGGAGTCCCGGGGGGACAAAGCGAGGATGACAGTTTGCCAGAGGTCAATTGGAACCAGGTCTATGGCGACCAGGAGGAAGCAGATGTCCACCTACAATGCAGGCTGCATCAGGCTGTGCGTCCTGCTGCTCTTACAGGACCGGCGCAGGACTCGGCTGTGCAGCGCTCCAAACGGAGTGGCTATTGGACTGCGGCACAAAGATCTGGAGTATCGGTTGGTGGATTGACGGTCACTACCGGTGGTGTGCCTGGAGGCACGTCACATCTCATGGCAGCACGTGAGTCTAATTTGGGGGGAACTTTGAGTTTCCAGGGCTCAAGGGGTGCGTGCGCTGCAGCAGGTAATGGTGCCGGACCAACAGGGCTGGTAGAGGCCCTGGTCACAGCCCTTCAGCGCTGGCGGGACATGCCAGTGGCTCGAGAGGAGGTGGTGGCGACAGCGCCGATCGCGCTGTTGGCGCGTGTTTCAGCGGAGGTGCAGACGGAGGCAGTGGAGGCGGGGAAAAAGGGGGTTTCGGGGGAGAGTGGGGGTTTGCGGAGTACCAGTGGGTCCGCGCTTGATGTGCAGGGGGGGACCGCATGTGAGTTGTCGCCACTCGGATTGCAGGTGACCCCTGAGGTCAAAGAGAAAATTTGGAAAGGGGAGTATGTGGATGTCCTGTCACTGGTCTCCCCGGATAGGGAGACAGTGGATCGCCCCAAAAAAAATGGAGTATGGGTTGGAGGGCAAGGAGAGGGAAAAGGAAAAAACATTACCGCGTACGTGGGGGAATTGGATGTAGGGTTTTTTGGCGAGCGGTACCCAGAGCGTTGCATACCCTTGTTTGCTTACATAGATCTCATATGGGGGGCATATAAGGTGTATGGCGGACAATGCTGGTTCAGATACGACCAGCAGTTCAGACAAAAAATGGCGGTGCGCCCAGGTATGCGTTTCGACGTACAGGACACCAACTTGTGGCTGTTGCTAATGACGCCAGCGCGGTTGGGGGGGGCAGTCCTTTCTTGGAGCTGCTGTCCCCAGGGGAGTCGGCGGGGGAGGTAAGGGGTGCTGTTGGCTCTATAACGAGTCGCATTGCAGGAGGGCGGCAGCGTGCCGCTTCTGGCACGAGTGTTCGGGCCCCACCCTTTTGTCCAGTTGTTTTAAGACGGGAGCAGGTGCAGCGACTAGGCCTGCCGGCCGGGAGGAGTTCAGTGGACGGGGTTTCGCCGGTGCGCGTCCACGCGATGCTCCCATGGCTTGCTAAATACGCTAGTCGTCAGGCGGCTCCTGCGGGACGGGTTCTACTCAGACTTTCATATTCCTCATGATCCATCAGACTTCCCATTGTTTTTGGGAAATTTGGTGTCTGCACGGGACAATGAAAGGGTGTTGGGGGAGAAGTTGAAGTGGGAGGTGCAATTGGGGAGGATGGTGGTGTTCGGGGGCTTCGAGACCTGGATGGACCCCGAAAAAACGAGAAAACATATGTACCTTATAAAAATTAATTTATTTGTTTAACAAAAGCGTTAAAAATATTTAAAAAATATTAACTTACAATGACTATATACAAAAACATACAAGTATTTAGCAACAACATGTTCTGTATGAATGTACAAACGGTACATGTTTACATTTTAAATTCCCCCAAGCTGCCATGGCACTTGACCACTGGCAGTACAAAAATTATTTGCAAAGGAATCACTGAAACGATAGACCCTCCGCTATATCGGCCCATGTATCTACAGTCGGTGTAGGGATACATTTCTTCCTCAGGGTGTCACAAATCGTTTGACACACGTTGCGCACCACCCAGTGGGGTGCAGAGGGCTTGTAATGCCTGGGGCCAACCCTTTGATTGCATGCCCCCCCAAAACACTTACAAAATCTATTAGTAAGACGTGAGAAAAGCCCTGCGAACCCTTTCCATAACATGGGCCCAGGGTACCCCCCCTCCCAGCTCAAATTAATATATTGCCCCAGCAGCTCACACCTGGATATATTTGCCCCAAGCTCACATGGATATATTTTCCCCCACCTCTCCTGTCTGCTCTCCCTGAGAAGATATTGCCGGTGGCCGCGTGTTGTTCCCTCCTACGAGCGGCCGCCAGCATAAAGCTCTGCCGCTTGCCTGGGGATCTATACACCAGCAAGCCGCGATCTGGCAAGATCGCGGATTACGTGTCAACTCTGCAATTGAGATTGTGGCTGGCTGGTGTATAGAACCCCAGGCGAGCAGCAGAGCTTTATGCTGGTGGCCGCACGTAGGAGGGAAAAGCATGCGGCCGCCGGCAATATTTTCTCGTGGGTAGATGCCCCCCTTAAGTGGATGCCCGGGGCCACCGCCCCGCTGTCCCACCCCTCTGCACGCCGCTGGCACCACCTTGCCCGCTGTTGTTCGTCCAATCCGGAAATTTAAGTGAAGATCTTGCAGATCTTGCAGACTGCAGTCACTTGCAAGATACCTATAAGAAAAATGAGATGTTCTTTGTTATGATAACATTCAATTAACAACATTCCTTATGTCATTCATTTTGTTTTCTAGTGCAAGACGTCTTGTCCAAATGGTGGACCATCCGGGACAACTACATCCGCCATTTGAGGAAAATGGAGGAATCTGGACTGTCCGGCTCAGGGGCCAAGAGTTTCCGGCGATACAAATATGCTGACCAGTTGCCAATCCTGGAGCCATGTACAACTGAAGCAGCAGTGAGCCATCACGCTCCCTGGACCCAGCAGCCCAACCATCGTCACTCAGCCAGTCCATTGTTCCTGAGGCATCCGAGGGAGAGGTGGAGGCTCAGGTGGAAGATGCGGAGGCTGAGGTGGGAGGAGCGGAGGCTCCGCCCATGGCAGGTCCTGCGGCGGCTGCTGCTACTCCCTGTGCTGAGGAGGACCATCACATGGCCTTCTTCCAGTCAGTCCTGCCCATGCTGTGCCAGATGGATGTAAAGCAGACCATCAACTTCAGGATCCAGACGCTGCAAACCATCAATGGTATAATGCATTCCACTTCAGCCGCTCATGTTACATGCTGCTGGACACCAGCAGCCGCCACCCACACCTCATGAAGCAGATTCTCAACTCTCTGCCAGCAGCAGCTCATACTCTGGCTACCTGGCAGAATTGATGGACGATGATACGCCAGACTATTGTAATTTGTAGTTTTATTTTTATAAGAAAATTTATTTGATATTCTTCTTTTTAGTAGCTACAAAAAAATATTTTATTGTGCCTTTTAAAATAATAGAAAAGTAGTTTAGGCATCAAACTTTGTTGTTGGCTTCATAAGTTATTTGTGACTGAATGTGTTGCCTGAGCGTGCGTGTGTAAATATGCAGGTGAGAATAGTGTGCTTGTGAGCTTGTCACTCAGAGGCGTACCTACAGTCTTGAACAGTGAGAGGAGGCAGCTACACAGAGATTTGCACAAATCCACTACCTCATAATGATAACAGATGTTACAAGCATAACAGATGTTACAAGCATATCATTACATTTAAAATGCTTACGTACTTACCGATAGGGATGGGCTGCCGGTTCAATTCGAACAGGAGTTTGAATCGAACATCGACCTTTTGAAAGCATGGCAAATTTCGAATGTCTGCGATGTTCACGAAAAGGTTGACCGTTAGTGAAACGTTGTTTGCAAAAAACTACTGAACGAAAATGCATGGATTTTACATATAACATCCAATAAATGAATGATAATGACAAGGGCTTGTGTTATAATGCGTCCTTGTATAGTCTGGCCTATTACAGCTATACCCTGTCCTGTGTGTTGGTCAAACAATTCCCATTCGTTGGTGATGAAACATTCCCCGTGGCTACAAATCACGTTTAGTTGAAACATGAGCAACAGCGGTAAAAATTAGCTCATTGCACAGCGGTGACATGGCTCAGCACTCAGCAGTGAAAGGGTTAAAAAGATTTTTTTAAAAAATGGTTTTCTTTGTTTCCTGTGTGTGTGCACGGGCTGTGTGTGTGTGCGCGTGCAGGGGCTGTGTATGTGTGCGTGTGCAGGGGCTGTGTGTGTGCGTGTGTGTGTGTGTGTGTGTGTGTGTAGGGGCTGTGTGTGTGTGCAGGGGCAGCCTGTGTGTGTGTGTGTGTGTGTGTGCAGGGGCAGCCTGTGTGTGTGTGTGTGTGTGTGCGCAGGGGCAGCGTGTGTGTGTGTGTGTGTGTGCAGGGGCAGCCTGTGTGTGTGTGTGTGTGTGTGCGCAGGGGCAGCGTGTGTGTGTGTGTGTGTGTGTGCTGGGGCAGCCTGTGTGTGTGTGTGTGTGTGCGCGTGCAGGGGCAGCCTGTGTGTGTGCATGGGGCAGCCTGAGTGTGTGTGAGTGTGTGCAGGGGCAACGTGTGTGTGTGTGTGTGTGCAAGGGCAGCCTGTGTGTGTGCATGGGGCAGCCTGTGTGTGTGTGTGTGTGTGTGTGCAGGGGCAGCCTGTGTGTGTGTGTGTGTGTGCAGGGGCAGCGTGTGTGTGTGTGTGTGTGCGTGCAAGGGCAGCCTGTGTGTGTGTGTGTGTGTGCAGGGGCAGCCTGTGTGTGTGTGTGTGTGTGTGTGCAGGGGCAGCCTGTGTGTGTGTGTGTGTGTGTGTGTGCAGGGGCAGCCTGTGTGTGTGTGTGTGTGTGTGTGTGTGTGTGTGCAGGGGCAGCCTGTGTGTGTGTAGGGGCTGTGTGTGCGTGCAGGGGCTGTGTGTGTGGGTGCATGTGTAAATATGCAGGTGAGAATAGTGTGCTTGTGAGGTTGTCACTCAGAGGAATACCTACAGTCTTGAACAGTGAGAGGAGGCAGTTACACACAGAGATTTGCACACATCCACCAACTCACAATGATAACAGGTGTTACAGTGTAGCGCTCACTCCCGGAGGAGCCGCTGAATAAACCTCGGGTTAGTCTCACCGCACTGGGAAATAACTATACACCAGCACTGTTGTGGATTTTTATATATTATATTCTTTACTGAACCCAATAAAGCAGCATATAATACGCATATACGGTATTTGAATGACAAGTATTCGTAACGTGGGAAAAACACGTCGCGGTAAAAGAAACGGTTAACCGCTCAGTTCTGGAGTGTAAGTTCCGTGAATAATAGCTCAAAAATATATATGTGTGTTGTCTAGGGTACCCGGGTACTGTATTCAACTGGCCAGTGAATGAAACAAAAACACTCTTCGACTAGTCACCGTTGGGGCCCTTAAAGAAACAATAAACAAGTGCGCGATTTCACCAGGCCGAAGCCTTCTCACCCATGCGGTGTAACCGCTTGTCCTGGACTGATTAACGCTGAAGAAAGGGATCTCTCTCGAGAGGATCTGTCCCCGCTACCACTTGGAACTCGATGCTGTTAACGCCTGCACTCCTGATCGGGTTCTCCTCTGCCTGAACAATAAACACAAAGGCTGCCAGCACTCCTCTCCAGTTTGCAGCCTCTACTCACACGATGTCCCTCTTCTCCCAAACCGCACTTTGTCATGAACAGTTCAGCGTAGCACACAGCCGACCGGTGCACACTCTGTACTCTCAACGCTCAGGGAACAGCACGATTTTTAACAGGACTGTAACAACTTCCACACTCCGGCCTGGTTTCAAACCCTAACAGCCCCAGCGTGCATCCTACGTCTCTCGTTGCTCTGCTCACTCTGCTTCTGCCTTGCACGAGGCTGCTGATCTCTCTCCTCTTCCTGTACCACCTCCTTCCTGTCCCCACGCAAAGGATGATGGTACATGTAGTTCTGTTTTGTCCAGCATAGTCTAACAATGTCTCTGTCTCCCTCTGGTGGCAGCAATAGTTCAATGCACCAGAATACAGTGTTTTTAAAGCAGCGCTACACTCTCCCCCCTTAAACTCTTGGGTCCCTCCAAGGAAGTGTAACAGATACATAACATTGCAGTATTTACATTAAGCAATACATTCAGGTTCAGTAGCACACATATAATGGGTCAGATATACATCCTCAAGCTGACTCATGTTCCTGACTACCTCAGCTAGAGTAGCAGACACTTCGGGCAGCCTTCGCACAGTGGTAACACCTACGATTCACCGGGACATAGCACTGAGAAGCTAAGTCTCTGAGGAGGCCGGATAGAACATTTGGACTCCGGTTCAATCATCTCCTCTTCGGGTGGAAGTGCCACATTTACGGGCTCAATTCTCTCATCTACAACTGGAGCAGACACCTCCTCTGAGTATGAGCCTTCCAGTGAAGGCATAGAACTGTAATCTATGGACGCATTTTATGGAACTACAGGAACTTCCGAGGTCTCAGGTACTTCAAATCTGAATTCAGGAGCCTCAGGCCTCAGGTTACTTTCACACCATTCAGAAACTGGAATGACTTCATCAGGCTCAGGCGGGCACACCCAGTCCAGACAAAAACGTCCTTCTTCACTGTTCTCCTCACTTTCTTCAACAACCTGTGACTGCTGAGACCGAGTAACGGGAGCCGAGCGAGGAACAGGCGGGTTCGGCAAAGAAAGTTCATCTCCAACTGGTATCCTTACAGCTTCTCTCAAAGGCAACAGATGATTTTGGTGCCAGTTCTTTAGAGGCCCAGCCTTTCCGTCTGGCCGGATTTGGTAAACTGGCAGACCAGGCAGTTGCTTGCAGACAATGTAAACTTGAGAACTCCATCTATCCGCCAGTTTGTGCCTTGCAGAAACACCCACGTTCTTCAACAAAACCCTATCACCAGGTTGTAGATCCTGTATACGGACTCTCAAGTCGTAATTTCGCTTATTCCTCTGTTCTCTGCCCCCTGAAGTCAAACGGGCCTGTTTAAACGCAGAAGCCAAATTTTTCCGTAATCTGTCCACATAATTTTTATGAGAGGCCACAGATGTCTGATCAAGAGATAGTCCAAATGCCAAAATCAACCGGCAGTCGAGCTTCGAACGTGAGAGGGTAAGGCGAGTATCCAGTAGCGTCACTCTCCGTACTGTTATACGCATGCACCAGCATGCACCAGCGCAGCTATGTGATGACTCCAATTCTGCTTCTCTGTTGGACAGTGTCTCCAACATGTTCAATAGAGTGCGATTAAATCTTTCCGGTTGAGCATCACCTTGGGAGTGATACGGAGTAGTTCGAGTCTTTTGAATTCCTAACAGTTCCAGCAATTGCCCAACAAGTTGGCTCTCAAAGTCTCTGCCCTGATCCGAGTGGATTCTCTTTGGTAGGCCATAATGAACAAAAAACTTCTCCATTAAAACCTTTGCTACTGTACGGGTGAAATGATCAGTCACTACTAAAATATTTCCCTGCCCACTAGCATCAGGCTCTAAGAACAGGAAATCAATGCACACCAAATCCATGGGTCCTTGATTCTGCAGGTGGCTCATTGGAGCAGTTCGGGTTGGTAGGGTCTTCCTCTGAATACACCTTAAACACGAATGGCAATAACTTTCAACTTCAGATCTCATACAAGGCCAGTAAAAATCGATCTCGCACCAGTTTAAAAGTTCTCTCTGCACCCAAATGTCCATGGTCATCATGCAATGCTCTCAGCACACCTTCTCTGTGCTTGGTGGGGAGGAACAACTGTTGTGTCTCTTCAGCATTGCTCGAGGGGCCCCTTCGGTAGACCACCCCATCCAGCATCTTCAGCCGCTCCCATTCTTTGTATACCAATCGGGCTCCTTCTAGGGAATTAGTCAGTAGAATTTCCCTTTGACCCGCGTTCATAGCCTTCACTGTCAAAGCAATCAGAGAATCTCCAGCCTGATCTGCTCTCAGGTCCTGAATCGAGAGAGTAGGTAGGCTTTCATCCCTCAGCTGTGTAGGATTACAATAAAGCTCTGGAACACCCACAGCCATAACTCCTATAGCTTCTGCTTCAACTACTCCCTTGACCCGGCGGTCTGTCCCCTGACATAAGGCTTGCACCCCATCTGGAGTCAGCTGAGTCCATTCGGTAGTGTAGGGCCTTCTAGACAAAGCATCTGCATCTCGATTATTCACTCCAGGGCATTATTCACTCCAGGGCAATACTTAAGGCTGAACCGAAACCCTGATAAAGCAGCCAACCACCGATGTCCCGTTGCATCCAGTTTTGCAGTAGTAAGGACGTATGTAAGGAGGATTGTTGTCAGTCTTTATCACAAAGTCAGCCCCATACAGATAATCTTTCAGCTTGTCTACTACCGCCCACTTCAAAGCTAAGAACTCTAGTTTGTGGGTAGGATAGTTCTTCTCTGAAGGTGTAAGGCTTCTGCTTACATACGCTACAGGCCTCAACAATCCATCAAATTCTTGATATAAGACTCCCCCTAGACCTTCTCTGCTGGCATCCACATGCAATTCGTATGGCTTATGAGGATCAGCGTAAGCCAGGACAGGAGCTCGAGTCAGACTCTTTCAGCGTCCCAAAGGCACGTTCACATTGATTAGTCCATTCTTCTTGGATGGATTCTCGAGCCTTCCTAGGCCCTTGAACTGACCAACTTTGATCAGGGGCCTTGGAGCCTTCTCCCACTTCTTTCCGTAGGAGCTTATTCAAAGGTTGAGCTATCTTAGCAAATCCTCCTACAAATCTTCGGTAACATGAGCAGAACCCCAGAAAGGATCCAAGTTCGGTAACATTCCGGGGTCTAGGCCAGGAAGCTACGGCTTCCAACTTCCGAGGATCCGTCGAAACACCTTCTGCCGAAACAACATGTCCCAGGTACGTAACTGAAGGTAGACAAAAGTGACACTTCTCCAGAGACAGTTTCAACCCCTCTCCATGGAGCTCCTTCAAGACCTTCTTTAACCGTTGCTCAGGTTCTTCCAAAGTCTTCCCGAACACAATAATATCATCTAGATACAGCAACACCTCTATCAAGTTCATGTCCCCGACTGTCTTCTCCATTAACCGTTGGAACGTGGCAGGAGCCCCCGTGAGGCCTTGAGGCATTCTGTTGAACTCAAAGAACCCCAGTGGGCAGATGAACGCAGTCTTCTCTTTGTCTTCAGGACAGGGGCGGATCCAGGGGGGGGGCAACGGGGCAATTGCCCCCCCCGAGATTTGAGCCGGGGACCCAGATGCCGCCGGGCAGTGCAGGAGCGCCTGCCCGGTCCTGAAGAGTGCGTCCTTGTAAAGGGGATGCGGCTGCGTGCAGGCGCAGCCGGTCACGTGGTCCGGCTAATCAGGTGGTACTGAGTCTCTGTACCACCTGACTGGCCGAACCGCGTGACCTGCGCACGCATGCAGCCGCCTCCCCTTTACAAGGACGCACTCTTCAGGACCGGGCAGGCGCTCCTGCGCTGCCCGGCGGCATCTGGGTCCCCTGAACACCGGAGCTGGAGGCCTGGAGCAATATCCAGGTGAGAGCTGGGCAAATCCATGAGCTGGGCAAATCCATGACTGGGCAAATCCATGACCTGGGCAAATCCATGAGCTGGGGGCAAATCCATGACCTGGGCAAATCCATGAGCTGGGGGTAAATCCATGAGCTGGGCAAATCCATGAGCAGGGGGCAAATCCATGAGCTGGGCAATCTATGACCTGGGGGTAAATCCATGAGCTGGGCAAATCCATGAGCTGGGGGTAAATCCATGAGCTGGGCAAATCCATGACCTGGGGGCAAATCCATGACCTGGGCAAATCCATGAGCTGGGGGTAAATCCATGAGCTGGGCAAATCCATGAGCAGGGGGCAAATCCATGAGCTGGGGGTAAATCCATGAGCTGGGCAAATCCATGAGCAGGGAGCAAATCCATGAGCAGGGCAAATCCATGACCTGGGGGCAAATCCATGAGCTGGGGGTAAATCCATGAGCTGGGCAAATCCATGAGCAGGGGCAAATCCATGAGCTGGGCAAATCCATGAGCTGGGGGCAAATCCATGAGCTGGGGGGCAAATCCATGAGCTGGGGGTAAATCCATGACCTGGGGGTAAATCCATGAGCTGGGCAAATCCATGAGCTGGGGGTAAATCCATGAGCTGGGCAAATCCATGAGCAGGGGGCAAATCCATGAGCTGGGCAAATCCATGAGCTGGGGCAAATCCATGAGCTGGGGCAATCCATGAGCTGGGGGTAAATCCATGAGCTGGGGATCCATGAGCTGGGGGTAAATCCATGAGCTGGGCAAATCCATGAGCTGGGGCAAATCCATGAGCTGGGGCAAATCCATGAGCTGGGGGCAAATCCATGAGGGGGTAAATCCATGAGCTGGGGGTAAATCCATGAGCTGGGCAAATCCATGAGCTGGGGGTAAATCCATGAGCTGGGGGTAAATCCATGAGCTGGGCAAATCCATGAGCTGGGGGTAAATCCATGAGCTGGGCAAATCCATGAGCTGGGGGTAAATCCATGAGCTGGGCAAATCCATGAGCTGGGCAAATCCATGAGCTGGGGGCAAATCCATGAGCTGGGCAAATCCATGAGCTGGGGGCAAATCCATGAGCTGGGCAAATCCATGACCTGGGGGCAAATCCATGACCTGGGCAAATCCATGAGCTGGGGGTAAATCCATGAGCTGGGGCAAATCCATGAGCTGGGGGCAAATCCATGTGTGAGCTGGGGGCTCTCTGCTCCTCTAGATTGTAAACTCCTGGGTGCCCTCTGCTCCTCTAGATTGTAAACTCCTGGGTGCCCTCTGCTCCTCTAGATTGTAAGCTCCTGGGTGCCCTCTGCTCCTCTAGATTGTAAACTCCTGGGTGCCCTCTGCTCCTCTAGATTGTAAGCTCCTGGGTGCCCTCTGCTTTTCTAGATTGTAAACTCCTGTGAGCCGGGCCCTCTGCTCCTCTAGATTGTAAGCTCCTATGAGCCGGGCCCTCTGCTCCTCTAGATTGTAAGCTCCTGTGAGCCGGGCCCTCTGTAAATTCTCGTGAGTCGGACTCTCTGCTAAAACACCTTATTTTCTGTCAGTGCCCCTCCCGAGACTAGTCTCTGGATCCGCCCCTGCTTCAGGATGCATTGTTATCTGATGATACCCACTTCGCAGGTCTAGTACACTAAACCATTTTGCTGCAGACAAACACTGTAGGGCATCTTCTATCCAAGGAGTAGCATATTGATCAGGAATGGTCCTCTGATTTAACGTGCGATAGTCTATACATAAACGGATAGAACCATTCTTCTTTTGAACCATCACTATGGGAGAGGCATAAGGACTCCTGGACTCTTGAATCACCTTAGTCCTCTGTAGTTCATTTAGCTGTTCTCGTAGATCATCCAAGCCTCCCACCGGAACTCGTCTTGACCTTTCTCGAAATGGCTTATCCTCTTGTAGTCGAATGCGATGTTCAGTACTCTTAGCGCATCCCATGTCAATCTCATCCTTTGAGAACAAGTCCTTCCATTTTAGAATCTGGGACTGAAGTCGTTTCAACCATTCAGGTGAGATAGGAGCATCTTTAGGATAGAACCGTTCAGCTGGAATCTCTTTATTCACTCCCCCCCTAAATCGGTAGGGGAGAGAGGTGTAACAGAAGCTACTTGTCCGATGGGCATTCGTGCTTTCAGGACCACTGGAGAATCAGACACATTACACACACTAACTGAAACTCTTCCTCGTGTCCGTTTCAAAGCTCTTGTAGAGATTATCTCAGGGATTACTTCTACTCCGGCCTCACTCCCATGACTGAGATCAGTTTCCAGTACCACATAACTTGACTGAAGCCCGGAAGCTCGCCACTTCTCCTGATTGCAGAACCTTCTCTGTTCCTCCCAATCTCCACAGATGCCCCACTTCGGCAGGTGCCCTCTGTTCTTCGACAATTCGTTGATAGACCGGACGTAACATCGGATGTACTCCTTTGGTGGAACCTTCTTCCATTACTATGGGAGTCAGAAGACGTCTCACCAGATCAATATTTGTCCCCACTATCATAGAACTTCTGCTGGCCCCTGAAGGGCGAGGACACACAATGGCCAATGCATCACAACCTCCAGACTATCCGATGACTTCGGATCCAATTTCTAACTTCACCTGTAGATATCCATCATAGGGAAGCTTCTCAGTTCCGATACCCCAGATCTCAAGGTCCCTTAATTTCTTTAAAAGGTATGTGTTTCAAGTGCTTCTCGTAGAAGTCTCGATAGATCAACGTCACTTGAGCCCCTGAGTCTAACAGAGCTTTAGTGTAGACTCCCTCTACTTGGATTGGAACGATGGGAGAAGGACCTATCAGCTGGTCAGGAAACTTGCTTGTAGCAGCAGGAGATATAGACCCAGTTCGCTGTACCCTAGCCTTCTTCCTGACTCGTGGAGGTTTTGGGTGTGCATTGCTTTCCCATGACATAGAACCGGATACTAAGGGAGTAACTCTTTCAGTCCTGGTAGGCCCAGCATTTGGCAAGGATCCGGGCCCTCTTGGCCTTTCGGTTCTGGCTTGAAAACTGGAGCGGTTTTCGACCATTGGGCACCTAGTTTGCTCCCTCACTTGGGCCCTCTGGCATTTCCCACCTGTGAGGTAGATAACAGTCCTTCTAAGGCCTTTACGAAATCTTCAACTCTTTTTCCTTCAGGCCTTTGGTTTTTACACTGTACTCGGAAATGACCCATTTCCCCACAACTGAAGCATCTCTTCTTTGAAGACAGAGGCGCACTTGCTCGTGGTGATTCGTTTGAAGGACTCTGGCCAGACGCCACAGCAACTCCCGTTGTCCGCATGTCAGTGAGGAACTTTTGCATGTCGGTCTGTGTCTCTGCCACCTTCAAAAGTACTCGGCACAGGTCCGTGTGCGCCTGTTCCAGTTCAGCTTGAGCTTCTTGCACCTTCTTAACAGTCTTTTGTATCTCACTATATGCCGAAATTGTTGACTCTTTTGCAGCACTCTCTGTGGATATAGGAACAACCAGATGCTCTTGTCTGTCAACTTCGGATCCATAGACATCCAACGAATCATCTTCAGTCTGCAAATATTCGTTATGTCTCACGGGTTGTGCGTAAGCTCTTTCTCCTCTCCTTAAGGATTTTTCTTCCAGCAGAGCCGCTTCCTCTCTAACAGCTCGAATCAGTTCCAGGTATTTCAATTCTCGGTTACCTTCTCTGGTTTTCAGCTGTAACATCACAGGATCTAGAGGTTGAGTGCCCCTCAATATCTGCTGCATTCTGATTTTATCTATTGTGGCCGGTTTTTTTATTTTTTTTAAATTCTTTATTGTCAGGATTTTCAACAACATTAGGTACAATAGCGGTGCCACCAATAATCGTTGGAACAAACAGTCAGCGATAGGCATGTACCAAGGGATAGCCTTGCCCAAAGACCAGGATGGGAAGGGGAGCAACAAAAAAAAGGGGGATACAAAACAGGCAAATAAGAAAAAAATGAAAAAGAGGAGGAGGAAGGAAAAAGGGAAGGGTATACCACCAGGTCGAAACAAGCTGAATAAAGTTTCAAACTTAGACATTGCAACAGTACATTTCTACATAATCATCCCACAGGTGCCAAGTTTTCTCGAACTTGGGTATGGTTTGGCGCACAATTGCCGTCAGGTACTCCAGAAGCCTCACATCTGACACTTTGGCTTTCACCAGAGTCATTGATGGCATTACGTCTGATAGCCATTGAGAGGCCAGGGATCGACGAGCGGCCAATAGGATGCATCTGAGCAGAGCCTGTTCGGGGTTAGTAAGTCCCTGCTTCGGTCTATAAAGCAAAAAGTCCCATGGATCAAGTAGGATGGATCTTTGAAATACAGTAGATAGCAAGCGGCCTACCTTACCCCAATATTCTCTGGCTCTCGGACAGTCCCACCATATATGAATAAACGTGCCCTGCAGTCTGCAGTTTCGCCAACATAAATCCGTGGTGGTCCTCCCCATCCTACAGAGCAGCACTGGGGTTGTGTACCAGCGGAATAGCATCTTAAAAGACTGCTCTTGGTGGGTAACACATATGGAGGACTTCGCTGTGACTTCCCAAATCTCCTCCCACTCGTCCCCTGTCAAGGACTCCTGCAGGTCCGCCTCCCAGCGGGCACAATAGGTCAGCTCATCCCACTCCTTGGATCCCGAGCACAACGAGTAATAAATAGTTGAGATCAGACCCCTAGGGACCTGCTCCGCGGAGCATAGTTTCTCGAACCAGGTCAGGGGGTTGCCAGCTATACGGCCTAGGGCCCCCGAGTTTATGTAGTGTCGCAGTTGTATAAAGCGAAAATAGTCAAATGGTCTCAGTACTGTCCGTGTGGAGATGTCAGCAAAGGTGATTGCCCTACTCCCAGTCAGTACGTCGCGGAATCGTCTCAGGCCAGCTGCTTCCAGGTTTCTAAAGTCTGGGAGGTCCAGTCCAGGTGGGAATGCCGGGTTGCGCAGTAACGGTGTCAATGGCGATGGTATGTTGGCTAGCGAAAATTTAGCGCAGGCAAGATCAAACACCGCATCGAGTTAGCTATGGCTGGGCAAATGATGCGGGGCAGCGGGCGCGAGGCCTTAGGCAGCCACAGGGCCATATGTGGGCAGTCAGGGGAAAGCAGCGCTATCTCTAGAGCCACCCATCGCCTGTCCTGTTCTGGCGCATGCCAAGCGACCACTTGTGCCAACTGAGCCGCGCAATAGTACATATACAGGTTTGGTAAGCCCAGACCCCCTCTAGTTTTGGGGCGATATAGGATTTTCCTGGCTACTCTACGCCTTTTGTTCTGCCAGATAAACGCATCAATCGCTGACTGGATCCCTGCTAAGTCCCTCCTGGTCACCACAACTGGCAGTGCTTGAAAAAGGAACAGGAGTCTAGGTAGTATGGTCATTTTCACGGAGTGGATCCTCCCTATCCACGAGATTGGCTTGTCAGTCCAGTCCTCTAGGTCTTTCCGAATCTGACGTAGCACAGACGGATAGTTAGCTGCGTATAGTCGGGTAGGGTCGCTGGTCAGGGAAACCCCAAGGTAGTCGGACGTCGTTCGTGTGACCGGGATGTTGAAGCGGGAGGTTATGTCCATCACCATCTCCTGTAGGAGGTGTATAGGCATCGCGCGGGATTTAGTGAGATTGATCCTGAACCCTGTGATGGTCCCGTAATCAGTAAGTAGGTCGTGTAGATGCTGCATAGAGCGCAACGGGTCCGTCAGGGACAGCAATATGTCGTCCGCATAGGCCGATACTGTGAACATTTGGGAACCCAAAGGGACGCCTCGGATGTGCGGGGAGTGGCGAATCTGGGACAGGAGGGGCTAAAGAGCCAACACGAACAGGATCGGGGACAGTGGGCAGCCTTGTTGTGTACCATTGGAAATAGTGAAGGGGGTGCGGGAGGCACCGGGAAGTTTAACTTGGGCTCTTGGTTTCTCATAGAGCGCTCGTATGATCCTAATGAAGTCATCCGGTAGTCCCAAACGAGCGCACAGGCGAAAGAGGAAGGGCCACTCCACCCTGTCGAAGGCCTTCTCCGCGTCCAAGGAAAGGAGCAGAGAAGGCGTTCGGTTCGACTCCGCCCACCACACCAGGTCGGCCCCTCGTCGTGTGTTCTCGTACAATTGGCAGCCGGGGATGAAACCGACCTGATCCGGATGTATTAGCAAGCGCAATAAGGGGTTAAACCGGTCGGCTAGTATTTTGGCCAAGAGTTTGATATCGAAGTTAAGAAGGGAGATAGGGCGGTAGTTCTCGGGTCTCGAGGCATCTCTTCCTACCTTCGGGATAAGCGTGATATCAGCTAAATTCATGTTTGGGTGTAAATGGGATTCTTCACGCAGCGCGTTAAACAGGGCAGTTAGTTGAGGAATTAAAACCTGTTTAAAGGTCTTGTAGTAGCCCCATGAAAACTGTCCGGTCCAGGAGCCTTCATCCCATTAAGGCCGGCAAGTGCCCTGCTGACTTCTACCTCGGAGATGGGCTCGCTGAGGGCGGCCGACTGGTCAGGGGTAAGGGTCGTCAGTGGGGTGTCGTTGAGGAAGTCGTCGATCAGGCGTATGGTCTGTCCATCATCTCCCGCACCGGTCCGGGAGTGATTGTATAGTTGGCCATAAAAAGCAGTAAATACTTGAGCAATAGCGTCTGGGGATGTAACTACTTGCCCGTCGTGTGTCTTGATGGAGGGGATTGGTTTATAGTTCCCTCTAGGTCTAAGGCTACGTGCCAGGAGCGTGTCAAGTTTGTTAGAGTGCTCATAAAAGGTACGCCGGGACCAAACCAAGGATTTGGCCACGTCATCCACAAAGAGCTGTTTCAGGGCCCTCCTAACCTCAGTAAGAGCTGTAAGTCCTGTGGGGGTGGGGTCTGCCTTGTGGATCTGTTCAAGGCGCCGAAGCTGCGCTTGAAGATCCAGGGCCTGTCTGAGTTTCTGTTTCTTCTTATACGTAGCCACTTTGATAAAGTGGCCCCGCAGCACCGCCTTATGAGCGGCCCAGATCGTGGCGGGGGAGACGTCCTCTGTGACATTCTCAGAAAAGTATTGTTCAAGGGCTAGTTGTGCTTGCGCTACAACTTCTGAGTCGCGGAGAAGAGAGGCATTCAGCTTCCACGTCCACGGGCCAGAAGAATGGGGGACGGCTAACTGTAAGGAGATGTCCGCATGGTCCGACCACGTAATGCTGTGAACATCCGTTCGCAAGACCTTGGCCATACAGGCCAGGTTACATAGGAAAAGGTCGATACGGGAGTAAGAGCCATGCGGAGCCGAATAGAACGTAAAGTCTCGTTTGTCAGGGTGTAAAACCCTCCAAGTATCTAACAGGTCCGTGTGCCTGAGAAAGGTGTAGAAAGCCTTGTCCTGTCCACTGGGTCCCGGTACCCTCTCTATTACGGCAGGTGAGCGTCTGTCAGCGGCCGCGCAGGGGACGGGATTCATGTCACCACCCACAATCACCAGTCCGCGGGGGAGGGAAGTCACCAAGTCAGTCATGTCGAGCCAGAACTGTTCCGAGCACGCGTTCGGGGCATAAATATTAAGAAGATGGCAGGGAGATGCATGCATGGATCCCGATACCAGGACAAATCTACCTTCGCTATCACACACCTCAGACACGGCCCTGAAGGGGCAGGTCCTACGCAGGAGAATAGCAACTCCGTTGCGTTTAGTAGCGGAATGGGCCGAAATTACCACGGGGTAACGATGATCTGTAAGCCGAATTTTGGCTGCTTTGTTAATATGGGTTTCCTGGATAAATGCTATATCTGACTTAGCCGAGTTAAGGGTACGCAAAAGGAGGCGACGTTTATTTGGAGAGTTTAGACCCTTAACATTAAGGGAGGTGATTTTAATGGACATCCGGGGGCAGTACTCTATGTGATGACTGGCCATGTGGAGTGCCCACCTCCCGTCCTATCTCGGGGCACCCTCCCCTCTCTAATCGCATCAGTCTAAGACCTAAGGTCAACCTGGTGGGAAAAATGGGGGAACAGAAAAACATAAACAGTAAACTCGGAAAACTATATACATCAAAACCTGTGACGGGTGTCACAACCAAAGAAAACAAAAAAGGCCTGGGCTTACCCGCTGCCAGGCAACAAAAGAGTGGGGGGAGGGGCATCTCAAAGTTCGGCTCCAATACGAGAGTCCAAGAGGCCCCCTCGCTCGCCACGAGTGTCCAGTGTACTGTCAGACCCAGTAAAAAAGCCGTCCCAACCTTCCACACCCTCCACCCCCCAAGTCCCAGGGCCCGCGGTGAACTTGCGGGTTGTGCTTCAACCTCAGGAAGGAGCACAGGAAGAAGTGAGTGTGGTCAAGTAGCTGTGTCGCGCATGGTTAGTTTCCGTGCTATTGTTTTGCGAGGGGCCCGTGGGGCATGGACTGCGACAGCCAGTTGATGCATCGCGAGTGTAGGTCACAGACCCGACGGGTCGCACAAAGGGAAGCAGGGCGACCACGGGGTGGGGGAGAGAGGGACGAGGAAGTGTTCCTGAGCCGGCAACCGGGTGTAATGGGCAAATTCCTGGTACATCACCTCAGATCGGGGACCGTCCAGAGCGTCGACGCCTGCCCTTGCCCACAGTGTTCCACTCCCTGGAGAAGTGTGGAATGGGTGGCGGACGGAGCTCCGGGAGCTCGAAGTCGTCTGGAACGGTAATGCCGAGGGCCTTGAAGAATCTTCCAGGATCCGTCTGTGGTTGCAGAACGTGGGTGTGGCCATCCCGGAATGCCAAGATCTTCAGGGGGTGCCCCCAGGCAAACTGGATCTTGTGGGTTCTAAGTAAATCTGCGACGGGTTTCCATGCTCTCCGTCGCTGCAGCGTGGTCGGGGTCAAGTCCTGAAAAAGTAGGATGGGGGTACCTTCGTAGGAAATCGATGCGCCTCGGTTATTACGGAGGACGAGCTCCTTGGTGGAGTAATGTAGGAAGCGGACTATGACGTTGAAAAGTTACCAAGAAAGGCTTAATGATCTTAACATGTACAGCTTGGAAAAAAGACGAGACAGAGGAGATATGATAGAAACATTTAAATACGTAAAGGGAATCCGCAAGGTAGAGGAAGGGAGTATATTTAAAAGGAAACAAAATAGCAAAACAAGAGGACATAGTCTTAGATTAGAGGGGCAAAGGTTTAAAAGTAACATCAGGAAGCATTATTTTACTGAGCGGGTGGTGGATACATGGAACAGTCTTCCATTAGAAGTGGTAGAGGCCAAAACAGTAATTGAATTTAAGCAAGCATGCGATAGGCATAAGGCTATCCTAAACAAAAGATAAATCCAGGTCAAGTATCCATGTAATTGGGCAGACTAGATGGGCCGAAAGGTTCTTATCTGCCGACATTTTTCTATGTTTCTATGTTTCTATGACGTCCCTTGGGCGTTCTTCATCAGGCCGCCGGGCCCGCAGAGCACGATGTGTGCGGTCAAAAATCCAAGCGTGGTCCGGCAGGTCTGGAGCCAAGGGGCGTAGAAGGTCACGAATCATGTCCAACAGGAAACCCTCACTCGCTCCCTCCCGGAGTCCCCTGATACGGAGATTGTTTCTGCGTGTGCGGTTCGACATGTCCTCCATCTGAACTTCCAGTTCCTCCACTCTGCGGAGTAGCGCGTTTGTGCCATCCACCACCACGTTATGGGCATCCGCTATGTCATCCACTCTGGTCTCAAGGGCCGCCGTTCGAGTCCCCAGGTCCAAGAGGTCTGCCTGCATAGTTTTTGTGCTCTTGTCAATTTCACCCGCGAGATATGAACGCATCTCCCGCATGTGGGCTAGGATATCAGCGGTGTCTGTGTCTGCAGGGGTCCCTTCGGACATTTCATCCTCCGAGGCCATCGCTGTGCGGCGGGATGCACGGCGGCCATCTTGGGAGGCGCCCTGTCTCTTAGCGGAAAACATTGCGATAACCGAGCCGTCCCGCTGCTGCTTACCGCGCTTCGGCGATTTTTGTGTTGCCAGCATCATGAGGGGTCCGGTGGGTAGTCTGTGGGGGCTCTGGGTCTGCGACTGGGTGCAGTTTACACGTGCCTCACGGCGGAGCTAACGGCTCAGGCGGCCATTTCCTTTGGCTGCCAAGCCACGCCCCCTCAGCCCCTTTCTTAAGAAGTATCTGGTGCAGAATCTTATCTAGGCGCCTCATATATTCAGTCATTTTCTCACCTTTTCTCTGGTAGGTATGTTCATACTGATACATGAGCTCGGCAGCCTTTTCCGTTCGCCCAAAGACTTCCTGTAACACATTTAGGTAATCTAAAGCAGTGCAGTCTTGCTTGCTCAACTTCAGGTTTCTGACAGCCTCTGACGCAGGTCCCTTTAAGCTCTCAGTAATTCTCTGCTTCTTCTGCGCTTCAGGGACGTCCCACTCATCCAAAGCCTGCATCGCCTGTTCTACCCATTCTTCGAAGGTTTCTTCTCCCGCCGGAGTTGGCGCGCTTCCTGAAAAAAGGAGGGCTTGTTCTTTGACATTTAGCCAGCAAATCTCCGATAGCCACTATAAATTCAGGCCCGATCATGGCCAGCGGACTGGGCGCGGGAACATTTGCGGGATCGCCAAGTGGCGCACTTGGCTGAATCAGTTGAACTTCCACGTCGGTCAGCTTTACACTCGCGCCCTGAAAACACACTGGAACACCCTTTCTCCACTCAAAAAGAACATATGTGTGAGAAGTATCTGGGTTCGCTTTAATGTCCAGAATCAACCCCCCGATGATCTGGTGTCAGCGCGGCCACGGCCTGGCGAATCTGATCTTCGGCCCAAGTGTCTGCAGGAATGTCCATGACCAACCCTCAAAATTTGGAAATTCACACGCAGGCAGCATGATAAGTTATATCGTACTGCCTGCTCTGTGTATTCCAGCGGCGGCCGTGTTTTTTTTTTTTTTTTTTTTAACACCGGCCGAGGTGCTCAGGGCCAGCCAGTGTGCTTTCCTTTATCAGCAACAGCTGGACATGACCCGAGTCATTTCCGGCGCGCTGACCACACGGGTTGAGATGCAGCTTGTTTACCAGGGATGGGGAACCTCCTGCTGAGGAAAACAATCCGTCCTGAGCGCCACAAAGGGAGGGGGTGCAAATTCCCTCTCCTGCTGCTCTCCTTACTCCAATCCCCTCTTCAGTCCTTACTGCTGCGTGCTGGATCCTTCTTTATCCTCAGCCCCTGAATCCAGCATGCCTCCAGCGTACTCGGAGGTGAGGTAAAAGGGGGGGGGGTGTGGAGAGAAAGGAATTAAAGGTAGTGGGGGAAGAAATAAAATAGGGAGAGAAATGAATTAAATACTGGGGGGAGAAATGAATGAAATACTGGGGAAGAGAGAAATGAATGAAATACTGGGGAAGAGAGAAATGAATGAAATATAGACTTGTGCACCGATTTTTTTTCAGTTCGGTTCGTTCGTATTTTGTAAATTTTCGTTTCGGCTGATTTCCGTTTCGGTTCGTTTCGTTTTTCATATCGACTTTTTCGTAATTTCGGAAATTTTCGTGTTTTTCGGAACGTCTGTTCTCCTCGTTTCAAAGTGTCTATTCGTTTTGACGTAAACTAATGGTTTTTCGGATCCGATATTTCTGTCGATACGATAATTCTGTCGATACGATAATTCTGCCATTGAGATTTCTCATGTTTTACAAGAAGGATACATTGAGATGGGAATGATACAAAATTACAGAATGAGCGATATAACCAAAAAATATGTTGTCCGAAATTACTGAAATGGAACCGAAATCAGGAATGGAGCCGAAATTACGAATGGAACGAAAATGATTTTCGATTTTACACATTTCTAGACCATTCGAAAATTCCGAACAAATTTCCGTTTCGTTTTCGTTTCGTTTTTTCATATCGACTTTTTTGTAATTTCGGAAACTTCGGATCTGCAAAATTTTCGTAAATTCTGCTGAATCCGAATGCACGAATCGGGAAATTTCGTGAAAATTCCGAATTTCCGAAACCCGAAACGCACATCCCTAATGAAATACTGGGGAAGAGAGAAATGATGAATGAAATACTGAGGAAGAGAGAAATGAATTAAAATACTGGGGAAGAGAGAAATGAATTAAAATACGGGGGAAGAGAGAAATGAATTAAAATACTGGGGATGAGAGAAATGAATTAAAATACTGGGGAAGAGAGAAATGAATTAAAATACTGGGGAAGAGAGAAATGAATTAAAATACTGGGGAAGAGAGAAATGAATTAAAATACTGGGGCAGAAAGGAAATGAATTAAAATACTGGGGAAGAGAGAAATGAATTAAAATACTGGGGAAGAGAGAAATGAATTAAAATACTGGGGAAGAGAGAAATGAATTAAAATACTGGGGAAGAAATTAATTGGGCAAAATAAATATACTAAAAGTAGGGAGAAATTAATTAAAGGGGCCTCTTGACAGAAAAAAGGTTCCCCACCCCTGTTGTAAACTAAGTGAAAGTAAAAAGCTGTCAGCACGCCGGAAGTGATTCCAAAACCAGTGCCGTTAGTACAACTCCCGTGAGGGGCCATAATTAGTGAAATGGTGGCGTAGGCGTTTGAGTTTATGCAAAATAAATCTATTTATAAAGAAAGAGGTGATACGGAAGGAGCAAAAAAGAAAAAAATGGGGATGGAAGGATCGCACATGAATATTAGTGGATTCATCTGTATTAGCATCCAAGGAGGAAACCTGACTCTGGGGTCTAACTTCTATTGATAACCTGGCATATGAATAATGAAAAGAGTATTAAGGCTCGCGATCAAGATGGCCGCATGTTAGAGTGACTCGTCGGTCCCCTCCGACATCTCCGCACAACTCATAGCACTCGGGCAATGGTGCGTGGCAAAAAGTCGACCGGCTCTGCCTCCACGCCGCGGCGCACTACCAGAACGGTTTCTGGACCGCTGGACGACTTCCTTCACCCTTCTCAGCCTCGTGCGGCTCCTGCGGCCTGCTCCTTCTCACCTCCCAAAATGGCGGCAGTGCGCCCTCTTACGGACGAGATCCCAAACTCTGTGCCAGCCATCGAACGCTTGGAACGCATGGTGGCGGCGCTCCCCACTCGCTCTGACTTGACGGCAATGATGGAGGATTTCCGGGCGAGCTTCCAAACGGAGCTCAGAGAGGTACGAACAGAGGTGGCGGATCTGACCACGCGCACAGACGCACTTGAACGCCGCGCTAACTTACCCCCGCGACTCCCGGCCTCCCTCGCAGATGATTCTCAGAGGTAAGAAGACGGCTGGATGACCTAGATAATCGGAGCCGTCGACATAATGTTTGTATCAGGGGGCTCCCTGAGACGGTCTCCAACGAAGATCTGGGGACTTGTATTCACTCCGCTTTCCTACATATACTAGATGACCCCGCGATAAATGATATCCCTCTGGATAGATGCCATCGAGCTCTGCGCCCTGTGCCCCCGGCAGGAGCTCCACCTCGAGACGTGATCTGTAGGGTCACCAGCTATGCGCTCAAAGACCGCCTAATGACTGTGGCCCGTACACGCAGGGAATGGGAGGTTGAGAGTTACCGGCTGGAACTCTTCCATGACCTCTCCCCGTTTACACTGGCGGCCTGGAGGGCTCTGAGACCGGTCACTCAACTGCTACGTCAACGCCAAGTTCCCTATCGCTGGGGATTTCCCTTCTTACTCCAGGTACGTCTTGATGGGACTGCCGCTACCATCAGGAGACCGCAGGATGTGCCTGGCTTCTTGCAGCGCCTTGCGCTTCCCCCTGTCTCAGTCCCTAATTGGGAGGCCGGAGGCCTCACGGATCGCCCAGCTAACGTGGGGGATCGCCCTCGACGTCCTCCTCGTCGACTCTGGCCCCGGAGGGCAGAGAGGTCCCGCTCGCCTTCACCTGACGTACAAGATGATTAATTGCCTCAACTGATCTGCTACAAGACCAGGACTTGCCGGCTCACGTAGCTCCTGTTATCATGAGCCTACTGACCCTCTGGGGTCCTTCTACTCCTTTGTTCCTACCTACTCCCATATCGACAATACCATCCATAGCGGTGATGCCACACATGCCCTGATTTTTTCTCTTCTCTGGACCATGGGAGGACGCCAGCCCATCAAGACATGACTGATGGAGATGACTGTTGGGGCCTTAACTGACCTCCGAGGAGGCAACCCTAAAGGGGAAGAAGAGAGAGGGGGGAGGGGAGGGGGGGAAAGGGGAAGAAGAGAGAGGGGGGAGGGGAAAAAAAAAAAAAAAAAAAACCTCTGCAGTAGTAGGGAATATAGGGGGTAGAGTCTGTTAGGTGAAGACCATGGACATCGACGGGACACGGTGTGCTCTGCCCTATGGATGGGGACCTCTCACGCTCTGGAGTGACACCGTATGTGGGGGAGGGACAGGCGCATTGTTTTTTCGCACCTGACGTTGAAGAATCTGGGGGAGTCGACTTGGAGTGGGGAAGACACGAGGGAGGGTAGGGAGGGACGGGCACATCCATGTACGGGAATGGGGATGAACGCATACACGCTCGATGTGACCAATTTATATATGCTGATTGCCGGTAGCACTGTCTTATGAGTTGTGTACTGAGATCCTCGGAACTATAAGGGGTTCCCCTATCTTTACACCTGCGACTGTGCTTCGCTGCCCACGATCTCCCTGATGGAGTCCTGGGGTGGATGGGGTGGGGATTCGGTTGATTAACCTTACATGTTTCTATTGTGACACCATGCGTGCTCTAATATAATGCTGTCATCGGAGGGGACCGTTGACACTTGTATATAAGTTTCTTAAGTTTACTTTTTATTAACTGCTGGCTGTTGGGTCGGGATGACTCACCTCCCCACGGGCTTTTTCTCCTTGCGTCCCTGCACTACTCCTGAGAGGAGACACGGTGCTCGCTTCAATTCTCGATGGGAGCATTCTCCTCCTGGACGGACGCTTTTGGCCCTTTGTGGTTTTTTTTTTTTCTCTTCTTTTTTCTTCCTCTCTTTCTCTCCTCTTTCTTTTTTCTTTTTCTCTTTCCCTCCCTACTTCTTTTCTCGCCGCGCTTCCCCCTTCTCTACTCTATCTCACTACTTCTGCTTATTCCGCCTCACTGCTTGTCTCACCTCCTACTAGATGGAGGGGGGAGGGGGACAGTCTCCAGGGTTCCGTCGGGGCTTGATGGGGATCCTGACTCTAAACGTAAGGGGATTTAATATCCCAGAAAAGCATCACCGGCTTCTGCAGGACCTACGTCGAGAGAACTGTTCGATAGCACTCCTACAGGAGACACATTTCAAGACTGGTGCGCACCCAACTCTCCGTGACTCCTATTACACGACGGCATACCATGACACGACGCCAGAGGGGAAGATGAGGGGCGCCTCGATTCTGGTTTCCAAACACCTCCCCTTCGTATACATAGACGCACTATTCCTGGGAGACGGTAGGGGGGTGTTCTTGAAAGGTACGATCGCCGAGGTTAAATACACATTTGCCTCGATTTATCTCCCTAACTCTAGGCAACATCAATGCTTCTCCAGAATTGCACAGAAGCTGAATAAGTTTGCGGAGGGGACTCTGATCTTAGGGGGGGATTTCAATGTGGCAATGTGCCCGACGGAGGACTCGTCGGCGGGCACTACCAGAGTTCCCCTACATATTCTACGATCCATCAGACGCTCGCTGAAAGACCTGCAACTGATAGATGCTTGGCGACTCATGCATCCATCCACGCGTGACTACTCTTTTTACTCGGAGGTGCACTCTACCTATACTCGGCTGGACTATATCTACGTCTCCCACTTTGCATTAGATGATCTTATCTCGACCTCAATACATAGCAGGACGTGGTCGGACCACGCGCCGGTATCCGTGGTTCTTCGTTCGGCGCACAGTCGCCCGAAACGTTTTAATTGGAGACTTAACACCTCTCTCCTCCAGGACCAAGTCCTACGGGACGAGATCATGACATCCCTACAAAATTATTTTGCGGAGAATGGAACTGAGGACGTGTCGCCACACACCATCTGGGAGGCACACAAGGCGACTATCCGCGGTCATTTGATTGCAATTGCCTCCAGGAAGAAACGGGAAAGGATGGATGAAACTCACGCACTGATCTCTGAAATAAGGGATCTGGAACTTGAACACATGAGGACAGCTGAGGCGGCAACCTATGCCCTACTCCAACAAAGACGGTCGCGATTGACGGAACTGGCACACTCACAAATACTGTCACTTTAAGAAAGGACACTCTGGAACTGTTTACAGAGAACTCTATGATCGGCGGCCATTTTAGGTCCTGTTGTCAGTTATTCAGTTAGTGTTGTATTGGATCTGAGCTGAATAAAGAGCTGCTCTATGAACACGTCACAAACTGGTGATTGCTCCTGTTAATATGCACACAGAAAACACTACATGGTGTCAGAAGTAATGGACCTATCACTTGCCTGAAGAAAGCCATCGTGATAAGGATCTTGTTTGCAGTTTATCCAGCATCAGCATGGAGATTTTCAGACCACCAGAAGCTCTCCAGTTCACTGGAAATGTGAGTGAAAACTGGAGGAGATGGGAGCAAAGCTTTTTAATTTATGCTGAGGCAGTTGAGCTTCATAAAAAGGAGCAGAAAACCCAGATTGCCATAGCCCTGCATGTTCTGGGGGAGGAAGGCCAAGAAGTTTACAACACACTGGAATCAACCATTACTGCTGAAAGGACATTAGATTCAGTGCTCAAGTTATTCAGGGACCACTGCAATCCCAAGAAAAATGTTGTGTTTGAACGACATCAGTTTTGGACACACCCACATCTGGAGGAGCAAGGTGTTGAAAGGTATATGACAGAACTTCGACTGAAGGCCAGAGACTGTGAATTTGGGGCCATACTCAGCGATATGTTAAGAGACAAATTAGTTTTCAGTGTTACTGACAGGAGACTTAAAGAACGTTTACTCAGAGAGGCTGAACTCACACTACAAAAGGCAATGGACGTATGTCAGGCTGCTGAAGCTACTAAAGCACAGGTTCAGGTTATGTCTGCAAACATGTCAGCGAGTGCTTGTCAGACTATTCATGCATTAAAATACAAACCTACACACAGTAAACCAGAAGAGGCTACAAGATCTGAACAGACAATAAAAGTATGCCCTAGGTGCAGCAAAGTACACCCATCTCAAAGATGCCCCGCATTTGGATGTGTTTGTTACATTTGCCACAAAAGAAATCACTTTGCAAGATGTTGTAAATCACAGAGGCAAGAGTGTGAAAATCTGAAAACTGTAAATACTTTATCTATTGGAGCAATGCTGAGAGATATGCCTTCTAACTGTAAAAAACGCAGCCAAGCACTGAAAAACTCTGCATGGTTCTCTGAGGTGCAAATCAATGGTGCGCCCATTAACTTTAAGCTGGATACTGGTGCTGAGGCAAATGTATTACCTCACACGTTTTTAAACGGGATTCCTGGACGATTATGCATCAAAAATACTAATATTACTTTGGTTGCTTATGGAGGATCAAGAATCCGCCCAGAAGGTATTGTGTGTCTGACTGCAGCTACTCCGACACATACGGCAGAGCTAGAATTCTTTATTACGCGATGCTCCACACTTCCATTATTGGGAAAAGCAGCATGTCAGGAGCTGGATTTGCTGCGTAAAGTCCACACAGTGTCTACACAAACCATCCATACGAAAGACGATCTGATGAAATGTTACCCTGAGGTATTTCGAGGAATTGGGCAATTTAAGGGAACATACCATATCTACTTGGACCCAAGTGCTGCTCCAGTCATACACGGATGCAGAAAAATCCCATTTTCAATACTAGGAAAGCTTAAAGAGACTCTCATGAAATTAGAAAAAGATCAGATCATTGCTAGAGTACACACCCCCACTGATTGGGTGAACAGCCTCGTTGTTACAGAAAAGAAGAATGGCACTTTGAGGGTATGTTTGGACCCTCGTGACCTCAACAAGGCTATAAAGCGGCACCACTTCAATATCCCTACCGCAGAGGACGTACAGAGTCAACTTGCAGGCAAAACCGTATTCACCATCCTTGATGAAAAGGATGGTTACTGGCAAGTGAAATTAGACAAAGAGTCATCTGAACTGTGTACTTTTAACTCCCCATGGGGGCGCTTTAGATTTTGCAGGATGCCATTTGGTATAAAGTCAGCCAGTGAAGTATTTCAGCAGAAGAATATGGAGATTTTTGGGGACATCCCAGGTGTACATATCATAGCTGATGACATGATTATTGCTGCTACATCACATGAGGAACATGATCAGATTCTCCATCAGGTATTGAATCGAGCATTAGAAGAGAACATCAAGTTCAACCCAGACAAAATTCAATTCAAAGTATCAGAAGTCCGGTATATGGGACATGTCATCACCCCTGTTGGTGTTCAACCTGATATGGAGAAGGTACAGGCAATTAGCAAAATGCCCGACCCTGAGGACAAAAAAGGGCTACAGAGATTTTTGGGCATGGTCCGGTATCTTGCACAATACATACCTGGGGAGGCAGAGATTACAGCGCCGTTGCGGAAGCTTCTTTGCAAGGATATTTTGTGGCAGTGGGGTCCGGAGCATGCTAAAGCGGTACAATCTTTAAAACAGGCACTGATTGAGGCTCCAGTATTGCGATTTTTCGACCCAAAAAAAGCAGTGGTGATTCAGGCAGATGCGTCTAAGTCAGGTCTTGGAGCGTGCTTACTTCAGGATAACTGCCCCATAGCTTATGCATCTAGAGCAATGACTACCACAGAGCAGAATTATGCCCAGATAGAGAAAGAACTATTGGCCATTGTGTATGCAACAAAAAAGTTCCACCAGTTTGTATTCGGCAAAACAGTCACAGTTCAGTCTGACCACAAGCCTCTTGAAGCAATTCTCACTAAACCACTAAGCAAAGCGCCAGCAAGGCTCCAGCGTATGCTCTTACAACTGCAACGATATGACCTAGAGATTGTTTACACTCCTGGACGAGACATGCATATTTCTGATGCCCTTTCTAGGGCTACTGTCGATCCGCCAGAGCAAGAAGAGGACATGCTATCAGAGGAAAGGGTTGTTTATACGCTGTCAGTATCAGAAACTATTGGAGCTGATATGCTATCTTATTTACAGACTTCCACAGCAGAAGATGCAGACCTATCTGCCATTAAAGAAATTCTATCTCAAGGTTGGCCACAAAGGAAAAAGCAGCTTCGTCTAAGTCTACAGCCGTTTTGGCAATGTAAGCACTTGCTCCGCATGGAGGAGGCTCTCCTATTGCTTGGTGACAAGATTGTGGTACCTCAGAATGCTCGCAGGAAAATTCTGGACAGTTTGCATGAGTGCCATCAAGGGATACAGAGAACCAAAATGCGGGCTCGGATGATCCTGTTCTGGCCCAGCATGTCCAAGGACATACAGCACATGGTAGAGACCTGCAAGATTTGTGCTAGCCACCAACCAGCGAATCAAAAAGAGCCATTACTCTCACACATAATTCCTCACCTTCCTTGGCAAAAACTGGCAGCGGACATTTTTGAGTGGCGAGGAGCCTCATTCCTTTTGGTAGTGGACTATTTCTCCAAGTACCCAGAAGTGTTAAAGCTGTCTGATAAATCAGCATTGTCGGTGATTGGCAAACTGAAAGAAACCTTTAGTAGACATGGCATCCCAACAGAAATCATCTGCGACCATGTACCCTTTGCGAGTGCTGAGGTGAAAGACTTTGCTGCCAAATGGGGTATAAAGTTTACTCATTCTAGTCCTGGCTACCCCCAGTCTAATGGACTAGCTGAAAGGACTGTAAAAACGATCAAACTTGTGCTCCAAAAGGCATGGGAATCAGGAGTAGATCCTCATATAGGGCTTCTGGAGTTGCGCAACACCCCAGTCACTGGTATGGCCTACTCTCCAGCACAACTTCTAATGGCCGGGTGCTGAGGACCAAGTTACCGGTTGTTGCTGCTGCATTACAGCCACGGATCCCACAGCATGCACACCAACAACTGAGAAAATTGCAGCGCAGGCAGAAGGTGTATTATGATCATGGTGCCAAGTCACTACCACCCTTCCATAAAGGGGATGCAGTCCTTATGGAGACAACAGCGGGTTGGCAGCCTGCCACAATATCATCCATAGGTCCTGAGCCAAGATCATATGTGGTTGCCAGACCTGATGGCAGAAAGTACAGGAGAAACCGCCGTCATCTCAGGAGGGATACCACAGGTGATCAAGACCACATAGAGCCCCAGCTGCTTGTACCTGTGCGAGGAGCGGAAACAACAATGGCAGAACATACAGACTCAGAGACTGAAGTGTCAAATTTAGATGGAGACCAAGGAGCCCTAGTCCCTGTAAATTCTACAGAATCTCAGCAGATAACAAGAGCTGGAAGAGTGACACGCCTTCCTGAAAGACTGAAAGATTATGTCATGGGATAATGTGTATTTTGCATTCTTAACACCTGTTTATAGTTTTGTTTATTGTTCAGTAATGTTGCTTGTTTAAAGGGGGGATTTGGAATTAGTTGGGGAGATGTGGTGTACTGTCACATTAAGGCTAGGGTCAGACGAACGCATTTTTCACGTCGTCCGTGAAAAAGTTCGGTCGAACGAACGTACGTATTTTCCCCCGGAATACGCGATAGCGGTCATACGATGCGCCTTTTCGTCCGTAATTTTGTACGGATCATCAATAAAACACTTTTTGAGTCTGGACGTTATGTTGGCCGGACATTAGCAGCGTCTGACGTCTCCTAATCACGCACACACGCCGCTATGCGGCCGCAGCGCACTCTGTACGTCAGTAGTAGCGGTTTGACGTTCTCGAAAAAATGCGTTCGTTGGCCACTTGCGTTGCGCGGACGAACTTTCGTGCGGCCGTTCGTCGTATGTTCCCCGGCATTGGACGTCATTTGCTGCTAGTACGGCCGTGATTTCGTGCGGCTAAACGCACGTTAAAACTGCGCTAGTCTGACCCTAGCCTAAGAAAGGACACTCTGGAACTGTTTACAGAGAACTCTATGATCGGCGGCCATTTTAGGTCCTGTTGTCAGTTATTCAGTTAGTGTTGTATTGGATCTGAACTGAATAAAGAGCTGCTCTATGAACACGTCACAAACTGGTGATTGCTCCTGTTAATATGCACACAGAAAACACTACACCTATACTCGGCTGGACTATATCTACGTCTCCCACTTTGCATTAGATGATCTTATCTCGACCTCAATACATAGCAGGACGTGGTCGGACCACGCGCCGGTATCCGTGGTTCTTCGTTCGGCGCACAGTCGCCCGAAACGTTTTAATTGGAGACTTAACACCTCTCTCCTCCAGGACCAAGTCCTACGGGACGAGATCATGACATCCCTACAAAATTATTTTGCGGAGAATGGAACTGAGGACGTGTCGCCACACACCATCTGGGAGGCACACAAGGCGACTATCCGCGGTCATTTGATTGCAATTGCCTCCAGGAAGAAACGGGAAAGGATGGATGAAACTCACGCACTGATCTCTGAAATAAGGGATCTGGAACTTGAACACATGAGGACAGCTGAGGCGGCAACCTATGCCCTACTCCAACAAAGACGGTCGCGATTGACGGAACTGGCACACTCACAAATACACCGAGCGGTGCTGCACTCACGCTGTTTCTTTGCATATAATGAAAACAAGCCGGGTCGACTGCTGGCTCAAATGCTTCAAAAGTGGCGGGCCCTAGCGTACGTCCCTAGGGTCAGACGACCGGGGGGGGACTTTGCCCAGACACCGGACGCAATAGTCCGAGCCTTCAGGGAATACTACTCAGAACTGTACACTTGCGCCCCGACTCCTGATTCGGACCGCAACCAAAGAATCCTTACATACCTATCTTCCAGGGTCCACAGGAGACTGACGGGACCGGAGCGTTCCTCTCTGAACGATCCTATCTCGATGGAGGAACTTCGGCTCGCACTGAAACGACAGAAAAATGGAAAGGCGCCTGGGCCGGATGGCTTACCATCTGAGTACTATAGGCAGTTCTCCCACATCTTATTGCTACCACTGGTTGCCTCACTCAATGCACTGCGTGATGGCTCGTCACTACACACACAGTCGCAACTGGCGATGATTACGGTCATCCCGAAAGAGGGGAAGGACCCTGAACTCTGTTCGAGTTATCATCCGATTTCCCTCCTTAACTGCGACCTGAAGCTCTTTTCCTCCGTACTGGCGATCCGCTTGCAGCCTTTTGTCCCGCTGCTGGTGAAACGAGATCAGGTTGGCTTTGTGCCCCGAAGGGAGGCATGGGATGGCACTATCAGGGCACTTGCCATTATTCATGAAGCTCGGGGTTCGATAAGAGTGTCCTTCTCTTATCAACAGATGCAGAGAAGGCATTTGACCGGGTAGCCTGGTCATTCCTCTTCTCAACCCTTGATGCCATGGGGATCTCGGGTGAGTTCTACACGTGGATCGCGGCGCTATACTCAGAGCCCACGGCATCAGTGAAGGTGAATGGAGCGCTCTCCTGCCCTTTTAGGGTGCGTAATGGCACGAGGCAAGGATGCCCACTGTCACCGCTTTTATTTGCTCTCTCTTTGGAGCCATTCTTGGAATCAATCCGAAATAACCCGGACATACAGGGGATACCGGGCCGTACCGGGGAACATAAGGTCGGGGCTTACGCAGATGACCTGCTGTTCTTTGTGGCTTCGCCGCTGGAGTCTTTACCTGCAATTGTTGAGGAGTTCCGGATATACGGGGACCTGGCGAATCTGCAAATCAATATGCTAAAATCAGAGATCCTCGACATCACTGTACCTACCTGGGAACAAACCCGCCTGAAGGACTCTTTTCGCTTTCGCTGGTGTGAGGGGGCAATGTCATACCTGGGGATTAAACTTCCAGCCCGACTAGACACGCTTTTTGAAGACAACTTTCCCCCACTGTGGAGGACTCTGACGGCGGAGCTACTTACCTGGAACAAGATGCATATCTCGTGGTTTGGGAGGATTAGCGTTCTGAAAATAAACATCTTACCCCGCCTCCTGTATTTGTTCCAGACCCTACCGATACGGATTCCGACCTCATTTTTTGCTCTCATCAAGTCGGCCTTCTTGCGGTTCGTCTGGCGTGCCTCTCGCCCGAGGGTGCGATGGACCGTCCTGGTTCGGGCGAAGTCGGGAGGTGGTGTGGCCTTGCCAGATCCCCACAGGTACTATATCACGACTCATCTACTACGTATTATTGAGTGGTCCACTGGGGGGAGGGGGCGCTCTGGGCGGATTTGGAGGACTCGTTTACCTCGGTGCACCTTTGGTCTCTCCCATGGATAGCTGCTGCGAGTAGGCCGGGGGAAGTAAGGGCCCACCCGACTGTTGCGGCTACAATGCAGATATGGGACACGGCCACCTCGAGATACCAACTGTCCACATTCCCATCACCACTACTCCCATTGGCGGATAACCCCGCCTTCAGGACTACGCTAACTCAGTCCTTCAGGGCGCGGCTGCCAACACCACATAGACCAAGGGCGGCTGCCTTAATTCTTGATGCACAATACACACCACCGTGGGATCGCACCGCGGGGACACCACCCCCGACGTTCCTGGAACGATTCAACCTCGCACAGGTTTTACACTATCTACGCTCCCTACCGGGAACGCATCGTGTTCTCCGGGATACTGGCCCCTTTGAGAAATTATGTCTAGCTTCTGCAGCCCCGAGCCATGGCATCTCAACTTTATACAAGATGCTGGTGAGCCCTGTCGCTCCAGACCCACCACCCTTTGAGGCGCGTTGGGAGGAACTATTGGATGAAATGATTGATGAGGAGAGTTGGGTCAAAACGTACGAATTGATCCATAGAGGTTCACAGCAAACTCGACTGCAGGAACAGGCCTATAAGATTGTGACGCTCTGGTATTGCACTCCGGTGCTGCGCTTTCAAATGGGGCTTAGTCTCTCCTCTTCCTGCTGGCGCTGCGACGCAGAGGACGGGGATTACCTGCACATGTGGTGGTCCTGCGCGATACTTCAGCCTTTCTGGACACAGGTACACGAGGTTATCCTGAGGGTTACTGATGTTGACCTTCCCCTCACGGTACGGGTCTTCCTGTTGCTGCAGATCCCCCTGTCTACTACCGCATTACGCAGATCGGTGCTCCTGCCACTGTTGCTTACTGCCAGGTCTCTTGTGGCCCTGCACTGGGCGAATGGGTCCAGGCCGAGGAGTGTGGACTGGGTCACCCGGGTGGAGGAGCTTAGAATGCACGAAAGCCTATTGGCGTCAGCGAAGGGACGGACACCGCAACATTTACGGAAGTGGTTCTATTGGCAGGATTACGTGTCCTCTCCTGAGGGACGCGCATTACGGGTTTAGGGTTCCCCTCTCGTGGACTTCGTAAGGTGGGGCACTGGCCCCTCCCCTCTCAGTGAGCCCTATTCTCCTTTCTTGATATTCTCTGACTAACTTCTTTGTGTGTACTCTTTCTTCTCTACATATATACCCACCCACTGTTCCCACCCCCTCTTTTCTCTCTCCCCTCCCTTTTTTTTTTTTTCCTCTTCCTCTCTTCTTCCTCCCTCTCCTCTTCTCCTTTTCCCCTTCTCTCTCCTCCCCTCCCTTCCCCATATGCCTCTCCTCACCGATCACCCCCACGTAGACTGTGCATGTCTTTGCCCGCCTGACTCAGCAGCCATAACGGGGGATTTTTGTTGCGTTTCCCAGTTTTATACTCGTCCACCACCTGCTTTAACATTTATGCCTGTGACAATGGATGTGGACATTTTAGCCTTCGGGCTCTTTATAGTTACTGAATGTTGATATGCTCTTAACAGCTTCTTATATATGTATACTTGTTGCACTGTTATACTTGTACGGATTCATATGCTTGAATGAATAAAAAAAAAAAAAAGAGTATTAAGTTCCCCTTGATATATCGGATGCATAAACCAAAACTTAATTTGGTCCTAAAAACTGTTGGAGAGGAGTCTGTACTTAACCCCTTAAGGACCGCTGACGTACCCTGTACGTCCTGTCCACAGGTCTCCCTTAGACCCACGGACGTACAGGGTACGTCAGCGGTGCCAAATCCCCCTCCCGCCCGATACTCACCTCCCTCGCTGGATCCCTCGGCGATCTGGCAGGGAGGAAGCCTGCCCATGTGATTTACATGGGCAGGCGAGGCTGATGACGTCGCCACGCTGCGTGGTGATGTCATCAGCAGGCGTCCCCATGCAAATCAATGGAGGGGAGAGGGGCTCCTTCGGAGCCCTCTATCTCCGCAACCATTGAAGCTAGGGAGATGCTGTTTGCACCGCTGAAAAGGGGAGAGTCTCCCCTTTTCAGTGGTCTATAGCATTAACAGTTTCGCCAATTGGCGCCAAAACGCGATTCAAACCTGGAGGGGAGCTGACATCTTGGATGTCAGCCAAGCCTCCAGGTCCCCCCCCACCCACTGACAACCTCACCATATGTGTGAGGATGTCAGTGGGCCAGTTAACCATCTAGCTGCCATGTACAGATAAGGGGATCCTAAGGATCCCCAAATCTCCCGATCCATGGCAGCTAGATGGTCATATTTGACATCATTTGAAAGGCCTGATCATGGTCTTTCCAGTGATACCAAACATGATCAGGTTTGGTTTAACAAAATAAATAAAAAAAATAAAAAAATTAAATAAAATAAAAAAATGTTTGTTTTTGAAAAGTTTTTTTTGTCTGGGGGGTTTAATTAAATAGGATCTAGGCTGTCATCTCAAAATAATTAGCACAAAATGGTCAGAATGAGCGCAGCGCACATAGGTGAACTGTCTCAGCAGTGAAGGGGTTAAAAAGCATACACATGTAAAAATTTGGTATTTCTAGTCTCGGGACAAAATTTTTAACCTATTTAACAGGGGTCTTTTTTGGTGGTTGTAGATTTTGGGGATTAAATTACAAAAAAGTGTGTTTTTACCATTTTTTCATCATATTTCATATTTTTTTTATAGTAAATTATTGGATATGATGGAAATAATGGTATTTCTAGAAAGTCCATTTAATGGCGGGAAAAAGGGTGTATAATATGTGTGGGTTGAATAAACAAGTAAGAGGAAAATTTGACCTAAACACTAACAGCGCAGAAACGTAAAAACAGCAGCGGTCACTAAAAGACGGATTTGTGTAAAACCGCCAGGTCACTAAGGGGTTAATGGATGATACTACTTGTCTGGGTCTGGTGCCTGGGTATACATGTATCTGATGCCTGGGTATTAATGTTAATTATTTTTGTAGCTTTATTCTGAATAAAACTTTTAACAGTGTAACTTCATAAAATAGTTTAGGGGCGGAGTTCAGGGCAGGGTAGGTGGGGCAACAGGTGGCGAGTAACTCTTGAGGTCTGGCTAGTAGCTTGGGAATTTAAATTTTGAGCCCTGTCCATGACTATGCTTAACCCTATCTGGCTATTGTGCTCCTCACACCATTTGGCAGCAGTGTCTGGATCCATAATTAACCCTTTAATTGCGGTATCCACAGATACTGGAATCCCGGAACGAGCCCCCACGTGTAGCGCTCACTCCTGGAGGAGCCGCTGAATAAACCTCGGGTTAGTCTCACCGCACTAGGAAATAACTATACACCAGCACTGTTGTGGATTTTTATATATTATATTCTTTACTGAACCCAATAAAGCAGCATATAAAACGCATATACGGTATTTGAATGACAAGAATTCGTAACGCGGGAAAAACACGCGGTAGTAAAAGAAATGGTTAACCCCTCAGTTCTGGAGTGTAAGTCCCGTGAATAATAGCTCAAAAATATATATGTGTGTTGTCTAGGGTATCCGGGTACTGTGTTCAACTGGCCAGTGAATGAAACAAAAACAAACTTCGACTAGTCACCGTTGGGGCCCTTAAAGAAACAATAAACAAGTGCGCGATTTCACCAGGCCGAAGCCTTCTCACCCATGCGGTGTAACCGCTTGTCCTGGACTGATTAACACTGAAGAAAGGGATCTCTCTTGAGAGGATCTGTCCCCGCTACCACTTGGAACTCGATGCTGTTAACGCCTGCACTCCTGATCGGGTTCTCCTCTGCCAGAACACGAACACATAGGCTGCCAGCACTCCTCTCCAGTTTGCAGCCTCTCCTCACACGATGTCCCTCTTCTCCCAAACCGCACTTTGTCACGAACAGTTCAGCGTAGCACACAGCCGACCGGTGCACACTCTGTACTCAACGTTCAGGGAACAGCACGATCTTTAACAGGACTGTAACAACTTCCACACTCCGGCCTGGTTTCAAACCCTAACAGCCCCAGCGTGCATCCTACGTCTCTCGTTGCTCTGCTCACTCTGCTTCTGCCTTGCACGAGGCTGCTGATCTCTCTCCTCTTCCTGTACCACCTCCTTCCTGTCCCCACGCAAAGGATGATGGTACATGTAGTTCTGTTTTGTCCAGCATAGTCTAACAATGTCTCTGTCTCCCTCTCGCGGCAGCAATAGTTCAATGCACCAGAATACAGTGTGCGCTACACAAGCATAACAGATGTTACAAGCATATCATTACATTTAAAATGCTTACGTACTTACCAATAGGGATGGGCTGCCGGTTCAATTCGAACAGGAGTTCGAATCGAACATTGGCCTTTTGAAAGTATAGCAAATTTCGAATGTCTGCGATGTTCGCGAAAAGGCTGACCGTTAGTGAAACACGGTTTGCAAAAAACTACTGAACGAAAATGTATGGATTTTACATATAACATCTAATGAATGAATGATAATGACAAGAGCTTGTGTTATAATGCGTCCTTGTATACAGTCTGGCCTATTACAGCTATACCCTGTCCTGTGTGTTGGTCAAACAATTCCCATTCGTTGGTGATGAAACATTCCCCGTGGCTACAAATCTCATTTAGTTGAAACATGAGCAAAAGCGGTAAAAATTAGCTCATCGCACAGCGGTGACATGGCTCAGCACTCAGCAGTGAAAGGATTAAAAAGGTTTTTTTCATTGTTTCCTGTTTGTGTGCAGGGGCTGTGTGTGTGTGAGTGTGCGCAGGGGCTGTGTATGTGTGTGTGTGTGCAGGGGCTGTGTGTGTGTGTGTGTGAGCAGAGGCTGTGTATGTGTGTGTGTGTGTGTGCAGGAGCTGTGTGTGTGTGTGTGTGTGTGCAGGGGCTGTGTGTGTGTGTGTGTGTGTGTGTGCAGGGGCTGTGTGTGTGTGTGTGTGTGTTTGTGTGTGCAGGGGCTGTGTGTGTGTGTGTGTGTGTGTGTGTGTGTGTGTGTGTGCAGGGGCTGTGTGTGTGTGTGTGTGTGTGTAGGGGCTGTGTGTGTGTGTAGGGGCTGTGTGCGCATGCAGGGGCTGTGTATGTGTATGTGTGTGTGTGCAGGGGCTGTGTGTGTGTGTGTGTGCAGGGGCAGCCTGTGTGAGTGTGTGTGTGTGTGAGTGCAGGGGCAGGGGCAGCCCGTGTGTGTGCAGGGGCAGCCTGTGTGTGTGTGTGTGTGTGTGTGTACGCAAGGGCAGCCTGTGTGTGTGTGTGCAGGGGCAGCCTGTGTGTGTGTGTGCAGGGGCAGCCTGTGTGTGTGTGTGTGTGTGTGTGCAGGGGCAGCCTGTGTGTGTGTGTGTGTGTGCGCAGGGGCAGCCTGTGTGTGTGTGTGTGTGTGTGCAGGGGCAGCCTGTGTGTGTGGTGTGTGTGTGCAGGGGCAGCGTGTGTGTGTGTGTGTGTGTGTGTGTGTGTGTGTGTGTGTGTGCAGGGGCAGCCTGTGTGTGTGTAGGGGCAGCCAGCGTGTGTGTGTGTGTGTGTGTGTGTGTGCGCGCGCGCAGGTGCTGTGTGTGTGTGTGTGTGTGTGTTTGAAAGCAGGGGCTGTGTGTGTGTTTGAAAGCAGGGGCTGTGTGTGTGTTTGAAAGCAGGATGTGTGTGTGTGTTTGAAAGCAGGATGTGTGTGTGTGTTTGAAAGCAGGGGCTGTGTGTGTGTTTGAAAGCAGGGTGTGTGTGTGTGTGTGTGTGTTTGAGAGCAGAGGCTGTGTGTGTGTGTTTGAGAGCAGAGGCTGTGTGTGTGTGTTTGAGAGCAGGGGCTGTGTGTGTGTTTGAGCGCAGGGGCTGTGTGTGTTTGTTTGAGCGCAGGGGCTGTGTGTGTGTGTTTGAGCGCAGGGGCTGTGTGTGTGTGTTTGAGCGCAGGGGCTGGTGGTGTGTGTGTGTGTGTGTGTGTGTGTGTGTGAGAGAGCAGGGGGTGTGTGTGTGTTTGAGAGCAGGGGCTGCGTGTGTGTGTGTTTGAGGAGCAGGGGCTGTGTGTGTGTTTGGGAGCAGGGGCTGTGTGTGTTTGTGTTTGAGAGCAGGGGCTGTGTGTGTGTGTGTGTTTGAGAGCATGGGGCTGTGTGTGTGTGTTGTGTGTGTGTGTGTGTGTGTGTGTTTGAGAGCAGGGAAGTAGTGTGTGTGTGAGCAGGGATGGTGCGTGTGTGTGAGCATGGTGGTACGTTTGTGTGAGCAAGGGTGGTGTGTTTTTGTGAGCAAGGGTGGAGCGTGTGTGTGAGCAAAGGTGATGCGTGTGTGTGAGCAAGGGTGATGCGTGTGTGTGAGCAAGGGTGATGCGTGTGTGTGAGCAATGGTGATGCCTGTGTGTGAGCAATGGTGATGCGTGTGTGTGAGCTTGGGGTGGTGCCTGTGTGTGAGCAGGGGTGGTGTGTGTGTGTGTGTGTGTGTGAGCAGGGGGTGGTGTGTGTGAGTAGGAGGTGGTATGTGTGAGCAGGGGGTGGTGTGTGTGTGTAAACGTACAGGGGGGCTGAAATGGGCTGGGGAGAAATTAAATTAATGGGGGCTGTGGAACTCAGATACACTGATACACATTACTGTGAGTTTTATTGTGTGGAGCTCAGATACAGTAATGTGCAGTGTGTATGAGTGTATCTGAGCTCCACACAATAAAACTCACAGTAATGTGCAGTCTGTATGAGAGTATCACAGAGCTCCACAGCAGTAAAACTCACAGTAATGTGCGGAGTGTGTATGAGTTTTATTGCTACCTACCTGGTGTGTAGGGGATATATGGCTGTGTGTGTAAATGCATGTATTTGTCTTTAAACAGGTTGCTGTGTGTAAAATTCTATGTCTGTGTCCTTGTCGCAGGCTGGCTTGGCCCCCTAGCCCTGCATCCAAAGGGCTGGTATTGCTCCTAGAATCGCCACAATAGCTGCTGCCTGCACTCCACAAAGTAAGAATGACAGCGGGCGTCTTGGCAGCATCGTGAGGTACAGGTACGAAACTAAATATTTGTGCAGGGCAGCAAGAGGTTAAAGGGGCACTCAAATTTTACCCTCTTTTCCCCCTTTAACCTATTTGCTGCTGACAACGTGCTGAGTGCATCCTCTGGTTTCATGTTTGTGTGCAGAAGATGTACTTGGCACGTCGTTGAAGTGATGTGATACACTCATACACACCGCACATTAACTATCACAGAGCTGCACAGCAGTAAGAAGTATTGGAGTGCATAACAACTCAACAGAATAATAAAAGCCACTTTAATCTTTTTGTAGAAGTGGGGGGCCTTTTACTGCATGACCTGGTCACCATGCAGGGAATAGGGATGTCCCAAAAGCTCACAATCAAGCAAGCCCCTGCCTAACTCTGGGGGGGGGGGGTAGTGGCAGAGAGGGTGCAGGGCCTCTCTTCCCCATAGGGTTGCTGCACCACGGGCCTACGGCTTGTGCTTGCCCCCTGGGCCAAAAGTTGCCCATCAGCCCCTGGTGCATAGTCCAATCAGCTGCTTCCTTTTCTGCTGAAGGCTGGCCCAGACACACACTGTCACTGTATGTGACTGCAGTCAGGGCCGGATTTACTTCTCAGGAGCCTGTAGGCAGAGAAGTCTGAAGCCCCCCCCCCCAATAAAAAAAGATACTTTTTTCATGGCAAAAATATTTTTATTTAGAACAAAAATAAAACTACAAATTTTAAATCACATCAATTAGACATCAGAACCATTAAGAAAGGTGTGGTAATAGTTTAAATTTGTGCAGGACGGGCTGTTGGCAATCACACTACTGTCACTGCCTGGCTGTCTGACAGTGGTCACTTTCATGCAGCTTCTGCCCTCTGACAACAATCACACCTTGTTGGTCTCAGGCTCCCAGTGACACAGGGGTGTGATTGCTGTATTATTATTTTTATTTATTAAGCGCCAACACATTCCACAGCACTGTGCAAGGTGCAATGAGTAAAGACAGCACAATTCTACAATACATACAGGAGGTAGGTCAGTATTGCTGCCAGCAGATACTGGAGGACATGAGGACCCTATTCCCATGGGAACGTACAATCTAGATGGGTGAGAAATTTATATTTGCTCACATTAATGTGCGGTGTGTATGAGCGTATCACAGAGCTCCACAGTAATGTGCACTATGTATGTGTGGTGTGTATGAGGGTATCACAGAATCCACAGCAATAAAATGCACAGTAATGTGCGGTGTGTATGAGCGTATCACAGAGCTCCACAGCAATAAAACTGTTAAACTGTATTTTAGTTTTGTAAATTATTTGGAAAGCCTGCTCCTGTGTTTAACCCCCCAAGATGTTTGTCCCCCAGTATGTCTGTCTCCTGTAGCTCTGTCCTTTGGTATGTCTGTCCCCTAATGTATCTGTCCCCTGGTATGGTGTGTGTCTGTCCCCTAATGTGTCTGTCCCCTGGTATGTGTGTGTGTGTCTGTCTCCTGGTATGTGTGTGTGTGTGTGTGTGTGTGCGTCTGTCTGTCTGTCCCCTGGTATGTGTGTTTGTCTGTCCCCTGGTATGTGTGTTTGTCTGTCTCCTGGTGTGTGTGTGTATGTGTCTGTCCCCTGGTATGTATGTGTGTGTGTCTGTCCCCTGGTATGTATGTGTGTGTGTCTGTCCCCTGGTATGTATGTGTGTGTGTGTGTCTGTCCCTGGTATGTATGTGTAGCGCTCACCCCCGGAGGAGCCACTGAATAAACCAATGCTGCCACGGCCCAGCGGATCTGTTCTTCTGCCCAGGTGCCTGTAGGAATGTCCATTACTACACTCAACCCTAACTGGCCATTTTGTGCTTTACACCACTCTGCTGCTGGATCCATATTAACCCCTTAATTGCGATATACTCAGAGACTGTAATCCCGGAACGAGCCCCCACGTGTAGCTCTCATCCCCGGAGGAGCCGCTGAATAAACCTTGGGATAGTCTCACCGCAATAGGAAATAACTATACACCAACACTGTTGTGGATTTTTCTATCTTATATTCTTTACTGATCCCAATAAAGCAGCATATAATACGCATATATGGTATTTGAGTAACAAGAATTAGTAACGCGGGAAAAAAACACACGGCGGTAAAGAAACTGGTTAACCCTCTCAGTTCTGGAGTGTAAGTCCCGTGAAAAATAGCTCAAAAATATATATGTGTGTTGTCTAGGGTACCCGGGTACTGTGTTCAACTGGCCAGTGAATGAAACAAAAACAAACTTCGACTAGTCACCGTTGGGACCCTTAAAGAAACAACAAACAAGTGCGCAATGTTCCGCGTTTTCACCAGGCCGAAGCCTTCTCACCCATCCAGTGTAACCGCTTGTCCTGGACCGATGAACACTGGAGAAGGGATCTCTATCAAGAGGATCTGACCTCGCTGCCACTTGGAACCCGATGCTGTTAATGCTTGCACTCCCGATCTGGTTCTCCTCCGCCAGAACATGAACTCATAGGCCGCCAGCACTCCCCTCTGATTTGCAGCCTCTCCTCACACGATGTCCCTCTTCACCCAAACTGCACTTTGTCAAGAACAGTTCAGCGTAGTACACAGCCAGCCGATGCACACTCTCTCTCCGATCACTGCAACAATGGATGCCGCCGTCTCTCTGCGCTCCAACTCTGCCAGGATCCCAGAAGTGTCACCTGCGACTGTTCTCTCTCACTGCTCACTCTGTTCTGTCAAACGCTCAGGGAATAGCACGATCTCCAACACGACTGTAGCAACAACCACACTCCGGCCTGGTTTCAATCCCTAACGGCCCCAGCGTGCGTTCTACGTCTCACATGGCTCTGCTCACTCTGCCCATGCTTTGCCCATGCTTTGCCCATGCTTTGCACGAGGCTGCTGATGTCTTTCCTCCTCTTTGTACCACCCACTTCCTGTCCTCACGCAAAGGGTGATGGGAGATGGAGTTCATTTTTGTCCAGCATAGTCCACAATGTCTGTCTCCCTCTAGTGGTATCAACAGTTCATTGCACCAGAGCACACTTTTAAAGCAGTGCTACATATGTATGTGTGTGTCTGTCCCCTGGTATGTATGTGTGTGTGTCCGTCCCCTGGTATGTATGTGTGTGTGTCCGTCCCCTGGTATGTATGTGTGTGTGTCCGTCCCCTGGTATGTATGTGTGTGTGTCCGTCCCCTGGTATGTATGTGTGTGTGTCCATCCCCTGGTATGTATGTGTGTGTCCGTCCCCCTGGTATGTATGTGTGTGTCCGTCCCCCTGGTATGTATGTGTGTGTCCGTCCCCTGGTATGTATGTGTGTGTCCGTCCCCCTGGTATGTATGTGTGTGTCCGTCCCCCTGGTATGTATGTGTGTGTCCGTCCCCCTGGTATGTATGTGTGTGTCCGTCCCCCGGTATGTATGTGTGTGTCTGTCCCACGGTAGCTCTGACCCCAGTGTTTGTCAGTAAATGCTGCTGGAGGAGCTTCCTGGGCTGTTGCTACAGACGCTCTCTGGGTTTCCTGGCTGGAGCCATTGTTAACCGGTGGGTTTCATGTCTCCCTCCCGGAGAATTTACACAGAGACAGCCCAGCCTCCCCTCCTGCACTGCTGGACACAACAAGCCCTCGTTTACCTTGGCAACCATGCATACCCGGGCCGGAGCAAGGAGCGTGTGGAAGGAGCATGGGAGACATGACTCCACGTGTAAACCTGTGCCCAACGGAAACAGACTCGGGCAGGCCGGATGCTAGCACGGGGGAGGGGGCACACAGAGCTAGAGGAGACACAGGAGCAGGCTCTCCAGATAATTTACATTTAAACTGCACCAAGGGCTTGTTGTGTCCAGCAGTGCAGGAGGGGAGGCTGGGCTGTCTCTGTGTAAATTCCCCGGGAGGGAGACCTGTAACCCACTGGTTAACAATGGCTCCAGCCAGGAAACCCAGAGAGCGTCTGAAGCAACAGCCCGGGAAGCTCCTCCAGCAGCACCTACTGACAAACACCGGGGTCAGAGCTACCGGGGGACGGACACACCAAAGAACAGTGCTACAGGGTGACAGGCACACCAAGAGACAGACATTCTTGGGGGGTTAAACTCAGGGGCAGGCTCTCCAAATAATGTACGAAACTAAAATGCAGTGCCTAATGTGAAATCAGGCCTTGACTGCAGTGCATAAATAGTGCATTCCTCTTGGGTGTACCTTATTATTTTTTTGCTGAGAAAAGAAAAGACAGCACTGGAGGAGCCTGCCTGTACTCCTGGAGCCTGGAGCTGGAGAGAGACCATGTTTTGCAGTGACTGGAGAGGAGATCTCTTGTATTGGACTGACTGTGAGAGAGTAAGTACTAAGTAGTACTAGTGTCCTATAATATCTTTTTATTTTCTGCTTGCTACATTTTTTCCAAATATATTTCATAATCTACCATATTCGTATTTTATTAATGATTTTTCTTTGTTTTGACTTTTGAGTGCCACAGCCTGGCATTGATCTTTTCTTTCATTGTCTATGTGTCTACTGTCTAGACTCCTAAGCTGGAGAGAATGATACGCCTGTAGGAGTGCTCCTCATGCTTGCTCAGTGTGTCCAGTGTTTTATTATTCCATCTCCCACGCTCATAAGCAGCACGTTGCGTTCCTGAGAGTAGGAGGGAGATGTAAAAATATTCCAACTTCATATCCCTCCCACTGCTCCCAGCACCAACAGTGATGCTCTGCAGTCCGCACTCTCTGGTGTGTTTTTTTTTGGAGGGGGTCAGACTCATAAATGAGGTCTGGGCTGAGTGGGTTATATTATTCTATCAATATGTATGTGTAACTAATAAAAAAATGGAAAGTGTTGGTGTCTGTGGAGGCACTGGAATTTGGGCTATAATACGATTAGAGTCTGCTACCTACAAGCTATTGCATATGAATCTCAACAAAAATGTGCCAGTGTGAACATACAAAAAGGAGAAGGGTCCTAGTGGCGCAGTTGATTCATTAGGTCAATAACTGTTGTATCCAGATTGTGATTCTAGGCACGTACCTTAACAAATTTATACGTATTCGATGTGCCTAACCTGGCGTACGTTCAAGTAGAGCCTGGTGACATAAATGTGTAGTTAAACAACCCCAATATAAAGTCAACGTGTATTTACTTAATGGGTCAACCAGTATTTAAAGTGCAGTTGCGTGAAAAACAAATTCAAGGTGCAAACAGCACCAATATACAGTAACAGTGTGACACGTGCTTAGACTTGATAAGATCTACGTATATTAAAGTGCAATGTTGCAAGCAACATGTGCAAATGCATACATAAAGTGCATGTGCCAATGGAGGAATTCCTACTATAAAGTGCATACACACAATGTGTCCAATTCATGCACAGTATTTCTTATAACCCTAATAGTCAGCCCACATTACAAATTCAGAGGCTATTGAGAAAAAGGGAATGCTGATAATTTAGAAAAATCCTAAACCACAAAAAGTGCACGTGCAAAGTGCATAAAGTTCATACATAAAGTCCGTAAATCCCTGTAGAATATATAGATGCAATGTGGAGATTTATGTCCAGCTATTACATCCTTCTTCAATTGGTGGATCTCGGTATGGATGCAAGGAGATAACGAAAGAGAGGGAAAAAACAATTGTGTAGGCTGTTTCATACAGTTCCTAGTGGAGAGTACAATAGAAAATCACTCACACATTTTTGAGCCTAATGAATCCCAGCTCTAGGTTGAAATGCCTTTAGCCAAATAGAGGCTGGCGTTTCCTTTCTTATCGACTTCAAATTCGCCTCAAAGTAAACATATAGAGAGAGTTGGCGCTCCCATAGCATAACACAGTATACAGATGTACAGCAAAGGTATATTGTCGGTCTAACTCACCAATGCTGTAGCCTCGTATATATCAGGCTCGGCTTGCGGGAGAGTGGTACTCTTTATTAGGTGAGTACCAGACCCCTCTCGTTACTGGTTGCCGCCTGGATCTGTCCTCAGTTGTGGAACGGTTCAAGACTCGAGGGGAAATCCTGTACTCCCGTGTTTCCTTTAGGGGTCTATCCACAAATCACAGAGATTGAATTCAGTTTTGGCGCTTTTCATTTTGGCACATTTTAGGGCATTTCGGCAATTTAATTTCTTCTAAAATTCAGTGCAATCACTATTCACTGAATGTTCACTGTATTTTAGCAAACATTGAGTCACTGAGGCAGTTATCGAATGTTGGAGAGAAGCACCGAATTAGCTTCAGCGAATTCCTCTGAAAAACCCATAATGCCACGTAATCCTCTGCCATCAGATTGCATGCTCACGTGACCAGACTCCTCTACTCCTGCCAATTTCCGTGTGTCAAGCTTATTTTTCAGTGGAATTACATTAACATTTTCTATTTGGCATCATGTATGACATGTGTATTGTGAATATAAAATTTAAAAAAAAAAAAAGCTTTCACATGTAATGGTACTGCAGTGCAGTTCTTTTAGAGCAGACAAAAAAAAATGACATTTTGCAATTTTGTTTTTCCTTTAACATTATGTGCTGTTTGTTAACATTGGAAAGGCCCCGTGCTGGCGGCCTTCACAATGACATGACACCAAATGCACCTCCTACATCCACAGGTAAAGTGAATATATATATATATATACACATACTTGCAAAGAAGGTTGCGACGGCACTCCAGGACTGTTAACTTTCTTTTTTATTGTGACATGAGAGTCAACATTTTAGCTCCTCGTTTAGAGCTTTCCTCAGGACAAAATCATTACATTTTACAATGTACAAACACACTTTTATATACACAATGAATAAAGTGTACTCCCCTCTCCCTCAAGCCGCAGCTGTCACGGTTCCCAGATCCCACCACGCAGTACTTAACACCCCACACTCCACAGAGCCCAGAAGCTACCAACAGAGTAGCCGTGAAAGATCTCTAACTGTCTGGTCCTTAGAATTGGCCAGGTAAACTAGCTAGACAGAAAAGGGTTAACAACACGGGGAGTAGTAAGCCGAGCCAGAATCAGGAATACAGAGTTCAGAATGGTCAAATGGAATAGCCGGGTCAATATCAGAGCAGTGGCGTAGTACAAGAAAATGGTCTAGGGCAACAGAAGGCAGAATAGTCAGAAACAAGCAGAGGTCAATAACGGGTTAATTCAATATAGTAGTCAGGTACAAGGAGCTCAGGTATGGATAACCACGATCTGGCAACTGCTGAGAATACACTGAGAGTTTTTAAAGACCTTCACCAGGCCACGCCCCCCACTCAAGCCGCGCCTCATGCAACCACCTCCCTGCCTGTCTCCATTTAAACCGGGCATTTGTCAGCGAGCAGCATCAGACATGCTGCCCTCAAGCACACAGGTAGGGCTGGAAGCTCCCAACGTTACAGTACCCCCCTCTCCACGGGAGGCCACCGGACGACCAACAGGACGAGCGGCAGGACGACCACCAGGGCGATCGGGGTGTGAGGCATGGAACTCCCTGACCAGCCTAGAGGCAGACATGTCGGAAGCTGGAATCCAGGACCGGTCTTCTGGACCATAACCCACCCAATCGACCAAGTACTGCAGAGCGCCCCTGCACAGCCTAGAATCCAAAACCCTCCTAACCTCATACTCAGATTCACCATCAACCTGAATAGGTGGAGGAGGAGGAACGACCCGCGTGTACCTGTTACACAACAATGGCTTCAGTAGGGAGGTGTGGAAGACGTTGTGCATGCGGAGATGTTTAGGAAGGGCAAGAGCATAAGCCACAGGATTAACGCGACGAATGATCCTATATGGACCCATAAACCGAGGTGCCATTTTCATAGAAGGCACCCGCAACTTCACGTTCCTAGTGGACAACCAAACTCTATCCCCCACGTTATAGGAGGGAGCTTGTAACCTAAGCCTGTCAGCCTTGCGTTTCTGGACAGCAACATTGCGCTCCATATTTTCTCGAATCTGTCTCCAAATCTCTTGCAGTTGAGTGAGATGGTCATCGAGAGCCGGGATGACCTGTTCAGTAAACTGAAGCGGTAGAGCCGGAGGGAAAAAAACATAGATGGCAGAAAAAGGAGATTGGCCAGTGGTCTCGTTAACGGCGTTATTACGTGCATACTCAGCCCAGGGCAACAACTCCGACCAATTGTCTTGTTGTTGTGAGGTAAAGCAACGTATGTACTGCTCGAGACCCTGATTTGCCCTCTCTGCTGCCCCATTGGTTTGTGGATGATATGCTGAAGAGAAGGCCAATCGCACCTCCATCTCTGCACAGAAAACCCTCCAGAAACGAGAGACGAACTGGGCTCCTCTGTCAGAGACTATTTCAGACGGAACCCCATGTATTCGTACAATCTCTCTAGCAAATACAACCGCCAGTTCTTTGGCTGTAGGAAGCTTAGGTAGAGGGACAAAATGAGCCATTTTGGAGAAGCAGTCTACAACTGTCAGAACCACAGTATGACCCTTGGACTTCGGCAAGTCCACAATAAAATCCATAGATAGAGGAGACCAAGGCCTCTTAGGCATGGGTAAAGGCTGCAATAGACCGACAGGCAAGGATATACTGGTTTTGCTTCTGGCACAGACTTGACAAGCCAAAACAAACAGACGTACGTCCTGTCGCATGGTGGGCCACCAGAACTGTCTGGAGATACTGGTAAGAGTCTTAGTAATGCCAGGATGACCTGCTGGTTTAGAATCATGAAACATTATGAGTAATTCTTGTCTTTCCTTTTCAGGTACAAACAACATATCTGGAGGCTTGTCAGGTGGAGCCCCTACTTGAACTGCCTGGAGGCGTTCCAGGAAAGGCGAGGAGACAGACAAGACTGTGGAAGCCACAATACGTTCAGGAGGAACTATAGGATTGTGGTCTTGTGTATTAGATTCATACGGGTCATATTGACGAGATAAGGCATCAGCCTTTACATTGCGGTCACCTGGTCTGTAAGTCAATACAAAATTAAACCGAGACAGTAGCAATGACCACCTGGCCTGTCTCTCGTTCAAATGTTTAGCATCCCTGATGTACGTAAGGTTCTTATGATCAGTAATTATCAATAAAGGGTCAAGAGTACCTTCCAACAAATGTCTCCACTCTGATAGGGCAGACACAATAGCAAGCAATTCTCTGTTACCGATATCATAATTGCGTTCTGCTGGTGATAATTTTCTTGAAAAGAACCCACAAGGATGTAGAGGTTTTCCTGGAGACTCTCTTTGTGACAGGACAGCCCCAATGCCTATCTCGGAAGCATCAACCTCAAGAACAAACGGAATCCTGGGATCAGGATGCCGTAACACGGGAGCGGAAGTGAAAGCTTGTTTGAGGGCTTCGAATGCTTGTTTGGATTGAGAAGACCAGATCTGGTTCTTCAGACCTTTACGTGTCATATTAATGATAGGGGAGGCTACAGCGGAATAATTCTTGATAAATCTCCTATAATAGTTGGAAAACCCCAGAAACCTCTGTATGGCCTTGAGACCTTGAGGGAGAGGCCATTCTGAGATGGCCGTGAGTTTAGAAGGATCCATCTCAAAACCTTCTGGAGTGATAATATACCCAAGGAATTTCACAGTAGTAATGTCGAATAAACACTTCTCTAGTTTGCAATAAAGACCATTGTCCAGTAATTTTGGTACTACCTGTCTGACATGTGCATGGTGGGTTTTCAGATCGGAAGAGTAAATCAATATATCGTCTAGGTATACTATAACAAAGGTTTGAAAGAAATCTCTGAGCACATCATTAATAAAATCCTGGAATACCGCTGGAGCATTACAAAGACCGAACGGCATGACCAAGTATTCATAATGCCCACTCCTGGTGTTAAATGCTGTTCTCCACTCATGCCCCTCTTTTATATGTATCAGGTTGTAAGCTCCTCTTAAATCAAGTTTTGTGTATACTGCTGACCCCCTTAACCTGTCGAACAGTTCTGATATGAGAGGGATAGGGTACACGTTCTTAATGGTGATCTTGTTAAGCCCCCTATAATCGATACATGGGCGTAAATCTCCCTCTTTTTTAGACACAAAAAAGAACCCAGCCCCTGCTGGAGAAGAGGAAAGTCGGATAAAACCTCTCTCCAAATTCTCCTTTATGTACTCTTCCATAATTTGGTTCTCCTTTATGGAAAGAGGATATACTTTGCCTCGAGGAGGCATGGTACCAGGATGAATATCTATGGCACAATCATATGGTCTATGTGGAGGCAGTTTCTCTGCCTCTCTTTTATCAAATACAGTCCTGAGGTCGGCATATTGGTCAGGAACCTCTGTAGACAATGGAGGAGCTGTGGGTGTGTTCAGGGCACCGACATGCTGAATGGGTATTAAACAAGTCCCAAAACAAGCAGGACTCCAAGACAGTATCTCTCCCTTAGCCCAATCAATAACAGGATTATGTTCCACCAACCAAGGGAAACCAAGTACAACAGGATTGGAAGGTGAATGGATAACTTGAAATATGATTTCTCCTTTATGCAAGAGATCAGAAACCACTGTAACCGTATCGTGAGTAATCCTAGGGCAGGATAACGGTCTGCTGTCTATGGCTTCGACGGCTAAGGGTGTCTCTCTTACAACCAGAGGTAGAGAAATGGAAGAAGCGTAGTTAACATCGATAAAGTTGCCAGCAGCCCCAGAATCCAAAAAAGCGGTAGTATGTGTGGTCTTGGTCTCCCAAGCCAAGGATACTGGTAACATAAGTTTAGTGTCTTTGACAGGAGACATGCACGTCACACCCAAGGCCTGTCTCCTCAGCTGCCTTAGGTGCGGTAGTTTTCCGGCTTATCATGCATCTTAGGACGAGTAGGACAATGAAATCGTACATGTCCCCCCAAACCACAATACAGGCACAGTCCCTCACAAAAACGCCTTGTTCTCTCTTCCTCTGTAAGCCTAGTACGGCCTAGTTGCATAGGCTCAGAGGGAGGAGATCACTCTCTTGGTGCCTGAAAGACAGGGGCCAACCTAGGTAACGGTCTCTTGGGCTTCTCTCTTGGAGTCCTTCTGTCCCTTATCTGATTATCCAGATCTATACAATAATCAATGAGCTCACACAATACCTCAGGTAGTTTACGTGGAGCCAATTCATGCATCAATGACTCTGATAACCCCTCCATAAAAGCCAGAACCAGTGTCTCATTTGTCCAGTTCACATCAGAGATCAAGGTTTTAAATCCTATGGCATAATCAGAAACAGTCCTGTTCCCTTGACGTATGCGGAACAAGGATTTGCCAGCTACCGTGGCCTTTCTGGTAGGATTAAATGTACGTTGTAACTCGGCTATGAATTCTTTATAATCCCGTATGATAGGCTTCTCTGCCTCCCATAACGGAGTCGCCCATGTCAATGCTCTGCCAGACAGATGATTAATAATGAACCCCACTTTGGCAATGTCAGAGAAAAACATCTGTGGATTTAATTTAAAATGAATATCCACATGGACCAAAAATCCCTGGCACTCTGAGGGAGTACCGTCAAACCTCATAGGAGCGGTCATGTGTACCTGGGATGTCTGAACGACAGGGGACACAGGTATATCAAGCGGGGGTGCAACCCCAGCTGGTTCCAGGTGAGCCGTACGAGTCAGGATAGTTTGTAAGGCAATAGCAAACTGATCCATCCTATGATCCTGCTCATCCTGTCTGGATACAAAGTTAGCCAAGTGCTGTGTTAAGTCTGCGGGATCCATAGTGGCCAGATTGTAATGTCACGGTTCCCAGATCCCACCACGCAGTACTTAACACCCCACACTCCACAGAGCCCAGAAGCTACCAACAGAGTAGCCGTGAAAGATCTCTAACTGTCTGGTCCTTAGAATTGGCCAGGTAAACTAGCTAGACAGAAAGGGTTAACAACACGGGGAGTAGTCAGCCGAGCCAGCATCAGGAATACAGAGTTCAGAATGGTCAAATGGAATAGCCGGGTCGATATCAGAGCAGTGGCGTAGTACAAGAAAATGGTCTAGGGCAAAAGAATGCAGAATAGTCAGAAACAAGCAGAGGTCAATAACGGGTTAATTCAATATAGCAGTCAGGTACAAGGCGCTCAGGTATGGATAACCACGATCTGGCAACTGCTGAGAATACACTGAGGGTTTTTAAAGACCTTCACCAGGCCACGCCCCCCACTCGAGCCGCGCCTCATGCAACCACCTCCCTGCCTGTCTCCATTTAAACTGGGCATTGGTCAGCGAGCAGCATCAGACATGCTGCCCTCAAGCACACATGTAGGGCTGGAAGCTCCCAACGTTACAGCAGCGTTACTCCACATGAGGAGTGCACATCCGGAGCACTCTAAACGTTCTTTGCCATATGCACAATTCTTAAGAGTAATAAGGACCAACAGTGATGAGGATACAAGGTAGGAACAGATCCATTTTATGTATCACAAATTTGTAGATCGTGGTTAGTCTCGAGAATTATTAATGGATGCCTTGGAGAGGGCTAAAGCCCCCAGGGAAGAAAAGGTTAAAATGAATAGACTAAAATTTCCTTTAACATTTGACACTGCTTCAGATAAAATTACATCTGTTGTAAAGAGGAATTGGTCTATTTTGGAGAGGGATCAGGCATTACCGGGGAGATTCAGACACAAACCAATGTTCTGTTACAAAAAGAACTGCAATTTAAAGGACCTATTGGTCCGGACAGACCCTGTCCAAAGCTATGAGCAGAAGTTAGAATGATTCCAGAACTGGGGCTGTAGGAGATGCTTGGGTTGCGTCACTTGCAGCCATATGATCCCCTCCAAGGAGTTCCGTCAGGACTTGCATGGGAGTTCGGGTTCGGGTCCGGTCCCGAACAAATGGGAAGTTCGGGTTCGGGCTCGAACCGAACTCGGGGGGTGTTCGGCTCATCCCTATTCCTGATATCCTCCATTTGTTCATCCTTGTTCAGTTTTTGCCTCTGTTATTTCTGTTCCAGTTTATGTCAGTTCCTTCTTTGTATTTATTTCTGTCTATTTCTGTATTTTGGTTTGCTGTTTGCTGTGCACCCAGATATTGTGCCTTTAATGGCAGGCCATCAAGTATCATTATACAGTAACCCCTCTGTAGTATTGTGGAAGAGTGCAGGGGTGGACCATGCGGTCCTATATTAAAAAGATATGAATCTGGTAATGGGCGTCAGTGCACCCAGATATTGTGCCTTTAATGGCAGGCCATCAAGTATCATCATACAGTAACCCCTCTGTAGTATTGTGGAAGAGTGCAGGGGTGGACCATGTGGTCCTATATTGAAAAGTGTTTTTTTTTATCTGTTAATGGGCGTCAGTGCACCCAGATATTGTGCCTTTAATGGCAGGCCAGCAAGTATCATCATACAATAACCCCTCTGTAGTATTGTGGAAGAGTGCAGGGTTGGACCATGTGGTCCTATATTGAAAAGATATGCATCTGGTTAAGGCGTCAGTGCACCCAGATATTGTGCCTTTGGTGCCAGGCCAGCAAGTATCATCATACAGTAACCCCTCTGTAGTATTGTGGAAGAGTGCAGGGGTGGACCATGTGGTCCTATATTAAAAAGATATGAAACTGGTAATGGGCGTCAGTGCACCCAGATATTGTGCCTTTAATGCCAGGCCATCAAGTATCATCATACAGTAACCCCTCTGTGGTATTGTGGAAGAGTGCAGGGGTGGACCCTGTTGTTCAAAAAATTAAAATGATATAAATCTGGCACAGGAGTCAGTGCAGCCAAATATTGTGCCTTTCATGGCAGCAAGTGCATTCACACCGTAACCCTTTTGTGGTAGTGTGGAAGAGTTCAGTGCTGGAGGTTTTGTGCATGCAGAAGACATACCCGATCTATTCCGTCACTTCGGCATCAGGGGATTGATAGCTGCTGATCCAGGACTGATTCATTTTTATAAATGTCAGCCGGTCTACAGAGTCGGTGGACAGACGCACTCTTTTGTCTGTGACAAAACCTCCAGCGGCACTGAACATCCTTTCGGAAAGCACGCTAGATGAAGGGCAACCTTGTAGCTGCATAGCATATTGGCTAAGTTCTGGCCAGTGATCCAATCTCAACACCCAGTAAGCCAGTGGATCATCTGCTGGAAAGGTATCCAGGTCTGCCCTTGCCCCTAGGTAGTCCTGCACCATACGGTGAAGACGCTGGCAATGGGTGCCTACATTTGATGTCCCTGGGCGTCGAGGACTAAAAAAATTTAAAAATGCATCAGTCAAGCGGCCCTGGCCTTCACCGCTATTCCTCTGATCACCTGCAGCCTCAGAAGCACGTGTGTCAGCAGTAGCACTTGGTAATCTAACAGTGCCTGGAAAGGTGTTACACAAGTTTCGCTTTAGAGCGTCCTCAAGTTTTGTCATCCTGTGCTCCCTCTGTGCGGGCAGGATGAGCTCTGCAACTTTCCCCTTGTATCGTGGATCAAGAAGGGTTGCCAACCAGTAATGATCCCTCTCCTTGATAGCATGAATCCTGGGGTCCTTTAGCAGGCTTTGCATCATTAGGGAGCCCATGCAGCATAGGTTGGAGGTGGCATTAGCTGCCGAGTCTTCCTGGTCAATGAGGATGACCGTATCGTGCACTTCCTCCTCCCAGCCATGCACAAGCCCTTCTCTTTCTGGGCACAAAAAACCCTGCCTTGAGGAATCCCCACCTTCAATGTCCCCACTCAGGGCAGCCATCAGAAATGATGGGGCCCCTTACTAAACCTCACGATGGGGCCCCCCCCGGGCCCCCCTCCCCTGGCACTCCCTCAACCTCTAACAGCTTTTCTCCCCCTTCAAAAAAAAAAAAAGGACATAACATAGCACCACAGCAATAAAACTCCCAGTAATGTGCAGTGTATTAGCGTATCACAGTATCCACAGCAATAAAACTCACAGTAATGAGCGGTGTGTATGAACGTATCACAGAATCCACAGCAATAAATCTCACAGAAATGGGCTGTGTATGATGGCCTTTGGGTCTGGGTCTGGTCCCTGGGCCTTGGGGTCTGGTCTGGGCCCTGGGTCTGGTCCCTGGGACTGGGCCTTGGGGTCTGGGCCCTGAGGTCTGGGCCCTGAGTCTGGCCTGGGGTCTGGGCCCTGGGTCTGGGCTCTGGTCCCTGGGGTCTGGCCTGGTCTCTGGGGTCTGGGCCTTGCGGTCTGGGTCCTGGGCCTTGGGGTCTGGGCCCTGGGTTTGGGCCTAGGGATCTGGGCCCTGGGTTTGGGCCTTGGGGTCTGGACCCAGGGGTCTGGGCCTAGGGGTCTGGGCCCTGGGTTTGGGGTCTGGCCTGGTCCCTGGGTCTGGGCCTTGGTCTCTGGGCCTTGGGGTCTGGGCCCTGGCCCTGGGGTTTGGGCCTTGGGGTCTGGGCCTTGGGGTCTGTGCCCTGGGTTTGGGCCCTGGGGTCTGTGCCCTGGGTTTGGGCCTTGGGGTCTGGGCCCTGGCTCACCACTCCGCTGTCTTCTTTTCATATAACTCTTCAGCTCTTCTTTTCTTCACCTTTTCTTTTCTTCTGATCTTCTTTCCGGCCCCGCTAGCTCCGGCGCGCAGCTTCACTGAGTGGAGGGGCGGAGCCAAAGCAACATGCTTGGGAGGCCCCCACAAGCTGCTTGGCCCCGCCCAGCCAACCAGTGAAGCTGCCAGGAGCCGGAGGAGACAGTGTCTCCTCCGGCTCCTGCAGCAGCAGCAGCCGGAGGAGACACAGTGTCTCCTCCAGCTCCTGCAGCAGCAGCAGCAGGGACACAGCTCTGGATTCGGACTCATCGAGTCCGATACCAGAGCTGTTAAAGGGTGACGCCGCTGCCGACGGGGGCCCGGGACCCCCCCAGCGGCCTGGGCCCCCACCGGGCCCGGGCCCCTTACGGCAGCATGGGGCGTAATGCCCTGATGGCGGCCCTGCCCCCACTACTTAAATAGTCCTCCTCCTCCTCATCCTCCTCCTGTCTGATCTGAGTAGGACCCGCTGGAATGCTGTCTGCGGAAAGACTGGGGCCTTGAGAGCTAGGGAAGGCCTCCTCTTCCTCCCGCTGCTCTGCCTCTAGAGCCACATTTATAATTCCGCGCAGAGTGTGCTCCAGCAGGAACACTAAAGGAATTGTGTCACTGATGCATGCACTGTCATTGCCTGTCGTTGTCTCTTCAAATGGTGACAGTACAGTGCATGCATCCTTGATCATCAGCCACTGCGGGGAGGGGGAAAAACCAAGTTGACCTGTACCTGTCCTCTTGCCATACTCACACAGGTACTCGTTGACGGCCCTCTGCTGCTTGTGCAGACGCTGCAGCATTGCTAATGTTGAATTCCACCTGGTGGGCATGTCACAGATCAGACGGTTTGTGGGAAGGTGGAATTCGCTTTGAATTTCTGCCAGGCGAACGCTTGCTGGGAATGACCGTCTGAAGTGGCTGCAGACTTTTCTGGCCTGGATGAGAAGCTCTGGCAGCCCTGGGTGCTTGGTTAGGAAACGCTGTACCACCAGATTTAGGACGTGTGCTAGGCATGGTACAGGAGTCAATTTACCCTTGCGTAGGGTGGAGAGAAGGTTGCTGCCATTATCGCAGACGATCATTCCCAGCTGAAGCTGGCATGGTGTTAACCATCTCTGCACCTGCCCCTGCAGAACTGACAAAATTTCTGACCCGGTGTGGCTCCTGTCCCCTAAACAAACCAGCTCAAGCACAGTATGGCATCTTTTTGCTTGAGCCATTGCGTAGACCCTGTCAGGCGTGGGTTTAACTGCCACTTCGCCAGAGACAGAAGAGGAGGAGGAGAGGGAGAGGTGGTGGTGGAGCAGACAGACCTCATACAAGCAGCTTTCTGGAGGCGTGGTGGATGAACAAGCTCCAGCACAGAGCCCCGTCTTGGATCCCTCCCAGCTGCAGTCAGAGTTACCCAGTGTGCCGTGAAGGAAATGTAACGACCCTGTCCATGCTTGCTGGACCACGTGTCTAAAGTCACATGCACCTTGCTGCTGACTGCCTTTCCCAATGACTGGATAACATTGTCTTCCACGTGCTGGTATAGTGCTGGAATGGCCTTGCGTGAAAAGTAATGGCGTTTTGGAACCGGCCACAGTGGTACAGCGCATTCAGCAAATTCACGGAAGGGAGCAGAGTCCACCAGCTGGAAAGGCAGCAGCTGCAATGCGAGTAATTTTGCTAAGCTGGCATTTAGACGCTGTGCTTGGGGATGGTTGGGACTATATTTTTTCTTTCGCTGCAGCAGCTGCGGCAACGTAATCTGACTGCGTAAATCTTCAGCTACTGGGATGATACATCCATTACTGTAGCATCATCCCTGTCGGTGGAGGTTGTAGGCAATTGCATGGCAGGACATACAGTGTAGGTAGAGACAGATGAGGAGGAGGAGGACCTACGCAAAGTTTTGCCCCAACGGGATATGTGACACTTTTTCATATGTCGCCTCAAGCACGTGGTACCCAAGTGTCCGGTGTTTATCCCACGCTTCAGCCTCCTCTGACATAGATTACAAATAGCAACGCTGGGGTCTGATGCACAGTTCTTAAAGAACTCCCAGACAGCAGATTTCCTGCATGTGTTCTTTGAGACAACAGCGCTCTGCACTGAAGCAGCTCTGACATGTGATGCCTTGGACTGGCTAGTGCTACGGTTGGTCACAGAGGATGTTGTGCCTCGTGTTTGCTGTTCCTCCTCCTCCTCCACCCCCTCCTCCTCACTTGATTCCTCAGTTCGATCTGGCACCCAGGTGGAGTCAGTGACCTCATCATCATCAATGTCATCTTCACCCCCTATCTCCTCGTCACTGGAGCCAACTTGGCAGTATGCTGCAGCTGCTGGGGCAACATGAGTGCCAGTTATTTGTGTGTCATCAATGGCACATCCTTCCTCTAGGTTGATTATACTCCCTTGCTCAACCTCAGAGATTGAATCAGAGCACTGTACTTGCTGCGCATCCTCAAGCAGCATGTCACTCTCATTGTAGTCAAACAATTCAGCTGACTCCTCTGTGTGTGATAGCGAGGCTACGGCAGGAGTAGCTGTGGACATGGAGGCTGCATTAGATGCTTTGGCAGCTGAGGTGGACTGTAAAGCACTAGAAGCCTGGCTGGCAGAGGACTCGGAGGATGAGGATGGCCTAGTTAGCCAATCCACCAAGTCCTCTGTATGTTGCTGCTGCTTAAGACGGCCAGCACCAGTTAGAAAGGACAAACTTGCCCCTGCAGAGGATGCACCACGTCCACCACGACCAGAGACACAGCCTCCCGACTCAGGGGCTGCTTGCCCTCTTATCGGTGGCTGGGAGCGTCTGCCTGTCCTTTTTGTTCTTTCACACATGGTGAGTGATATATAGATTAATATATACAGAACTCTGATTCAACTCTGGTATAAAGATTTAAATAACTCTGGTATAACTCAGTGAGACACACTGATAGATAACCTTAATTCACAAATGTTTTAAAGAAATTAGTGAGCCCCAAAATACAGCGTGGTACTGTATGTATGACGAGCCACGGATCACCTTAATTCACAAGTGTTTTAAAGAAATTAGTGAGCCCCAAAATACAGCGTGGTACTGTATGTATGACGAGCCACGGATCACCTTAATTCACAAGTGTTTTAAAGAAATTAGTGAACCCCAAAAAAAATTGCTGGCTGTGTGACGAGACCAGGGCCGCCATCAGGGCATTACGCCCAATACTGCCGTAAGGGGCCCGGGCCCGATGGGGGCCCGGGCCGCCGGGTCCCGGGGGGAGGATCCCGGGCCCCCGACGGCAGCGGCGTCGCCCTTTAACAGCTCCGGTATCGGACTCGATGAGTCCGAATCCGGAGCTGTGTCCCTGCTGCTGCTGCAGGAGCCGGAGGAGACTGAGACACTGTGTCTCCTCCGGCTCCTGGCAGCTTCACTTCCTGGCTGGGCGGGGCCAAGCAGCGTGTGAGGGGCCTCCCAAGCACGTTACTTTAGCTCCGCCCCTCCACTCAGTGAAGCTGCGCGCCGGAGCTGGAGGGACCAGGAAGATCAGAAGAAAAGAAGAGAAGAACATTGAAGAAAAGGTGAAGAAAAGAAGAGCAGAAGAAAAGAAGATAGAAGACAGCGAGTGGTGAGCCAGGGCCCAGACCCTAAGACCCAGACCCCAAGGCCCAGGACCCAGACCCCAAGGCCCAGACCCCTAGGCCCAAACCTCTAGGCTCAGACCCAGGGCCCAGACCCTGGGCCCAGACCCCTAGGCCCAGACCTCTAGGCTCAGACCCAGGACCCAGACCTCTAGGCCCAGACCCCTAGGCCCAGACCCAGGGCCCAGACCCAGACCTCTAGGCCCAGGGCCCAGACCCCAAGGCCCAGACCCAGGGCCCAGACCCCAAGACCCAGGGCCCAGACCCTAGGGCCCAGGGTCCAGACCCCTAGGCCCAGGGCCCAGACCCCAAGACCCAAACCCAGGGCCCAGACCCTATGGCCCAGACCCCTAGGCCCAAACCCATGGCCCAGACCCTAGGGCCCAGGGCCCAGACCCCTAGGCCCAGACCCCCTAGGCCCAGACCCAGACCCTAGGGCCCAGGGTCCAGACCCCTTGGCCCAGACCCAAGGCCCAGACCCAAGACCCTAGGGCCCAGGGTCCAGACCCCTAGGCCCAGGGCCAAGGCCCAGACCCAGGGCAAATGCCCAGGGCCCAGACCCCAAGACCCAAACCCAGGGCCCAGACCCTATGGCCCAGACCCAGGGCAAAGGCCCAGGGCCCAGACCCAGGGTCCAGACCCCTAGGCCCAAACCCATGGCCCAGACCCCAAGGCCCAGGACCCAGACCCTAGGGCCCAGACCCAGGGCCCAGACCCCAAGGCCCAGACCCAGGGCCCAGACCCCTAAGCCCAAACCCAGGGCCCAGACCCCAAGGCCCAGGACCCAGACCCCAAGGCCCAGACACTAGGGCCCAGACCCCTAGGCCCAGACCCCAAAGCCCAGACCCCAAGGCCCAGACCCAGGGCCCAGGGTCCAGACCCCTAGGCCAAGGCCCAGACCCAGGGCCCAGACCCAGGGCCCAGACCCTAGGGCCCAGACCCAGGGCCCAGACCCTAGGGCCCAGACCCTAGGGCCCAGGGTCCAGACCCCTAGGCCCAGGGCCAAGGCCCAGACCCAGGGCAAATGCCCAGGGCCCAGACCCAAACCCAGGGCCCAGACCCTATGGCCCAGACCCAGGGCAAAGGCCCAGGGCCCAGACCCAGGGTCCAGACCCCTAGGCCCAAACCCATGGCCCAGACCCCAAGGCCCAGGACCCAGACCCAGGGCCCAGACCCCCTAGACCCACCCAAACCCAGGGCCCAGACCCCAAGGCCCAGACCCAGGGCCCAGACCCCTAAGCCCAGACCCCAAGGCCCAGGACCCAGACCCCTAGGCCCAAACCCAGGGCCCAGACCCCTAGGCCCAAACCCAGGACCCAGACCCCTAGGCCCAAACCCAGGCCCAGACCCCAAAGCCCAAATACAGACCAGGGCCCAGACCCTAGGGTCCAGACCCCAAACCCAGGGCCCAGACCCCAAATACAGACCCAGGGCCCAGACCCTAGGGTCCAGACCCCATACCCAGGGCCCAGACCCCAAGGCCCAGACCCAGGGCCCAGACCCAGGGCCCAGACCCAGGACCCAGACCCCAGAGACCAGGGCCCAGGCTAGACCCCAGGGACCAGACCTCAGGGACCAGACCTCAGGGCCCCGACCCCAAGGCCCAGACCCTAGGGCCCAGACCCTAGGGCCCAGACCCCAAGGCCCAGACCCCAAGGCCCAGACCCTAGGACCCAGACCCCAAGGCCCAGGGACCAGACCCAGAGACCAGGGCCCAGGTTAGACCCAGGGACCAGACCCCAAGGCCCAGTTCCAGGGACCAGACCCAGGGCCCAGGCCCAGACCCAGACCCAAAGGCCATCATACACAGCCCATTTCTGTGAGATTATTTGCTGTGGATTCTGTGATATGTTCAGACACACCGCTCATTACTGTGAGTTTTATTGCTGTGGATACTGTGATAAGCTAATACACACTGCACATTACTGGGAGTTTTATTGCTGTGGTGCTATGTTATGTCCTTTTTTTTTTTGAAGGCGGAGAAAAGCTGTTAGAGGTTGAGGGGGGCCCCCGGGGGGGCCCCATCGTGAGGTTTAGTAAGGGGCCCCATCATTTCTGATGGCTGCCCTGGACGAGACACAGAAGGTCACCTTAATTCCCAAGTGTTTTAAAGAAATTAGTGAGCCCCAAAATACAGCTTGTTACTTTTTGTATGACGAGACACAGATCACCTTAATTCCCAAGTGTTTTAAAGAAATTAGTGAGCCCCAAAATACAGCGTGGTACTTTTTGTATGACGAGATACAGATCACCTTAATTCACAAGTGTTTTAAAGAAATTAGTGAGCCCCAAAAAGATTTGCTGGCACAGTGACAAGACCCAGAAAATCACCTCAATTCACAAATGTTTTAAATAAAGTTGTAAACCCCAAAAAAACTTGCTGGCACAGTGACAAGACACACATCACCTAAATTCCCTGATATTTGGTATAAATGAGACCCAAAAAGACTTGCTGGCACAGTGACAAGACCCAGAAAATCACCTCAATTCACAAATGTTTTAAATAAAGTTGTAAACCCCAAAAAAACTTGCTGGCACAGTGACAAGACACACATCACCTAAATTCCCTGATATTTGGTATAAATGAGACCCAAAAAGACTTGCTGGCACAGTGACAAGACCCAGAAAATCACCTCAATTCACAAATGTTTTAAAGAAAGTTGTAAACCCCAAAAAAGCTTGCTGGCACAGTAACAAGACACACATCACCCAAATTCAATGATATTTGGTATAAATGAGACCCAAAAAGACTTGCTGGCACAGTGTGACAAGACCCAGAAAATCACCTCAATTCACAAATGTTTTAAATAAAGTTGTAAACCCCAAAAAAACTTGCTGGCACAGTAACAAGACACACATCACCTAAATTCCCTGATATTTGGTCGAAATGAGACCCCCCAGACCCCCCCCCCAGTAGCGTGGCAGATCGGCACTAACAACACACACAACTATCTGCTTTGAAATCTCCTCTGAAATGCATGCAGAATCGGCGCGTTGAAACCTTATATAGTGTGCTGCGGGACTTAGCTCTGTGAGCCCATGATTGGGCAAAATTTGCCCAATCAGGACTCCGAGCGGTGATTGGCATAGTGTTCAACCAGTCTTGCACCAGACCTGTGGTCAGGTGCAAGGCTGTAGCCAATTACGAGCTTCAGGCAGTGGGAAAATGCATTGTGGTCCATTGTGGTCGAACATGCGGCGAACACCCGGAAATGTTCGGGGTTCGCGATCCGCCCGAACAGGCTAAGTTCGGGTCGAACCCCGAACCGTCCGAACCCGAACAGCTCATCCCTAATCAGGAACACAGCAAGGAGCTCTCAGGACACAAGTCGCAAGGAGACCAGGCAAAGTAAAATGACCCAGCAATGTACTATAGGTACATTCAGGGGTCAAGTCCTGGGAAAAAAAGTGAGGGAACTCACCCACGAATTCCACAACCCCCATTACCTGAAGAAAATATATATATATATATATATATCACGAGTATAGCAGCGCGTGCCGGTGATACCATTTTAATTGGGTTAACTTTACATTTAAAAGACAAGCTTTCAAGAGTGTAAACTGGAAACTATACTGATCAGTGAAAGGTATCACTACGTACAGGTATACTCGTGATTGTGGCAACTGGACTAACGCATTTTAGATATAATATATATATATATCCAGGCACAGACCCCCCAGAATAATATACACAGTGCTGAACCCCCAGAATAATATACACAGCGCTGAACCCCCAGAATAATATACACAGCGCTGAGCCCCCAGAATAATATACACAGCACTGAGCCCCCAGAATAATATACACAGCGCTGAACCCCCAGAATAATATACACAGGACTGAGCCCCCAGAATAATATACACAGCACTGAACCCCAAGAATAATATACACAGCACTGAACCCCAAGAATAATATACACAGCACTGAGCCTCCAGGATAATATACACAGCACTGAGCCCCCAGAATAACATACACAGCACTGAGCCGTCAGAATAACATACACAACACTGAACCCCCAGAATAACATACACAGCACTGAACCCCAAGAATAATATACACAGCACTGAGCCTCCAGGATAATATACACAGCACTGAGCCGTCAGAATAACATACACAACACTGAACCCCCAGAATAATATACACAGCACTGAACCCCAAGAATAATATACACAGCACTGAGCCTCCAGGATAATATACACAGCACTGAGCCCCCAGAATAACATACACAGCACTGAACCCCCAGAATAATATACACAGCACTGAGCCTCCAGGATAATATACACAGCACTGAGCCCCCAGAATAACATACACAGCACTGAACCCCAAGAATAATATGCACAGCACTGGTTATATGGATATATTTTCCCCAGTTCACATGGATATAATTGCCCCAGCTCATATGGATAATGCCCCCAGGTCTCATGGATAATGCCCCCCAGCTCTCATGGATAATGCCCCCAGGTCTCATGGATAATGCCCCCAGGTCTCATGGATAATGCCCCAGCTCTCATGGATATTGCCCCCCTGGTCTCATGGATATTGCCCCAGCTCTCATGGATAATGCCCCAGGTCTCATGGATAATGCCCCAGCTCTCATGGATAATGCCCCAGCTCTCATGGATAATGCCCCAGCTCTCATGGATAATGCCCCAGGTCTCATGGATATTGCCCCAGGTCTCATGGATAATGCCCCCAGCTCTCATGGATATTGCCCCAGCTCTCATGGATATTGCCCCAGCTCTCATGGATATTGCCCCCCTGGTCTCATGGATATTGCCCCTCTGGTCTCATGGATATTGCCCCCCCCCCAGCTCTCATGGATATTGCCCCCTGGTCTCATGGATATGCCCCAGCTCTCATGGATAATGCCCCAGCTCTCATGGATATTGCCCCCTGGTCTCATGGATATGCCCCCAGCTCTCATGGATATTGCCCCAGCTCTCATGGATATTGCCCCAGGTCTCATGGATAATGCCCCCAGGTCTCATGGATAATGCCCCCAGCTCTCATGGATAATGTCCCAGCTCTCATGGATAATGCCCCCAGCTCTCATGGAATTTGCCCCAGCTCTCATGGATATTGCCCCAGGTCTCATGGATAATGCCCCAGCTCTCATGGATATTGCCCCGTCTCATGGATAATGCCCCAGCTCTCATGGATATTGCCCCAGCTCTCATGGATATTGCCCCAGGTCTCATGGATAATGCCCCCAGCTCTCATGGATAATGCCCCCAGCTCTCATGGATACTGCCCCAGCTCTCATGGATAATGCCCCAGCTCTCATGGATAATGCCCCAGGTCTCATGGATATTGCCCCTGGTCTCATGGATATGCCCCAGCTCTCATGGATAATGCCCCAGCTCTCATGGATAATGCCCCCAGGTCTCATGGATAATGCCCCCCAGCTCTCATGGATAATGCCCCCAGGTCTCATGGATATTGCCCCCAGCTCTCATGGATAATGCCCCAGCTCTCATGGATACTGCCCCAGGTCTCATGGATATGCCCCCAGCTCTCATGGATACTGCCCCAGCTCTCATGGATACTGCCCCCAGCTCTCATGGATATTGCCCCCAGCTCTCATGGATATGCCCCAGCTCTCATGGATAATGCCCCAGCTCTCATGGATATTGCCCCCCTGGTCTCATGGATATTGCCCCCCTGGTCTCATGGATATTGCCCCCGCAGGTCTCAGGGATACTGCCCCCAGCCCAGCTCACCTTTGCTGCTGCTGCTTCTGCTCCTCTGCCAGCGGCCGCGTGCTTCCTGCTTCAGTGGCCTCTGACAGGAAGTGCAGCCGCTCGCCTGGGAACTATGAAACAGCCAGGCGAGCGGCTCCACCTCCTGTCAGCTGGCCCTTGTAACAGGAAGCACGCCGGCCGCCGGCAATGTGCGGCGGCGGCGTTCGGGCTCGGGCCACAGCGGGAACGCTGCGTTCCCGCAGCGTTCCCGCTGTGGGAAAAGTGCGGGAACGCCGTTCCTGCGCGTTCCCGCTCGACTCGAGCCCTGGGTACATTGCTCTAATATAGGCAGGGGAATCAAGGCAAGGGTCAACAGGTGAGCAGCACACAGAACATCAATTAACCCCTGGGAGGCCACCCAGGAATTGGCAGAAACAGAAACACAAGGGAAAAAACACAATATACAAATACAGAGGGCAGGAAGACAGGTTTGCCAGCATGGAACGTGACAGTATCCCCTCCTCCACGGGTGACCCCGGGGCACCCAAAACAACCAGGGGCAAACCTCCTCCCCAAACAAAGACACAAATACACACACAAAGGCTCCCCTCGGGAGAAAACTTTCATGAGTCCTCTGAGCCATCAGAATCCTCCCCCAACCACCTCCAGATAGATGGGTGTCTCTGGAGCACTGCCAAGTATGTCTCATGGACTAATAACCCAGACGGTGTCCATACATACCCCTCGGGAACAGGACTTGATTTACGGATGTTGGTACAAGTCAGGCCACTACCCTGCTGGACCTCCTCAAGATAAGCACGGAATATGGCATCATCAGACCCATCATGGAGCATGGTATTCTCGGAACTAGACTGACTAGTGTTGGTCAGCTTCCCACATCTCTGGACCGAGACTTGGAAGGGGTGACCCCCTTACATGACACGGCAACAGTGGGAGTAGGCTCGCCTACCTGTGCCTTACCATGAGGTTTGGAAACCTCGGACTCTCTGTGGGGCATGGGCACAGAGGTGTTGCAATGTAGCTCTGGTACTGCTGACACACAGTTTGCCATGGATTTGACTGGCAGCTTACCAGAATCAGACATCACTACTGTCACCGCGCCCGGATCAGGCAGCACCGCTGGCATCGTGCCAGGATCAGGCAGCACAGCTGGCATCGTGCCAGGATCAGGCTGGACTGGCTGCACATTGCCAGACGGAGACAGGACTGGCTGCACATTGCCAGACGGAGACAGGACTGGCTGCACATTGCCAGACGGAGACAGGACTGGCTGCACATTGCCAGACGGAGACAGGACTGGCTGCATTGCCAGACAGAAACAGAACTGGCTTCTCATTGCCAGACGGAAACAGAACTGGCTTCTCATTGCCAGACGGAAACAGAACTGGCTTCTCATTGCCAAACGGAAACAGAACTGGCTTCTCATTGCCAGATGGAAACAGAACTGGCTTCTCATTGCCAGACGGAAACAGAACTGGCTTCTCATTGCCAGACGGAAACAGAACTGGCTTCTCATTGCCAGACGGAAACAGGACTGGCTTCTCATTGCCAGACGGAAACAGGACTGGCTTCTCATTGCCAGACGGAAACAGGACTGGCTTCTCATTGCCAGACGGAAACAGGACTGGCTTCTCATTGCCAGACGGAAACAGGGCTGGCTTCTCATTACAAGAGATAACTGGCATACCGCCAATTGGCACTGGGGTTGCGGCTCTACATGTAATACAACCAGTAACAATACGTAGGGACTGTTTTTTGGCTGCCAGTTGCTGCTCATAACCAGCCAGTTGTGTCTTTAAAACCCTACAGCCATCAGAGGTATCTACATAAGTCTGAGGTTTATTATTGGATGCCATGAGCGACATAACCTCCATGGGTACTTCATCCTCTGGACTTGTGGCCAAAAAGGATTCATCCTTCATAGACTCAAGTGCCTCTTTCTCAGACCTGGATTTCTCAGGAGGTCTGAACTCAAAGTGGGGTCTGGCGCCATCTGACTCCCCGCAGGGTTTGGCACCATCAGATCCCATACCTGGTTTGGCACTATCCGATTCCCAGCTGGTTCTGGCACCGTCTGTGTCTGGCACCACCTTTTACTGAGAGGGTGGTGGATACATGGAACAGTCTTCCAGTAGAAGTGGTAGAGGCCAAAACAGTGATTGAATTTAAGCAAGCATGGGATAGGCATAAGGCTATCCTAAACAAAAGATAAATCCAGGTAAAGTATCCATGTAATTGGGCAGACTAGATGGGCCGAAAGGTTCTTATCTGCCGACATTTTTCTATGTTTCTATGTTTCTACGTGGTCTGGCACCCTCTGATTCCCAGCTGTAACGGACGCCAGTGGATCTCATGCGTGGTATGGCTTTAGCGGCCTTACTGTGGGACATGGGCACAGTTGGCACTTGGCCAGTATCAGGGCGCACTGACCCTCCACAAGTCTTGAGGTGCACCGGCACACCAGCCCCAGGACGCACCGGCACTCCAGCCCCAGGACGCACCGGCACTCCAGCCCCAGGACGCACTGGTTTGAGGGGACAGCCAGACAAAAAGTGCAACGAACTGGCACAATAGAAACAGAGATTGTACTCACGTCTTCTGTTCTTTTCATCATGAGAAAGCGGACCACGAACCCTGTTTTCAAATGAGACCTGATTGCCAGAGTCTAGACACAGGCTTAGTAACCCTTTGAGGTGAACCACAAATTCCCCAAACATGTGCAATAAGGTTTCCAACACAGTACACATCTCTGCGGGCTTATGTAAAGGCTGGGTCATTATGTAACGGTGGCAGTACCACCAGGCACGCACCACCCTATCCTTGCCCTCCGATCCTTGGATGTGGTCGGTCTGTATATATATCCCTAAGAATATAACTCGCAGCAAGGTGAGGTCAAGGTTCCTGAGAGAAGCCCCTATGGGCAGAGATGCACTGTAAACTGCAAGGACAGATGAAAGCAACACAGGGTTAACAAAAGACCTCTGTACGGCAATACCAAAGATTCCCTGCACTGAAAGGCCGGTCTTTAGGATAGCCGCATCTAATCTAAAGGAAAGTATTACCTTGAAGCCGTACAGTGTCTTTTGTTGTATACAGATGACAAGGTTTCCTGGAAACGGTACAGACAAAGAATATACTATAGAGTAGTCATATTGAGGAAAGCCAAAGGTCATAACCAGAGAGAGTACGTCATACAGGATATAGGAATAGGAACCAGAAGGGAAGTCAGCCAAGCAAAAAATCGGTAACCGGGAATCAGAATGGAACATAAACAGCAAACCAAAATACAGAAATAGACAGAACTAAATACACAGAAGGAACTGACATAACCTGGAACAGAAATAACAGAGGCAAAAACTGAACAAGGATGAACAAATGGAGGATATCAGGAACACAGCAAGGAGCTCTCAGGACACAAGTCGCAAAGAGACCAGGCAAAGTAAAATGACCCAGCAATGTAGTATAGGTACATTGCTCTAATATAGGCAGGGGAATCAAGGCAAGGGTCAACAGGTGAGCAGCACACAGAACATCAATTAACCCCTGGGAGGCCACCCAGGAATTGGCAGAAACAGAAACACAAGGGAAAAAACACAATATACAAATACAGAGGGCAGGAAGACAGGTTTGCCAGCATGGAACGTGACACCATCCCTGCCATGTTTAGAACAACTAAACATGGGTTACAAGGAGAAACTGAAAGTACTACTACATCAGAATGCACAGGCCAGGTTCAGCGTGTGGAATCGGATGAAGAACCTGCCTCTGAACAAAATCCTTCACCAGCGAGAAGTGGCAGCCGTCGTTTGAAAGCGTGGGAGTATTTTGTGGAAAGTGAGGATAAATGTGTGTGCGGAAAATGGGTCAGCCGTGGGCTAGAGGCAGGCCATTTCACTACCTCTGGCATGAACCAAATGTAACGGAAAACCTCTCCTTCTGCCTGTCCTGGCTCTCCAGACACCCCCTTACCAAGATCAGCCCGGCCGCTGAGTTACTCGGAACTCAGTGCCTCGAGCAGCCTGATCTGTAGCTCCAGACCTGCTTGGTCTGATCCTCTGCCTTGGAGCCTCTTTTCGTTTCCAGAAGGCTGCTCTGTGCCTTCTGAGGGTGAGAGTGGATACCCTGAATGAGACACCAGACAAGCTGTATGTTCAAACAGGAATCTGAGACTTTTATTGAAAAACGCCACTTTTTATGCCCAGGTCCAACAGTTATAATTTGTATACCAACCGACGAACATTGACCTACTAAAACTCTAATTACATTGTCAGTTAGATTTTTACAGTAAACATTCCTCAATCTTCATATCACACATCATTTACATAATCTATTGTTCCAATAGATCAGATTACCTTTGCAGTCAAACACTGTCCCAGACTCTTGACTCTTTACACAGATAAGGAGAAAGACCTTTTGCATAATCATACCTACCCAAACTTGTTTACGTTCTACACAAAAGAAAGGTCTGCACCTTCAAAACACATCTCTAAGTTCACATTTACATTCAGTAATAAAAGTACATTTAAAACTAAAGCTAAGCAATTTACAATACATTTAAAATCACACCACGCAATATAACTGAACATAAAGTCTTTCTCAAGGCAAATGTCTGTGTCTTTTGGGGTTTTTGCCAGGACAATAAAAGTCTTGGGGTTTAAAGCGGGGAGCGCCACATCAGTTCCATGACACCAACACATGCGCTCCCACCACAAGGCAGTGCTGCTAGGTGCAGAAAAATGTTTTCTTCTCCACCTAGCACTACTAGGGAATCTAGTTCTACCCCCACCACCAGTGCCACACACACCACCACTTCTGCAGCAGCTGGTAAAAGTCTGATAAAACAGCAATCCTCCACACACTCCACTATGGAACAATTTGGTGGGTTTCAGCCCAGGGGAATGTCCAAGCAGCAGACCAGAAAAACCACCAGACTCATTGGAGAGTTAATTGCTGTTGGGGGTACTTCTTTTAATTTGATAGCTGGCGAGTCTTTCAAGCGCCTCATGCAGGCTCATTCACCCCAATATCAAGTGACTTTGTGCACTACATTTAGACGCTCTATAGTGCCCACTATGTACCGGTCTTGCCAGGGCCCAAGACATTGTGCTGCCTGGAGCGAAGGATGAAATGCTGCCCCCCAAAAAAAAACCATGCAGCGTGTATGAGCGTATCACAGTGCGCCACAGCAATAAAAATCAAACACTCATACACACCGTACATTAGAATTTTCTTGCTGTGGAGCTCTGTGATACAGGTGTATATAACTGAGCCCAGCGTCACATACCCAGCAGTGCCAAGCGTCACATACCCAGCAGAGCCCAGCATCACATACCCATCAGAGCCCTGCGTCACATACCCAGCAGAGCCCAGCTTCACATACCCAGCAGAGCCCAGCTTCACATGCCCAGCAGAGCAAAGCGTCACATGCCCAGCAGTGCCCAGCATGACACATCCAGCAGTGCCCAGCTTCACATGCCCAGCAGTGCCCAGCATGACACATCCAGCAGTGCCCAGCATGACACATCCAGCAGTGCCCAGCTTCACATGCCCAGCAGTGCCCAGCGTCACATACCCAGCAGTGCCCAGCGTCACATGCCCAGCAGAGCCCTGTGTCACATACCCAGCAGTGCCCAGCATCACATGCCCAGCAGAGCCCAGCGTCACATACCCAGCAGAGCCCAGTGTCACATACCCAGCATTGCCCAGCGTCACATACCCAGCATTGCCCAGCATCACATACCAACAGTACCCACACATGGGTATATTGCCCCAGCTCACGCATGGATATATTTGCCCCCAGGCCAACTCACGGATATATTTGCCCCCAGGCCAGCTCAAGGATATATTTGCCCCCTGGCCAGCTCTCGGATATATTTGCCCCCAGACCAGCTCACTGATATATTTGCCGCCAGGCCAGCTCTCGTATATATTTGCCCCCAGGCCAGCTCACGGATATATTTGCCCACAGGCCAGCTCACTGATATATTTGCCCCCAGGCCAGCTCACTGATATATTTGCCCCCAGGCCAGCTCTCGGATATATTTGCCCCCAGGCCAGCTCTCAGATATATTTGCCCCCAGGCTCACGGATATATTTGCCCCTAGGCCAGCTCTCGGATATATTTGCCCCCAAGCCAGCTCACTAATATATTTGCCCCCAGGCCAGCTCACTGATATATTTGCCCCCAGGCTTACCTCTGGCTCTGCGGCCCCTCCAACGGGCAGATCCTCATCCTGCTGTGGCCGCCGCGTTCCTTCGCTCAACGAGCGGCAGCCTCGTGAGTATTTGCCGCTCGCCTGGGATCCCCTTTCCGGCCTGCCGTGATCTCGATCGCAGCAGGCTGGAGGATGGATCTTAGGGGAGCGGCAGATACTCATGCGGCTGCCGCTCATTGAAGGAACGAGCGCGGCGGCTGCACGATCTGCCGCCGCCGCATGAAACAATAGTGCAGAGCGCTGCAGCGGCACCGGGGGCTGAAATTTGCCGCCCCCAAATTTCTGCCGTCTGGCGCCACTGCTCCGCTCTGCACCATTGTCGGGCCGGCCCTGGGTCCTGCATTGGAGTTTTGAAGGAGGAGCTGGGAAGGGCTGCTGGACAATCAGTGCACTTCACCACTGATTTATGGAGTGCTCCAAGTAGCCTGCATGCCTTCCTTTCCGTGACTGGAAATTGGTGGCAGCCCAATGTGCAAGAACAGAAGCAGCCAACAAGTTCAAGAAAAACCAAAAGTGCTCAGCCTTGTGCCGCTGATGCAGTAATGTAGACAGCATTACACTCCTTCCTCCTCCACGCTGAGGATATGGATCAGCAACACACCGCAAGTAACATCTTACGTGCACTGAAAAACATGATGGCACAGTGGCTAGGGGAGCAGTCTGATACACAAACTCAAATGGGTTTTGTCGTAACTGATGGTGGAGCTAACAGGACAAAGGCTCTCCGGGATGGAAGATTTGTGGGTGTGCGGTGCTGAGCTCACATCCTGCATTCAGTGGGGAAGCAGGCACTAGATGAGAATATTACTGGAGGAAGGTTGGGAGCACTTGTTCAATCATGCAGAAAAATTGCTGGACATTTCCACCACAGCGCAAGAGATACCCATCTTCTTAGGTAGGAGCAGAGAAAGGCAGGACTCCCAGAACACCGGTTAAAACAAGATGTGGCGGGGGCGTGGTCTGACCGCAGAGAGAGCTGGCTGCGTGAGCGCTGAGCTCCGCTAAAGGGGACGCCGAAAAGAGAGTATATCCAGCGATTTCCCCCTAAAAAGTAACTATCAGGCGGGGGAAGGCCAGGTGCACGAGATGGCAGCACAAAAAGCCGCGAAAAAAAAGGCAAAGACAGAGTTTTTTACGCCACGGGGACCAAAACAAAAAGAAGGCCTGGGCACTCAAGATGGCGGCGGCTCCACCCAGACCTCGCCGAGAGCGGAGACAGACCCAGGGCTGGCCCTGCAAGGGAGGCCTTTACCACGCGCATTGAGGGCTTAATCACCTCTCTTTCAGACAGATTGACCTCACGATTAGACTCTGTAGCGGCGGATATTAAGAGAGAGATCCGGGAGATTGGAGATCGCACCGATAAACTGGAGGAGAAAATGGCGGAGCAAGCTGGAGCACATAACGAGATGGCGGGTCGGGTAGAAGACTTAGAGGAGCAACTGAAGGGGGCTCTCTTGAAATTGGCTGACATGGAGGACAGATCGAGGCGCCACAATTTAAAGATACGAGGTGTGCCAGACTTGGTGACTACACAAGCCCTGTCGCAGTATGTGACTGATATTTTACAACATCTTCTCCCTGATGCTACCCCTGACTCCCTCCTCTTCGACAGGATCCACCGGTTACCGAGACCCCCCTCTGCGCCTGAGAAATCACCGAGAGATGTTTTACTTCGGCTCCATTACTTTAAACCGCGAGAGGATGTGCTTCGGGCCTTACGGTCTCCTGACGCTCTTAAACCGGAGTATGACCATATTTCTATCTTCCCCGACCTATCCAAGGCTACATAACAAAACTGGAGGAACTTTCGCCAAGTTACAGAGGCTCTGCGTGCGAATGGCGTGTCATACAGATGGGGCTTTCCGGTCAAGTTGTTGGTGGCCAGGAATGGAACTTTCCACGTAATCACATCGGTGGAGGCCGGGAAACGGCTCCTTAACCACTTGGATGCTGAGGACGCGCTCAGCGCGTCCTCAGCATTCCCGCTGGTATGCGGAGGACGCACTGAGCGCGTCCTCCCATTGGGGTCAGCGTTCGGCCGGGTTTCGGCCGATCGCTGGCCCCCCCGGTGCGGGCTGACATCCTCGATGTCAGCCGCGCATCCGGGACCACAGCCGCCGGAATTAGGTGTCATCGCGGCAGCGCGATGACACCTAATTCAGGCGCCCCCCCGCATGTGCGGAGGAGGCGCCTGAAAGGGAGGGGGGGGAGGTCCTTCGGACCTCTCTCCCTCCCGATCGGCGGCTCTGCGGGGGTTAACCCAGGCATCATTTGGAAGGGCACAGCCTGCCCTTCCAAATGATGCCTGGCATTAACCCCTGGGGAGCTGGATCGCGAATCGGCGCTGAAAAGCGCCGGTTCGCGATCCTTCCCGGAGCTGGCCGACATCTTGGATGTCGGCCAAGCCTCCGGGAACTCCCCCTGAGGACTGGCGTCATCGTGCGTAGCACGATGACGCCAGTCCTGGACTTAACCCTTAACTGCCACCAACGGTGGAGATAGGGAGTTCCAATGAACTCCCTATCTCCCGATCCGTGGCAGCTAGGGGTTAAATTTTGGTATGGTTGGATCGGCCAGAGCATGGCCGTTCCAACGATACCAAACATGAAAGTGAAAAATGTTGTAAAAAAAAATAAAAAATTATAAAAATAAAATAAACACTTTTTTTATTTTTTTTGGTTTGTTAATGCAGCAATATTGTTCCCATTTCGATTATAATGTGAACAATGATGCTGCACTAACGATTTTTGTATGCGGTGCGTTTGTTAAAATAGTGTAATTTTCCCCAAAAAAAAAATGTAACGAGACCTCATCTCTAATTTTTTTAACAAGCGCACCCCATACAAAATATAACCGCAATTGCTCGCATGTTAAAATGTGAAAAAAAACACTTTACACATTGTAAATTATTGAAAAACATATTTTATTGCATTTTTTGTTATAATATACAGACATGACATAACGTATACATATAATAATGACATATTATGAATCTACCGAGTCTGACGGAAAGAACGATATATAATATGTCTGGGTCATATACTAAAATAAGCCTTCAAAACACGTTTAAACATGATGAGCAAAACCGGTAAAAATGACCTCAGCACAGGGGCGGGAAAAGCCTCAGCAGCGAAAGGGTTAAAGTATGGGACATGGAACAACTTGGTTCTTCTTCTCCTCCATCTTCTCAACCCCGTGGCTCAACTCAGCGTTTGGATCCGGAGTGGCGTAAAAAATGAGGTCAGCACTATGCCTATCCGACAGTTGTACACAAAGAGCCAGGAGAAGGCGGCCCCCCCATGTGAGGAAGCAAGACTAGATCCTACATGATGGGCTGGAGGGCCAGTGATTTCCCTTCTGGGTTTTTCCAGAGGGCTTTAAGGCTCGAACATGCCGCTGTTTGCTAGTCTGGGAGACGATGGCCTGCCCGCCTGGAGAACAGGTAACTGGGTTCTCCGTTATGAGGGTTAAGTTCTCTGGACAGGTGTTCCCTGAAGATGGGTCCGCTTGGCTCTCCCATTTTTTTTATTTTTTTCTGCGGGATTTTTCCCTCCGCAGACCTAAAGGTTCCCCCCTCTCCCTCCTCCCGAGAGGTGTTAGAGAAGGTCCCCCACACTTTGGGGCTTTTCGCAGGAGATGTTTATGTTTACGGATGTACATAGTTCCCAGGTGTATTCCTGGTTTGTGTGTTTTTTTGTTATTGCCACCTACTTGTTCCCTGAGATTGTGTAAAAATGTCTACTTTCCAAAATAGTTACTAAGCGCAATGTTGAAGATACTCTCATACAATGTTAAGGGGCTGAATGCCCCTGTCAAACGTCATTCTCTGGCGGCGGAGGTGCAGAGGCTGAAGGCGGATGTGGTTTGCCTCCAGGAAACCCACTTTAAACGCTTTGCTCACCCTCTGCTGAGAATACGTAATTTTACCATGCAATATCATGCTACGGGCCCTACCAGGGCGAGAGGGGTGTCGATTTTAATTAGATCTAATGTAGTATTCCAATTGCATAGAAATATTTTGGATCCGCAGGGCCGATATCTCATTCTGATCTGTTCGCTGAACCACATAACTTATACGCTGGTTAATGTATACTCGCCTAACACTGAACAACTTTCTTTTATCTCTGGAGTTTTAAACAGGGTGTCCCTTGTAGCGACTGGTCTATTGCTGATATGCGGAGATCTTAATTACAGTATCGATCCCCTGAGAGATATCCGTTCCCCCAAGATCCCTATCCTGACCAAGCGTAGTATTAGACAGGGACAGAAGTTGAGTGACCTGTTTTCCTCTCAAGGTTTATATGATGTATGGCGCTTATGGCACCCGGGCGACTTGGAATTCACGTTCCATTCTAAGGTACACAACACGTATAGCAGGTTGGATTCTTTTTTGTTACGAGGCTCCTCCCTACTGCAGGTCCTGCAATGTGAAATTTTGGACATCACGTGGTCGGACCATGCGCCGATCCTTTTGACAGTTAAGGAAAGTGGGGGGGGGGGAGACGAGAAGTCTTTGTGGCGCTTTAATGACTCCATTTTGTCTGATCCGGGGGCTCTGGCCGAAATAGAACAGACTTTGAAGGGATACTTTACTCTACATAACACTCCAGGGATCGTGCCTGAAACACTTTGGCAAGCGCACAAGGCTGTCCTGCGAGGCGTGTGTATTAAATGGGCTTCTCGTTTGAACAAAGCCCGCCAAGCTGATAGACTCTCAATATTGTCTCAAATTCATTTAGCTGCGCAAGCGAATAGTTCGGACCCTACTCCGGCTCACCTGAAAACACTTTCGGAAGCGCAGGCACGCCTGTCAGACTGGAATTATATGGCCCTTCTCTACTCTCAGCGTAGACTAAAGGCACGCTACTACGCGTTTAGGGATCGTCCAGGACGACTCTTGGCCCGCTATCTTAGGCCCATGGTCGCGACTCCTAGAATTTCCCACCTAGTGATTGATTCTGGCAGGAGGACGGTGTATAAACCATTGGAGATAGGGAACACCCTAGCCGCCTACTATGGGGACCTGTATAATCTAAAATCCGACCCACTCCTCCCCTCCCCTAGCGAGGAACGTGTGGATCGGTATTTATCTGATCTTCATCTTCCTTCCCTAACCCCTACTCAGAGGGATGGCTTGTCGTCCCCCATTACGGAACTGGAGATAGCAACAACTATTAAATCTCTTCCATCCCATAAATCCCCAGGCCCGGATGGGTTCACGGACATATACTATAAGAAATTTTCTACTCTGTTGACTCCCTACCTCCTTACGCTTTTCACCTCTGCTGCTAAGGAGGGTAGGTTTCCTGAGGAAATGCTACGCACTACTATCGTCCCTCTCCCTAATCCCGGTAAATCCCCTACTTTATGTCCAAACTTCAGGCCAATCTCTTTGTTAAATATCGATGTAAAAATCTATGCCAAAATTATAGCGAATAGGGTGGCGGATTTATTACCTAAGCTGATTTGTTCAGACCAGGTGGGGTTTATTAGGGGGAGACAGGGGCCTCATAATACTAAAAAAACTGATTGATTTAATTCAAGTGATTCAGACTCACCGCCTCCCGAGTGTGCTGTTGGCGCTAGATGCTGAAAAAGCGTTTGACAGAGTAGACTGGATGTTTTTGCGTAAAGTGTTGCTGAAGTTTGGTTTTCCGGTCTCGGTGCTGCGTAGTATTTTTGTGCTGTATGCTTCCCCGACGGCGTCGGTTATGACTGCGGGTTTTTTATCAGACCAGATTAGAATCAGCAATGGGACCAGACAGGGGTGCCCCCTGTCCCCATTATTGTACGCTTTGGTGATCGAACCACTGGCACAGCAAATACGACAGGATGACGGGGTGGTGGGGATTATGATTGGCCCAACCACATATAAAATAGGGCTTTTTGCAGACAACATTTTGTTGACCCTTACGGAACCTACAGACTCTTTACCACGGCTTAGAGATATCCTGAAGGAATATAGCGAGGTCTCATACCATAAAATAAATCTACCTAAGTTGCAGGCGTTAACTATCAATGTCCCTAGCAGTAATCGGGAATCATTAGCACGGCACTTTCAGTTTGAATGGCGAGAGGACTATCTGCAATATCTAGGGGTAAAAATCTCGAAATCTCCTGACCAACTATTCGACCTCAATTACAAACCCTTTCTATCTCATGTAAGGCAGCTTCTGTTTCAGTGGAAAAGGACATCCTTATCGTGGATGGGCAGAATGGCTGCTATTAAAATGTCACTTTTGCCCAAATTGCTATATTACTTTCGAACCATTCCGATCCGCTTGCCTAAACCTTATGTTGAAGAGGTTCAGTCTCTTTTGAATCACTATGTATGGAACGGTAAAAGGCCTAGGGTTCCCACCAAGCTGCTCAACCTCCCCGTGCGGGGAGGTGGACTAGCTATGCCTAATATTCACCTGTATCACAGAGCTGCGGTACTAGCATCCTTGGCAGAGTACTTCCACTTTCCGCGCCCTCCACAATGGACAGTTATAGAACAGTCTTTTGCGAAACAACACCTAATAACTGTTATTTGGCTCACGCGCCGCCAGAGACCCCCTTTGCCAGAGTTATTGCCGCTTACTAGATGGTATATACATATGTGGGATTTGAGTCGCGCCCTCCTTTTAAATACTACCTCCCTCTCACTGGCAACCCCCATGGAGGTATTGACACATTGGATCGCAGACTTTGACTGCGCTAGGTGGACCTCCAGGGGGATTGCACATCTCCACCAACTGATATCGGGAGGCAACATGATGACTTTCGAAATGCTAAAGCAGCGTCATCAGTTATCGGAGGCCTGGAGGCTTTCTTATTACCAAATAGCGTCTGTAATACGTCGACCGGGCATGTGTCTACCGCCTACCCTGCCTCAGGCCCCCTTGTCACCATTTGCGAGCTTCGTGGTGAAACCATGCACAAAAGTAAAACTCCTTTCTATATGCTATGAAGCGCTCAATGTTTCCTCTCCGGATCATGTATGGTCTTTCCAAGCGGCTTGGGAGGGGGAGCTGGGCATCCGGATATCCTCTCAGGCCTGGTCGAGGGCGTTCGAATTTGACAGGGGAGCGTATCGGTGTGTTTCTCTGATGGAGGTGAGACGTAAAGTATTGTACCGCTGGTACTTGGTACCGGCGAGAGAATGTCATATGAATAAATCTGTCTCATCGCTACGCTGGCGCTGCTCGTTACTAAAGGGTACCATGACTCATGTTTGGTGGGATTGTGTTACATTAGAGCCACTCTGGCGGGGAGTTTCAGGTCTAGTGGAAAAGGCAACGGGATTAGTATTGCCGTTTGCTCCGGCGGATTTCCTATTGGGTATCTCGCAGGCTAGGATGGGCAAATTACAAAGGAGACTTTTTTGCGTAATAACATCTAGCACCATGTTGTTGATAGCACGCCGATGGAAACAAACGTGGGTTCCCACAATTCAAGATGTGCGGGATATGGTGAATAACATAAGAGATTATGAGCAGATGGCTAGACATATATATGATTTTCCACAGCCGGAAAAAGACCACTGGACCCTCTGGAACTCTATGCTAGCCGCGGAGTGTACCACAGACACAGGTCCTCCCGACCAGAGGGGATCCTGAACTGCTTTGGTTATTGTACCACCCGGTAATATTGGGAGCTTAGTTTAATTTTACTATTTTTCCTCCAATGTGCTACTTTCCAATTACGAGTAGGTGGCTTGTGTTTGTTTGTATTTGTAAGTCTGTATTGCTCCCCTTATATGTATCTAGAAAGGATTTATTTACCCTGTTTTTTCCTTTCTGTATCCCACGGTCTGATTTTATTTTGAAAAAATAAAAAAAACTTTGAATTTCAAAAAAAAAACAAGATGTGGCGACAAGGTACTCAACATTAGACATGTTGGAAAGGATTTTAGAACGGCAAAAAGCAATGGCGTACAAACATTCCATTGGCATTAGCAACCCACTAGGCAGGGATGACTGGGCTGTGATTGAACAGGCAGTGGCAGTCCGGGAGCCTTTCCGATTTGTTACTGAAAACTTGAGCAGAGCGAGTACGAGCCTGTCTGAAGTATTACCGCTATTCTCCCAAATCCGTGACTCAATGGATGACTTTCTGTCCAATAGAGAACAATTGCCTGGCAGTAATCTTCCACATGACGATGTCTGAAAGAACAACTGGAGCGCAGAATAAAAACGCAAATTGACCCATGTCCCGAATATATGCTTGCCACAATTTGCGACCCCAGATTTAAAGGTAAGATGGCACTCCTTAACGATTCTCTCGTTGCCTGGAAGCAAAGATTGATAGAGCAGATAGATGAGAGGGAACGTAAAAACCGTACACAGTTCGAGAGAAAAGAAGAGACAGAGGAGACTTTGGAGGAGTCTGCCGTTGATGATGAGGATGATGACAGTGACACCACCCCATGTGAGAGTACCAGTGCTGCTCAGACCAGCGTTACAAAATCTGTCTATTTTAGCAAATGTTACAGTAATTATGGGGCAGGAGACAGATGTAGAAAAAAGCAGCCTCCAACAGAAAATGCTAAGATGTTTGTTACAGCATACCTTGCTGAGGCTCCTTTGGCCCCCGATACAGACACTTTTAAATTTTAGGAGGACAAGAGAGGTGTGTGGCCTACTTTTGCACAGGTAGCACAGGAGCTCCTTTCTTGTCCACCAACCACTGTACACAGAGTGAGTGGATTTTCTCCATTAAGGGGAATATTCTGTGCCCTCAGCTCTCCCAATTATCCCCCCCAGCTCTTAGAGCAAATGATGTTTCTGAAGGTGAACTTGCCGAAGCTGGGATACCCGGCCCTATGTTTTTATTCGATCTAAAAATTCAAGCACATAAGTTTAAAGTTAGTTCATTAAACCCCTGTTGTTTTTTTTTGTCAGTGTTTTTTTTAGATAGATTTTTCAAAGTTTGTGTTGAAGAGTAGACCCACACCAGAAACACTCTGAAGAATTGTGAAAGAAGAAGAACCACACCACTCAGCTTATGAAACCTTCACCCTTAGGCACCCAGTGAGTGGCCCAATAGATTTGCCTTACCGAATCCATCATTCGAAATAATCATGTCTGTTTATTAATCTGGAAATTACCTCTTCCTTTCACAGTTTTGAATAAATACCCCCGGACCTTGAAATGGGTGAAGAAGATTGTGAGCTTTGGAGAACGTCATATGGTAAGAAATTAATTCACAAAACACACAGATGTAAGAAACAGGAAACTTGTAGTAGTTTTAAAATTATTTGTAATGTAAACAAAAATATCAAATTTGTGTATATATAATATATATACACACATAAAAGTATGGAACTATATACACAAATATAAAACTATATACAGAATAATTTAAGATATAATATATACACACAATAATTTAAATATATTTACAATAATATATAATTTAAGCTGAATATTTGATATTTACAATAACTAGACAATAATTGATATATGTCCAATAATATATAAATAATTTAAGCTGAATATTTTTTATTTTTTTTTTATTTTTTATAAAAACATATTTTACCAGGAAAGATACATTGGTAATTCTCTTGTTTTCAACTATGTCCTGGGATTTTTACTAATATATGTATATATATATATATATATATATATATATACAATAATTGAAGCTAAATAATAAATATATTTACAATGATAAAAATATATACACAGTAATTTACTACCAGCTATTTCGGGGTGCAGATGCCAGCCGGTTCACAGCCTGGGTCAGCCTCCTGATCTCCTGCCCAAGCCGTAGTGTTTGTGTGACCAGCCTCTCCAAGGTATCCTATATTGGACACGGCTGGACTGGACCTGGACACAGCTGTTCATATGATCTGTGTAATAGGAGACAGGAAACAGGCAAAGTTATAATTCTGTAAAGTCTGTAGGATTGATTTAGGCTTGTGTTCTTCCTGCAGTGTGTGACTGTGCATATACTTACGTGGAGGACTGACGGCGGGTGATGGGACTCTTCCCCCAGAGGATGCCACCGATGAGTTACGGACTACTGCTGTTAAAGACAAAAGAAAAATACTTATCAGATGGATAAAGGTACTCACACACTCTCTCACACACACACTCTCTCTGTGCTGACTAGAGCAGCTTGAGAATAGTCAGTAATTGTATGTCTCCGTAAGGGATAGCATTATAGGAATTGGGAACTGTCCCCTTAAGGCAAATGTCTTTTGAGAATTGTAGTTTTATGACATGTGATCAGATCTATGTGTCGAATTGGTGCTGAGACGCTTTGCATGCTGGTAAGAAGAAAGCCTTGAACAGGAAGTCAACACTCCATTAGAAGCTGCAGCATGCTTGCTCTCTCTATCTCTACATGGGAGTGAAATTACCCTATTTTCACATCGTATAAAAGGGCAGAATATTAATGATCCAGATGAATCTTTTCAATGACTGTAAGGCTTGTTTATGAATGCCTGGAAATAAATATTAGACATGTGCAGAGCATAAAATTTTGTTTTGGACAAATGGATTAGTCCTAAAACACAATGGGCCCTTTTACATTTGTAGCGCTGCTTTAAAAACACTGTATTCTGGTGCATTGAACTATTGCTGCCACCAAAGGGAGACAGAGACATTGTGGACTATGCTGGACAAAAACCGAACTACATCTACCATCATCCTTTGCGTGAGGACAGGAAGGAGGTGGTACAGGAAGAGGAAAGAGATCAGCAGCCTCATGCAAGGCATGGGCAGAGTGAGCGGAGCAGTGAAAGGTGGAGGACGCACGTTGGAGCTGTCAGGGATCACAACCAGGCCGGAGTACAGACGCTGTCTTACTGGTGCTGGAGATCAGGACAGTAATCGTGTTGAGACCTACCTGCGCAGCGCTGAGAGGTCTGGAGGAAAAGCTAGATCCGGCAGGACCCCGAGTTAGGAGACCGCGCTGATCGATTGGGAGTGCAGGCAGTGGATCATTGTTCCAGTTGCGGAGATTTGGCAAGCAGGGAGAAGATTCAGTGGCACGGAGTCCCATTGCACAGCGGAGAAGATCTTTTGATTGAGGCATTGAGTACTGGACAGTTTCGTTCATCGGATGGGTGAGAGGCCTTCAGGCCACAGTTCCAAAACAGAAACGCACGCTGCAATATTGTTTAAATTCACAGGGCCCCAACGGTGACTAGTCGAAGATTGTTTTTGTTTCATTCACTGGCCAGTTGAACACAGTACCCCGGTACCCTAGACAACACATACATATTTTTTAGCTATTATTCACGGGACTTGCACTCCAGAACGGAGGGGGTTAACCGGTTTCTTTTACCGCTGTGTGTTTTTCCCGCATTACGAATTCTTGTTACTCAAATACCGTATATGCGTATTATATGCTGCTTTATTGGGATCAGTAAAGAATATAATATATAAAAATCCACAACAGTGCTGGTGTATAGTTATTTCCTAGTGCGGTGAGACTATCCCGAGGTTTATTCAGCGGCTCCTCCGGGGTGGAGCGCTGCACATTCTTCACGCAAAAATGCACGGTAATCGCGTGAATTTTTGCGCGAAGCATTAAACCTTAACGCACGTAAATTAATGCTGGTATTACAATCCTCGAGCATTATTTTCATCCGTCAAAAAATAACGTGCGTAAAAAAGATGTGCAAAACCGCGCGTGCATTAACGTTGCAAGCAGAAATCGGTGTGCACACTGTTTTTTCACGTGATTCAGCCAATCAGAATTAAGAATCACAATTCTCTCACGTTAAGTTTTTGCACCTGCCAAAGTCAATCTGAGCATATATGCTGCAGCAATAATAAAAACACGCACAACTTCTCAATTTTATTGTCTGGGTATGCATAGAATGTGTAACTATACTTTGCTGTATTTTTTTTCGGGCTGGTTTATTTGAGTTCGGCCAGGACGTTCACATTTGCCATTACCGCCAGGTTTTAGAAGTCATTAAAATTATGCGCACAAACACTGTGTGTTAAATTTTGCGCATAGATTGTAATAATATTCGCGTACCAGCACATAAACGCATTTACGCTCACAATGTTATGTATAGGATACGCGCAGTACAGTACGTTCACGCAGGTTCACCCACGGTAAACGATTACGTGCGTTTGTTGCGCTGACATTGTAATACGACGTTCAGCGCAAAGGGTTTTGCCCCTCGCGTTAATGCATTTTTGCGCGTGCACAAACGTTTGCGTGAAGATTGTAATAGGGCCCAATTAATTTAATTGCTAAAGAATTTTTTTTCAGTTCTTTAGTATTAAAACGAATTTCATTCATCTGAAAACCAGCGGAAACAATTAATATTGTATTGGTGGCTCCTCAGAGGGCTGAGATTGGCTGCTTGTTACAGTATCTCTCACTCTCAGCACAATGTGTCAGGCAAAGCTGTTACAGTAACTAACTGCTGCTCATCACAGCGTTCAGAGTTTCGGTAAAACTAGTAAATAATATTTTTATATATAAGAGGCTATAACAATATTATTTCCTTGTTTTACTGAAACTCTGAGCGCTGTGATGGGCAGCAGTCAGTTACTGTAACAACTGAAGAAGTGTATATATATATACGAATATATATTATACAGCATAGGCACCTATTATAAAGTGAATTGTTACAAAATAAATTATAAATGATTGTACGGCAAGGCTAATAAATAGCATGCTGCTGCCCAGGGGATAAACACAAGCACAGATAAAACAGCCAAAATCTGTGCCAAACAAAGATGAAAAAATACAAGAAGAATCCCTTATGGCGCATCAATATAGTTCAATACATGCAAATATTAAGGGCATATGTGCCAATAGTAAGGGCATTTGTGTCATTAAACCAAAAAAAGTGCAGTAGTGCTTATTATCATCACTCAATTCCCAGAATGATACAGAATTGAATAAGTGCAATAGTGCATGTACAATTTGGTGGTGCATATAAATCACGATCTACACAACGAACTGTTCGGCAAGTAGCAGTTGATAAAGTGCAACAGTGTCCAGTATTACAATCAAGTGCAGTGGTGCATGCAGCATCCAAAAACTGAAAAATACTTAAAAAATGTGAAACGACTTGATTTTCCTTGTTATTCCAACAGTAAGTCCATATCGTCCACAACGTCTCTCAAAGAAAAAAAGGAGACATAGAAGGTAACAGTGCAAAGGGTCTTGACAAATGTTCCAAGAAAAAAACTGCCGAGGTATATACCACTCACATTTGTAAGAGCCTACAGAATCCCCGGCTCTAGGTTCAGTCGCCTCTGGCTATGTAGAGAGTGGCACTTCCCTTCTTTAATATGCAGTGATTGCTAAATAAATCAGAAAGAGATGGAAGGCGGCGATTCCGTAGCGTAATATTGCAAACTATTTTGATAGAGGTATATTTGACAATACACTCACCGATTTGGGAGCCTCGTGGTCATAGGCTCGGTCAATGTGACATCGGGCACTCTTAAGTAGGTGACCAGGACCTCTTTTCCGCCGTCTGTGAACCAAATTATGAAGCCTCCGTGCAGTGTCAAAATAAATTTAAGGGAGAGCGGCCAATGAAGGGTTAAAACAAGTAGAAAATATTTATTAAATAACTAAAACAGACATATGTACTACCGAGATGCGTTTCGGGTACTAGAGCCTCCCTCAGTCGGTATATAGTGTCCACTGATGTCGATAAATTAAAACATTTATGTACATCAGTGGACACTATATACTGAGCTGAGCGGGATACTATCAGGGTTATTCAAAGAGCTCCGAATTGCTGACGAAAAGGTAACCGAACGCTGAAATTCAGTGTTCGGTTACCTTTCCTGGCCATTCGGCTATCCAGAGAGCAGGCAGTTCGCCTGCATATATGGTGCCAGTTCGGTGCCTGTTCAAGGGCAGTGAAATCCCCATAGCTTCGTCTATTCATAGAACAAAAACCAGCAGTGAAAAGTTGCCAAAATGCCCTGCCATTCAATTGCTTCATTCGATTCCCATAGGCTTCAATGTTACAAATATTCCTGTTTTAATTCAATATCTAATAAACCGTTTATTATAATATTCTGCAGTAAAAAGTCTCTTTATTTATAGATTTTTTTTTAGGAAAAATATTTTTCAGATTTTTTTTAACCCTTTCCATGCAGAGGACTCGCTCAACGCGTCCTGCCGCATGGCTACTTCGCTGCGGAGGAAGCGCTCAGCGCGTCCTCCCTTTGCGATCGCGGCGGCCCCCCCGGTGCGGGCTGACATAATCGATGTCAGCCCAGCCTCCGGGACCCCGGCGGGCACAATAGACGTCATCGCGCCTGCACGATGACGTCTATTTCAGGCACCCCCCCCCACGATTGCGGGGAAGGTGCCTGAAGGGGCTTAAACCTGGGACCTCCTTGACCCATACCCCTTAATTATAAAGAAGACACAACAACTTCTTAACTGGAAAGGGCATGGGCCACAGCTTTATTAAATATTTACACCATGTAATCCAGCAGTGCTTTTCCTCCGATATCCGCCCTATTACTCCTGTAATAGGCAGTTCACCAATCCAAAACCAGGAGGTCGTCACCCCGCCTGACCGAGATCAAGCGGGGCTCGTCTCGTTAATGCCACACCCGAAGGCGGCTTAGCCAATTTAAAGCACCGCTGTCCAGGAACCACGCCAATCCAAAGCTGTGACACGAAGAAGACGAACTTCAACCGGGTGGGCGGGCGGGAATCTCCTTGATGCACAGTTGAAGCTGGCCGGGAACAAGAGACAGAACACACCCACCACAGATGCATATATAGGTAAGTGAAACAATGTTGCACACACATGACCAATGGCTCCACATTTTCTTATCTGACCATCCGGCCCAGGCCATCAGTCATGTCCCCCTTCCTTAAAGGTGCAGGGGATTCTTGACTGCTTAAACCTGGGACCTCCTTGACCCATACCCCTTAATTATAAAGAAGACACAACAACTTCTTAACTGGAAAGGGCATGGGCCACAGCTTTATTAAATATTTACACCATGTAATCCAGCAGTGCTTTTCCTCCGATATCCGCCCTATTACTCCTGTAATAGGCAGTTCACCGATCCAAAACCAGGAGCTCGTCACCCCGCCTGACCGAGATCAAGCGGGGCTTGTCTCGTTAATGCCACACCCGAAGGCGGCTTAGCCAATTTAAAGCACCGCTGTCCAGGAACCACGCCAATGCCAGGGGCACCATGGTCTCCTAATGGCTGCCCCTGCGCCCCACCGCAGACAGCGCCTCCTCGATCCCAGACATCAAACCAAGCAAAAAGATATCCAGACCAATGTCCGTCAAATGGACTCCATCACCCCGAATCACATTCCGATTGTCGCCTTCCAATTCCTTGTGACGGATCGCAACCCCCCCTAAGTGCCGAACAAATTTTGAAACCTCCCTGTTCACCCTCCTCCTGGCCCTGTCAATGGCCCGTGGGGCCGCCATCTCCTCCCAACGAGGTCGAGAAATAATGTCGGACCACACCAGCGACAATCCCCAAAAATGAGCAAAACAGCGGGCCAGATCCAGCTTCATAGCCCGAATCAGGTCCACCGAACTAACAATCCCCAAATCATTCCCCCCCGCATGAACAACTAAAACAATCTCCCTGGGAACCATCCCCGCCAAAATCTCACATTCCTTCGACACCCGAGCCCAACGCAAACCCCGGATACCCAACCAGCAAATCTCCACCGCTTCCTTCGAAAAGCCAAGGTTCCTGCCATGCGGCCGTTGTTCAGCCCGCACGGCCGCCCAATGTACGAAGGAATGACCCAATATCCAGACCAACCGCGGGGAAGTACCTGTAATTACAAAAAGTTAGGACGAACATACGAGTGAAAGCGATCCGATCGCCACCGGCCCAACCGACGAATCATGCCATCCGATGCGCCCGCGCCCGCAGCCACCGTCGCCGCGCCAATCCGAAAGGAATGGGAGGCAAACAATCCCGGGTCGAAACCCAACACTCGAACGCATTGCTTAAAAACAGCCGAAAATGGATACCGGGTCAAAGGAACACCATTAAGGTGAACCAAAAAGGAGTCAGCCAACTCCGGACGAACCGCTAAATACTCCCGCGTGAGGCTCAACGGACACCCAGGTCCCCCAACCGCATCCAACGTAATAAGCACACCTCTACCCAACTGATCCGTTTTCGAACAGGCAATCAAAAGCCGTACCTGAGCGGCAGCCACCGAGACATGTGCAAAGCGCAAGACAGAATGGGTCCGAGAGTTAGGAGCAACCAGCTCCCCCACCCTCAAAGCGCCATAAAAAGCAAAAGCAAATGCCACCCGAAATAATCGCGCTTCAAAAAGATCGCGACAGACCCCACTCAGAACCTCCATCAAATCCAAAAACATGGAGCCAGAAACCGGGCGCCGAACATCAGGCAGCGTCGTCCGTCTCCAACCCGAAACAATTCTGCGAAGCAGGAAATCCCGACCCACATCTTCCCACCCCAGCGCCTTGCACAAAAATGACAGGGCAGTCAGAACCCTGGCCGCTCCCGAACCAGAGCCCCCTCTCTCCCGGAGGGAATTAAAATAAATCAAGGTGGCCCACCTCCGATCCGCCGCCGTAAGCCAACCCCGTTCCCCCGTGCCACCAACCCCCACCTCCGCCAGACCTGAGAGTAGGCAGTCCACGATGCTCCCGACAAAGAGTTCTCCAGCAACATTCTCAGCCCGGCGAAGCGAGGGTCCAGAGCCACAGAGGAAAGGGTGTAGCCGCCCTCGCTGCCCCCGGAGCCACCTGCCAAAAACGGTCCCACTGGAACCGGGAGAGAGCGTCAGCAATCACGTTCCGGACACCCGGCACATGCCGAGCCCGCAACCATACATTTCGCTCAAGACACCGCAGCACCAGGTGTCGCAAAAGAGCCAAGACGGGAGGGGAACCGGACGACGACCGATTTACCACCTGCACCACGCCCAGGTTGTCCGTCCAAAACACCACCCGCCTATTAGCCAGACGCTCCCCCCACAGCTCCAGGGCCACAATCAACGGAAATAGTTCCAAAAAAGTGAGATTCCTCACCAATTCAGACGCCGCCCAATGCGGGGGCCATGCTTCGGCACACCAAGAGCCCTGGAAGTACACACCAAAGCCATGCGCCCCAGACGCATCGGCAAAAAGCTCGAGGGACTGATTGTCCTCGTCCGCCTCCTGCCAATACATCAGCCCATTGTACTGCAGCAAGAAAGATTGCCACACCACCAGGTCCGCCTTCAAAGCACTAGAGATGCGTACAAAGTGGTGGGGTGCGCGTACCCCGGCAGTAGCCAGAGACAACCTGCGACAAAAAGCCCGGCCCATTGGCATCACCCGGCACGCAAATGTCAGGTGACCTAATAGCGACTGAATGTCAGAAAGCCGCATTTTCGCAACCCCTTGCTCCCTCCCCACCAACCGCAACAAGGTCTGGATTTTGTCGACCGGCAAACGGAAAACCCGGAGGACGGTATCGATTTCAATGCCCAAAAAGGCAAGTGATCAAACCGGGCCCTCCGTCTTCTCCTCGGCCAACGGCACACCGAATTCCCCGGCAACCTCACGGAAAATCTGCAGCAGCGCGGCGCAGTCGCCAGAATCCGCCGGTCCCACAAACAGGAAATCATCCAAATAATGGACCACCGAATTCCGACCAGCGCGCCGACACACCACCCATTTTGTCTTCCTTTGTGTGCCCAGCCATGTGCTCTTGTCGGCCATCTTTGATTACCTTTGTGTGAAGAACATGTGCTTTGGCAGACATCTTGGTTAGTTTGGTGCTGCAGGTTTTTAACAAGGAATTCAGTTTTAGATGGAGCTGGTTCACTTTTAGTTTTGGTGTCTATGGAAAGCGATTAGTTTGTTTTTGCCTCAAATGTTAGTTTTTGTCCTGAAGTTATTCTTGTCTTTTTTGTAACTTTTCTATGTACGGCTTGATTTTGTTGTAAGTTTTGTGCTGGATATCGGTTGAGTGTTCGGTTATGATATAGCCAAGTGACCAGCCTGATAGGGAATCATTGTGTGATGGTTAATGATTCTGCTTAATGTTTGTATATCTGTGGCTGTTACACTGAATTGTAGAATTGTTCGGCATAGTTAATACGGGTACTACAGTATAGGAGGGTGGTGCTTTGTAGTTCTGTGCCAAATGTATTGGGACAACTCATAGAGATTGATAGCAGACTAGCAGTGTCTTTTTTGTAGTAACCATTGTAGTGTTTGTATTCCTGTACAATGGAAAGCATTTTTAACGAAGTAGCTAAGGTAGAACACACCTTAGTGTTCAAGGCCATTGTTCAAGCTATGCAGGGATCTACTGATCCATGGCTGCAGGCTCAGAATTGTGTAGCAGACCTGATAGGTAACAGAAAATTCCGCAAACGGAAAGGAAAGTATGCTCTGATTTTTGCTGCTTGTTGGATAGCCGATAAATTTCAGGAGTCTTGTAGGCTGAAGCTGAGTTTGGAAGGAGAGATGGAAGATTTAAAAGTGGAAATTGATAAATTGAGAGCTCTTGTCCAGCAGGCAGCTGAAGCCAGCACAGAGTATGAATGTACTGGGAGGTCTAATACTGAGCTGTGCAAGGAGAATGAATGGTTGTCTGAAAGCCCGATGCATGCACAGGTGGCTGTAAGGAAATTGTCTGGTCCCTGCAGGAGGACAGACGTTGAACATTGTGCTGTAAGTATGGAGAAGTCTGAGGACTTTGGGTCAGATACTGAAACCGACTCAGGGATGGAGATGGACAATTTGTCTGACCCTGGAGTTGGAAATGTTGGTACAATGGCGGAGGATACCTCAGATGAGTCTGTGGTAAAGGGACTCCATTTGGATGGTGGTGTGGGATCTAGTCATGCTAGGATGGTTAGTGTTGTGCAGCAAGGCAATCACCATGTGCCCAGAGAAGGATTTGTCCAGGGAGACAAGCTATTCATTGTTTTGCATGCAGGGGATTTGCGCACATTGCTAGGTACTGTGCGGAACTAATGGCAACAGACACAGAGATTCTATGTATCCCAGAACCACACCTAGAAGTAAAGCAGTTTATTCAGCAAGGTGGGGTAATGGTCCCAGACATGGATCTTTGCAAAGGCATAGAAGCCAAGGACAGCCAAGGTCATGGATCCAGGAAACAGATTTAAAATCCCAATATGAACGGCTGAAATATGAAAATGGGAAGCTTAGAGAGGAAAGAGATCGTTTCTGGGAATTCAGCAGAGTTCCTAATTTTGGGAGCCAGAGAAGGGGAAATGAAGAGATGTTATTGAGGTCTTTGTAAACCATTTTACTGTTTGTATTTTGCAAGAAAAAATGGAGGAACTTTAAACCTAATTTAAATTGATTTTTTCCTTTCGCTGGAAACCTGTTTGGGGACCTTGTTGTAATGTTAAGTCCTGTTTCTATGGTAATATGAAACTAAAGTTGGCTGGGGACTGGACTGTTTCAGGCGAACCCTCCAAGACAATGATGTGTTAATTCAGTCCTATACAATTGTATGTGTGTGTTCCAAGAGTTTTTTGTCTTGTTTTTTTGGTGTTTGTATTGAGTTTTGGTTTTAAGTTAAAAGTTTCTTTTTACTGAATCTCAATGTATATAGCAAGACTTCCTGTAACTGAAGTTTTTGGTAGAGAGCGTACTTCAGTGGTGTTTTTTTCATGTTATTGTTTGGCCATTTTGGGAGGGCAATTCATGCCCCCTCCCCCATTGTTTTCAGTTTTAGAACCTTGCTGCGTTTTGTATAGTATCGTATTACTGTTGGTTTTGCGGTAGATAAAGAAAGGATTTGGTTTTAAAACTTTCTTTTTATATTTACTTTCCATAGGCGGATTGTGCAAGCGAGAATAACACGCTTTTATTGGTTTATAGTAACTTTGCGCAGCGAGTAGTTCATTTTGGTTTTACGTTCAGACTGTTAGTTTTTGTTTTGCAGTTTTTTCATTGGGCGACAAAGATTCAGGTGTTGTACTGAGACATCGTACAACTAGGAAATCGACAGCAGAAGGCTATCCCCATTTAACAACTGTATATTGAAATAAGCCACATTATTCTGTAGAGAAAGCGGTTGTAAGTGTGCTGTGCGGTTTAGTCTGGCGACGCAGTGTACGGTCGTACAGCGTATACACTTGTGTATGCATACACTGTGAGGGGTAGAGACATAATTCGGGGGCGTAATCTGTGGTTGTTGACTAATCGTTTGACATAGTTCTGTACCAAACATGTTGGGACAACAAGCCATAGAGTTACATGTCGCCTCGGTTAGGGTCTCTAGTTGGGGGACTATAGTGGTTATAGTCTGACAATCACCGTAGAAGAAGACACCGGGCGGTGCTCTCCTAAATTGATGCAGGGTTTCCCTGGACGCAGGGGTAAGACGATAAGCCGATTTAAATTGCCATGGGCAATGTGCCGTCCATGCAAGGGAAGGAAAGCGAGGCTTCCCACAGTCAGACGGCTGCGCAGCACACGAAATCTAGTTTTGGGGCGAAGGCCATGAAACCCCTTTAAAGTATGGCATAGATAGTCCAACGGTACCGCTTGGGGTATCCCTCTGGAGGGGACGTTTGACGTAGCTCAGATGTGGCTTCAGAAGTCTATTAAGGTAAACCGACAGGGTATACAGAAGGCAGTTTCAGTCTGGAAGAACCGCATTATGTACACCTGGCCAGAGGGGATAGCCGCGATTGGTAATCCAATGATGGAAGTGGAAGAGGCTCTTTCTGGGCTAACTCTGCTAAGGCAGGCTGGATACACCAACACTGGATCTGTTGTAGTTTCCTCTGATGTTTCTGTCATCACCAATGTAACTAACTCTGCGCTCTCCAGTTTTTGTGTTTTTACATTCCAGGGTCAACAACTAACATGGACACGTTTCCCTCAGGGGTCGGTGACTAGTCCCTCGGAATACAGTTGCAAGCTTAAGATCGTGTCAGATCAGTGGGCCCAATGGATCCAGGGGTGGTACTGCTGCAGTATGTGGATGACTTACTACTTTGCTGTCCCACACGGGAGGTTTGTTATTGGCATACTGTATCATTGCTTAACTATCTGGCGCCCACAGGTAATAAGGCTAGCAAGGAGAAACTACGGTTTTGCAAGGAAAAGGTTAACTTTTTAGGACATTGCATCTCTCAGGGTACCCGACATTTAACCACCCAGAGAGTAAAGACATTAAGTGGCTCTAACACCTACTAAACTGACTCTAAGACGATGCACCATTTTGAACCCAGCGTCCCTCCTTCATAGCAGGAAGAAGAAAGAGAAGGGGAGATACTGGTGTGGAAATAATGGTGTGAAAAATGAAAATTTGTATAAAATTGTATAAAATTATAATACTTTACTTACCAGTGAGGAACACAATCAATAGTCCTATGGGTTTGCTGGACAGCATACACTGTGTCTCTCACGCGTCCCCATGCAGCCGTTCTCATTATTTTGTCACTCCCAGATGAAAATAATTGTTTTTTTTGTGACACCACAGCAGCCACCAGTGCATAATTTTCATCTGGTGTGAACCAAAGCCCCCTTTTTTCTCACAGGATGCTGAAGTACAGGTGAGGACAGGGTAGAGGAGGAACTGCCCTCCCTTCTCCTCCCACCCCTCTCCCTCACGCCATTACTACCACACCACCACTACCACCCCGCCTCTCGCTCACCCCCTCCTGTCGCCTCTTGCTTCCCCCTCCTGCTTCCTGTTTCCTGCCTGCCCCGCTTCCCCCTCCTGATGTCTCTCGCTTCCACCCTTCCTCCCACTTCCCCCCTCCCGCCTCCAGCCTCCCGTCACCTCTTCCCCCTCCCGCTTCCCCCTCCCGCCACCTCTCACTCCCACACCTCTCATTCCCCCTCCAGCCACCTCTCACTCCTCCCTCCCGCTGCCTCTCACACCTCTCACTCCCCCCTCCCGCCACCTCTCACTCCCACTCTCACCTCCAATCTGTCCACTCTCACTCCCTATCACAATCTGAATCTCTCCCTCAGTCATTCTCTAACACACACACAATGCACCAACACGCCACCAACAAACTGCACCAACACACCAAAACACTCCACCAACACGTCAACACACTACACCAACACTCCACCAGAAACAAAATCCAACACCACCAACAAAATCAAACACCACCAACCTCTGCTCACTCCTACTCTTTCGGTCTCTTATCAATATGCCCAAACATGGATTCTCAGGTGTGGGATTATATAGTTTGCAACAGTGATGTGATGCATTGTGGGAAAATCTCTATGATTGGTTGGCTTCACGGTCAGTCACTTTTTCACTTGTTCCAGTGCGTTCGTTCTGCATCAATAATATATTATTTTAAATATTTCATTAGCTTTTCCCTAAATCCCCAGTCTAACAGTACAAGATATTGATATATTTAATATGATTAAATAAAGTTGTGCGATGTTTGCAACAGTGATATTGTAGGAAAAGCTCTATGATTGGTTGGCTTCACTGTCAGTCACTTTTTTCACTTGTTTCCACTCTAGTGCTTTCAGCTTCAATATAATATTATTTTAGAATATAATATTAACTTTTCCCTAAAACCCCAGTCTAAGAGTACAAGATAATATGATTAAATAAAGTTGTGCAATGCATGTTGTGTTCACTGTTTAAATAATCAAATCATAAGAATAAACGGATCTGATTTCATAAGAAACGATACGTCCGAAGGAACGAATTGGCAGGATTACTGTATCGACCGAAATATCGGAGTGTCCGAAATACCATACATCTAGTCAAAACAAAAAAAATCAAAGAACAAGGATGGCTCCTTTTAAATGAAAGAACAAAGACAACAGACGATCTGAAAGAACGAAATCCCCCATATCACGAAACAGAAATCGATCCAAAATCACGAAACTATACGAAAATGGGCCGACACGGTCCGAAACCGGAACCGGAACGTGACGAAACGAAATGAATAAAATACGTGTGCACAAGTTTATTAATAATTGTTTCAAGTTTGCTAAATAGGATTTAAGCGGTCTAAGTAAGAGAAGGCTGTAATATTCACAATTTGATTTAATATATATTAAAAAAAGTTGTATCCAAAAATACTGATAACTTACAGGGTTATCCAAAGAGATCCGAATTGCTTGAGAAAGGTAACCGAACGCTGAAAATCAGTGTTCGGTTACCTTTCCTGGCCATTCGGCTATTCAGAGAGCAGGCAATTCGCCAAATCCTGGCGAATTGCCTGAACATACGGTGCCTGTTCGGTGCCTGTTCGAGGGCAGGGAAATCCCCATGAAAAAGCACTGCTTCGGCTATTCAGAGAACACAAACCAGCAGTGAAAGGTTCTCCTAATGCCCTGTCATTCGGTGGTTTAATTCGGCAAATTTATTCAGGAGAATCCCATAGGCTTCAATGTTAAAAATATTCCCGTTTTAATTCAATATCTAATAAACCGTTCATTATAAAATTCTGCAGTAAAGAGTCTCTTTATTTATAGATTTTTTAGGATACTTTAAGCATTTTTCAGATTTTTTTTTTTTTTTTTAAAAGTCCGATTTTTTTTGATTTTTTTTCAGTTTACTTATTTTTTTTGTAACAGCCTCTTTATTATCATTCCCTGGACCTCCTCTGAAAATTTCAGACATTTTCGCTCAGTAGTTTCTTTGCAAACAGCGTTTCTTTTTCCCAGATTCATACAAATGGTTTTTCTAATTTATTCACTGCCTCCTCTACGTCACAGCTGCTTCGGCTCCTGTTCGGCTCCTGTTCGGCTCCTGTTCGGCTTCTTCAAAGGTTAATCCAGATGTTTTTGCTTGTTTTCAGCGTGCATTCGGTTAGTTTTCGTCAGGTTTGCGGCAGCTTTTCCCTGCAATTCGGGGACCCTGTGGTGTTTGCTGAATACACTGCAGGGTCACCGAAATGGGATCGGCAAAAGGAACCGAATTGAAGAGAACGAAAAGTCACCGAACGTGCGGTGACTTTTCGAATCTCTTTGGATAACCCTGTAAGTGTTCTGTAATTAATTAGTAGATTTTTATCTTAATCACATTAGCTAAATATCAATTGTTTTTGTGTTCAGAGGAACACGTTCATTAATTAACACAATCAATTAATTATCCTTTACCGGCACATTTATTTAAACAAAATAAGGACATTAAATTTTTTTGGTGGCAGCATCCCTTTAAATAATATCTGCTATGCTTCCTTTGTAGCAACAAATGAGACATCTTTATTTGACAACTTTAACCCAGAAATAACAGACTCACTCAATTTAGTTTCTTTAAAAAAAAATTCCTTAGTTTTATTATTTAATTTTATTAATAACCTCTTTCTTAAACATCCCTTTAAGGGTGAAATTAATTAGAACCATTTACAAAGAAAATGATTTGCGAGTGTTCATTGCAATATATAATTATCTTTACATCAAAGGAAAAAAGCACAAAAAGATTTGAATGTTGCTAGAAGAATCACATGCTTTAGTATAGAGATTGCCTTTGCTAATTACAGACATTAAAAATATCCCTTATTTAACAGGTTTTGCACACCTCTTCGTTTTCTATGCTCTGCTGGATACTAACAGGGTTATTCAAAGAGATCCGAATGGCTGCCGAAAGGGAACCGAACGCTGAAAATCAGCGTTCGGTTACCTTTCTTGGCCATTCGGCTATCCAGAGAGCAGGCAATTCGCCAAATCTTGGAAAATTGCCTGCACATACGGTGCCTGTTCGAGGGCAGTGAAATCACCATAGAGAAGCAATGCTTCGGCTATTCAGAGAACAAAAACCAGCAGTGAAAGGTTCCCTAAATGCCCTGTCATTCGGTGGTTTAATTCGGCAGGTTTATTCACGCTTATCCCATAGGCTTCAATGTTAAAAATATTCCCATTTTAATTCAATATCTAATAAACCGTTCATTATAATATTCTGCAGTAAAGAGTCTCTTTATTTATAGATTTTTTAGGATATTTTAAGCATTTTTCAGGATTTTTTTTATCAATCCAAATGTCTACTTATAGATAATCACTCTACTACAGAAGAATATCATGGGCGTTAGTATGGATCACAGAGTATGCTCCATGATTTAACGCAGTTTAAGAGGAAGATATTTTAGTGAAATCTCAGATTATCATTAATGGCAGGACGCTGGCAGATCATCAATTATTGAAGTGTGCTATTCTCACTCCTTGATTTGGGTGAGATATAGCACATATAAGCATCACTCTTGACCTCCAGAGTCCACATGTACTGTCAAGGATATTAGCAGGGCCGGATTAGCACCTTAGGAGCTTGTAGGCATAGAAATGTGGAGCGCCCCTACCCCCCCCCCAAACAAAAAAAAGAAACATGCCAAAATTATTTTTAAATTTTTGTTTTGAGGCTAAGAAAACTAAAACAAAAACATTTAAAGAAACAAACAGTTTTTCTCCGCGCTCAAATCAAAAGAAGAGGCAGAATCTGTTTGCTTAGTTGAATTAGTTACAGTTACAAGTATTTATAAAGTGCCAACAAATTCCTTAGTGCTGTACAATGGGAGAAACAGAATAACAAATATACATACATGTTACACACACGAAACAAAAGGAGGGAGAACCCTGCTCAAGAGCTTACAATCTAAGGAGAGGGGTGCCACATTAGGTGAGGGCAAATAGGGTATTTGAAGTAGCGGGTTGCATGAGGGCTGAATGGGAAGATGGAGCAAGAAATGTGCAGGGGGGGGATCATGGAGTGAGCCGATAGGCTTTTCTATAGTAATGAGATTTCAGAGACTTCTTGAAGGACTGGAGAGACGGGCGAGTCTAATGTTGCGGGGGAGGGAGTTCCATAGAAAGGGTGCAGCTCGAGTGAAGTCCTGAAGGCGAAAGTTGGGGGTGCAGGTACGAGGAACTGATTAGCATCAGATCATTGGCAGAGCAAAGTGTTCTGGATGGGATGTACCTGCTAATAAGGGAGGAGATGTAGGCAGGGGCACGTTTTCAGAGAGTTTTGTACATGAGCACCAGTATAATGAATTGGATTCTAAAGAAAACAGGAACCAGTGAAGAGATTGACAGAGAGGTGAGGTGTTAGAGGTGCAGGAGGTGAGGTGCATGAGGTGAGGTGTACGAGTCTGGCACAGACGTTCATTACAGACCTCAGAGGCAGAATCTGGTATCTCTTAAGGCCAGAGAGAAGGAGGTTACAGTAGTCAAGGCGAGAGATAATAAGAGCTTGGCTGTTCCGCTACTAAACGCAACAGGGTTTCCATCCTCATTCGGAAGACATGCTCTATTGAGGTTACGTCCGAGGTGTGTGACAGCGAAGGTAGATTTGCTCTAGTATCTGGTTCACTGTATGCATCCACCTGTCATTTCCTTAATATTTATGCCCCTAACACGCAATCCGAACAGTTCTGACTGGACATAGAAACATAGAAAAATGTCGGCAGATAAGAACCTTTCAGCCCATCTAGTCTGCCCAATTACATGGATACTTTACCTGGATTTATCTTTTGTTTAGGATAGCCTTATGGCTATCCCATGCTTGCTTAAATTCAATTACTGTTTTGGCCTCTACCACTTCAACTGGAAGGCTGTTCCATGTATCCACCACCCTCTCAGTAAAATAATGCTTCCTGATGTTACTTTTAAACCTTTGCCCCTCTAATCTAAGACTATGTCCTCTTGTTTTGCTACTTTGTTTCCTTTTAAATATACTCCCTTCCTCTACCTTGTGGATTACCTTTACGTATTTAAATGTTTCTATCATATCTCCTCTGTCTCGTCTTTTTTCCAAGCTGTACATGTTAAGATCATTAAGCCTTTCCTGGTAACATTTCTCCTTCAAGCCATACACCATTTTAGTAGCCCTTTTCTGAACTCTCTCTAAGATGTCTATATCCTTCTGGAGATACGGTCTCCAGTACTGCACACAGTACTCCAAGTGAGGTCTCACCAGTGCTCTGTACAGTGGCATGAGCACTTCCCTTTTCCTACTGCTAATACCTCTCCCTACACAACCAAGCATTCTGCTAGCATTTCCTGCTGCTCTATTACATTGACTACTTACCCTTAGATCCTCTGAAATAATAACCCCTAAATCCCTTTCCTCAGATGTTGAGGTTAGGACTGTATCAAATATTCTATATTCAGCCCTTGGGTTTTTACATCCCAGGTGCATTATCTTGCACTTATCCACATTAAAACTCAATTGCCACAGCTCAAACCATTTTTTTTTGTTTACCTAAATCATTTGTCATTTGGCTGATCCCTCCAGGAACGTCAACCCTGTTGCAAATCTTTGTGTCATCAGCAAAAATACATACTTTTCCATTAATACCTTCTGCAATATCATTAATAAAAATATTAAAGAGAATGGGTCCAAGTACTGATCCCTGAGGTATCCCACTGGTAACAAGACCTTGCGCCGAATAAAATCCATTTACCACAACCCTCTGTTGCCTGTCACTCAGCCACTGCCTAATCCATTCGACAATATTGGAATCCAAGCTCAAAGATTGATTGCAATTTATTGATAAGCCTTCCATGCGGAACAGTATCAAAAGCCTTATTGAAATCTAAATAAGCAAGGTCTACTGCACCACCTGTGTCTATTATTTTTTGTTACCCAATCAAAAAAATCAATAAGATTAGTTTGGCAGGATCTCCCTGAGGTAAACCCATGTTGTTTCTGATCCTGTAATCTATGTGTTTTTAGATGTTCAACAATCCTTTCCTTTAACATGGTTTCCATTAATTTCCCCACTACTGACGTAAGACTAACTGGCCTATAGTTCCCCGATTCCTCCCTACTACCCTTCTTGTAAATGGGCACAACATTTGCTAATTTCCAGTCTTCTGGGACGACTCCCGCTAACAAGGATTGGTTAAATAAATCTGTTAACGGTTTTGCGATTACATCACTGAGCGCTTTTAATAATTTAGGGTGGATCCCATCAGGCCCCATTGACTTATTTGTCTTTACTTTAGACAGCTGCTGTAGAACCTCCTCCTCTGTAAACTCATATGTAAATGTCTCGTTAGTGTTTCCTCCTGACTGAGGTCCCTTTCCTTCCTTTTCTTCTGCAAAGACTGAACAAAAATATTCATTGAGGCAGTCAGCGAGACTTTTATCCTCTTCTACATACCTTCCTTTCTTTGTTTTTAATCTAACTAATCCTTGTTTTACTTTTCTTTTCTCGTTTATGTATCTAAAAAATGTTTTGTCCCCCTTTTTTACTGACTGAGCTATTTTCTCTTCTGCGTGTGCTTTGGAAGCTCTTATAAATTGCTTTGCCTCTTTCTGCCTAATCTTATAGGTTTGCTTATCTTCTTCACTCTGAGTTGTTTTATAATTATTGAATGCTGTCTTTTTGTTCTTCACTATTTTGGCCATTTCTGCAGAGTACCACAGTGGTTTCCTCCCTTTTTTGTTTTTGCTAACAAGCTGAATGCAATTGCCTGTGGCCTTCAATAATGCTTCCTTTAAATAATCCCATTTCTCCTGGACTCCCTTTAAACTCTTCCAGTCTGATAATGACTCCTTCACATAAAATCTCATTTTAGAAAAATCTGTTTTTTTCAAGTCTAAAACTTTTGATTTTGTGTGGTGCGGCTCCATCCCTGTTCTTATATTAAACCATACTGACTGGTGATCACTAGATCCCAAATTTTCACCTACAACGACGTCCGATACCAAACCTCCATTTGTGAGTATTAAATCCAATATGGCCTCTTTACGGGTTGGCTCCTCAACTACTTGTGTTAGAGATAATCCCAGTAGGGAGTTTAGAATATTTATACTCCTGGTGCACCCAGCTCTTTTGGTTTTCCAGTTCACATCAGGAAGATTAAAGTCCCCCATGATAATAACTTCCCCCTTCATTGCCATTTTGGCTATTTCCTCAAACAGCAGATTATCTAGCTCTTCTACTTGTCCAGAGGGTCTATAGATCACACCTACATGAGCTACTGTATGATTGCCAAATGTTAGCGTAACCCAAACGGACTCCATGTTTACCTCGCTCACTTTTATTTGGTTCGTTTTTATGTTGTTTTTCACATACAGGGCCACTCCTCCTCCTTTCCTACTTTCTCTGTCTTTTCTATATAAAGAGTACCCCGGTATTGTTATGTCCCAGTTATTTTTCTCACTGAACCATGTCTCAGTAACCGCCACTAAATCTACTTTTTCAGCTGCCATCATTGCCTCCAGTTCATTGATTTTATTGACTAAACTGCGAGCATTTATAGACACGACTCTGAGCTTGTCATTTTTCTACCCCGCATGTTGCTTGCACCCTCCGATTTAGTTTTGGGGGACAATCGGGCAGATTGTTTTTTACCCTTTTGTCCCCCCTCCTAGTTTAAATATTCCTTTGTGAAACCTTTGAACTTCTCACTGAGAACATATGTTCCCCTATGAGTAAGATGTAAACCATCTTTTTTATACAGTTCCTTTCTGCTCCAATTAGAGCTATCATGAGACACAAAGCCAAATCCTTGCTCCCGACACCATTCCCGAAGCCACAAATTAAATTCCATATTGCGCATCTGCCTATCCTGAATGTTATGCACAGGCAAAACTTCAGAGAATGACACAGTGGACGCAATCTGCTGTATTTCACCTCCAAGAACACAAAAATCTTCCTTAATCTCAGAAACCTCATTGCTAGCCAAATCATTTGTCCCTAGATGGACTAGAATGTCCACTTCCCCTTGCTGCTTTGCTTGTTTGACAATATTGAGAATACGTTTCGTCTCTACGAGCAGTAGCCCCAGGAAGACATTGCACCAAACCACTACTCTCCAGCTCAACACCTCTTATGATAGAATCACCCAGCAACAATTGCCTTCTATCAAGTCCCACCTTTTCCTTTTTGTCCTTGGTTGCAGTCCTGTATACCTTAGGCATAGGGAATGGTGGTTCCTCAACTATGGTGTCTGAGCCTACTTCCGTCTTACCACTACACTCTGAAAGTGCCTCAAAAGAATTAAGAAGAGCCACAGACTGTAGGACATGCCTTCTATCCACAACTCTAAGTCTACCAGATCCTACAGTAGTCCATCTGCCGCTCCTAGGAGGCCTCTGTGGCAGTGGCTTTATAACAGTCATAGCCTGAGTTTATCTAACAGATAATTTACAAATCTCAGACTTCAAACAGGCAATTTCCTGCTGCAATAAAGAGAGCTGCCTACATATCAGGCACACTCCAAACCTCCAAAAATTGGATCTAAAAACAAATGCATGACAGCTCTTACACTGGACCAAGCCTGCCATTATATAAGAATGGATTTAAAACCAGCAAATCTTACCTTTTTGTAGGTTTTCTACCTCCTGTCTAACCTCAGACTACCTCCAGAGTATCTCCAGAAGATCTCTAAGTGCTCACTTTGAAGGCTTCACTTAGAAGGCTTGACAAGCTCTATTAGACAAGCTAATATCCCCAAGCTTTATATAGTCACTTAAGTACACCTCCCCCAGTAAGGTGTGGACAAGCTTAACCTCTTAGCAAATGGCACCCAATTGATTCCAATTCTATGCTAATCAGTAAGAAAATGAGTCACCAGCCTAACCTAATTTACTCACCAGACCTAATTTAAAACCTTAAGATGAATAGAAAAGATCTGTTTGAAACAAAAATCAAAATCACTCACCAGAAGATCTCTAAGTGCTCACTTTGAAGGCTTCACTTAGAAGGCTTGACAAGCTCTATTAGACAAGCTAATATCCCCAAGCTTTATATAGTCACTTAAGTACACCTCCCCCAGTAAGGTGTGGACAAGCTTAACCTCTTAGCAAATGGCACCCAATTGATTCCAATTCTATGCTAATCAGTAAGAAAATGAGTCACCAGCCTAACCTAATTTACTCACCAGACCTAATTTAAAACCTTAAGATGAGAAAAGATCTGTTTGAAACAAAAATCAAAATCACTCACCAGAAGATCTCTAAGTGCTCACTTTGAAGGCTTCACTTAGAAGGCTTGACAAGCCTTGACAAGCTTGACAGCATTAGTGACCTCCCTCCCTCGCGGAATGGTTATTGTGGGTGGCGACATGAATGCAGTCCCCTGCGCAGCTGTTGACAGGCGCTCCCCAGCTGAGACAGGGAGGGCACCGGGACCTATGGACAGGAAAAGGCTTTCTACACCTTCCTTAGATGCACAGAATTACTAGATACTTGGAGGATTCTCCACCCTGACGAGCAGGGCCCACACGGTTCTTACTCACGCATATACCTCTTCCTCTGCAACTCCGCTAGCATGGCCAAGGTTTTTGCGTGCAGACATCAACTGCATTACATAAACAGACCACGCAGACATTTCCCTGCAGCTGGCCGTCCCCCACTCCTCTGGTCCGTGGACGTGGAAGCTGAATGCTTCCCTCCTCCACGACCCAGACGTGGTAGCGCAAGCGCGACTAGTTCTTGAACAATATTTCTCTGAGAATGTCTCGAATGAAGTGTCCCTGGCTACAATCTGGGCCGCTCACAAAGCCGTATTACGGAGTCACTTTATTAAAGTGGCAACTGTCAAGCGGACTTTGCGTGGGTCGCATGTGTGAGCCCAGTGTGCAGTGAGCAGTGATGAAATATGCAAGTTGAGGGGTCAAAAACAAAAATATTTATTAATATACAAAACAGCAAAAAACAAATGAATCTGCTTCGCTGAGCACAAAATGGAGGAATAATTCTGAACAGAAAAGATAAAGTCCAAGGCAAGGTATCCGTTAAGGATGAGGCAAACTCGTGGTCAGGGTGGCAAGCAGATATCGAGGGGTACAGAAATCTGGATAGTCAAAAGTCCATAGCCAGGGGGTCATACACGGAAATCAGGATAGTCAAAAGTCCATAGCCAGGGGGTCATACACGGAAATCCAAAAAAGGGGGTTCTTGAGACAATAGAAGAGAGTTACCGGTATGCAGAGGGAGGAAGGTTCACAGATGGGTTCCAGATGGGTATTCAGAGGCTATGGTCAGCACAAGGAGTATCCAAAACATAGATCAGCAAAGTCCAAACTTCAATGGGGAAGTGTAGCTAAAGGGGAGAGGCCTCCTTTATATACACAAGGAGGCTGGGTAGGATGATCTGCAGGTGATGATAGATTAGAATGCCAGTAATCAAGTCCTGAACTGAACGTGGGGAAAAAAAAACAGAAAAACCAAAACAAAGTCCCGGAATCTGCAAGAATCAGGCAGGACACGGCAAAAAGAAAAACAAAAAGGTGCGTCAGAGGGTCAGGACTGTGACAACACCCAGGTGGCATGACATCACCCCCCTCCTGACGGGTGCACTCCGGGCACCGAAGCCAGAACAGGGGATATGGAGTCCAGATCGTACTTAGAAGCACGTAGAGCCCGCTCAAAATGTCCAGGGCGGTTTAGCGGACCAACGTGCCAGTAGCGGCCCAGAAATTTTTCTTTCAAGAAGTAGTCAACTGGAGTCAGACGAGACATCAAGACTCCTCCAGAGTTCAGGGTAGTGCCTGACCACTTCTAAGTACTCCTCCCGGACCAGCAAGCCAGAGGGCGTCCTGGAGTAGCCTGTAGGGACCGGTTCCGACGTAGGGTATTTCGTGAGAATATAACTACTCGGATCTCGGAAGTCCTCATACAGGGCCACTAGTATAGCCCTTTCAGACCCAGTATCGGGAACAAAGTCACGGGCACAACTCGGCGGAGACTCTATAGTTGCAGGGCTCGGAGGGCCAGCGTCCTTGGTGAGGCTTTGCTGGTTTCTCAGAAGTTTGGCTCGACGGCGGCGGCTACGACCCTTTGGCGGTGACGACTTGGGGACCACTGCTGGGCTCTGCGACGACTCACTGGAAGCGACAGCTGGGCTCGGCGAAGACACTGTGGAAGCGACAGCTGGGCTCGGCGAAGACACTGTGGAAGCGACAGCTGGGCTCGGCGAAGACACTGTGGAAGCGACAGCTGGGCTCTGCGAAGACACTGTGGAAGCGACAGCTGGGCTCTGCGAAGACACTGTGGAAGCGACAGCTGGGCTCTGCGAAGACACTGTGGAAGCGACAGCTGGGCTCTGCGAAGACACTGTGGAAGCGACAGCTGGGCTCTGCGAAGACACTGTGGAAGCGACAGCTGGGCTCTGCGAAGACACTGTGGAAGCGACAGCTGGGCTCTGCGACGACACTGTGGAAGCGACAGCTGGGCTCTGCGAAGCACTGTGGAAGCGACAGCTGGGCTCTGCGAAGACACTGTGGAAGCGACAGCTGGGCTCTGCGAAGACACTGTGGAAGCGACAGCTGGGCTCTGCGAAGACACTGTGGAAGCGACAGCTGGGCTCTGCGACGACAGCGTGGAAGCAACAGCTGGGCTCTGCGACGACAGCGTGGAAGCAACAGCTGGGCTCTGCGACGACAGCGTGGAAGCAACAGCTGGGCTCTGCGACGACAGCGTGGAAGCAACAGCTGGCTCTGCGACGACTCGGTACCAGGGGCCTGAGAAGGCTTAGAGATGGAGGCCTGAGAAGGCTCGGAAATAGAAGCCTGAGAAGGCATAGGGACAGAAGCCTGGGAAGGCATAGGGACAGAAGCCTGGGAAGGCATAGGGACAGAAGCCTGGGAAGGCATAGGGACAGAAGCCTGGGAAGGCATAGGGACAGAAGCCTGGGAAGGCATAGGGACAGAAGCCTGGGAAGGCATAGGGACAGAAGCCTGGGAAGGCATAGGGACAGAGGCCTGAGGAGGCTCGGGGACAGAGGCCTGAGGAGGCTCGGGGACAGAGGCCTGAGGAGGCTCGGGGACAGAGGCTTGAGGAGGCTCGGGGACAGAGGCTTGAGGAGGCTCGGGGACAGAGGCTTGAGGAGGCTCGGGGACAGAAGCCTGAGGAGGCTCACGGACAGAAGCCTGAGATGGCTCACGGACAGAAGCCTGAGATGGCTCACGGACAGAAGCCTGAGATGGCTCACGGACAGAAGCCTGAGATGGCTCACGGACAGAAGCCTGAGATGGCTCACGGACAGAAGCCTGAGATGGCTCACGGACAGAAGCCTGAGATGGCTCACGGACAGAAGCCTGAGATGGCTCACGGACAGAAGCCTGAGATGGCTCACGGACAGAAGCCTGAGATGGCTCACGGACAGAGGCCTGAGAAGGCTTAGAGACGGAGGCCTGAGAAGGCTTACAGACAGGGGCCTGAGAAGGCTTACAGACAGGGGCCTGAGAAGGCTTACAGACAGGGGCCTGAGAAGGCTTACAGACAGGGGCCTGAGAAGGCTTACAGACAGGGGCCTGAGAAGACTCGGGGACAGAGGCCTGAGAAGGCTTGGGGACAGAGGCCTGAGGAGGCTTGGGGACAGAGGCCTGAGAAGGCTTGGGGACAGAGGCCTGAGAAGGCTTAGATACAGAGGCCTAAGAAGGCTCGGGGACAGGAGCCTGAGAAGGCTTAATGACAGGAGCCTGAGAAGGCTTAGTGACAGGAGCCTGAGAAGGCTCAGAGACATAGGCCTGAGAAGGCTGACGGACAGAAGCCTGAGACGGCTTGGATACAGAGGCCTGAGAAGACTCAGAGACAGAAGCCTGAGTTGGCTTGGTGACAGAAGCCTGTGAAGGCTTAGTGACAGGAGCCTGAGAAGGCTTACGGACAGAGGCCTGGGAAGGCTCAGAAACATAGGCCGGAGTAGTGAACGTGGTTCCTATATAGGTGGTCCTCATGCACCCAATGAACCTGCCAGGTTGCCCTCGAGGGTGACGTGCAGTCTCTTTAGGGAATTCCTCTTCTGAATCCACAGAATCCCACTCGTTTGACGAGTAGTTCTCAGAAGCCGATGAGTAACATGAGATACGCCGACTGGAAGGCACTGGAGCGGTAACACAGTTAGCCGTGAGGTGCCGGCTTGGAGTGGTGGGTGTCATACCGGAGGGTAGGACAGACGCTATCTCCATGGGCACCACGGGGTCAGGCTCTGTAGGCACGCTGGGCTCTTCCTCCATCGGTACGGCTGGAACATGTTCTGTGGGCAGGGTGGATTGGGAATCCATAGGTTCAGTTTGGTAGGAATCTTGCTGCACGGTTTCAGGATTTGCGTCCAATGATTCAGCGATGGACCTCTCGGGCAAGGACTTGGCAGGCAAAGCCTTTCTAGGCTTTGGGGGCAAGGAATTGGCAGACAAATTTTCTTTCCTTGATTTCAAGGATGTCTTGTCTCTGACAGGCCATGTCTTCTTCGGCTTGATGGGCAGTGCTTCAGGAGGACTCAAGGGCACTGCTTTGACGGAAGCTGACTTTTTCGACTTAGTGGGGGAAGACCTGGCAACCAAAGTCCTTTTGGTTGACGCTGACTCAGGTGGGGTGCTGGATGGCTTGGGGGGGCGCAGAGGGCAGGCTGATAATTTGTGCTGGTCACTCCCACAGTAGAAGCACAAGTTGTTTGACCTTCTCCTCGCACGCTCCTCCAGGGTTAGGGGTTCTCTGGGCCCCTTTTCAGACACTGGAACTCGCACCTTAGCTGAGATGCCCCTTAAGCCTTTATGCAGGTCAACAAATAACAGATCTACTTGCTGCAAGATTTCTCCATTAACCCCGTCACATACTCTTTTACTGCTTGGCTCACTGCGGGCTCACGGTTTAAAGACTTCCCCATTCTGTCGAGCGGACTTTGCGTGGGTCGCATGTGTGAGCCCAGTGTGCAGTGAGCAGTGATGAAATATGCAAGTTGAGGGGTCAAAAACAAAAATATTTATTAATATACAAAACAGCAAAAAACAATGAATCTGCTTCGCTGAGCACAAAATGGAGGAATAATTCTGAACAGAAAAGATAAAGTCCAAGGCAAGGTATCCGTTAAGGATGAGGCAAACTCGTGGTCAGGGTGGCAAGCAGATATCGAGGGGTACAGAAATCAGGATAGTCAAAAGTCCATAGCCAGGGGGTCATACACGGAAATCAGGATAGTCAAAAGTCCATAGCCAGGGGGTCATACACGGAAATCCAAAAAAGGGGGTTCTTGAGACAATAGAAGAGAGTTACCGGTATGCAGAGGGAGGAAGGTTCACAGATGGGTTCCAGATGTGTATTCAGAGGCTATGGTCAGCACAAGGAGTATCCAAAACATAGATCAGCAAAGTCCAAACTTCAATGGGGAAGTGAAGCTAAAGGGGAGAGGCCTCCTTTATATACACAAGGAGGCTGGGCAGGATGATCTGCAGGTGATGATAGATTAGAATGCCAGTAATCAAGTCCTGAACTGAACGTGGGGAAAAAAAACAGAAAAACCAAAACAAAGTCCCGGAATCTGCAAGAATCAGGCAGGACACGGCAAAAAGAAAAACAAAAAGGTGCGTCAGAGGGTCAGGACCGTGACAACACCCAGGTGGCATGACAGCAACGTATCGGAAGAAACAGAAACTTAGACTGGCCCTAGATCTGCGTCGCCTTGAGCAGCAACACAAGGCGGACCCCACCCCCACCAAACTTACCGCCCTTAATGATGTCAGGAGAGCCTTGAAACAGCTCTTTATGGATGATGTTGCCAAATTTTTAGTGTGGTCTAGGCAAACCTTTTACGAACAGTCCATCAAACTAGATACTCTCCTGGTGAGGAGCCTCAGACCCAAGAGGGACTTATAAACTGGTCTCCTCTGTTAAGACGGGCGACGGGAGGGTGGTTACGACCCCTGACGCTATCTCTGCAGTTTTTACCAATTTTTACAACCGACTCTATAACCACCATTGGGCTCTCGGGGGGGTGACGGACGCACCCTGGACTCGATAGATGACTTCCTGAACTGCACGCCCTTGACAGTCCTCACCCCGAACCAGTCGGCCACCCTCCGCGACCCGATCACCGTGGCGGAGGTTAGTGGGGCACTCGCCGGCCTTAATGGTATGAAAGCCCCCGGACCTGACGGCTTCCATGGGGGGATACTACAAAACCTTTAAGAAGGTCCCGCTCCCCCACGTGACCAGTCTGTTTAACGTGCTGCGTGGGGATACTCACCTACACCCGGACAAGACCTTGGCTGACATTGCGCTTATCCTAAAGGAGGGGAAGGATACCTTGAGACCCGAGAACTTCCGTCCCATTTCCCTCCTTAACTTTGACATTAAACTCTTGGCCAAAATCCTGGCAGATAGATTAAACCCCCTACTACACTCGCTGATACATCCGGACCAGGTCGGCTTCATCCCCGGCCGCGCGTTGTATGAGATTATGCGCCACGGGGCCGACCTGGTCTGGTGGGCGGACTCGACTCGAACACCTTCTCTGCTTCTCTCCCTGGACGCGGAGAATGCCTTCGACAGGGTGGAGTGGCCCTTCCGCTTTCGCCTTTTGGAGCATCTGGGACTGCCCGACAAATTCCTAAACGTAGTACGGGCCCTGTACCAGGATCTGAGAGCTCAGGTTAAACTCCCGGGTGCCCCCGTACCCCCTTCACCATCTCCAATGGCACGCGACAGGGGTGTCCACTGTCTCCGATCCTATCGTGGATACGCCATTCGCCACGAATACGCTGTGTCCCCTTGGGCCCCCAAATGTTCACAGTCTCGGCTTACGCGGACGACATCTTACTCTCCCTGACGGACCCCCTCCAATCCATGATACATCTCCACGACCTCTTGACCTCTTACGAAGCCATTTTGGGATTTAAGGTCAACCTTACAAAATTCCGGGCGAAGCCCTTACACCTTCTACCAGAGGTAGTTGAAGACATTGCCACCCGCTTCCGCATCCTGATTGCAAAGACCACACTCGAGTATCTCGGAGTGTCCCTGACCAGCGACCCCACCCAACTATACGCTGCGCACTATCCACCCATGATACACCAGATTAGGAAGGACTTAGAGGACTGGACTGAGAAGCCGATTTCGTGGATCGGGAGGATCCACTTCGTAAAGATGAACATACTACCCAGACTGCTTTTCTTTTTTCAGGCACGACTGGTTGCGGTTACTAGAAGGGATTTAGCAGTACTCCAGTATTATTGCGCGGCTCAGTTGGCGCAGGTGGTTGCTTGGCATGCGCCAGCGGGGGACAGGCATTGGGTGGCACTGGAGACAGCACTTATCTCCCCTGACCGCCCACATATGTCCTTATGGCTGTCCAAATCTTCGCGTACACTGCCCCGCACAGTTTGCCCGGCGATAACCAATTCTTTGCGCGTCTTTGACCTTGCCTGCGCCAAATTCTCACTAGCAGACACGCCATCGCCTATGACCCCGCTTTACCGCAACCCGGCATTCCCACCAGGGTTGAACCTTTCAGACTTCAGAACTCTGACAGCAGGACCTAGACGCTTCGGTGACGTAATGACTAATGGTAGGTTTGTGACCTTCGCAGACATCTCCGACAGAGCAGTACTTAGACCCTTTGACTATTTCCATTTTTTGCAGCTGCGGCATTTCCTAGACTCGGGGGCCACAGGTCGCATAGCCGCCACCCCTTTGATCTGGTTTGAGAAGCTCTGCTCCACGGCAAGGGTCCCTAGGGGTCTGATTTCCATTATTTGATATGCTCGGGCTCTAGGGAATGGGGCGAATTAGCCATTTGCACACGCTGGGAGACTGATTTCAAGGAGTCACTGACGGGAGACGAATGGGAGGAGATTTGGGAGGCCACGGCAAAGTCATCCATATGTGTCGCCCACCAGGAGCAGTCATTCAAGATGTTATTCCGATGGTACACGACCCCAGTACTCCTCTGCAGGATGGGGAAGACTACCACCGATTTGTGTTGGCAAAACTGCAGGACGCAGGGTACATTTATACATTTGTGGTAGGACTGCCCGAAGGTTCGGGACTACTGGGGTAGGGTGGGTCGTTTGCTGACATTGGTATTTCAAAGACCCGTCCATGTGACTCGATGGGAATGTTTGCTGTCTCGGCCACTGCCTGGCTTCACAAACCCTGAACAGGCCCTACTCCGGTGCATCCTCCTGGCCGCTCGCCGATCCCTGGCTTCTCACTGGCTGTCGGATGTTCTGCCATCAATGCGCCTAGTGAAAGCTAAAGTGTCTGATGTGCGATTTATGAAGGAGCTGACGGCAATCGTACACCAAACCCTTCCCAAATTTGAGAAAACATGGCATCTGTGGGATGATTACATGGGAGTTACACGTTAAATTGTTAAACTCCGGAGTTTAACTTGGTTTATGAGCCCTGGTTGGAAATTATTCCCACTTCTTCCCCCCCCCTTTTTTTTTCTCTCCACCCCTTTTCTCCCCTTGTCTGCCCTCGTCACTGGATGAGGTCATGTCTTGGTACATGCCAATTGATCTCTGTATTTCCATCCACTTGTCGTGATATCTATATTGTACCTTGTTCTGTTTAAAATTTCAAAATAAAGAATTTTAAAAGAAAATAAGAGCTTGGATGAGCACTTTAGTAGAGTCTGGATTAAGAAACGGATGGATGCGTGCAATGTTTTTTAGGTGGAAGTAGCAAGATTTGGTTAGAGACTGAATATGAGGAGTAAAGGATAGATAGGAGTCCAACAGGACCCCGAGGCAACGAGCCCGAGAGGTAGAAGTAATTGTGGCACCATTCACCTGAAGAGAAATTGGTGCAGGAATGGAGATTTTAGAGGGAGGGAAGATGAGAAGTTCAGTTTTCGAGAGGTTGAGAGTTAGGAAATGGGAAGTCATCCAGTCGGAGACAGCCGATGGACCGTGTTACAGCCTGCCTAACACCGGAGGACAGAGATCAAGAGAGGAACGGTAGATTTGGGTGTCATCAGCATAGGGGTCATAATGGAATCCATAGGAAGAGAGGAGTTTGTCCAAAAGAGGCGGTATAGATCAAAAAGAGTAGGGGACCCAGAACAGAGGTACCCCAACTGAAAGAGGAACTGGTGGTGAAGAGACACCAGCGAAGGAGACAGTGAAGGAGTGAAAAGAGAAATGGGAAGAGGACCAAGAAAGCAATGTCACTGAGGCCAAGTTGACGCAGCGTGAGGAGCAGGAGAGGGTGATCAACAGTGTTGAATGCAGCGGAAAGGTCAAGAAGAATAAGGAGGGAGAAGTGACCTTTGGTTTCTGCGGCAGCTAAATCATTAGACCCCTTGGTCAGAGCAGTCTCAGTAGATTGTTGGGAGCGAAAGCTAGACTGGTGTGGATCGAGTAGAGAGTTAGCAGCAAGAAAACTGGTGAGCTGGTTATAGACCAGACGGTCTAAGATTTTGGAGGCAAAGGGGAGCAGAGAGATGGGACAATAGTTCAAGAGGGAGGTAGGATCAAGAGATTGCTTGTTTATAGAATTGCGTGATCAAAGCACGTTTGAATACAGAGGGGAAGATTTCAGAGGAGAGGGAGAGGTTAAAAATATGAGTCAAAGCGGGGACAGTAACTGGTAAGACAGGCCGAATAAGGTGTGGGGGGATAGGATCAAGTGGACAGGTGGCCGGGTAGGAGGACATGAGAAGTTCTGTTACATCCTCCTCCGAGACTAGGAAAAAGGAAGACATAGTAGAAGAGGGGGCAGGGAGTGAGGGAGTCAGAGGGGTAGAAAGGTTAAAGGAGGAGGGCATTGAATGCAGCAGCATTGTTTGTTTTATAAGTAAACGCATATATTGCCTCTGCTGTAGAACAGAAAAAAAATATTTTGCATTTACTTTTTTTTATTTTTACACATTACATGGTCATGTTTGGTATCATAGTATAGACTAGACTCCGACCTTTCCAATGACATCTCACTTAACCTTGCGCGGTGTACATTTCAGGGATGCAGGTTCCAAAGTCCCCCGTCTCTCCTCACTGCAGCGCCACGGTCTAGGTTGTGAATTAAACAATGCGTTGCTTCACCAGATACACACTTGCTTGCAGTATGGTAAATGAGGTGCGTTAGTGCAGCATCACTTTTCACTTTATAATTGTAAACTGAATAATAGTGCCATGTTAGAAAAAAAATAATATTTTTCTCCTTTTTTTTTAATAGATATTTTATTTTTACATAAATCTAACCTGGTTATATTTGGTATCGCTGGAAAGGCTATAAAAGCTGACCTTTCCAATGATACCTCATATGTCTCTCTAGCCCTTAGGGCTCCAGAGATACAGTGGGCTAAAGTGTTGCAAATTGTAAAATTCCCCCCCTTCTGAATATCCTGTGTATTTACCCTGTTTATGATTAAAATGTACCCCCCTTTTAAACACTACTCAATTTGTAGTTGTTTTTACCAGATTTTTTGCGTATTTTCAATAGCATCTCCTTAATCACCTGCTCGAGACAACTGAAAGCTGCCAAAGAGGTGGAGGTGCCCACCGAATGAGGTGTACCACATGCCATAGAGTTGAGCCTGGATTAATAAGGCTCCACCATCGGTGAGTGAGACCACTTTTTTAACCCTGTATTCATCTGTCTTATCAAGTTACGCTATGGGAGCCATGCTTCTCCCCCTCTCTTTGCATTTGAGGTGAACAAGGAATCCAAAGAAGGGAAGTGGCCACTCTTTATTTGGCCCAGTGCACTTCGAACCAGAGCCTGGATATTGTAGGCTCTGGAAAGCGTAAGTGCACCTTTTTCCCGTTAAAAACCTTAGTCAGAGTGTTCAGACAATACTGCACTATTACTCTCTCTTTTTCTCCCATCTTTTCCATTGTGAGGATCAGGAACATACTAGGACCTTAAGGAGAAGATACCCTACCTGGATACCCACATAGGCCTGGACGGTATAAGTGAGGGATATATACAGATTTCTTTATTTTTCACAAGAGCACATGTTTTTTTCTGTGTGCACCTTAAATTTGCGCTCATACATTTTGAAAGACTGTTTATCACTTTTGTTCTTCTATGGACTTTATTTTTTATGGACTTCCTCTTTTGAGGATTTTTTTATGAACCTTTTATAGTCTTTTTATGAATTGTTTTTAGAGGTTTTTACTATATAGACACTGTTGCACTTTTTTTCTTTGTTATTTGGTAACACCAGCCTACTCAGCCACTGCAATAAATGCTTAATTGTTTGCACTTTGCACAACATTAGCTTGTTCCGATACATGGTAGCACTTTATCACCGGTCATTCCGACTGTGCACATATCCCTCGTTGAATATAGGGATTTACTGTTTTTTTAGGACCCATCCCTATGTTGCACTGTCACTTTAAGCTGTTCGCCACAAGTATTGAATATATCTCTGCGAGTTCCTATTTAAACGTATATTCAGACCCTTTGCGCCACTAGAGTACCCTCTGTCTTTCTACCTCTTTCCAAACACATTTCTGTCGAGGTTTTGTGTCTTTCTCCTAGTAGGCTGCATCTATAAAACTAATCTCAGCTTTACTTAAACCTAGTAGGCTTGTGCACCGATTTTTTTTTCGGTTCGATTGTTCGGATTTTTAAACTTTTCGATTCGGCTCGTTTCGACCGATTTCGGTTTCGATTTGATTCGGTTCGACCTGTTTTTCGGGTACTTTTTTTTTCGGAATTTCGACCATTTTTCGTATTTTCGTGTCACTGTGCTCGGTTTTTGTATCGACTTTTCGTTTTTTCGAAATATTTTCGTTTTTCAGAAAATTTTCGTTTTTACAAAATTTTCGTTTTTACAAAATTTTCGTTTTTACAAAATTTTCGTTTTTCGGAAAATTTTCGTTTTTCGGAATTGCACATTTTTCGGCATATCGACCATTTTTCGTATTTTTCGTGTCATTTTGCCCGTTTTTTGTATCGACTTTTCGTTTTTTCGAAAAATTTCCTTTTTTCCAAAAATGTTCGTTTTTCGGAAAATTTTCGTTTTTCGGAAAATTTTCGTTTTTCGGAAAATTTTCGTTTTTCGGAAAATTTTCGTTTTTCGGAACATCTGTTCTCCTCGTTTGCCACATTTCAAGCCCATTCGAAAAATCCGAAAATATTTCGTTTCGGCTCGGAAAACATTTCGGATCTGAACTTTTCGGATCTAAAAGTTTTCGGAAATTCGGCCGCATCCGAAAACACGAATCGGGAAATTTCGTGAAAATTCCGAAAATCCGAAACCCGAAACGCACATCCCTAAAACCTAGCGCCTCCACTGTACCACCCCAGTTTATATATGCTGGAAGACCGGTGTAGAGAAGATGCTGCACGGAACGGCGCAGCCATTGCTGAATTGGGCTGTGCGTTATTGGAGGCGCATGCTGCAGCAGGAGAGGAACAGGTAGAACAGGCTAATCCTGCTAGGGTTACTGTTCCCAGGGTATTCCTGCAAAGGGTTACCCTGGAGAACCTGAGTGACCGCCAAATCCTCAAGAAATTTTGGCTGTCCCGTGAGGCCATCCTTGCTTTATACCGGCGCTTAAGCCAGGATCTGGAGCTGCTGAGTGTTAGGTCTGAACGGCTCTCCTTTTCCATCTCCATTCTCCACGTGTGCCCCCATCTCCGTTACCTGTCAGGATTTGCTGTACCCAGGCATTGATGAGCACGCGCTTGTGCAAAATGAGACACAGACACAACTTGCCATGTCCTTCAAACTGAAAACTGTATTCATCAACAGTCAGGAGTATATATGCCTTTTACATACAAAATGGAGGAGCTGATGTGATAACCAATCAGAGACTTCCACGTGTACACAATGTCACAGAGAAGCAGGTTATAAGGAATTTGCCTCAGGGTATTGCCGGGTGGGGTCTCCCATACAGTAACAGGCACAAGGGGGTTGGGACAGGTGGCCTGAGGACAATTGGGGGAGAAGCACACAATGAATTGAAGATTTCAATTGCTTATAATTTTGGATATAAAATCCCTTACAATCCCTTCTTTTGTCACAAAAAGTGACAACCAATAAAAACAAAATATAAGGTGAGAATAGTGTCAATGGGATAGTTCACTCGGGGTCTTCCCATACAAATCATTCGTGGGTCCAAAGGACCGTCGGCTTCCCTTCCAGAACACTGAGTGGAAGGGGTCATTCTATTCCTGGGCTGGTGAAGTTGTTTAGCGGTCTTGTACCATTTTGCCAAACACTCGTTCCAGTCAGATTCTGGGGAGGAGGTTGGGATTAGTCAAGGGTCCTTTTCAAGGTGTCTTCCGCAAGTGGTTAGGGCCCTCACCTCACAGACCAAGGAATATATCCATTTCCCCACCGACCGGGCCTCGTGGAACAAGCTTAAACTTGACTTTTTCCAAGTAGCAGGTTTTGCAAAGGTCCTTGGAGCGATTGACTGCACTCATGTTGCACTGCGTCGGCCTACAAACTGCGACGAACTATACAGGAATAGGAAGCAATTCCATTCCTTGAATGTCCAAGTGGTTTGTGATGCTGATCAGCGCATCATGAGTGTCCGGGCTGGAAACCCTGGCTCCTTCCACGACTCCCGGATTTTGCAGGAGTCCAGCCTGGCCACCCTCTTTGAAGAAGGACAAATGCCGGACAGCTGGCTCCTCGGTAAGTCCCAGATTAAATTATGACATTAGTGTTTATCCATACTTAAACATTTGCTAGTAAGATTAATATTTTGTATTGTGTTCTGTCTTTTAGGTGACAAGGGATATGCGTGTCAGCCTTGACTCCTGGCTCCGCTCCGGAATCCACAAACTCCTGCAGAGGTGCACTACAACAGTGCCCACTGTGCTACCCGAAATGTTATAGAGCGCACCTTCGGGGTTCTAAAGTCCAGGTTTCTATGCCTGGACAAGTCTGGTGGGTACCTGTTGTATCCTCCAATTTAAGGCAGCCGATATCGTTGTTGCATGCTGTATATTGCATAACGTAGCTTTAATGCATCGTGCGCCCGTTATCCGCAATGCCGATATAGCACCTGAGGACGATATACACCCTGTGGCTGAGGATGTGGATCCCAGTGACTGTGGTCCCGTGGTGAGGGTGAATCTCATCGCTACCCACTTCCGTGTAAGTTATGTTTCATTATCATATATTAACACAATCCATATGATTATTCATGTTGTATTAATGTGTCATTTTTTTTCCTGTATTTTTTTTAGCAGAACGCACCTTGAAAACGATGCTGCTACCTGTTCATCTCCTGCCACAGGCCAATATGGGTGTCATCCATTTGTATATAGTGTAAGTGTAGCGCCGATGGACTACATCTCCCGGCATGCCTAGCGCCGGGAGATGCAGGAAGTGTGCAAGGAAAGCCCCAACGGCGGGCGCAAGGAGCCGGCTCGCGAAGAGAAAGCCGTTTTTTTTGGCGGGAGTTTTTGAAAATAAACGGACAAGGAGGGAGGGAGCCGGAGAGAGAGGAGAGAAGCACGCAGAGGAGGGGAGAAGAGGAAAACGGGGAAAAGCGGAGGACGCGGACCGGGGACCCGGCCACGGACACCGAAACGGCTGTGAGGCTGCACAGTCCGAAGATCGGAAGGCTACAAGCCGGAGGGACCAGCACGAAGCACAGGGTGCGGACGCGCGCCTGGGAGAGAGAGCCGGATCACCGTCTGAGGAGCCAGAGGACCGACTCAGAGGCTGGAAAGGCTGACTGGGGAGGCTGGGACCCGTGTCGCCCGAGCGTCTGGAAGGGTGAGAGGCCTGCATAGGCCACAGCGCAGTACATCACCGCACTTCCGTTACTGCATAGACCGTAGCGCAGTACAAACCCACAAACCCCGAAAACTGCATAGACCACAGCGTAGTACAACCTGCAAATGCTACATACTGCATAGACCATAGTGCAGTACGATACCGCATCTCTGCCACACTGCATAGACCATAGCGGGGTACAACACCGCATTTTCTGCAACAAGGGCCCCAACGGTTGGGACTTACATTTCTTTTGAAGAGATCTCTAGTGACCGAGACTGTTTTTTTCAAGATTGTGCACGAAGAGTATTTTGATTTTTTTTCTTTTTTTCCCCCTGATATTTTATATTTTTGCTGGCCAGCGCGACCGCTACACTCACATGCACACCTACACTTTGGGGTGTTTGGGGAGGGTTATTCGGGGTTGGGATTAATGGATACGGTGAGGAAGAGTTACATTCCTATGTTATCTATATGTATATGTGTATGTTAGAGAGGAACATTGCTATTTAGCTTTCTACTCGGGATCGAGGGAGTATTTGTTAAAGTTGTGTTATATGTACTGTATTATTATTTATCCCCCCTTGCATTATTGTCCCACCCCTGTATGTGCATTTTATTTACCCTGCCTTTTTCCCCGTTCACTGGGAACAGTAAACGCACCAAATCTTTAACCCCATCCACCTGTGTCGCGTCCGTTATTTCTCTTGCCATGGGGAGACGAGCCAAAATTGTTTTAATATTTTAAGCGGCTCCTTCGGGGGTGAGCGCTACACGTGGGGGCTCGTCCGGGATTCGTCTCTAAAAATACCGTTCTTTTTGGCGAGAGAAAAATGGACGCGGACACTGCCGCTGGATGGTGTAGACAGCGAGATAGCGAGTTGGCCTCAAGTGTTGTGTTAGAGATTCCCACAGGCACATGGGAACAGGAAAGAATTTGTCAAGCTATACGAGCGTTGGCGCAGACGCACCGAGGAGGAATAAAAGACGTGAGGAGATACCAAGACGTTGCACAGACGCACGTATTATTTGAGTGGAGGGGAGGTATCCCAGACTGTTTCCAAAAAGAGAGCATAACCATAGCGGAAGGAATGGAAGCCAAAATATACAGACCCAGAGTGCCGAAACTAGAGTACGCGGAAGCAGGAACACCGGGACAGATGGCCGTCATAGGGCCAGAGTTTGTCAGAGCCATCGGTGAATTACTAGAAAAAAGCCGAAGAAACGACCCCACCGGTTAATTTTAATTACAGGCGTCTGAGAATTTTTTCAGGAAACACCCCAACACCGGCAGGAGAGGAAACCTATGACGAATGGGTGGAGCAGGCGACGCAAGCCATGGATGAATGGGATATCCCAGAGTCCCAAAGGAAACAAAGACTAACGGAAAGTCTGAGAGGACCCGCGTCCGAGGCCGTCAGAAATTTAAAGGCAAGTCAACGGGATTGCACGGCTTTAGATTATCTGAATATCCTGCAGGAGGTGTTTGGGCAGACCGAGAAAGTAGCAGAATTATTTTTTTTATATGAACACACCTACCAACAGAAAGGAGAAAAAATGACCGAGTACATGGGGCGGTTGGACCGAATTTTACACCGCATATTACTGAAGAAAGGAGTTGATCCAGAGAAGATTGATGGAATCCGCATGCAGCAAGTTTTAAGGGGCGCTCAACCTTTAGATCCAGTGATGCTTAAGTTAAGGGCAAAAGGAAACAACCAAGAACTAAAGTATCTGGAACTAATCCGAACGGTCCGAGAGGAGGAAGCACTATTGGAAGAGAAGTCGTCGAAAAGTGGAGTAAAGGTGCACACCCAACAGGCACGGCCCAGGGAGTGCACGCTATGGGATGAAGAATCCAGCGACACTTACGGCTCCGAGATAGAAGGACGGGACCCCTCTCCGACCCCCCGAGCGATGGAGGTTATCACTAGCGAACCTTTTCCCCGGCAGCATACGGACCTGAAAAAGGCCATCCAACAAATACAAGAAACTCAAACAAGAATGCAGCAGACTCAGTCAGAATGGAGTCAAGTCTTGTTAAAGGTGATTGAAACCCAAGCAGCATTACAGAAGGCCTTCATGGAAAAAGGCACCGGAAACGCGACCATGGCGTCCGGTCAGACCCCCGTGTCAAAATTCACCGGGACCAATCCGTCGGCAGAGTTGGCGGGGAGGAAGTGTTTCAGGTGTGGCGAGATGGGTCACTTTCGGGCACAGTGCCAGAAGCCAAAGACAGAAACCTCCCCCGAAACAGAACTAGCTCAGATCATAAAGAAGCTGTTCTCCGCCACGTCGGCGGGAAACGCCATGGGGCCCCAGTAGAGGAGCAGCTGGGGCGCCCCGAAGACACCGAGAGCTCCAGGACCGTCACGTGGGTAGACAGGACAAGTGAAACGAGCAACCCCGCGATCACTGAGCTTGTCGGGACGGACCCCGCGGTCCCCCCGGAACCAGAAGCCCCTCAGAAGAAGGAAAGAACCCGCTCAAAGGCGAACCGAAGTCGTAAGAAAATAAGAGTGAAAAGGACGGGACCGAAACCCTGCTCTACGTCAGCAGAAATCCCGAAGCACCTAATAGGGCCTTCCCGTAGTTCCGATCAGAGTCGAGGGAATCTATACAAAGGCCTTGCTGGACTCTGGGGCACAGGTGACCCTTCTATACCGCGACTTTTATGAGAAGCACCTGAAGCACTTGCCCCTGAAAGCTTTGAAGGATCTGGAGATATGGGGCATTGGGACGGAAAGTCTCCCGTACGACGGGTATCTGCAGGTGAAGCTAGACCTGGGACCCGAAGTCACCGGACAGCCCAGAAGTTGCGAGGCTTTGGCCATTGTGTGTCCTCGGCCTACAGGAGACCATCGAGGATCCATGATCGTGGGGACGAACACGGACCTGGTGCGGCGCCTTCTAACTCCTTTGACTCTGGAAGAAGGTCCCATTGGGGAATTACACCCCCTGTTGCGTCCCGTCTACAATAAGATGATTGAAGAACAGCAAGCACCGACCGAAGTAGGGCGTGTGTGGAGGCTGAGAGGGCCTCGGAAGGTTTTGCAAGTCGGAGAAGTAGCCCGCCTGCAGGTATCCGTCCGAACGAATGGACTGCCGACGGGGCCGTACGTCTTGCTGGAAACTGATCCTATCAAAGGGGGTGAAGTGGGCTTGGAAATAGTCCCCGAGGTAATACCCACGAAGATGTTGCAGCAAACTAGCGGAAGGGTCTCCGTTGATGTGTGCAATGTATCAACCTCACCGGTCGTCCTGAAGGCTCGGACACCCATTGGACAGGTGGCGTCCGCCAAGCCTCTGCTCCCTAACCCGTCTGGGGGAGTGAAGGGGGACAGGACATCCCGGAAGAAAACTTTTTCCCGAAGAACGCTCCCATCTCCGAAGAGTGGAAGAGGCGCCTTCAGGCTCAAGTGCTGAAGTGGAAGGAGTTATTTTCCAGGGATGAGTTCGACGTGGGGTTGGCAAAGAGCACCGAACACCGTATCCGATTGCATGAAGACAAGCCGTTCCGGGAGAGGTCCAGGCGAGTCCCGCTGGGGGACTTGGACGACTTGAGGGAGCAGCTGAACGAACTGCAACGGACAAAGGTGATCAAAGAGTCCAGAAGTCCCTACGCCTCGCCGATCGTGCTGGTCCGAAAGAAGAACGGCTCCATCCGGCTGTGTATCGACTACCGTACCCTAAACCAGCGAACCATCCCAGACCAGTACGCCACCCCTCGAATAGAGGACGCCTTACAGTGCCTGTCAGGGGCGAAGTGGTTCAGCGTGCTGGACCTTCGGAGTGGCTACCACCAAATACCCATGCACCCAGATGACAGAGAGAAAACGGCATTCATATGCCCGCTGGGGTTCTTCGAATTCAATCGGATGCCCCAGGGCCTCACTGGGGCACCCGCTACCTTCCAGCGATTGATGGAGAAGACCGTGGGAGATATGAACTTGATAGAGGTACTTGTGTACCTGGATGATATCATTGTTTTCGGAAAAACCCTGGAGGAACACGAACAGAGACTGGAGAAAGTACTGAAGAGACTCCATGAAGAGGGGTTGAAGCTGTCGCTGGAAAAGTGTCAGTTCTGCCTACCCTCGGTGACTTACTTGGGACACGTAGTCTCGGCGGAGGGCGTTTCCACGGATCCACGGAAGTTGGAGGCGGTGACGTCATGGCCTAGACCGCGGACGGTCACGGAAGTAAGGTCATTTCTGGGGTTCTGTTCATACTACAGAAGGTTCGTGGAGGGGTTCGCCAAAATTTCGAAACCACTGAACGAACTTCTACAGAACAAAGAGACACAAGTGGAATCGAAGGCTCCGAGTCAGGGGACGCCGGCCTTCGGGCAGAGGAAGGCTAAAGAGTCAGTGCAAGAGGAGTGGACTGAAGGATGTGAAGATTCCTTCCGAAAGTTAAAAGAGAGTCTGACCAGAGCGCCTGTTCTAGCGTACGCAGATCAAAAAAGCCGTACGAGTTACACGTGGACGCCAGCAGAGAGGGTTTGGGAGGGGTCCTGTACCAAGAGCATGACGATCTGCTGCGGCCCGTAGCCTACGTGAGCCGGAGTCTCACACCATCGGAACGAAACTACCCAACTCACAAGCTGGAGTTCCTAGCGTTGAAGTGGGCCGTGGTGGACAAACTCAAGGACTATTTATATGGAGCTGAGTTTGTAATAAAGACCGACAATAACCCACTGACATACATCCTCACCACGGCAAAGTTAGATGCAACCGGACATCGGTGGCTGGCTGCGTTATCCGGATTCCAGTTCAGCCTGAAGTACCGACCGGGAGTGAACAACAGGGACGCAGACGCTCTGTCTCGGAGACCCCATCATACAGAATGGACTCAGCTGACTCCAGACGGGGTGCAGGCCGTGTGTCGAGGGGTCGAACGGGGAGGGGGCGTAGCCGGAGCCGAGGCAATCGGAATCAGGGCTGGGGCTGTTCCCGAACTCTACTGCAACCTCACCCAACTCAAGGACACGGATTTACCGGCACTCTCAAGGAAAGACTTACGAGGCGACCAAGCCGAAGATCCCCTCATCGCTTTAGTTGGGAAAGCCTTGAAAGAAGACAAGCGGGAACTTTTGCAGACGAGTCGTCTGGAAGGGGCCCAACTGGCTTACAGAGAGTGGGAAAGATTGACTATACAAGAGGGGGTGGTATACCGTAGAGCACCGTCTTCTGATCACGAGGAAGTCACGCAACTGTTCCTCCCTGAGAAGCACCGGGAAAAGGTGTTGGAGTCACTGCATGACAATCACGGGCATTTGGGTGTGGAGAAAACCTTCAAGTTAGTGCGAGACCGCTTCTACTGGCCGGGAATGAAGGCTGAAGTGGAGGGGTATTGTCGTTCGTGCCTCAGATGTATCCAACGGAAGACCCTGCCCGCCCGAGCCGCGCCTATGGGACACCTACAGAGCCAAGGCCCCATGGACTTGGTGTGTATAGACTTTCTATGCCTAGAGCCCGATACAAGTGGCCAGGGAAACATCCTGGTAGTAACCGACCATTTTACGCGTTACGCCCAAGCCTTCCCCACCAAGGATCAACGCGCTCACACGGTGGCGAAGGTGTTGATGGAAAAAATTTTTTGTCCATTACGGTCTGCCGAAGAGGATCCATTCCGACCAGGGTCGGGATTTCGAGGGAAAACTAGTGGGACAGCTACTACACTCACTTGGCATCCAGAAGACTCGAACAACCCCGTACCACCCGCAAGGTGACGCCTTACCCGAGAGATTCAATCGGACATTGCTAAACATGTTAGGGACACTGTCCGTCCGAGAGAAGCAGAGTTGGAGCCGACAAGTAGCCACACTGGTGCACGCCTATAACAGCACCAAGAACGACTCCACAGGGTACTCGCCTTACCGGTTAATGTTCGGAAGAGAGGCTCGGCTGCCGGTTGACCTGGCGTTTGGGGTAGCGCCCGACGGAACGTCTGGAAGTTCACACAAAGGATATGTGGATCGACTTCGGAAGAACTTGGCCTCCGCGTTCGAGCATGCCCGTCAGACTTCAGGAAGTAGGGAACTGCGGAACAAGAAAAACTACGACCTGCGGGTCCGACTGCATGATCTACAGCCCGGCGATCGGGTTTTGTTAAAGAATCTGGGCGTGGCTGCCCGACACAAGTTGGCCGACCGATGGAGCTCGCAAATTTACCTAATCTGCAAGCAGCTGCCGGGACTGCCGGTCTACCAGATCCGACCCGAGGGTCGAGCAGGCCCGCTTAAGAATTGGCACAGGAATCACCTGTTACCACTGGGAGAAGCAGTGAGGATCCCAATCGGGGAGCAAGCCCTCGCACCGGGTCTCCCTGGGCCCTGTCCAGCTCCCCGCACCAGGTCTCAGCAGGCCCGGGGAGGGGACGCCGGCGAAGACGACAGCGATGAGGGGAGTCTCTGCCTTGAGTGGATATGGCCGTCGAGTTCGTTGGCGACTGAGGATTCAACATCTTCGCTCACGATATCGAAGACCGCAGAGGTCCCGAACTGGGACGAAACCCCTCCACCTACCCTGCCTTTGGGGACCCTACCTCCCCACCACTGGCCTTCGCAGGCCTGGGAGGTAGGCACAGGCGAAGGGGACAGTGGAGGAGGGAGTGGCCGTCAGGCTCAAGGGCTGTCGCAGGAGCCGGACGGGACTCGTTGGGTTTGGGGAACTCGGGAGAGCAACTTGCGGCCTGAAGCTCCCGAGTTCCGCCTGGAAGACACCCATGTCGAGGTGGACTCCCCTGAAGAAGAAGACGTTCGATCGGAACATGACTCCATGCCCTCGCTGGAAGGGTCCTACGAGGATGAAGAGGAAGTGACAACGTGTGGGGATCAACCAGGTGAATTTCACGAAGTGGGAAGAGAGGACACTTTTGAGTCTGTTGAAGGTCTGCTCAATGGAGGATCGACAGAGCCAGGAGGCTCCATCGAGGGGGTCGGTACTCCGTCTGTTGAGGGTCTGTCCGACAGGAGATCAACGGAGCCTAGAGGCTCCACCAGGGGAGAAGAAACCCTCACGCCTAGTGAGGGCCTACCCGACCAAGAGCTAGTCATGCCAAAACGCTCTGTTCGGCTCTCCAAGAAGGCTCACCTACGACTCATCAGGACGCTGTACGGAAGAGGCTGTGACCACCGTGACAAGAGTGCCCAAAGTGTCCGCTATGTTAGTAGAGGCCATAGAATTGTTAGAACGTTTGGAGAAAGTATATGTAAAGTTGGGTTATGTCAAGGAGGGAAGTGTAACTAGCACACATGTACGCACTCATACACACGCTGCACCTCCTTGGAGAGACCCAAGGATTCTAGAGGGGGGAGAGTGTAGCGCCGATGGACTACATCTCCCGGCATGCCTAGCGCCGGGAGATGCAGGAAGTGTGCAAGGAAAGCCCCAACGGCGGGCGCAAGGAGCCGGCTCGCGAAGAGAAAGCCGTTTTTTTTTGCGGGAGTTTTTGAAAATAAACGGACAAGGAGGGAGGGAGCCGGAGAGAGAGGAGAGAAGCACGCAGAGGAGGGGAGAAGAGGAAAACGGGGAAAAGCGGAGGACGCGGACCGGGGACCCGGCCACGGACACCGAAACGGCTGTGAGGCTGCACAGTCCGAAGATCGGAAGGCTACAAGCCGGAGGGACCAGCACGAAGCACAGGGTGCGGACGCGCGCCTGGGAGAGAGAGCCGGATCACCGTCTGAGGAGCCAGAGGACCGACTCAGAGGCTGGAAAGGCTGACTGGGGAGGCTGGGACCCGTGTCGCCCGAGCGTCTGGAAGGGTGAGAGGCCTGCATAGGCCACAGCGCAGTACATCACCGCACTTCCGTTACTGCATAGACCGTAGCGCAGTACAAACCCACAAACCCCGAAAACTGCATAGACCACAGCGCAGTACAACCTGCAAATGCTACATACTGCATAGACCATAGTGCAGTACGATACCGCATCTCTGCCACCACTGCATAGACCATAGCGGGGTACAACACCGCATTTTCTGCAACAAGGGCCCCAACGGTTGGGACTTACATTTCTTTTGAAGAGATCTCTAGTGACCGAGACTGTTTTTTTCAAGATTGTGCACGAAGAGTATTTTGATTTTTTTTCTTTTTTTTTCCCCCTGATATATTTATATTTTTGCTGGCCAGCGCGACCGCTACACTCACATGCACACCTACACTTTGGGGTGTTTGGGGAGGGTTATTCGGGGTTGGGATTAATGGATACGGTGAGGAAGAGTTACATTCCTATGTTATCTATATGTATATGTGTATGTTAGAGAGGAACATTGCTATTTAGCTTTCTACTCGGGATCGAGGGAGTATTTGTTAAAGTTGTGTTATATGTACTGTATTATTATTTATCCCCCCTTGCATTATTGTCCCACCCCTGTATGTGCATTTTATTTACCCTGCCTTTTTCCCCGTTCACTGGGAACAGTAAACGCACCAAATCTTTAACCCCATCCACCTGTGTCGCGTCCGTTATTTCTCTTGCCATGGGGAGACGAGCCCAAATTGTTTTAATATTTTAAGCGGCTCCTTCGGGGGTGAGCGCTACATACATGTGCCCATAAATGATTTACCATAGTTAATCTTTCCCTTTTAACATTTCCTCATTGACCTCCTCTGTCTTTGTCGCCAGCAGTTATTGTATGTGTTTTGATTAATGTTCTTCATTGACTGGGTGGAAATCCCTCCCTGAATGGCCAACAAACTCCATAAAGAACTGCAATGTTTCAAGATATTACTTCATCAATTGTCAAATTATAATTGTCATGATATTAACCCATTTGTCCATCTATCCTTATATCCTACTGCAGATGTTTCATTTCTTTAATTTGTTGATGATCGGCGTGTCACGCTCCCAGCAAGATGGGCTGCCAGAGGACCTTAAGTGGACCTACAGCCACACATTACATGTTCAGACATCAGGTACAAGCTTCTCCCATTCCAGTGTATGTTGTACGTGACTGTAACCAACTGTGTACCTGTACATTTAACACTCAGATATCCTTCCCTTGTCATTTCTGTCTCTGTCCCACTGCGGATGTTTAATTTCTTTAATTTGTCGATGGGTTGCCAGAGGACCTCTAGTGGACCTATGGCCACACATGATATGTTCAGACATCAGGTACAAGCTTCTCCCATTCCAGTGTATGTTGTACGTGACTGTTACCAACTGTGTACCTGTGCATTTAACCCTCAGATATCCTTCCCTTGTGATTTCTGTCTCTGTCCCACTGCAGATGTTTCATTTCTTTTATTTGTCGATGATCGGCGTGTCAGGCTCCCAGCAAGATGGGCTGCCAGATGACCTTTAGTGGACCTACGGCTACACATGACATGTTCAGACATCAGGTACAAGCTTCTCCCATTCCAGTGTATGTTGTACGTGACTGTAACCAACTGTGTACTTGCGCATTTAACCCTCAGATATCCTTCCCTTGTCATTTCTGTCTCTCCCACTGCAGATGCTCGTGGACATTATTGCTGGTAGACTCGTCGACCTCCATGAATGACAACCTATTTTATGTGTATGTCCGATTATTATCATTTACAAATTGTGTACATAAGTTGTATAATTGTTAATATTTTTTGGTGGCAAATGACATGTGTATGTACCAACCGCAGTTGATTAAAAAAATGTTAATACAGTTTGTTTACCTACAAAACCCTGTTTCTGTAGTACATTGATAGAAATTTTTTTTTGATTAAATGATTGTTATTAATGTGCCAGGGTGAAAATGGCAACCCCCCCCCCCCCCACTGGCTTGAATTTTGAGGTATAATAAAAAAAATTGTGTGTGTTTTTAAATAGTTTTTTATGAAAATATAACTTTTTAACATCAACAAGGGGATAGCGGTACATTGCTGGGAAGAACTTTCGCGTCGGAGGAGAAGGAGGTTCGGGGCTACGAAAGGAACCAGCAAAACCGGACAGTAAACATAAACTTGTACCAACTAACTACTAAATAAACTACATCAGCTGCCGAACTACTAGTCTTGGAACATGCTGAATAAGAGCCTCATGACGCAGCCGTCTTTCGTCAGAGGACATTATTCATCATGTTCCGGACTTTCGTCCTGCTGAGTTTGCTCTTCACGGAGTGGATCTAGCAATCACTGGGGTGTAGTGCCCAGCATCCCAGCGCCAACTACTGACATGATGTCAACCATCCGGCTGATTAAATCGCACAATCGGGGCAAATCGCGGGTGCGAAGGGCCCTCACCTCAGCGATCAGCAGATCCAAACGTGACACAATATCAGCTTGGTGCGGATTGTGTTGGCCTATGGCTTGCCGGTCCCTCTCTAGCACCTCAGCTGAGTGGGCTCTTCCGCTGCCTCACTCAGCTGAGATGCTACGCTGGCCAGGGCAGGAGGCTGGGTGGGCGAGGATCCGGGCTCGGACACAGGTCCTGGCGCTGGTGCTACGGTGTACTCAGCAGGGGAATCCACCATTGAGCGGACGATCTCCGACTCCTCAAGAGTCGACCCTGTGGAAAATCACAGAACGTTGTGTGTGTCTACAGATGTGACATGACAATGCTAGTCTGCAGTGCCTTGCGTACAAAGTGCTGCTGTTTAGCATTGTACAGCCATGTGTCTCAGAACACAATTCGTGATGTGGATGTGTAAACACTTACCCTCAATGGTGGATTCCGGGGAAGACACAGCGCCAGGAACGTGGTGGGATGGACCAGCATGGTCATCGTCAATCAAGGTGGGATGTGCTGTGAGAAGAAATAAATGTCATTAGAAAAACTTAAATGGAATATTAATGATAGCTGTTAGTAAATAGGACAAATATTACATATGCACAACATGAACACTTTAACAGGATAAAGTGGCCAGGCTGTGTATACTTGACCCCTTTAACCCTTGTCACAACCATACTGATACTTCATCTTTCAATAGCACAGATGTGTGAATCCTCATACACCACAGGCGCCCATTGTTTGTGCATGATTGAAGATTAACACACTTGTCCAACCTGAGTGCAGGAGGACACATCATGGAAAGGTGTTAGTTCAAGGAAAATTATCTCGGTTATTGAAAGAGAATCGAAACTCACCGCACGTTCGGTGACTTTTCGTTCTCTTCAATTTGGCACGATTTGGCGATCCTATTTCGGCGACCCTGCGGTGTATTCAGCAAGCACCACAGGGCCACCATAATGAAAGGAAAGTCGCTGAAAACTTGAGGAAAACTCACCGCAAAACGAGGGCGAACGCACGCCGAAACCCACAAAAACTGCTGGATTAACACACCGGAAACGCCGGAAAAACCCAAGCAGAAGTTGATTACACGCAGAGCAACCGCCAGAAAAAGCCGACACCGCAGACGATGGAGGTGAAGAAGTAAAAAAAAACGTACGCTTGAATGTTTGAAAGTGAAACGCTGTTTGCAAAGAAACTACTGAGCGAAAATGTCAGAAATTTACATATGAGGTCCAATGAATGATAATGAAACGGGCTGTTACAGAAAAGATAAAAAAGTATTTAAAAAAAAAGGAATAAAAAGGTTGCTAAACAATCCTGAAAAATGCCTAAAAGGCACTAATAAATCTACAAATAAAGAGACTTTTTACTGCAAAATATTATAATGGACGGTTTATCAGATATTGGATTAAAACTGGAAAAAATTTAACATTTAAGGCTATGGGATTCACCTGAATAAACCTGCCGAATTAAACCACTGAATGGCATGGCATTTTGGGAACCTTTCACTGCTGGCTTGTGCTCTCTGGACGGCTGAAGCATTGCTTTTTAATGTGGATTCACTGCCCTTGAACAGTCACCGAACAGCCACCGTATTTGCAGACAATTTGCCAGTAGCAGGCGAATTGCCTGCTCTCTGGATAGCCGAAAGGCCAGGAAAGGTAACCGAACGCTGAATTTCAGCGTTTGGTTACCTTTCTCCAGCAATTCAGATCTCTTTGAATAACCCTGTATGTTGGGACACAGTCATGGGGATCCAATGGGCTTGTGAAACATCTGATACCATTCACCACATAATGTATGGAACATTAGCTCCAAATCAATGCCAGCTCTAACAGCTAAACGGTCTTGTTCAACGAGCAAATGAATTCCATCCAAACTGTAACCTCCCTGGTGCTCGAATTCCAAAATATATCAAATGTCAGAAACGTTGCATTTTTTATCCCCTAGTGATTTCCTGTGTGGCTCAGTGTTACATTTCATAGCAGAAAGAGGTAATGTAGAGCCACACTCTGCCTGGATACATACCCGTCCCTTCTACTACCTCGCTGTCCCCTCCAGCTGATTGTGGTGTCGGGCTTCCAGTTTTCCTTCTTGCAAGAAGGGAACCAGGACATCGTGATTGGCTGGAGGGGACGACAAGGTAGCACAGGAACATGTATGTATGTGTTAAGCCACCCCCAATGGCCAAAAGTCACCAGCTGTTAAAGTGTTCATTTATAAGGAGTGTTTGAGAAGTGAACCTTACAAGACACCAGGGAAGTCAGCCGCTCCGCCAGGGTCTGCTGAGGATCCACAGCTGCAACTTCCTGGGGTACCGGTGCGGGCGCAGGTTGCGAAATACCTGCCTCCGATGCCCCTGATGCTGTTATACGACAGATGATAAAAACCTTTGTTAGAAATGCACAATTTGAAGAAGAAAAATCCTAACATGAACATGTTTCTAAGACCACTAAAGGACAGGCTGATGGACTCTGTGCCTGCACCGTAATCTACAGGTTAAACAGGGGCACAATGGGTAGGTTAGAGCATGTAAATTTGTACCTTCGTGTCCCCGTTTGACCTGTAGGAAACTAATGGGGCCCTTGAAATGTAGCTTCTACAAGCACTTGGCAAATCTCAATTGTGTGTGCAAAGGTTACATGTAGACTAGATTTACGCGTCAATCGTGCCCTGCACGCCCTCGAATGTCTCCGGCCCCAGGAAGTCAAAGAGCTCCTGCTCATAATCCGACAGCTGTGGATCCTCGGCTGGCCCTCCGCCGGTCGTGTTTGCGGAACGGGCGAACCTGGCAATCTTCCGCTTCACCTGGTGCTTCACATCGAAGTAACTGTAAAGGACACAACAATTACAATATTAATTTCTGTAATCTTCAGATGTCTAATCAATAACTACATTTTGTACACATGTGTAATCCAAAGTGAGCCATAGCATCTGTACATAATGATGTTTATGCAGTCAACAGTATGCTGCACGCACAGGCTGTTTGTAGGGGCTGAGACGGATCGTAGAAGACAGCGAATCGTACCTGTACATCCTGCGCTTCAAGGCCCTCCTGCCACGTGTAAGGCATAGAAGCAACCATGCTGTTAAAGGGTTACATCAGAAACAGCTGTAAACGTGTCATTGATAGTAGAAAGTGGATGGATTTTATCCCCAGGGTGCACAAAGGTTATGCCTTACACGTGGCAGGAGGGCCTTGAAGCGCAGGATGTACAGGTACGATTCGCTGTCTTCTACGATCCGTCTCAGCCCCTACAAACAGCCTGTGCGTGCAGCATACTGTTGACTGCATAAACATACTCAGAACTTAGGCTGCTCCCACCAGCCAAATGATGTGCTTCACACTTTAGTATTTTTGACACAGGTACGCACATACACGTGTATATTTGAGCATATACGCATGTATACCTAATGATCACTTTTTGCTCTTGTGTTGTACGTGTAGCGCTCACTCCCGGAGGAGCCGCTGAAAATGAACCACGGGTCAGTCTCCCCGCACTAGGGAATAAATATACTCCAACACAGTTGTGAGTTTTTATCATTTAAATAGTTTACTAAAATCTTGAGCAGATGTTGAAGCACGGTATTCACAAGTATTATTACAGTATTTTCGTATCACGGTAAAACGCGCAGCGGAAAAGAAACGAAACACGAGGCTTCGTATTTCGGAAAATAAAATATTCGCAACCGAACATAAAAGAATGCAATTTCCCGATAGTTCAGAAAAAGGGGACACGTAGCGAAACCCAAAAATACAATCTCTTCGTATTACGATAAACGCGCAGCGGAAAAGAGAAAAATATATTCGGAACGTATCTTTAACCCCTGTTCCGATTCGTAACAAATGAGTCCCGCACAGGTTAAGTCCCGGAATGTAAAGTGTGTGTACGTGTGTGTATATGGTACCCGGGTACTATTCAACTGGCCAGTGAATTACTTATAACGATGTCTTCGACTAGTCAAGTTGGGGCCCTGTGGGTTTTGGAAACAAACAGCAGCGTGCTTTCTTGATTTTATAAACCGGCCTTGGAGGCCTCTCACCCATCCGCTCGATCACCAAGGCTCCGCTGACCCAGGACGTCTCTCCGCTTAATGCCTGGCTGTGATACTGGCTACTGGATCCGTTGTCTGGCTTTCCTTGCTCCCACCCGGACTTGTCCAGCTACCGCCTGCTCTCCCATCCAATGGACTTGCGGTACTCCTCACTCGGGTCCTCTGCTTGCCTTGATCGCAGCGTGGGTATAGACAGGTCTCTGCAGGGTCACTGTCCCGATCCCCCAGCACCAGCGAGGTAGCCCCTGCGCTCTGGCCTGGTCACGATCCTCCACAGCTCGGCCTGCTTCCTTCTCCTTTCAGCTCCCAGCTCACTCTGAGCATGCTTTCCACGAGGCTGGTGATGCCTTTCCTTTCCTACACACCCACTTCCTGTCCTTACGCAAAGCATCATGGAAAAGGTAGTTTAGTGCCTTGTGTTTGTCCAGCATAACTTTCCATGGTCTCTGTCTCCCTCTGGTGGCCATTGCAAGTAAATGCAGCAGAACAGTCTTTTTTAAACACATCGCTACATACGTGAATGAGGCCATGGCCTGCGCAGGCCCAATTATAGGCGCATGACTACACCTGATAGCGAGGCATACCGATGTGCCTCGCCATCAGAGACCACCGCACGACACCTAGCCACCCTTAAAGGGGATAAAATGCACAGCGACTGGCTACTATCCTGTTTGATGAGGGAATGTATTATACAGTCAGGTCCAGAAATATTGGGACATCGACACAATTCTAACATCTTTGGCTCTATACACCACCAGAATGGAGTTGGAATGAAAGAAACACAATGTGCTTTAACTGTAGACTGTCAGCTTTAATTTGAGGGTATGACATCCAACTCAGGTGAACGGTGTAGGACTTACAGCAGTTTGCAGATATGCCTCCCACTTGTTAAGGGACCAAAAGTTAATGGGACAGAATAATAATCATAAATCAAACTTTCCCTTCTTAATACTTGGTTGCAAATCCTTTGCAGTCAATCACAGCCTGAAGTCTGGAACACATAGACATCACCAGACGCTGGGATTCATCCCTGGTGATGCTCTGCCAGGCTTCTACTTCAACTGTCTTCAGTTCCTGCTTGTTCTTGGGGCATTTTCCCTTCAGTTTTGTCTTCAGCAAGTGAAATGCATGCTCAATGGGATTCAGGTCAGGTGATTGACTTGGCCATTGCATAACATTCCACTTCTGTCCCTTCAAAAACTCTTTGGTTGCTTTTGCAGTATGCTTTGGGTCATTGTCCATCTTCACTGTGAAGCGCGTCCAATGAGTTCTACAGCAATTGGCTGATGGTGAGCAGATAATATTGCCCGAATCACTTCAGAATTCATCCTGCTGCTTTTGTTAGCAGTCACATCATCAATAAATACAAGAGAACTAGTTCCATTGGCAGCCATACATGCCCACGCCATGACACTACCACCACCATGCTTCACTGATGAGGTGTTCGGTTCGCATTTGAACTCGAACAATTTCAAAAGTTAGAGTTCGAACGCGAGCACAAACCGAACTCAATGCAAGTCAATGGGACTCGAAAGTTCGAATTTTAGAGTGCCCTCCAAGAGGGCATATATGCAAGATATTTGCCATAAAAGGTGTATGGGGGTCCGGGTAGTGCCCTGGGGACAGGAAACAACGACAAAAAGTAAAAAAAAGGTTAAGGTTAAGAACAAAAAATTCCTTCAAATATCGTGCCTAGGAGATCCCCATAACCTGCCCGTGAAGTGGCGGATTTGTAGGATGTATAGAAACATTTAAAAACAAAAAAATTACATCTCAAATGACGGTAAATGGTTTTCCTTTAATCTATTCATAAACAACTGCTTGGGGCTGCAGTCTATATGAAAAGAGGAGACATTTTAGGACACGCGGAACAAGTTTAGTGATTTTGTGGCTAAATTATGGTGAAACTTATGCAGGTTTTGGATGAAAGTAACAATAGGTGCTTTAAAATTGGGCCTTTAGTGTCGGCAACAGTGCCGTCACACCGTAACCCCTCTGTGGTATTGTGGAAGAGTGCAGGGTTGGACCCTACGGTCCAATATTAAAATGATCTGAATCTGGTATAGGCATCAGTGGCAGTGCACCCAAATATTGTGCCTATGGTGGCAGCAAGTGCCTTCACACCATAAATAACCCCTCTGTGGTATTGTGGAAGAGTGCAGGGTTGGACCCTGAGGTCCAATATTAAAATGATATGAATCTGGTAATATAGGCGTCAGTGGCAGTGCACCCAAATATTGTGCCTTTGATGGCAGTAAGTGCCTTCACACCGTAACCCCTTTGTGGTACAGAAACATAGAAAAATGTCGGCAGATAATCTTTCGGCCCATCTAGGTTGCCCAATTACATGGATACATTACCTGGATTTATCTTTTGTTTAGGATAGCCTTATGCCTATCCCATGCTTGCTTAAATTCAATGCTTAAATTGTGGAAGAGTGCAGTGGTGGAGGTTTTGTGAATGCAGAAGAGATCCCCGATCTATTCAGTTACGTCAGCATCAGGGGATTGATAGCTGCTGATAAAGGACTGATTCATTTTTATAAATGTCAGCTAGTCTACAGAGTCGGTGGACAGATGCACTCTTTTGTCTGTGACAAAACCTCCAGCGGCACTGAACGTCCTTTCAGAAAGCACGCTGGATGAAGGGCAACCTAGTAGCTGCATAGCATATTGACTAAGTTCTGGCCAGTGATCCAATCTCAACAAACAGTAAGCCAGTGGATCATCTGCTGTAAAGGTATCCAGGTCTACCCTTGCCCCTAGGTAGTCCTGCACCATATGGTGAAGACGCTGGCAATGGGTGCCTACATTTCACATCCCTGGGCGTCGTGGACTAAAAAAATTTAAAAAGGCATCAGTCAAGTGGCCCCGGCCTTCACCGCTCTTCCTCTGACCATGCACAGCCTCAGAAGCACATGTGTCATCACTTGGTAACCTACCAGTGCCAGGAAAAGTGTTACACAAGTGTCGCTTTAGAGCGTCCTCAAGTGGTTTCATCCTTTGCTCCCTCTGTGCGGGCAGGAAGAGCTCTGCAACTTTACCCTTGTATCGTAGATCAAGAAGGCTTGCCAACCAGTAATGATCCCTCTCCTTGATAGCACAAATCCTGGGGTCCTTTACTAGGCTTTGCAGGATAAGGGAGCCCATGCAGCGTAGGTTGGAGGTTGCATTAGCTTCCGAGTCTTCCTGGTCAATGAGGAGGACCCCATCGTGCACTTCCTCCTCCCAGCCACGTACTAGCCCTTTGGTTTCTGGGCACACAAAACCCTTCCTTGAGGAATCCCCACCTTCAATGCCCCCACTACTTAACCCTTTCGCTGCTGAGGCTTTTCCCGCCCCTATGCTGAGGTCATTTTTACCTGTTTTGCGCATCATGTTTAAACGTGTTTTGAAGGCTTATTTTAGTATATGACCCAGACATATTATATATCGTTCTTTCCGTCAGACTCAGTAGATTCATAATATGTCATTATTATATGTATACGTTATGTCATGTCTGTATATTATAACAAATAATGCAATAAAATATGTATTTTCAATAATTTACAATGTGTAAAGTGTTTTTTTCCACATTTTAACATGCGAGCAATTGCGGTTATATTTTGTATGGGGTGCGCTTGTTAAAAAAACTTAGAGATGGGGCCTCGTTACATTTTTTTTTGGGGAAAATGACACTATTTTTAACAAACGCACCGCATACAAAAATCGTTAGTGCAGCATCATTGTTCACATTATAATTGAAATGGGAACAATATTGCTGCATTAACAAACCAAAAAAAATAAAAAAAAAGTGTTTATTTTTTTTTTTTAATTTTGTTTTTTAATTTTTTTTTATTTTTCATTTTTTTTTTTTTTTTACAAAATTTTTCACTTTCATGTTTGGTATCGTTGGAACGGCCATGCTCTGGCCGATCTAACGATACCAAAATTTAACCCCTAGCTGCCACGGATCGGGAGATAGGGAGTTCATTGGAACTCCCTATCTCCACAGTTGGTGGCAGTTAGGGGTTAAGTCTAGGACTGGCGTCATCGTGCTACACACGATGACGCCAGTCCTCTGGGGAGTTCCCGGAGGCTTGGCCGACATCCAAGATGTCGGCCAGCTCCGGGAAAGGATCGCGAACCGGCGCTTTTCAGCGCCGATTCGCGATCCAGCTCCCCAGGGGTTAATGCCAGGCATCATTTGGAAGGGCAGGCTGTGCCCTTCCAAATGATGCCTGGGTTAACCCCCTGTGCGCCGCCGATCGGGAGGGAGGTCCGAAGGACCTCCCCCCCTCCCTTTCAGGCGCCTCCTCCGCACATGCGGGGGGGCGCCTGAATTAGGTGTCATCGCGCCCCCGCGATGACACCTAATTCTGGCGGCTGCTGGTCCGGATGCCGGGCTGACATCCAGGATGTCAGCCTGCACCGGAGGGGCCAGCGATCGGCCGGAACCCGGCCGAACGCTGACCCCGATGGGAGGACGCGCTCAGCACGTCCTCCGCATACCAGCGGGACTGCTGAGGACGCGCTGAGCGCGTCCTCAGCAGCGAAGTGGTTAAATATTCCTCATCCTATTTCAGTCTGATCTGAGGACCCGCAGGAATGCTGTCTGCGTAAAGACTGGGGCCTTGCGAGCTAGGGAAGGCCTCCTCTTCCTCCTGCTGCTCTGCCTCTAGTGCCACATCTATAATTCCCCGCAGAGTGCGCTCCAGCAGGAACACTAAAGGAATTGTGTTGCTGATGCATGCACTGTCCCTGCTCACCATCCTCGTTGCCTCCTCAAATGGCGACAGTACAGTGCATGCATACTTGATCATCAGCCACTGCGGGGGGGAATAAAACCAAGTTGACCTGAACCTGTCCTTGTGCCATACTCGCACAGGTACTCATTGATGGCCCTCTGCTGCTTGTGCAGACGCTGCAGCATTGCTAATGTCGAGTTCCATCTGGTGGGCATGTCACAGATCAGACGATTTGTGGGAAGGTGGAATTCTCTTTGAATTTCTGCCAGGTGAACATTTGCTGGGAATGACCGTCTGAAGTGGCTGCAGACTTTCCTGGTCTGGCTGAGAAGCTCTGCTGGCCCTGGGTACCTGGTTAGGAAACGCTGTACCACCAGATTTAGGATGTGTGCTAGGCATGGTACATGCGTCAACTTACCATGGCGTAGGGCGGAGAGAAGGTTGCTGCCATTATCACAGACGACCATTCCCAGCTCAAGTTAACCATCTCTGCACCTGCCCCTGCAGAGCTGACAGAATTTCTTCTGGCCCGGTGTGGCTCCTGTCCCCTAAACAAACCAGCTCAAGCACAGAATGGCATCTTTCTGCTTGAGTCATTGCATAGCCCCTGCCACGCGTCGGTTTAACGGAGGATGACGATGATGAGGAGGATGAGGATGAGGAGGAGCAGACAGACCTCATACAAGCAACTTTCTGGAGGCATGGTGGATGAACAAGCTCCAGCACAGAGCCCTGTCTTGGATCCCTCCCAGCTGCAAGCAGAGTTACCCAGTGTGCCGTGAAGGAAATGTAACGACCCTGTCCATGCTTGCTGGACCACATGTCTAAAGTCACATGCAACTTGCTGCTGACTGCCTTTCCCAATGACTCCATAACATTGTGTTCCATGTGCTGGTATAGTGCTGGAATGGCCTTCTGTGAAAAGAAATGGTGTTTTGGAACCTGCCACTGTGGTACAGCACATTCAGCAAATTCACGGAAGGAAGCAGAGTCCACCAGCTGGAAAGGCAGCAGCTGTAATGCGAGTAATTTTGCTAAACTAGCATGTAGACGCTGTGCTTGGGGATGGTTGGGACTATATTTTTTCTTACGCTGCAGCAGCTGGGGCAACGTAATCTGACTGTGTAAATCTTCAGCTGATGGGATGCTGTCACATTGTGAGGAAAGACTTGGTACATCCATTACTGTAGCATCAACCCTGTTAGTGGAGGTTTTAGGTTTTTTTATTTTTCTTATTTGTCTTTTTAGGCTGAAAAAAGACATGCGTCCATCGGGTTCAGCCTCTCCTACATCACCTACTGCTGTTGATCCAAAAGAAGGCAAAAAACCCAGTCTGAAATTCTTGCCAATATGCAATATACTGGTAAAAAATTCCATCTTGACCCCAGAATGGCAGTCAGATTTCTCCTTGGATCAAGAAGCTTCTACCCACATATTAAATATTATAACCCTTAATATTATGTGTCTGCAGGAAGTCATCCAGTCGCTTTTTAAAAGTCTGACCCAACCACCTCAACAGGCAGAGAATTCCACAGGTTGTAGCAGGCAATGACATGGCAGGGCATATAGTGGGGGTAGAGACAGATGATGAGGAGGACGACCTATGCAAAGTGTTGTGCCAACGGGATGTGTGGCAGGTGATCATATGTCACCTCAAGCACGTGGTACCCAAGCGTGGGATGTCTTTCCCACGCTTGATCCTCATCTGACATAGATTACAAATAGCAACGCTGCGGTCTGCTGCACATTTCTTAAAGAACTCCCAGACAGCAGAGTTCCTGGATGTGTGCTTTGAGACAACAGCGCTCTGCACCTGAGCAGCTCTGACATCTGATGCCTTGGACTGGCTACGGTTGGTCATAGAGGACGTTGTGCCTCGTGTTTGTTGTGCCTCTGTTCAATCAGGCACCCAGGTGAAGTCAGTGACCTCATCATCATTGTCATCACCCCCTATCTCCTCGTCACTGGAGCCAACTTGGCAGTATGCTGCAGCTGCTGGGACAACATGAGTGCCAGTTATTTGTGTGTCGCTGGCACCCCCTTCTTCTAGGTTGATTATACTCCCTTCCTCAACCTCAGAGATTGAATCAGAGCACTGTAGTTGCTGTACATCCTCAAGCAGCAGTTCACTGTCATTGTAGTCAAACAATTCAGATGACTCCTCCGTGTGTGATAGTGAGGCTGAGGCAGGAGTAGCTGTGGACATGGAGGCTGGATTAGATGCTTTCGCAGCTGAGGTGGGCTGTATACCACTACAAGCCTGGCTGGCAGAGGACTCGGAGGATGAGGATGGCCTGGTTAGCCAATCCACTAAATCCTCTGTATGTTGCTGCTGCTTAAGAAAACGGCCAGCACGTTAGAAAGGACAAGCGTGCCCCTGCAGAGGATGCACCACGTCCACCACGACCAGAGGCACAGAAACCTCCTATAAATCAGTGAGCCCCCCTAATGGGTGGTAGTGAGAACACACAGATTACAACAATTCCCAGATATCCTGTAGAAGTGAAACCCTCACAATTGCTGCTGGCAGTGAGAACTGAACACTCCTGAGCCGAACACTCCCGAGTTCGGTTCACATTCGAACTCGAACTTTTCAAAAGTTCGAATTCGAACACGAACTCAATACAAGTCAATGCGACTCAAAGGTCGATTTTTAGAGTGCCCTCCAAGAGGGCATATATGCTAGATATGTGCCATAAAAAGGTGTATGGGGGTCAGGGTAGTGTCCTGGGGGACAGGAAATAAGGAAAGTTAAAAAAAAGTTTTTAAAGGGACAGTGAGTTTTCCATGAAAAAAGGGTTAAAAATAAAGACAAAAAATTCCTTCAAATATCATGCCTAGGAGGTCCCCATAACCTGCCCGTGAAGTGGCGGATTTCTAGGATGTATAGAAACATTTAAAAACACAACAATGACGTTTCAAGACGGTAAATGTTTTTCCTTTAATCTATTCATAAACAACTGCTTGGGGCGGCAGCCTGTATGAAAAGACATTTTAGGACACGCAGAAAAAGTTTAGTGATTTTTTGGCTAAATTATGGTGAAACTTATGCAGGCTTTGGATGAAAGTAACAATAGGTGCATTAAAATTGTGCCTTTAGCGTCAGCAACAGTGCCGTCACACTGTAACCCCTCTGTGGTATTGTGGAAGAGTGCAGGGGTGGAAAATGCGGTCCTATATTAAAAAGATATGAATCTGGTAAAGATGTCAGTGCACCCAAATATTGTGCCTTTCATGGCAGCAAGTGCCTTCACACCGTAACCCTTTTGTGGTATTGTGGAAGAGTTCAGTGCTGGAGGTTTTGAGAATGCAGAAGACATCCCCAATCTATTCTGTTACGTCAGCATCAGGGGATCGATAGCTGCTGATCCAGGACTGATTCATTTTTATAAATGTCAGCCGGTCTACAGAGTCGGTGGACAGATGCACTCTTTTGTCTGTGACAAAACCTCCAGCGGCACTGAACGTCCTGTCAGAAAGCACGCTAGTTGAAGGGCAACCTAGTAGCTGCATAGCATATTGGCTAAGTTCTGGCCAGTGATCCAATCTCAACACCGAGTAAGCCAGTGGATCTTCTGCTGGAAAGTTATCCAGGTCTGCCCTTGACCCTAGGTAGTCCTGCACCATATGGTGAAGACGCTGGCAATGGGTGCCTACATTTGACGTCCCTGGGCGTCGTGGACTAAAAAAATTTAAAAAGGCATCAGTCAAGTGGCCCCGGCCTTCACCACTATTCATCCGCAGCCTCAGAAGCACCTGTGTCATCACTTGGTAACCTACCAGTGCCTGGAAAGGTGTTACACAAGTGTCGCTTTAGAGCGTCCTCAAGTTTTTTCATCCTGTGCGCTCTCTGTGCGGACAGGATGAGCTCTGCAACTTTACCCTTGTATCGTGGATCAAGAAGGGTTGCCAACCAGTAATGATCCCTCTCCTTGATAGTACGAATCCTGGGGTCCTTTAGCAGGCTTTGCAGGATAAGGGAGCCCATGCAGCGTAGGTTGGAGGTGGCATTAGCTTCCGAGTCTTCCTGCTCAATGAGGAGGATGACCCCATCGTGCACTTCCTCCTCCCAGCCATGTACCAGTCCTTGTGTTTCTGGGCACACAAAACCCTCCCTTGAGGAATCCCCACCTTCAATGCCCCCACTACTTAAATATTCCTCCTCCTCCTCCAGTCTGATCTGAAGAGGACCCGCTGGAATGCTGTCTGCAGAAAGACTGGGGCCTTGAGAGCTAGGGAAGGCCTCCTCTTCCTCCCGCTGCTCTGCCTCTAGAGCCACATCTATAATTCCCCACAGAGTGTGCTCCAGCAGGAACACTAAAGGAATTGTGTCACTGATGCATGCACTGTCTCTGCTCACCATCCTTGTTGCCTCCTCAAATGGTGACAGTACAGTGCATGTATCCTTGATCATCAGCCACTGCAGGGGGGAAAAAAAAAACAAGTTGACCTGAACCTGTCCTTGTGCCATACTCACACAGGTACTCGTTGATGGCCCTCTGCTGCTTGTGCAGACATTGCAGCATTTCTAATGTCGAGTTCCACCTGGTGGGCATGTCACAGATCAGACGGTTTGTGGGAAGGTAGAATTCTCTTTGAATTTCTGCCAGGCGAACGCTTGCTGGGAATGACCGTCTGAAGTGGCAGCAGACTTTTCTGGCCTGGCTGAGAAGCTCTGCCAGCCCTGGGTACCTGGTTAGGAAATGACGTACCACCAGATTTAGGCCGTGTGCTAGGCATGGTACATGCATCAACTTACCCAGGCGTAGGGCGGAGAGAAGGTTGCTGCCATTATCACAGATGACCATTCCCAGCTGAAGCTGGCGTGGTGTTAACCATCTCTGCACCTGCAGAGCTGACAGATTTTCTGGCCCGGTGTGGCTCCTGTCCCCTAAACAAACCAGCTCAAGCACAGTATGGCATCTTTTTGCTTGAGCCATTGCGTAGCCCCTGTCAGGCGTCAGTTTAACTGCCACTTCGCCAGAGACACAGAAGGAGGAGGAGGAGGAGGGAGAGGTGGTGGTGGAGCAGACAGACTTCATACAAGCAGCTTTCAGGAAGCGTGGTGGATGAACAAGCTCCAGCACAGAGCCCCGTCTTGGATCCCTCCCAGCTGCAATCAGAATTACCCAGTGTGCCGTGAAGGAAATGTAACGACCCTGTCCATGCTTTCTGGACCACGTGTCTAAAGTCACATGCACCTTGCTGCTGACTGCCTTTCCCAATGACTCAATAACATTGTCTTCCACGTGCTGGAATGGCCTTCCGTGAAAAGTAATGGCATTTTGGAACATGCCACTGTGGTACAGCACATTCAGAAAATTCACGGAAGGGAGCAGAGTCCACCAGCTGGAAAGGCAGCAGCTGCAATGCTAGTAATTTTGCTAAGCTGGCATTTACACTCTGTGCTTGGGGATGGTTGGGACTATATTTTTTCGGACGCTGCAGCAGCTGGGGCAACGTAATCTGACTGCGTAAATCTTCAGCTGATGGGTTGCTGTCACATTGTGAGGAAGGACCTGGTACATCCATTGCTGTTGCATCATCCCTGTCAGTGAAGGTTGTAGCAGGCAATGAAATGGCAGGACATACAGTGGAGGTAGAGACAGATGAGGAGGAGGAGGACCTACGCAAAGTTTTGCGCCAATGGGATGTGCGGCAGGTGGTCATATGTCGCCTCAAGCACATGGTACCCAAGCGTCCGGTGTCTTTCCCATGCTTGAGCTTCATCTGACATAGATTACAAATAGCAACGGTGGGGTCTGCTGCACATTTCTTAAAGAACTCCCAGACAGCAGAGTTCCTGCATGTGTGCTTTGAGACAATAGCGCTCTGCATCTGAGCAGCTCTGACATCTGATGCCTTGGACTGGCTAGTGCTACGGTTGGTCATAGAGGATGTTGTGCCTCGTGTTTCTTGTGCCTCCTACTCCGCCTCCTCCTCACTTGACTCCTCTGTTCAATCAGGCACCCAGGTGGAGTCAGTGACCTCATCATCATTGTCATCATCACCCCCTATCTCCTCGTCACTGGAGCCGACTTGGCAGTAGCCAAGCAGCTGCTGGGGCAACATGAGTGTCAGTTATTTGTGTGTCATTACTGGCACCCCCTTCCTCTAGGTTGATTATACTCCCTTCCTCAACCTCAGAGATTGAATCAGAGCACTGTACTTGTTGCGCATCCTCAAGCAGCATGTCACTGTCATTGTAGTCAAACAATTCAGCTGACTCCTCCGTGTGTGATAGTGAGGCTACGGCAGGAGTAGCTGTGGACATGGAGGCTGCATTAGATGCTTTGGCAGCTGAGGTGGACTGTAAACCACTACAAGCCTGGCTGGCAGAGGACTCGGAGGATGAGGATGGCCTGGTTAGCCAATCCACTAAATCCTCTGTATGTTGCTGCTGCTTAAGAAGACGGCCAGCACGTTAGAAAGGACAAGCATGCCCCTGCAGAGGATGCACCACGTCCACCACGACCAGAGGCACAGCCTCCCGACACAGAGGCTGCTTGCCCTCTTATCTGTGTCTGGGAGCGTCTGTCTGTCCTTTTTGAAGACAATGCTTAGCTGTGAATATCCCTCCAGTCTATGTTGATTTCAAACCTGGCGCAGTGCCTGTAGCCCTCAGACAGTATCATATCCCACAGAAAGCCAAGCAGAATATACAGATGTACTTACATAGACTAAAAGATCATGGTATATTAAAATTTTGTGTGTCTCCCTGGAATACACCATTGTTACCAGTACAGAAAGAGAGAACCCAGGAATACCACCCGGTACAAGATCTCACAGCAGTAAATTAAGCAACAGTAACTTTGCACCCTGTCGTTCCCAATCCGTACAAATTGGCATTGATACCCGGAAATACAGAATACTATACTGTGCTTGATTTAAAAGACGCTTTCTTTTGCATCCGCTTAGCCCCTGCAAGCCAGCCCCTATTTGCGTTTCAGTGGGAGGATTCCAAAACGGGGGTGCAACATCCAATGACCTGGACACACCTTCCCCAAGGTTTCAAGAACTTGCCCACAATCTTTGGCTGCGCGTTCAGCCAGGACCTCCGGTCCTTCAACGCTCAGCCAAAGTTGTATTAGTGCAATATGTTGATGATTTATTGCTTGCTTCCTCTACAGAAAAAGAATGTGTAACTGCAACTAAAGCACTTCTGCAACTGCTATGCCAAGCAGGCTATAAAGTTTCCAGAAAAAAAGCCCAAATTTGCAAGCAAAGTGTAAAATACCTAGGTTTTCAATTAACAGGTACCGATGGGTCCAGAACGAAAGGAAGCAGTCTGCCGTATCCCCCAGCCTAAGACACGCAGGCAGGTTCGTCAATTCTTGGGTGCTGCAGGATTCTGTCACCTGTGGAACCCTAACTTTACAGAAATAGCCAAGCCTCTGCATCAAGCAACCAAAGGGGGCGAGCATGAGCCATTCCTCTGGGAAGAAGAACATACAGCAGCCTTTCTAAAACTAAAGACTCTGTTAATGGAAGCCCCAGCATTGGGCCTACCTGACCACACCAAACCTTTCCAGCTTTATGTGTACGAACATAACCACACTGCAACTGGTGTTCTGGTCCAACAGCTAGGGTCAAGGGCCAAGGCCTGTAGCCTACCGCTCCAAGCAACTAGACCCTGTGGCTTGCGGCCTACCCCCATGTCTGAGAGCAGTGGCTGCCACAGCAATGCTGATATCCGAAGCTGACAAGTTGACCCTACGACAAGTTCTTCATGTCAAGGTCCCTCATGCTGTCAAAGCCCTGCTGGATGTCAAGGGCAGCTACTGGTTCAGCAACAGTCGGATGACAAAGTACCAAGCTATGATGTGTGAAACTCCACGTGTTCATTTGGACCATATCGCAACTCTGAATCCTGCTACGTTACTACCTGACACTGAAGAAGACCTAAGTCATGAATGCCTTCAGGTCATGGAAGACGTATTCAGCAGCAGACCAGATCTGAGAGACGTGCCCCTAGACAAGTACGATCTACAATTGTTCACAGATGGCAGTAGCTATATTGAAGATGGCAAGAGGCAAGCCGGCTATGCAGGTGTAACGATGGAAGATGTCCTAGAAGCAGAATCCCTGCCGGTGGGAACATCAGCACAGCTTGCAGAACTAGTGGCTTTGACCAGAGGCCTAGAACGGTCTGAAAATAAGTGTTGTTAAAATGTTATGTTCATGTGTTCACGTCACTCAGTCTTTGCGATTCAATCCTGGCTGAGAATTGACGTCAAATAAAGTACGCCTTTCCTGAAGAGACTCGTGTCCGAATAGTCATTGTCCGCACCAGGCCAACCTTTCACCCAATAGAGCTGAGTGGATTCCGGTAACACTGTTTGCAAGGGGTCTCTAACTCACATCCCCAAGATGATTTTGATTACAAGTCCCAGGATGATTTTAATGCAATAGATAGCGAGGGAATCATGGGAGTTGTAGTTCAGAAACATCAGGGGGCCCAGAGTTTGAGAGCCATGTTGTAAGCACATGTCATTTGGAGGTGAGAATCTTTGCACCTGTACATAACGCAGACTGTAAAGCATGCTTTCCTTCTAAACTAGACATTTCACATCACCCAATCCAGCATTTAATGATTAAACACACAGGCGGACAGAAAAATCCTATGCAAGCCTCATACACTCTAAGCACATGTCATTTCGAGGTGTGAAATTTAAAGCCAAATGTACACGTGTGCAAATATGTTAATGAAAGCCAGCAAAATTTTATTTAAATCACATTTGTCTGACAAAAAGATAACACATTACGCTGCAACATGTGTTGACATATGTTGGAAGATGTATGTAATGTGTATGTAACATGCTTATGCTATTATACATACCACTTCTTGACGACGACCACCGTCCGCGCATGGCCTCCCACCGCGTTCACTGCGTCCGTGATGCTCGCCCACATGTGTGCCTTCTTGCCCTGGCTGGTCTTTTTAGCCGCAGCCCCGAACATAGCATTGTAGTAGAAGATTATCTTCTGTACCAATACCTCGTTCTCCTCCGGCGTGAAAGATTCTTTTCGCTTCTTCCCAGCACCGCTATCCCCATGACTGGCTCTCCTCTTCCTTACGGCTGACATGTTGGAGTTTGTTGAGAGTTGTGAGCTGGCAGCTCAGGGACACGTGTATTTAAGGTTTTTTTTATGGCATACACTGGTGCACTGATTGCAAAAATTGATATATTATTTTTGATTAGGTTTTTTTTTTTTCAAAATCCATTCGGTGGCTTTTTGGTGACTTTTCAGTTTAATTTTTAACGTCTCCCTCTCCTCTGGAATCTTCTCCTCTGTATTCAAACGTGCTTTGATCACCCCATTCTAAAAAAGCCCTCTCTTGATCCATCCCTCTACTGTCCCAGCTCTCTGCATCCCTTTGCCTCCAAAATCGTAGAACGTCTGGTCTATAATGAGTTCACCAGTTTTCTTGCTAACTCTCTACTTGATCCACACCAGTCTAGTTTTTGTTCCCTGTCATGGAAGTGACGTTGCGCTCGCCACTTCAAACCCCAAGAGCAGTATTACAATGTTGGTGCTAACTTAACCAGAGCTGTTGTAAACTTAAAACCTCCATTGACGGCGTGGCCTAACCGCAGCACATGGAGGACGTGTGAGAGCAGAGCTCCTGCACCGGATCCTCTAAATCAGCGGACTACATAAGCGAATCGGCCCCCACTCGCTCGATTTCGCGGGGGGAACAAGTACTGCCCACAATGGCTACCTCCAAAGGGGGAAAAAAAGCAGCAAAATCTGAGTTTTTTACACCGCGCGCCACGAAACTGAAGGAATCTGCAGCCTCCCAAGATGGCGGCGGCTCCTCTCCAGCTTCCCCGAGCGCGATGGAGACCGGGAGCGCCGCAACACCAGCTAATCCAAATCTGGAAGCACTTATGTCCCGTATGGCTGACATGCGATGGAGACCTCTCCGCAACTTTAACAGCTAGGCTGGATGCAGTGTCGACAGCCATCCGCAGTGACATTAAGGAAATTGGTGAGAGAACAGACAGACTAGAAACGAAGATGTCTGAGTTTGCAGATGCCCACAACACCATGGCTGAACAAGTTGAAACTCTGGAGGAAAAACTTAAGGTGACTTTGTTAAAATTGGCAGACATGGAAGACCGCTCGCGACGCCATAATTTAAAAATACGCGGCATCCCGGATTCTGTCACCTCATCCCAACTTACTTCCTACGTGACAGATTTGTTTCAGAGTTTACTCCCAGATGCTACGCCAGATTCGTTGTTATTTGACCGCATACACCGTCTGCCGAAACCTCCATCAGCCCCGGTGAAAGCCCCTCGTGACGTTCTCCTTCGCCTCCATTATTTTAAACCACGTGAGGATATACTGAGAGCTTTATGGGACCCAGAGGCGCTACAACCCGAATACGACCACATATCTGTATACCCTGACCTGTCCAAGGCTACTCTTCAGCAGCGGAGGGATTTTAAACACATCACGGCGATACTTCGAAATAATAACACCGGCTATAGATGGGGTTTCCCGACTAAACTGCTGATCTCACGCAATGGTACTATCCATGTGGCGGTTTCTGTGGAGGAAGGTGACAAGCTGCTTCGTGACTGGGGTTTTGGAGATCATCCTCCCCAGCCTAGGAGACAAACAGCGCCTCGTCGGTTGGATCCGGAGTGGCACAAACGCTGACTTGTCGATCCTGGGTCATGATGCCCCTTTCTGAATTCCAATGTCTGGCACCTCCAATAATATTTTACCTGGTATCTGCAAGATCTCCGAGACTCCGTTGCTTAACCTGCCAGATGACCATTCAACCACCCCCCCGGGTTGGTGAGTGGGCCAAAATGCCAAGGGGACCGCTTGGTGTGCACTGTGCGGGTCTGGCCCTCCGTACCCAACTCTCCCTCCTCGGCTGAGGAGTCTGAGAAGTGTCCCCGAATTTCGGGACTTTTCACAGGAGATGTACCCTTCTGGGTTTGTATGTAATGTTTTGTTTACTTGTTCTTTGTTCCTGAGCTACAATGGTACAATGCGATGGTTGTTCTTTATTCTTGGAATGTTATTTATTTGTTTTTGCTCCCTTCTTCAATCTCAGGACTTATGTTTTCAATGTAACTGGTTCTTTTATCCCGCCCACACGTTGAAATGCCCCATAAATACGAAGCCTGCTGGCCTAGTCAATCCCCGTTCCATGACGCACTTAATGGAAAATCTATGAAAGTATTAACCTTTAATGTTAAGGGCTTAAATTTGCCCGTAAAAAGGCACTCTTTATATCGAGATCTCCGAGCTCATGATGCAGATATTGTATGTCTTCAAGAGACGCATTTTCGCCGTCTGGATCATCCCAAGCTGTATACCCCCCAATACCTAACACAGTATCACTCCACGTTCAAAACTAAAGCAAGAGGGGTCACCCTGTTGATTCACAATAGAGTGGCATTCCAAATGCACCGTATCCTTAAAGACCCGAAAGGTCGTTACATAATATTAGTCTGCACGATAAACTCGAGAATTTATACGCTGGTGTCAATTTATGCTCCCAACGCTGCCCAATCTCAGTTTCTGTCCCAGGTCTTGCAAAAGGTAACAGATATTCAATCGGGCACTCTGGTAATCTGTGGAGATTTAAACATGGGACTAGATCCCTTAAAAGACCGTTCGTCCGTGGTTACATGTAGTCAGCATGGGACCTCCTCCCAGAGATTTCTCCAATTGTTACATAGATATAATCTTTATGATGCGTGGCGTCTCCTACACCCCACCGAACGGGATTATACATTTCGATCCAGAGTCCACAATAGCTACTCAAGAATAGATTATTTTCTGATATCAGGATCGGCCCTTCCATACACAATAGACTGCACTATACTGCCCCTTACTTGGTCTGACCATTCTCCAGTGATATTGACATTAGGCGACGCTTATCAGACTTATACCAGGCCCCCTTGGCGACTTCGAGATGACCTTTTACTTCATGAACCGGCGAGAATAGCTATACAGGCAGCCTTAGATAATTATTTTAAAGAAAATGTGACGCCTGATGTCAACCGCCTTACTATCTGGCAAGCCCATAAGGCTGTAATAAGAGGCGAATGTATAAAATGGGCGACTCATCTTAGGAAGCAATATATATCACGCAGACTAGACCTACTTACTAAATTACAAGACCTAGACACGCGCAACAAAACGGCCCGTCTCAAGAAATAATAGAAACTATAGATTCCACTATGGGTCTGTTGAGAGATTTGGAGGCGGAGAGCTATTTCAAAGCATTGACCAGGCGCAATGCTATGTATTACGCCCTTCGAAACGAACCTGGTAGATTCTTAGCTCGCAAACTTCAACCAGTTAACACGTCCCGTAAACAAATTACCCTTAAATCCCCCACTGGACTTATCTATGACCCCAAAATTATAGCGAATGAATTTGCCACCTATTACGAAAGTCTATACAGTTTGGATGTGAAACATACAGTCCAATGCCCTACGGTGGCAGATATAGATACCTACCTGGAGTGGGTTCATCTTACTTCGTTGTCCCAGACACATATTGCAAGTTTAACCTCACCCATAATGACAGACGATATTTTGAAGGCTATTAAAAACCTCCCAAAATGTAAGGCCCGGGGCCCTGATGGACTGACGGGACTGTATTACTCCACCTTCGCTTCCCAACTAGTACCTCATTTAAGTGCGAGCTTTGACGAAGCGTGGGAGGGTGGCTCCTAGTAGACATGTTGAGAGCACACATTATTACCTTGCCCAAACCGGGTAAAATTCCTGACCGTTGTCCTAACCTACGCCCTATCTCTTTGCTTAATATAGATGTTAAAATATTCAGCAAAATATTAGCCAACCGACTTTAACATATTCTTCCCACTCTAATTAGGTTTAGATCAGGTAGGGTTTATATCGAGGCGCCAGGGAGCTGACAGCACTAAAAAACTGGTTAATTTACTTGGCCTGATGGGACGTGGGAACTCTTCCAGCTTGATTCTGTCATTGGACGCAGAAAAAAACCTTTGACAGGGTTAACTGGAACTTTATGTATCGAGTTTTACACAAGTTCGGATTTCCACCCTCCTTTATAACAGCGATACAGGCTCTGTATGATTCTCCATCTGCTAAGGTACTCTGCAGCGGGTTTGTGTCGGAGGAATTTGTAATAACTAATGGGACAAGACAGGGATGCCCACTTTCCCCACTTTTATATGCCTTGGTTTTGGAGCCTTTGGCGCAGGCCATACGACAAAATGATTCCATTTGTGGAATACAGGCAGGCCCGGTGACTTATAAACTCAACCTATATGCGGACGATATCCTTTTAACCTTGACTGACCCTGATCTTTCTCTCCCTTCCCTTCAACAAGAACTGGACTTGTATAGTCAGGTTTCATATCATTTGGTGAACATATTAAAAACCCAAGCACTCCCGATTAATATATCCCATCACCACCTGGAAGCCCTTCGAGACAGTTATAGGTTTGACTGGCGAACTGATTATATTGTGTACCTAGGTCTTAAAATAGCTAGAAGTCCAGAAAGACTGTTTAATTATAATTATGATAGATTACTGTCAGAGGTGAAATCACAGTTATATCACTGGAGACTTCGGGAGATCTCATGGCTGGGCAGGATGGCGGCGGTGAAGATGATGGTGTTGCCAAAAATTTTATACGTTTTTTGCACTCTCCCCTTGCAGCTGCCCACATCCTTCCTAGATACCTTACAATCTATCATAATGAGATATATTTGGAATCATAAAAGGCCCAGAATACCGAAAAAACTATTGTATTACCGCCATAGGGATGGAGGCCTTAACGTTACCCATATACATAACTATTATTGGGCCACATGTTTGGCATCACTAGCAGAACTGGTTCACACCCACCCTATGCCTCAATGGCTGGTAGTAGAATATACTTTTATTCCCGGACACACTTTGGCCGACCTAATATTCGTGCCTCGTACAAAGAGACCACGTCTGCCGGAGATCCTACCCTCCACGATTTTGTATGTTAAGGCGTGGGACCGTTATGCCCACTTATTTCAAAACTACAATCCATTATCCATGGCAACACCTCTCACATCTATGTCATACTTGCTGCCTCACTTTAGAGCAGGGCCCTGGATTCAATCCGGGGTCACGCACCTACACCATCTGTTTTCGCTGCCGGACATCTTGTCCTTCCAAACTTTACAAACTAAATTTAAGATACCATCCTCAATGTTTTTGTCATACATGCAACTCTTTTCCTATTTTAAATCCAATGCAGTTATATCTAATTTACGTACCACATTGCCGCTCCTCTCGGACACTGAACTATTTTGGCTAGACCCGCACACCACCACAAAACCCATCTCGTTGTTTTATCGATTGCTTAATACCCCGACTGGAATAACACCGTGGAAGTTTCACAACACTTAGGAAAAAGACCTTTCTATGCAATTTACCCCCTCGCAATGGGCCATGGCACATTTGTTTTCGTCTGGAGCCTCAAGGTGTGCAACGCTGATTGAAACGCAACGAAAAGTACTATACTGTTGGTATCTTACGCCCTCAAGGATTAGCCGTTTTGACCCAAACACTTCAGACGTCTGCTGGAGATGTTTGTCTGCCCCGGGCACGATGGGTCATATCTGGTGGCACCGTCCACTGATGGCACCATTATGGAAAGATATATCTCTTCTTGCATCGGAAGTCTTGGGCAGTCAGATACAGTGCGCACCGGAGATCTTATTGCTGGGAATGGTCCACCTTCCTCGATCACACCTCAAAATGTTATTTATAATTGTCTCTACGACAATGTTGCTTATTGCCCGGAACTGGAAATCGACCGCTGTCCCAACGCAAAGACAGATAGCTACGTTACTAACTCAATATCGTTCCTTCGACTCCAAAGCTACCTCGGCGTAGGGTTTTCGCCCCCCTAAACAAGACCCATGGGCTATCTGGGACATTCATAAGATTTACAAGGCGTGTGGCTTGTGATAACATCGTTGATAGAATTCTGGTTCTAGGTCACTTTCATGCGAGGTTTAAGGAGAGCTCCTTGTGCACTCTCTGCCTCAGAGAAATTGCCTTCTCCTGCTGATCCTGAGATCCCCTCCCCTTTCCCCTTCCCTGTTTTTTAGGTCATTTTTTTTCTTATATATTTCTTTTATTTTTATGTTATTTTATTATAGTTTATATGTCATTACAAAAATGTTTGAGAGATACCGCTGCAATCATACTTGATTATTTCATACGATCGTTGAATGTTATTTACAGTGATTATGTTGTGAACACCTCTCAATAAAAATATTTTGAAATAAAAAAAAAAAAAAAAAAAAACTCCATTGACTATAATGGCTCTGGTAAGTTTACAACAGCTCTGGTTAAGTTAGCACCAACTATGTAATATGGCCCCAAGACTTTTATTTTCCTGGCAAAAACCCCAAAAGACAGACATTTGCCTTGGGAAAGACTTTATGTTCATTTATATTGTGTGGTGTGATTTTAAATGTATTGTAAATTGCTTAGCTTTAGTTTAAAATGTACTTTTATTACTGTATGTGAATGGGCACTTGGAGATGTGTTTTAAATATGCAACCTGAAGCAATGTTCAATGCCCTGTTTTGTGTGGAATGTTTGAGTAATGTGTGATTATGCAACATTGCTTTTCTCTGTGTCTGTTATCTGGTTAAGTAGTCATGAGTCTGGGACATTGTTTGACTGCAAAGGCAATCTGATCTATTGGAACAATAGATTATGTAAATGATGTGTGATATGAAGGCTAAGGAATGTTTACTGTAAATATCTAACTGACATAATGTAATTATTGTACAGTCTGGGTGGAGTAGAGGTAACATCACTGCTCTGCATGGAGAGAGCCTGTGGAGTCATGGATCCCAGCGAGCAACCTCTCTAGTAAGTGTCCTTGGGCAAGACACCCAACGGTACATACTCGCCACCCAGGACATACTTGAAAACAAGAGAAATCTCATTGTATCCTTCCTGGTAAAATCCTTTCTCACAAAATTTCTTTAGAGGTTTAGTGTCCCCGTGGATACGCTGCAGAGGGACCACCCAGGCCAGATAACACCAAGTTTTTATATTAGTATTAATCCAGAGGTGGCATAGGGTTCCACAACAAATGTGTATGCCACTCCCTGGCATCAGGTAGAATGGTTTTGAGCCAAGGTGGGAGAAAATTAAGGATAGTGACTTGTGGGTGTATGCGAGTGCCGCTGGACTTTTATCATCAGTCTGTTTGTAATTATCAATTGTATTTACCATTACTTGGAGACTATTTCCTAGTGCTTCTGGGTCGGATATATCTAGTGTTGCATTAAACAAAGATTCTTTACACATTGAACTAGGTGGATCCTGGATCTTCTTTAGTTTAAAACACCAGAGGGGGGAAATAGGCCAGATTAGTTATCCGAATGGTGTTGTTGGTCTTTGGCATATTTAGACTTTTAGTCAGTTTAAGAACACTAGGTGCCACTATACTTTTATTCACAGGGAAATCAGACAAGTTAAGGGGTACCGCTAAGGTGGGGATAACTGATGACCCTTGGTTCAATTTGTTACACACCCAACAAGATTCATATCCTGACTTCTTTGCATACGCATACGTAAATTTAATAAGCAGATTATCCTCTGGTCTTGTTAATTCTCGTTTCCAGCGGTCCTGTGCCGGTGGGACAGTCATGTCAAATTCCGTGTCAACACAATAGGGGTCGACAACACTTCCTTAGGGAACTGGATTGGAAAAAATAGTTCAGCAAAAATTGTCAGTAAAGTCAAAAATAAAACAATAACCCCAATGCATATCAGGATCCTTTGGTACTGCTCAAATAGTCTCTTTAGTCTTGTAAAAATGGTAGCTGGAAACAGAGGCTCATAGGCCTCCTGGGGTATCTCGGAGCTTCCATTGGTTGGTAATGCGGTAAACTTAACGGTCTTTCAATAACAACAGGCACAAAGACTGGAGTTTGGGGAGCCGGTGGTCAACTAGACTTGGATCTCCCTTATTCCTCTCCAGTCTGTGCAGCTGCTTGGGTATGGTGGAAACGTAGCTTTAGCGGGTCAGATTCACTGGCTATCACTTTCCATGCCTTGTCCGTAACCTCTGCAGCAGGTTTCAATCGTGAGTGGTGTATCCACGGCACCACTTCGGCCACTTTCACTGCTGTGGGAGTGGATAACAAGACAACATAAAGACCTCTCCATTTAGCCCCTAACGGGTCTACCTTCCATTCCTTAACCCACACTGAGTCCCCAGGACAGTAGCTGTGTAAAGGTAGGTATAGGAAATGTGGTATGTGTTGACTAACCCATGTGTACATGCTCTGCATCGTCTGATCTAACCTGATCACTTGCTGGCGTAGGTCAGTTTCTCCTAATACCCGGGGGTTCCCCCTCAACCCAGTTATCAAAGGGGTGGGATGACCGAACATCATCTTGTATGGGCTCAATTTTAGGAGTGAGGTAGGGCTGCTTCTCACGTGCAGTAGAACAATTGGCAACACATCCAGCCAGTTCAGTGATGTTTCGTGGCATATTTTAGCCATCAATATCTTTAGAGTTCTATTCATTCTTTCCTCTTTTCCAGAGCTTTGAAGTCTGTATGCAGTGTGCAGTTTCCAGGTGATTCTTAACAATCGAGCGAGCTGCTGCAAACAACTTTGTATGAAGGCTGGGCCATTGTCTGATCCGATTTCAAGAGGCAGTCCATATCTTGGAATAATTTTCTCTCAAGAGGCACCTTACTACCTCTGCAGTCTTTTCTGTTCAGGTTGGATAGACCTCGACCCGTCCAGTGAGTGTGCATACCAGCACCAATAGGTATTTGTATCCTCTGCATGGTGGGAGAACAGTAAAGTCAATTTGTAGGGAGGACATTGGAGATAATCCAACAGATAATACTCCTGGTGGTTGTACTATCCCTTGCCTTGGGTTGTTCTTAGCACAAGTGACACACTGGCGGGCAATTGCTTTGCAAATGGCGGTGAGTCCAGGAACACAGAAATACGGTTCTAGTTGTTGCTCCATGTCTGTCTTTCCTCCATGAGTTCTGGAATGCAAGGCCCGAACAATTTCTGGTGCCAGGGTGGCTGGTAGGACAATTCTTTCATACTCCAACTGGTACCATCCGTCTTCTCTGTATTCTCCTGGTTCTTTGGAGAGCCATTTCTTCTCCTTTTCAGAGTAGGCCGGAGTCCAGTGAGTAATGGGTGTTGGTAACAGGGGTGTCACCACTGGGAGAAGCCTCTTGACATTCTTGGATATTCTGTGCTTCAAAACATATTCAGACAGTGCATCTCTTTCATGTTCATTCTTTACAGCCGGCAAGAAATACTTCAGGGCACTTGCTTTCATATTTTGCAGCTGATCTTCAACCGGTATTTCTTTCAGGAAGAAATTCACCAGCGGAGCTTGGTATTGTGCAGCTCCCAGCTCTCCCATGCTTTTCACAATTCAGGTAATTCTCAGGTTATTGTGGGTGTTGGTATTCAAATTGGAGAAGCGTGTCGAAAAATTTGAGTCTCGTATCACTTCTATCTCCTCTTCCCCCACTAATTTTACGCCGAAGAAATTCAGCATCAGTTTATAGGCTCTGCGGAGTCTTTGTTGTATTTCAGCGGTGTTCTTCATAATTTCAATTTTAGAAGTAGTCAGAGGGATTGCATGTTCATTTCGACCTTCTTCACGTAGAGGAAACAACCATTGGATATAGCTGCGGTGGTTCTCTCGAAGTTCATATTCACCGTACCAGTGGCAAAGAACATCTTCAATAAATTCTCCATGAGGTGTAAATCTTCTTTTATTCATATAGAAGTCATCTTTTGGCTGATCTTGAAAAACAGCGTTCAGACAGAGCAGAGTTTCGACTTTCATTTGCAGGGATTCGGGTTTACATACCGGAATCTTGACAGGTGAGTCATCTTGAACCAGTCCTCTCTGGGGAACCGAAGTTTCATTTCGGTGTTCCGGATTTCCAGTCCGGAAAGCTTTTCAAGTGATTTTCAGCATTTACCGGGTATCCTCTCCGGCGATCGGGGTTTCCTTCCCGAACACTTTCCAGGGGATCTTCATCTTGAACTGGGTATCCTCTCCAGTTTAGTTTCAAGTGAATTTTCTCCTACTGCTGCACCTGCTGCTGTCGAGTACTCGTAGCCTAGGTTTCTTTCCAATCACAGCCACGCTCAAGGGCTTGTGTCTGTCTGGCTGCTTCCTTTGCCGCCATATCTGCTTTCCGGTTTCCTCTGGGAACTTCTGCTTTGCCTTTTTGGTGGCCACGGCAATGAATAACACCAACTGCGGACGGTTTCCATACCGCATCCAATAGATTCAATATTTCAAGGGCATATTTGACTTGTTTGCCTGCAGATGTTAGGAGGCCACGTTCTTTGTAGAGTGCTCCGTGAGCATGAATTGTCATGAAGGCATACTTGGAATCGGTGTATATGTTCACTCTTTTGTTTCCAGATAGTTCTAGACCCCTGGTAAGGGCAATAATTTCAGCCAGTTGAGCAGAAGTGCCATGGGGCAGTGGTTTAGCTTCAATTGTTTCGTCAAGAGTGACTACTGCATACCCAGCAAATCTCTTTCCATTTTCTACACAACTGCTTCCATCAGTGAACAGTTGCAAGTCGTATTTGTCTAGGGGTATGTCTTTGAGGTCAGGTCTGCTGCTGTATACTTCATCCATTACTTGAAGGCATTCATGTTCTTGATCTTCTGAAGCATCTGGAAGCAATGTAGCAGGATTCAGTGTGGCGATTAGTTCCAAGTGAACTCTTGGGTTTTCACACAGCATTGGCTTGGTACTTGGTCATTCTTGCATTGCTGAACCAGTAATTGCCTTTATAGTCTAGAAGAGTCTGGACTGCATGAGGGACTTTCACAAAGAGTGGCCTAGTGTGAGCTTGTCTGCTTCTACAACCAGGAGGGCAGTGGCTTCACGCAACAAAGTCTTTAATTGGGTGAAAGCAACAGTTTGTTCTTCACCCCAAATGAATAGGTCAGGCTCTGCACCTTTGATGGCTTGGTACAGAGGCTCGGCAATGATGGAAAAGTTGGGGATCCACTGGCGACAGAAGCCTGCAGCTCCCAAGAATTCTCTTACTTGGCAACGAGTCTGTGGTTGAGGGACACGACAGACTGATTCTTTGCGTTCTGGATTGCACGCTTGGTACCTGTAAGTTGAAAGCCTAGGTATTTCACACTGCGTTGGCAGATTTGGGCCTTTCTTTTAGAAACTTTGTAGCCTGCCTTGCATAAAATACTTAACAGTTCTTTCGTGGCATTGAAACAATCTTCTTGAGTTGGTGAGGCAAGCAGGAGATCATCAACATACTGCAATAGGGTAGCTTTGTCTGGTTGAGAGTGAAAGGCAGATAAGTCTTTGTTCAGCGCTCTCCCTTGGATAGTAAATCTTGAAGGAGGCACGTCATTTGATGTTTCGAGCCATTCTGGGCTATTTTCCCACTGAAAGGCAAACAGTGGCTGACTCGCTGGAGCCAAGCGGATACAGAAGAACGCATCTTTTAAATCAAGTGTAGCATTCTGTGTTGCCGGATATCAGAGCTAGGAAATTACACTCAATTGGGCCAAATCCGTATAATTAACTGCCCTTTAATCCTGTACAGATGTGAATTCTTGAGTGCCCTCTTTCTGAACTGGAGCAACGGGGTATTCCATGAAGACACACAAAACTTTAGAAAACCGTACTTAAGCAGGTGTTCAAGGTGGACTTGGATGTGTTACTTGGCTTTTTGTGGGATGTGGTACTGGCGCAGCGCCATGGGCTGGGCGCCTGGTTTGAGATCACCATATACCAGAGGGATGTTCTAGGCCAGGCCTGGTGGATTATCTTATGAATCAGTTTCTATTACTTTTTTATTCATCTTACTTTCAAAAATACACATTTTATAACACATTTCTCTCTTCTCATCATAAGCAACTTCTTTGTGCATTCCCCATTTCACTTGTCTTTTCCTTTCTTATTGTCACTTTATCTTTTCTATTTCGTTTACAATTTCTCCAAACTGATCTAACGCCTGCAGTATTTTCCTCTCTATCTGCTGTCTCTCCCAGATGTCACTCCTAGCTCATCCCTCCCACCGTTTCTCCTCTATCAGTGTTACTGTTTGCATAGGGGGGGTTTGGGTTTCGGAACTGCAAAAAACTCTTTTTTTTAAATCAGCAGAGTCTCTTACAATAAATACAAACGCACTTGAAATGTAACAGCACTGTTTTACATGAAATGTCAACAAACTCTCGCAGTCTGTAACACCCAACACATTCACTTACTGGGACAAAAATACTGGTACGTTGGGCATATTAGATCTTTAAATCAAGCATTATAACATACCAGAACAAATAGCAATTCTGCCATAGACATATACACTTAATGAACGACTGTAGCACAGAACTCCACACACTTACAAAAATGCATGTATAGCACACACAATCAAATCACCTTTTGTCTTGGTTTGAACAGACTTCAAACATTCCTCAGTCAAAAACAGTTTTTTTTCTTGTGCTAATTGCAGGTCTCTTCCTAATTTAGCCCTTTTAATCAATGCTCTCTGAAATGTGTTCATTAGAATTCATTCTATCTTACAAACAATTTTACATTCATTTTAACTGTATGCACTGTAGGGGCACACCCGAAAAACACAAAACAACGGCTGCACTCGCAGAAACCATATAGACACTATACACACCATAATACATATGCACACACACTACAGAGATTCCATGTGATATATACACATATATATACTACAGAGATTACATACATAGATCATTTTCATTGCAATGCATACAAAGCCAAAGAGCATATAAACCCACTATATACACATACTGTATATAGCACTTATGCAGACTGGGCAGCACATATACATTCACACCATATACGCAAACACAGCACATATACACACAACTCTAAACTCATATTCATAACATATATATATACACATTTGTTATGTAAATAGCACATACCCACACTGGCTGCAGCCATATATAATACTACTCAACACTCATAGTGTATTCGTTCAATACAGCAAATAATAGCTTCTGTATACATACTGCAAAGCATATATACAGGAAACACACACACAGCATTTTTTAAGCAAACACAGCACATATATACAGAGGACATACAATACCTCCATATATCCATACTGTCACGTTCCATGCTGGCATACCTGTCTCTTCCTCTGTCTTCGTTGTGTATATTGTGTTTCCGTTTGTTGCTGCCTGGGTGGCCTCCCAGGGGTTAATTGGTGTTCTGTGTGGCTCACCTCCTACCCTGCCTTGATTCCCCTGACTATATTAGAGCAATGTACCTATAGGACATTGCTGGGTATTTTCTTTGCCTGGTCTCCTGCGACTTGTGTCCTGAGAGCTCCTTGCTGTGTTTCTGTTATCCTCCGTTTGTTCATCCTTGTTTAGTTTTTGCCTCTGTTATTTCTGTTCCAGTTTATGTCAGTTCCTTTTGTGGTATTTAGTTCTGTCTATTGCTGTATTTTGGTTTGCTGTTTATGTTCCATTCTGATTCCCCGGTTACTGATTTTGGCTTGGCTGACTTCCCTTCTGGTTCCTATTCCTATATCCTGTATGACGTACGCTCTCTGGTTATGACCTTTTGGCTTTCCTCTATATGACTTACTCTATAGTATTCCTTGTCCTGTACCGTTTCCAGGTAACCCTGTCATCTGTATAAACAAAAGACTCTGTACGGCTTCAAGGTAATACTTTCCCTTAGATTAGATCCGGCTATCCTAAAGACCCTGCCTTTCAGTGCAGGGAATCTTTTGGTATTGCCGTACAGAGGTCTTTTGTTAACCCTGTGTTGCTTTTCATCTGTCCTTGCAGTTTACACTGCATCTCTGCATATAGGGGCTTCCCTCAGGAACCAGGGCCTCACCTTGCTGCGAGTTATATTCATAGGGATATATATTACAGACCGACCACTTCCAAGGATCGGAGGGCAAGGATAGGGTGGTGCGTGCCTGGTGGTACTGCCACCGTGACACATACAGGGTATTGATCTGGATGCCCTGGACATCCAGTGACCACTGAATGAACCCCCCCATATCAAGACAGGATCCATTGCTTCCTCTTGTGGCCATGAAGGATACAAGACAGGCCACTCAATTTCACACAATGTACGCAGCTTGCTCTTGTGCAGTTTCTTTCCATATTGGTGAACTGCACAGAGAGTCTCGAAATTGCGTATCATGTACTCAAGCGGAGTCTCGCCGTGCGCAATTTTACTCCGAGAGCCTGCGCTCCCCATCTTTTATCCCTTTAAACAATGGTTAACCAACAACCTGGTGTTTCAACCAACAAGCCAAGCACGCCTCCTGTTCCGTAGCCCACGCTCAGCACGGTAACACACGTACTTAGGTCCTCTCTTTCAGGTGACTTTTCCTCAGGGAGAACAAGTCCACTCTCCTATACACTCAACACCAGATACAAAACACATAAAATACAAACACAATATTCGGGTAACAGTTCTTTGTTGTAGACAGCTAGCTTTCAATCATTTAACATTAGTACCTACTGCAATATCAGTATTTACTTCACATCTGTATTTATTACCCTACTGCGGGGATTTTTAGCGCTAGGGGGTGGCCAGTCCCCTTGTCTGGGATTAACACTTTCCCTAGTTAATCCGGACTGGTTTAGAGCATCACAGGCTCTCTTGAGGCTCTACAGACCTCGTCTATTCCTCGCTAGAGGGCAGTCGATCCCCAGCCTCTGTATCACACACAGGTGCAGAAGTCTGGACTCGCTCCCTCCGCAACGCGGACAACTCTATACACACATGACTGAAACTAGCTGCTGACATATTCAACACGAGAAAATACAATTTTGTTAGTTACCCCTTCTGCCGCGGCGTCACCAGTTTCCTCGGCCAGTTCCTTTTCGTGGATTCTCGGTCAGGAGCATGCCCTCAGCAGGTCGATGGTCACACAGAACGAGAACTCTCACGTTTGGCGCCTGGTACACGATCAGCACACCTGGGCCGACTCCCGCCGTATTCCGCCGAAAATGCAGTAATCACTGCCGTTCAGGCCTCCTTGCCGAATCAAGGCCCAATCCCGCCAGACGAGACCCCAGAAATGTTACAGCCAACTGACCGGGTATTCTTGGGTGATGATTCGACAAGAGATGCCAGACGGAGGCCTTGGTTTTTAAAGGAAAAATTTCTTTATTCAGTACTGGACTCAAGTAGCAGGTCAAGCCTGCAGACAAAGCTCGAGTGACCAGAATAACAGAATCAGCTTGGTTTATACAAAGTTAGAAAAAAAAGTTTCCTCCCATAGCCCCCACCCCACACCCAACATTCCCTGCACCCCAGGTTGGCACGTGATGGTTACCACATGTCCAGGCTCGGACGTTATCTTACACATAGTATCATCTTTCACCTGTTTTCTCTGCCGTCTTTGAGGTTTCGGCTTACAGCCATAAATCATCAGTTGCTATGGTTTTATAGCTATTTTCATTTCCTCCTAGGTTTTGTTTATACAAACCATATTCCTTAATAGTTAGAGCAGGCAGACTTAATTGACTCTTGTGAGCATAAAGGGACAGCTAGTTTTAAAACACAAAATGGAGTTAATAGCATACCTTTGTAACGTTGGGGCTTCCAGCCCTACCTGTGTGCTTGAGGACAGCAAGTCTGATGCTGCTCGCTGACCCACTGCCCGGTTTAAATGGAGACAGGCGGGAGGTGATTGCATGAGGTGTGGCTTGAGTGGGGGGCGTGGTCTGGTGAAGGTCTTTAAAAACCCTCAGTATAGTTTCAGAAGTTGCCAGATCGTGGTTATCCATACCTGAGCTCCTTGTACCTGACTGCTAAATTGATTTAACCTGTTATTGACTCTGCTTGTGTTCTGACCATTCTGCCTTCTGTTGCCCTAGACTATTTTCTTGTACTACGCTACTGCTCTGATACCGACCCGGCTATTCCATTTGACCATTCTGAACTCTGTATTCCTGATTCTGGCTCGGCTGACTCCTCTCCGTATGGTTAACCCTTCTGTCTAGCTAGTTTACCTGGCCAATTCTAAGGACCAGACAGATAGGGATTCATTCACAGCTACACTGTTGGTAGCTTCTGAGTTTTGTGGAGTGTTGGGGTTAAGTACTGCGTGGTGGGATCCGGGAACCGTGACAACCTTTGAGCGAACACCAAAATGGTGGTTTAGCTATATTAGTATATATCTAAATTAAATCCCAGGAGGTGCCATCTCACTACCTCTCAAGCTCCATTGCTTCAGGGTCCTCTTGGACTCCAATCTATCCTTTACTCCTCAAATTCAGTCTCTAACCAAATCTTGCTACTTCCACCTAAAAAACATTGCACGCATCCGTCCCTTTCTTAAGCCAGACTCTACTAAAATGCTCATCCAAGCTCTTATCACCCGTCTTGACTTCTGTAACCTTCTCATCTTGCCTTAAGAGATCCCAGATTCTCCCTCTGCAGTCTGTAAACAACACCTGTGCCAGACTCATACACCTCACCTCCTGCACCTCACCTGTCTGTCAATCTCTACACTGTCTTCCTGTTTCCTTTAGAATCCAATTCATTATATTGGTGCTCACATACAAAGCTCTCCATAACCGCGCCCCTGCCTAAATCTCCTCCCTTATTAGCAGGTACATCCCATCCCCACCACTTCACTCGGCCAATGATCTGATGCTATCAGTTCCTCGTACCCAACTTTCGCCTTCAGGAATTCTCCAGTGCTGCACCCTTTCTATGGAACTCTCTCCCCCGCAACATCAGACTCGCCCATCTCTCCAGTCCTTCAAGAAGTCTCTGAAAACGCATTACTATAGAGAAGCCTATCAGCTCACTCCATGATCCCCCACTGTTATTTCCTGCTCCATCTTCCCAATCAGTCCTCATGCAACCCACTACTTCAAATACTCTATTCATCCTCACCTAATGTGTCACCCCTCTCCTCTTAATTTGTAAGCTATCGAGCAGGGTCCTCCCTCCTTCTGTTCCGTGTGTAACATATATGTATATTTGTTATTCTGTTTCTCCCATTATACATTGCTAAGGAATTTGTTGGCGCTTTATAAATACTTGTATTTGTAACTAATTCAACTAAGGCAACAGATTCTGCCCCTTCTTTTTGATTTGAGCACGGAGAGAAAAAAACTGTTTCAGTTTTTTAAAATGTTTTTTTAGGTTTTTTGCCTCAAAACAAAAATTTAAATAGTAATTTTGGCATGTTTCTTTTTTGTTTGGGGGGAAGGGGCGCTCCGCATTTCTGTGCCTACAGGCTCCTGAGGTGCAAATTCAGCCCTGGTCTTAGTGGTTACAGAGTTACCTTAATAAAATCTCACCCTAACCCCTGAAAGGATCAGAATGATTATTACCTGTATGGTTGATTTGTGGTATTTGTCCCCACCATGTAAAGGGCTGTCAGCATTCCTATTCTGGAACCCCAGGGTCATATGCAAAAAGTTAATGTCACATGCAGGATATGATTGAAGTCAGATAGCTTAACTCATCCTCTTTAGAAAGCACACAAAGTCCTTTATATTTTTCCTTACTTTATTGAGAAAGAAACAGCATATAAAATGTGTCTTGTGGGTAGAGAGAGCTTCTCTGGAAAGCATGCTTTATAATCGGAAGAAGATGGGTAGAGAGCACTTATGTGTAGGTGCTTTTTTATTAGAGGAAGTTAAAAGAGAATGCATCTGCCCAGTATAAACAGGATGCTACTCACAAGCCTCCATGGTAAGAACGAAGGAAGTGAAGCCTGGCTGTACAGGATATGGGGCTGGGTCAAACTAACTAGTTAGGCAGGGAGAGTGGACCAATTCAGTCTTGTGTAAAAGCATAGGGGGAAAAACAAATAAGGAATCTGGTTCCATGTTAAGTCCAACAGTGCAACCTTTCAGTAAAACACAAACAAGGGGCATATGTTGATGGGACCCAATATACAGGGTTAAATGGCCAAGGAGCAGGAAACACCACTAGCTGAATGCAGACAAACACAAGAGTGGCAGGAGGTGAAGACGCCACTAGGCTGGGCAGAGACTCCTGCATGTAAACAACCAAATAAAAGAAATCCCTAATTTGACAGACTGGTCTTTGAAGTGGCCGGATCTATACTAAGAAAAGAGAAGTGACAAGTAACACGAGACAGTGCAGGGTTCTGCAAAGACAGAGGTGATAACATTCAGAATAGGTACAGATAGATCAGATTCAGTATGTGGTAACACATGGGTTAAAGCACAACAGTCAATAGGAATAGCCAAGGCCGGTAAACAGGGTTTATACAGCACAACAGGGGTTAAGGCACAGAGAATAGTCAGGAGAACTACCAGAGGTCAGTACGTGAAATAATCAGCACAACAGGGGATACTAGGGCAAAACTAGATTCCAAATACAATAGCCAGGGCCAGTACACAAATAATCCACATCTAGACAAGACTGGTTAAGACAAAAGAAAATACAAAGCAAAGACAAATGGCAAAATAATAAACCAGAGGACAAGGGAAGAAAAAGGTTAATAAAACAAATACAAGGCAAGGGCTCTAATTCCTTTATCAGATTCTGGTTCAACCAGTTCAAAGGTCGAATTTGTAGAACTTGAGATGAGTTCTTCATTCACGAGTATTGGTGGGGATAGCCATAATGTGTCCAGAAATGCAGTAGCAGGTACTGCACGAGTGCCTCGATCAGCAGGGTTGAAGATAGTGCAATTGTTATGGTGTAGAGAACTTTCTTATACGTTCCACTCCGTTGCCGACATACACGTGGAACTGTCTTGTCTGATTGTATATGTATCCCAGCACTATTTTGCTATCTGTGTAAAAGTCAAAGAAGTCTATTTCAGTGTCGGTTTCAAATTCTAGAAGCTCAGCAATTTCCACAGCTAACACAGCTGCGCAAAGTTCAAGCCTTGGAATAGTATGTGCAGGTTTTGGTGTGAACTTGCCCATGATAAAACCACACTGGGTTTGGTTCAAAATCTCTACAACCAGGTTCCCTAATGCCAACATCCCGAAGGCCAACTTCCAGACAGAACAAGTGCCGGACATACCAAGTTCCCTACAGACAACTCCCTGACGGCCAACTTCCAGACATCCAAAATCCCAGCGGCTAACCCTAGCCCTAATCTTACTCCCTAACCCCTAAATACTAACCCCCTAAACCTAGCCCTAACCCCAACTCCCTAAACTTAGCCCTAACCCCAACTCCCTAAACTTAGCCCTAACTCCAACTCCCTAAACCTAGCACTAACCCTAACCCCTAAACCTAGCCCAATCCCCCTAAACCTCACCCTAACCCCCTAAACCTAGCACTAACCCTAACCCCTAAATCTAGCCCTAACCCCCTAAACCTAGCCCTAAACCCCTAAGGGTTAGGTTGTTAGGGTTAACCGCTGGGATTTTAGATGTCTGGAAGTTGGCCGTCAGGGAATTGTCTATATAGGGAACTTGTCATGTCCGGCACTTGTTCTGTCTAGAAGTTGGCCGTCGGGATGTTGGCATTAGGGAATCTGGTTGTAGGGATTTTGTCCGGCACCCATCCACACTTACTCCGTCGGGATCTGTGTCTCGAAGATAAGCCACGGTGTCACGTACCGCGCTAGTGTCCCCCGGTGCACGGCAGCATCGTCCTCGCTGCTCGCTGGCTGAGCGCCGAGTGAAGAGGGGAACCGTGGGACACTGGTGGGCGGAGCCTGGTGCACTGACGCGGCGCCGCCAGTTTAAAAACCACAGGCAATGCAGACTCTCATTGCCCTGACGTGGTTTCTCACTCCTCTCAGCGTTGGATTATTTCTGTATATTCTTACTAAACACTCTCTGGCATATTGACCCCTGGCAAACGGATAACTGATACTCTCTGGCATATTGACCCCTGCTTCATTTGACATACTCTCTGTATCTGTGTATTCTGTACGGTTTACTAGCAAAGGGTATAGTCGCATACCGACCATTTCTAAGGATAGGAGGGAAAGGATAGTTGTGCTGCGTACGAGGATCAGATATCGAGTTCTGGTAAGGAACGTGACATTACGTCAGGGCCATGGATCCTGCAGACCTATCCTCTCAGTTAGCAAAGATTTCTGCAAGGCAGGAGGAGCAAGACCATAGGATGAACCAGATTGCTCAGGCCTTACATGCTCTGCTGAACCAGCAAGGTAGAACAACCCCTTTGGTTACCACACCAGTAACTGATGTCAGTATGTCTGCTGTAGCCTTACCGGCTAACCACCATGTACACATGACCGCGCCTATACGTTTTGACGAACCCCTGGTGATTGTAGGACTTTCCTGATTCAAATTGAAATTAATTTCGACCTTAATCCTAGTAATGGCCCCTCTGACAAATCTAAGGTTGGGTTTCCTATTAATCACCTATCTGACAAGGCTTTGGCTTGGGCCACCCCATTGTGGGAAAATAAGAAATCTATCTATCGTTGTCAGGGTGCCGGTTCCGGGGTGGCAGTTTGAACTCAATATGCGGTGATATGTAGGAGTCACACAGGTTACTGGGCACAGAAGGATTTATTAAATAAACAAAACAGGAAGCAAATGGATGAATCAGAATAACAGGCAAGCAACAGATTCTATAGGTTGGTTCCAGGGGTTGCTTGAAAGCAGAGTTCTACTTGAGAGCGGGGTGTACTTGAGAGCGGGGTACCTTTTGATAGCAGGGGTTCCACTTGAGAGCGGGGTTTCCACTTGAGAGTGGGGATTCCTTGTAAACAAGCAGAGTTTTAGTAAGCTGGAAACAGGATGACAGATATACAAAGATCCTGGGAGAGCAGGCTTCTTCTTTTACAGACAAGCTGAACAAAATAATGAAGCAAGGTGTTGTGGGTGCTCCACCCTTAAATAGGGATAGATTGAACAGAAGGGTAGGAGCACCTGTATCTGCTATGGTGAATGGCAAGGTCCAAAATAGTGCAAAAAAATCAAAGCTGAAAGGGGGCTGCCAGGTTATAGGCAGCAAGGAGCAGTCTTTGGTTTATTCTTCTTGCGCCGCCTGCTGCTAGGACCATGACAATCGTCTATGATTATGAAGCGTTTGTGTCTGAATTACGCCGTACGTTTAATCCTACTCGAAGAGTTAAAGCTGCTGGTAGAGCTCTCTTCAGTATCAGGCAGGGCAACTGGAGAGTTTCTGACTACACTATTGAATTTAAAACATTAGCCTCTGAAGTCGTGTGGACTTTATGGAAGGCTTGTCTGAATCTCTAATTCATGAACTTGCTCCTATGAAGTTGCCGGATGTTCTGGAGGAATTGATTTTTGTATAGCTCTGGACGATCAGATCCGTGCGAGAAGGGCCCCTAGAGAAAGAGTGCTTTGAATGTTGCTGCCTGTTCCCAATATCACCCCGACTATTCAGGTACAACCTGCAGCCGAAAACAGCCCTCCTGAACCTATGCAGATTGGTAATACAGGAATATCACAGGAAGAAATAGAATACCGTAGACAGGAGGGGTTGTGTTTTTATTGTGGAGCTCGTGGGCACATCAGAGGACAGTGTACTAGGAGACCCAGAAGATCCAGGGTATCGGGGAACGCTACAGCCTAAGGTTATCTAGGAGACAAACTTTGGGCATCACTACTGTGTCTCCTAACATAAAACAAAAAACATGTATGGTAGTGCTAATCTCCCTAGCCTGGGAGACATCCATGATTCTTACTGCCGCATTTATTGACTCAGGGGCAGCAGGGAATTTTCTAGACCAGACCTTTGCTTCCACTCATTCTATCCCAATGGTTGAGAGGGATACGCCGCTATTTGTAGAGGCTTTTGATGGAAAGCCTCTATCTCAGCCCAGGATTACTCACGATACTGTTGTTATTCGTCTTACTACAGGGGTACTTCATCAGGAGTCTATAAAATTACAGGTCATTGAGGTCTCCCTCCTATCCGGTGGCTCTGGGTTTTCCCTAGCTGACCAAACAATCCCTCCCTGGATTGGGAGAAAGGGGAGATTACAGCATGGAATTCCCATCGTTGGGTCCAGTAGGGAGTCTCAATGAACCCACTGCTCCCCCTTTATCTACCGAGGTACCTGAATGGTACAAGGATCTGAGGGAGGTTTTTGGAAAAAAAATTGTGATGTGTTGCCACCACATAGACTTTACGACTGTGCTATTGATCTGCTCCCAGGTACCATGCCACCAAGGGGTCATGTTTATCCTTTGCCTCAAAAACAAAATGATATAATGGAGGAGTACAGAAGGGAGAATCTGGCCAAACGCTTTATACGGCGCTCTTCTTCTCCTGTTGGGGCTGGATTCTTTTTTGTGTCCAAAAAAGAGGGAGATTTGCATCCTTGTATAGATTACAGGGGCTTGAACTGCATCACAATCCGCAATGTGTGTCCTATATCACTCAGGTTACAGGGTGCTAAGATATACACCAAGTTGGATCTAAGGGGTGCCTATAACTTGGTCAGGGTCAAAGAAAATCATGAATGGAAAGCAGCTTTCAATACCCGCAGTGGGCACTATGAATACCTAGTGATACCCTTTGGGCTATGCAATGCTCCAGCGGTATTTCAAGATTTTATAAACAATGTACTCAGACATTTTGCAGGTATTTGTCATTGTTTAGTTGGATGATATCTGGATTTATTCACCTGACATCGAATCTCACCACAGATATGTTCGTACCATTCTCAAATGGTTGTTGGAGACCGACTTGTATTGCACACTGGAGAACTGGAGAAATGTATGTTTTACTTGACCAAGGTACATTTTCTAGGATACGTGATCACACCAGAAGGTTTTCAGATGGATCCCTCTAAACTATCCTACATTAAGGATTGGCCATTGCCTCAGTGATTGAAAGCCATTCAAGGGTTGTTGGGGTTTACTAAATACTATAGGAGGTTCATCAAGAGCTTCTCTTCACTGCTTGCCTCTCTAACCTAAATGACAAGAAAAGGTATTCAGAACCAAAGGTGGACCCCCTTGGCCATACAAGCATTTGAAATGCTCAAAACAGCCTTCACTACTGCTCCAGTGTTGAGACACCCAGACCCAAGACTACCTCTTCAGCTAGAGGTTGATGCTTCTGAAATAGGAGTAGGAGCTGTACGGTCTCAAAGAGAAATTGCCAGATTAGGCTCTGCACCCTTGTGGGTTCTTCTCTCATAAATTGTCTCAGGCTGAAATGAATTACGATATAGGGAATCAAGAGCTATTGGCTGTGGTGTCTGCTTTGTCTGAATGGAGACATCTGCTGGAGGGGTCTACTATTCCTGTTGTGATAATCACAGACCACAATAATTTAACATACATAAGAGATGCTAAGAGATTAAATGCTAGATAGGCAAGATTGTCTTTATCTCTGTCTAGCTTTAATTTCATCTTGACTTATCGACCTGGTTCTCGAAATGTCAAGGCATATGCCTTGTCTAGACAATTTGAATCCTATGAGCAACATGTGCAGGACCAAAATCCAATTGTTCCCACGGATCGAATCATTGCATCCACCACTATTACAGTCTCTTCCCCTCTGTTAGAGCATCTTCAGGCAGCCCACGGAACCACTGCTGAGGGAAAACCCCCCAACAAGTTCTTTGTACCTGAAAGACAAAGAGAACAATTGATTTAGGTTACATCACGACACTAAACCTTCTGGTCATAAGGGGATATCAAAAACCATATCTAGTCTGATAAAACAGTTCTGGTGGCCTGCTTTACGCCAAGATGTGAAGGATTATGTAGCTGTTTGTGAGGTGTGTGTGAGAAATAGAAGCCCTAAGAATGTACCAGTGGGGTTGTTCCAGTCTTTAACTATTCCAGGCAGAACTTGGTCCCATATTTCGAAGGACTTTATAGTGGACCTACCCAGATCCAAGGGTAATACGGTTATCCCTACTAGTGTAGATCGGTTCTCTAGGATGGCCCACTTTGTTCCTCTAAGTTGCCCTCTGCCGCAGAATTTGTGCCCATATTTGTCAGGCTTCATGGTGTACTTCTCAAAATTGTCTTCGATAGTTTGTGTCCCAATTCTGGAGGAGCTTTTGCAAACATATGGGAGTACAATTGGCCTTTTCATCTTGTAATGCCCCGAGACGCCAGCGCCGTAAAAAGCCTAAATCCAGCACCGCCTCGTAGTACTGAGACTCTCAGTCTTCTCAGGACTCTCCTCTACAACACTCAGGTGTTGCCTAATTCATCTGATGCTCCCTGCATAAAGCCAAACCGCACCCAAGTAACTTTGCTTCTGCATTGTCTTGGTGAATGCCAAGCTGACAGGGAGCTTCCTCCTGTTCCTGTACCTGCCTAGACCCTTATCTGTTTTGTCCCTTCCAGTATTTTCCTTCCTCTGTACCTGCACCCCACAGAATCCTCCGCCCGCTGCCGAGTTCCCAGAACCTGCCTGCCCTGCATCCCACAGGACCCTCCAAGTGTTGCTGCCCTGCACGTCGCAGACTCTCCAAGCATCGCTGCCCTGCACGTCGCAGACTCTCCAAGCATCGCTACCCTGCACATCGCAGACCCTCCAAGCATCGCTGCCCTGCACATCGCAGACCCTCCAGGTATCGTTTCCCTGCACATCGCAGACCCTCCAAGTGTCGCTGCCCTGCACGTCACAGACTCCCCAGGCGTTGCTGCCCTGCACGTCGCAGACTCTCCAAGCATCGCTGCCCTGCACGTCGCAGACTCTCCAAGCATTGCTACCCTGCACATCGCAGTCCCTCCAAGCATCGCTGCCCTGCACGTCGCAGACTCTCCAGGCGTCGCTGCCCTGCACGTCGCAGACTCTCCAGGCGTCGCTGCCCTGCACGTCGCAGACTCTCCAGGCGTCGCTGCCCTGCACGTCGCAGACTCTCCAGGCGTCGCTGCCCTGCACGTCACAGACTCTCCAGGCATCGCTGCCCTGCACGTCGCAGACTCTCCAGGCGTCGCTGCCCTGCACGTCGCAGACTCTCCAGGCGTCGCTGCCCTGCACGTCGCAGACTCTCCAGGCGTCGCTGTCCTGCACGTCGCCGACTCTCCAGGCGTCGCAGTCCTGCACGTCGCAGACTCGCCAGGCATCGCTGCCCTGCACGTCGCAGACTCTCCAGGCGTCGCTGCCCTGCATTCCACAGAATCTGCTATCTCGTATGTCACAGGAAATCTTAGAACCTGCCTGCCCTGTATTCAGCAGAATCCGCTGCCCGGTATCCTGTAGAAATCCCAACCCTTCTATATTCACGTTTCCTTTTTATGATTTCCTAATAAAACCTCTCTTCATTCTTACATCCACGTTTCATTGCACACTGGACTCAATCCTACCACCCCAGAACCAGCACCTGACACATCTGCATATCACCCACAGACCAATGGGGCAGCTGAGAGAGTCAACCAATGCCTTGAACAATATCTTCGCTGTTTTGTCTCCCGGTGGCTGTTCGAGGGCAGTGAAATCCCCATGAAAAAGCACTGCTTCGGCTATTCAGAGAACACAAAACAGCAGTGAAAGGTTCCCGAAATGCCCTGCCATTCGGTGGTTTAATTCGGCAAGTTTATTCAGGAGAATCCCATAGGCTTCAATGTTAAAAATATTCCCGTTTTAATTCAATATTTAATAAACCGTTCATTATAAAATTCTGCAGTAAAGAGTCTCTGCATTTATAGATTTTTTTAGGATACTTTAAGCATTTTTCAGAATTTTTTTATTTTTTTTTTAAAAGTCCGATTTTTTTTAAGTTTACTTATTTTTTCTGTAACAGCCCTTTTTATTATCGTTCCCTGGACCTCCTGTGTAAGGGGGGGGGGTTGTACCAAAAAAACCTCATGTTTCTTTTAAATTTTTTTTTAACAAATCCTAAAATCCACGCGAGCAAAGCAGTGGGCAAAAGCTAGTCATACATATTAACACAAGACCAAAAGTCTTCCTTATATACCTAATCTAATTGCTCATGATCACGTCTCATTGAGCGATAAAGCAATTAAGCTAAAAAAAGCATGTGCAAGGTATATAATCAAAGGCAAAATTGGAAAATATAAAATCATGTGACCTTAAAAGAAAAAGCAGTGGGATGTATTCAATACTATAATCTGTATATAAAAATACACAATATTTTTTACTAAATTTTTTGCTTATTTTCAATCTACTTTTTGATGATAATTTTCAATAATTTTAATGTCTAAGGGTCTCTCCTTTTGTCCAACTGAAAAGACCAATGTTCTACCTGCACCTGTTACAGTTCTTGAAAAGACTGAACAAAACAAGCACATTGAGAACCAAAATCGGCAATGTCCCATACATAACAAACCGCATCCACTTAAATGTATTGGCTTCAGAAAGAAAACCTTACAAGAACGTAAGGAACTTTTAAATAAATTTGGGGGGTCTGCTACAAATGCTGCACCTCCACAGAACACTTTGCATTCAATGCTAGCTTTACAGTCCTTTGCATAGAGTGTGACAGCGATGACCATGTACAAGCTCTTCATCCATATCCACACATCTCTACTAAGCCCACAATCAATCCTCCTGAGGCAAAGCAAGGCAGGGAGCGCACAGGTCAAACAGCACCTTCTACCTCAGTGTTCTCTACATGTACGGAAGTCTGTGGAGAAGGACTCTGACAAATCCTGCGCAAAGATATGGTTGGATCGTGTATACCCCAAAAGGTCAACCTGAAAAGGCCACAAGACTGTATACTATTCTGGATGATCAGAGTAACATATCTCTTGCAACAACACAATTTTTTTAACATAAAAGGAGATGCTCTACTGTATACCCTAACTACTTGTGCCAGCACTACAGAAGTCTTAGGTAGGAGGACCAGTGATCTTGTGGTTGCTCCTCTGAATAACAATGTGGAAATACCTTTGCCTACTATCACTGAATGCAACCAGATTCCAAGCAACATAATGGAGATCCCTACTCCTGAAGCTGCCTTTCACCATTCGCACTTGAAGGACATAGCCTGCCAAATACCAGCCCTCGACGGAAGTGCTGTTATTCTGCTGTTACTCGGCCAAGACATCTTAGGCTCGGGTCAGACGAGCGCAGTGTTCACGTCCGTTTTGCCGCGCATTCTAACGTCCGTGGTAGCATACAATTATGATCGATAGAGACCCGCACAGAACCGACGCGGCAAACGGACGCAAGTTAGGCAAGAACATAAAAAAACGCTAGAACGGACGTGCGGAGTGCGCCACGTCCGCAAAGCTTTGTATGTGAGTGATGGAACGAAGTCAGACGGACTGCATTTTTGACGGACAAAAATGGTTTTTCATATTAATTTTATTTCCCATCTACATCAGTCAAAAAAAACGGTCACAAAAACGGACCGTGTGGCCACTACCTTGTCATCAGTCAGAAAGTACGTTCATTGTGCACGGACGCACAGAATGCGTTAGTCTGACCCTAGCCTTAAGGGTGCACAAAGTTTGTTAACAAATCAACAGACCACATGCTCAGTGTCTGGATCTAGGCTGGATCATCATAGGCAATGTTTGTCGAGACAAAGGCAGAAAGTCTTCCTCTGTTTCTTCCTTTAAAATACAGTTGTGTTCAAAATTATTCAACCCCCAATGCTGTAAAGGGTTTTAGGGAATTTAGTGTACATTTGTAATTGTATTTAGAATGAAATCCTACAAGGACTTTTTAAAGAACCATATGCAACTAAAATGACATCAATTGGTTTTGTAATACAGTAGTAAATGTTTCTTTTGTGAATTCTTCATTGACACAATTATTCAACCCTTAAAGACTACCACTCTGAAGAACAGAGGTTCATTCAAGTGTTTTCAATCAGGTATTGAAAACACCTGTGGATGTCACGGAGCAGCAATAAAGCATAATAAGCACCAATTAGGCAGCTTAAAAATGACTGTGTACTCAGCACCTTCTAGACATTTACTGGTGTGGTTACAAACATGGTGAAGTCAAGAGAATGGTCCAGGAAGACAAGAGAAGAGGTGATTACTCTTCACAGGAAGGGCAATGGCTATAAGAAGATTGCAAAGATGTTAAACATACCAAGAGAGACCATAGGAAGCATCATTCGCAAATTCAAGGCAAAGGGCACTGTTTGAAACGCTACCTGGTCGTGGCAGAAAGAAGATGCTGACTTCGACTGCTGTGCGCTACCTGAAGCGTAGAGTGGAGAAAAGTCCCCGTGTGACTGCTGAGGAACTGAGAAAAGATTTGTCAGATGTGGGTACTGAAGTTTCAGCTCAGACAATATGGCGCACACTGCGTAATGAAGGCCTCCATGCCAGAACTCCCAGGCGCACCCCCTTGCTGTCTCCAAAGAATAAGAAGAGTCGACTGCAGTATGCCAAAAGTCATGTGGACAAACCACAGAAGTTTTGGGATAGTGTTCTGTGGACTGATGAAACAAAATTAGAACTGTTTGGGCCCATGGATCAACGCTATGTTGGAGGAGGAAGAACAAGGCCTATGAAGAAAAGAACACCTTGCCTACTGTGAAGCATGGTGGGGGGGTCAATCATGCTTTGGGGCTGTTTTGCTTCTGCAGGTACAGGGAAGCTTCAGCGTGTGCAAGGTACCATGAATTCTCTTCACTACCAGGAGATATTGGATGACAATGTGATGCAGTCCATCACAAACCTGAGGCTTGGGAGACATTGGACCTTTCAACAGGACAATGATCCCAAGCATACCTCCAAGTCCACTAGAGCATGGTTGCAGATTAAAGGCTGGAACATTGGAGTGGCCATCGCAGTCACCTGACTTAAATCCGATTGAGAACCTCTGGTGGGACTTAAAGAAAGCAGTTGCAGTGCGCAAGCCTAAGAATGTGACTGAACTGGAGGCTTTTGCCCATGACGAATGGGCGAAGATACCCGTAGATCGCTGCAAGACACTTGTGTCAAGCTATGCTTCACGTTTAAAAGCGGTTATAACTGTAAAAGGATGTTGTACTAAGTACTAAGATTGAATGTCACTTGGGGGTTGAATAAAACTGATAATGATGTGAGCACAGAAAAGACATTTGTGGTTATTTCATTATAAATGTTTTGTTATATTTGTCTGACCTACACGTGCCTCTTTGATTTAATTGTAAGCAAGATGACTGAATGATCAAAATCAATGTCAAACTGGCCAAAACACTCAATTTCAGTGGGGGTTGAATAATTTTGAACACAACTGTACATGACCTGCCAAACAGACAGACTACTTGTTCTACATGATGACCACACCAATATAATGTGAAGGAAAGACTGTTTCATTAAAGGTGCACAACGACACATCATACAAGACGAAGAGAAAGCTCTTAATTTTTGGGATGACAAGATCGGCAACAGTGTTTGAGGTAACAACTAAAGACAAGGAGTTGGCAGCTACCATGGAAGACAAAGAATTCTTGAAAACCATGAGAAAAGAGTTGTACCAAGAGGATTCCAACAGATGGGTAGCACCGCTACCATTCTATACTCCCAGAAAGACTACCAAACAATAGAGAACATACAGAAGCATGGTTTGTTTCTTTACAATGTAGTTTGAATCGGAACCCCGAGATGAAGACACTTTGGTGGAGTTTATGCAGAAAGTGTTTGAGAGAGATCATGCTGAGCCTGCACCTCCGCTTAAGGAAGGAGAAGAATGCTGGTACCGTCCATGCTTTGGTGTCTATCATCCTAGCAAACCTGATCAGAGTGGTCTTCGACTCAAGTGCTCGACATGAAGGTATCTCCCTCAATGACAGTCTTCTCACTGTGCGCGGATCTGTTACATATTTGGTGGACCTGCCCAGTACTGCAACCCTTCTGGAAACAAGTCCACTATGCTATTAGCAATGTTTCTGCCTCCCCACTGGTGGCTATGCTGCTCCATCTGTGGACACCTATAGGCAATCTATAGACATCCGACTCCTAAATTTATTTATTTGAAAAGGATTTTACCAGGAAGGATACATTGAGATTTCTCTCGTTTTCAAGTATGTCCTGGGTTCGAGAACATTGAGTGGTTACAGTTGTTACAGAAATACAAAGTAATAAAATGCAAACTATTAAAAACAAAACACAAATATAAAGATTAACATATCATGGGAAGGGCTAGAACCTTGGGTTAAATAGGGTGATTTGCAAAGTGGAAGCAGCTGGAAAGTAAGCTACAAATTTCTGACCAGCACTGGGTGGGTGGGTGGATGGGGAGGGAGGGTGGGACAGCAGAATCCAGGAGCACGCGTGGCGGCAGAGGGTGATGTGAGTGTGTGTGTGGCCGGGCTGTGGAAGAAAGAATTTGCAGAGTCAGATCGTGTGTGCTGTAGAGAGTAAATTTGTTTATGACCTGGGGGGGAGAAGGGGGAGGGGCAGGCATGGGGCAGGCATATGGCAGCATGGCTTAAACAAAGCAGGAAATACATTTAGCAAGAAAAAACAAACAGTCAAAATATTAATAGATAGATGCAAGCATAAAATATTAACAGTACGATTAAAGTCAAAATTGTGGCGTAGAATTGCAGAAGACATGTTGAATCGCCGGTACCTTCAGATTCAGAGTCCAGGAGCACGCGTGGCAGCAGAGGGTGATGTGAGTGTGTGTGGCCAGGCTTCAGATTCAGAGTCCAGGAGCACGCGTGGCGGCAGAGGGTGATGTGAGTGTGTGTGTGGCCGGGCTGTGGAAGAAAGAATTTGCAGAGTCAGATCGTGTGTGCTGTAGAGAGTAAATTTGTTTACGACCTGGGGGGGGAGAAGGGGGAGGGGCAGGCATGGGGCAGGCATATGGCAGCATGGCTTAAACAAAGCAGGAAATACATTTAGCAAGAAAAAACAAACAGTCAAAATATTAATAGATAGATGCAAGCATAAAATATTAACAGTACGATTAAAGTCAAAATTGTGGCGTAGAATTGCAGAAGACATGTTGAATCGCCGGTACCTTCAGATTCAGAGTCCAGGAGCACGCGTGGCGGCAGAGGGTGATGTGAGTGTGTGTGGCCGGGCTTCAGATTCAGAGTCCAGGAGCACGCGTGGCGGCAGAGGGTGATGTGAGTGTTGTGGCCGGGCTTCAGATTCAGAGTCCAGGAGCACGCGTGGCGGCAGAGGGTGATGTGAGTGTGTGTGGCCGGCTTCAGATTCAGAGTCCAGGAGCACGCGTGGCGGCAGAGGGTGATGTGAGTGTGTGTGGCCGGGCTTCAGATTCAGAGTCCAGGAGCACGCGTGGCGGCAGAGGGTGATGTGAGTGTGTGTGGCCAGGCTTCAGATTCAGAGTCCAGGAGCACGCGTGGCGGCAGAGGGTGATGTGAGTGTGTGCAGCCATGGTGGTAATCCCCGGACACTGGAAATCCCCATTAGCCCCTACCTATCGCGAATGGCTAGATGAGGTACAATGCCTCAGGGATGTAGAAGATTTAATACACCAATCTTCTGGTACTATTGTCAAGCACATGCAATGCTGGTTTTACTGGTCCACACCAATGCCTCCTCCCCCCTGATTTCACGTTGATCTCCCCGGTTAAGGCCGAATGCTAGGCGATTGACCCCCCCTCCTTCCTGAGAATTGATTCTTCCCTAACCTTTATACTGCTTGCTGTATAGGATTATATCTACACTTGCTATTGAAACCGTTATTTTATTCTAATACCTATTTTGTAATCTGTGTGTTGAATACGTTACTTGTTTCAGCCCTGAAAAATTCTATTATTCATTATAATTACCATAAACCTTTTCCAAGTTTCTTCTTATATATCAAAACCAAAGTAAGAGCTGCGCTACGCCATGGCGGAGACCCCCAAAAAGAATCAATCACAAAACTGTATTGGTCTTTCTCAGAAGTCTGGCTTTCCTCGTTAAGCCAGATCTATTTATTAAAATACACAGAATTTATAGCCAATCAGTGTACAGATACATTACAACATCAAAGTTTAGCCACTCAGTTAACTTACTACCATATATGGTTCACGAGACCCTTTTCCCATCTTCCCGCTTCTGCGCACATTTTCCTGCACTGAACATAACAGGAAATCGGCCACAGCTCATATCCTATAGAAGGAAGAACGGTCTATTCAGTATTGACACTAACAAAAATGGAGGGGGGAATTTCACAGCCCATTTATAAGAACCGGCTTTTTAAGACTAACTATTTATTATATTTACAGGAAATTAAAATCTAACAAGCCCGACTTCGTTATTTAATACAAATCTGCCGATTGATAAGAATACTCTTCATCTCACCATTTCTATGTACCATACCTGTCTTTATGATGCACCCTTCGACTGTTCCACAGTCGGCCTTTTATTTTGTAATGTGAAAAACTTAATAAAAACTTGTTACAATAAAAAAATAAAATAATAAAAAAAAATCTCCCAGGAGTTTTACTTCGCTTCAGACAAGAACCAATTGCTATCAGGGCCGGTGCAAAAATGTTTGCCAACAAAGGTGAAGGGTCAGTTTGCCGCCGCCCCCCCATACCCCATGACTAATCCACGTACCTTGCTATCCCACAAAATACTCCACTAATAATCCTATACTTCACTATCAAAGCTATTATCCCGCATTCACTGTGTTTCTATCTCCTGAGTGTTATTAAATCTCCGTCTCACCCTCCACAGTCCTCACTGTGTCTCCTCTCATCCTCCCTTGCCCCCAGTGTGTCCTTTATCGCCATCTCCATCCCCCAGGATGTCCTATGTCACCCTCCACAACCCCCAAGGTGTCCTGTGTCGCCCTCCACAACCCCCAGGATGTCCTATGTCGCCCTCCATAGGAAACACCTGGGGCTGGGGGGGATAACATAGGGCACACCAGAGCCTATGTCACCCACCCCAGCCCCCAGTGTGTCTCTTACCCTCTGCTGACCCTAGTGTGACCTATAATAAATACAGGGTTCAAGTACAACAAAAACTTGGTACAAAGCAGCTTGATAGGTTTCAGAACATGGAGGTATTTGCCAGATTGAAATACTGGGGGTAACCCAAATTGGTTAGATTGAATAATTGACAAAATACCAATGGAAAATAAAACTTAACTTTTACTTGAAAAAGATAAAAACCTCAGAGAGTGTGTTTGATTGACAGACTCAATGCGATAAGTATCTGAACATAAGACACTGAAAAATCAATAAGAGTTTGGACATATAAACACAGATATAAGGACACAGTCCGGACCAAACAGAAAACAAAACAATCATATGATAGGTGGAGACTATCATAATGGCTGCCTAACCAAACCCAGTTCAAAATAGCCTGGGTATATGTAGAAGTAATAGCAGACAATAAATGTAGCTGGAAACAGACCTTCGTGGGTCTGAATATAGGAAAGCATGGAAAAAAATATTTACTGTGTCGCTAAATACCCACGAACAAGGGAAGCTGGAAAAACACAGAAAACCTATAGCAACTCAAAGTATCGCATCTACAGCTAGAGGAGACTAGGCTTCAGATTTTGTCAGGAAAAAGATCCAGAAAGGACAATCAGAATAGAATAAATCCACCATGCCTTGTCTCGGGATGCTATAACAAGCATTTGCAATGATTTGAAAGAAAAGGAAGAGGGAAAAAAAAAATCAAAACATCTCATTTAGCTCATTTGATAGGTGGAGACTATCACAAAGGATGGTTGACCAGACCCAGTTCAAAATAGAAAAGGGTTTTGCCCATGCGCCAAAACTATATAAAGTGCATTAAAAGCGCACATGCAGGTGTAAATAAACCAGAAAATACTTTGATGATTTTAACTTCCCGAAACTTTCAGTCCATGGGAGCCAAGAATATCTCAAATAAAACACACAAAATAATCCAATAGTGCAATATATATAATAGATATATATAATATATCTATTAGATATATTGCACTATTGGATTATTTTGTGTGTTTTATTTGAAGGGAAGCTTCCGGGAGGATCGGGTCATCCAAGGATGAGGCCTGCGCTTCTGTAAGACGACTCACCACGTTGCTATTCAAATATCAAGCGATGTGGGTACTTGGCTCCGGAGTTCCATTCGTAGCTCTGCCATTATAGAGGTCTTGGTAAAAAATGGACAAACTCCTGCAGTATCTTGTCAGGGCAGGGGGGCAGGGAATGATCCGGGAGTCTAATGTGTGGGATGTAGGAACTCTGACAGTGGCGCAAAAGCTTGCCCAACAACCGGCAGGGCTTGTTCTCCTGCAAGGTGAAAAAGGACCAGGGTTTGACTGCCATAAAGTGTATATCCGCCTGAAGTAGAACATTAAGGCGCTTCCGGCAGTCCAATAACTGCTGATATGTTGTTGCCGTATGGTCTGTTTTATGAGAAGTATCAAGATCCCTGATCTCATCCAACAGAGAGGTGACTTCAGTCGCCCGGGCCCCCTTCCGCGCCATCGCTTTAGCCAAGAGGAGACCTCTAATTGTGACCTTATGTGCCTCCCAAATCGTGTGAGGTGAGAGATCTGGAGTGACATTGGTCTCAAAGTATTGCTTTGTTAATTTCTGCATGGAGAAGAGGGTCCGTCAGCAGTGAGGTGTCCAGGCGCCACGTACGTTCCCGCGGATTGAAAAGTGGAGAGGCCAGGGACAGAGACCGGGGCATGATCGGACCAGGTCTGAGGGGCAATATGTGTATTGTCACCAGATCCAGGTGGTGTTGAGAGAGAAAGATCAGTCCTGGATTAAGAACAGTGGACCCCCGAGAAAAACATATAATCCCTCTCGCCCGCATGGAACCAAACATCCACCAGGTGGCAGGAGTGAAGGTACCGCCGGATATGTCGAAGAATATTGGGGGGGGAATTGAAGAAGAGCCGGTGGACGTTTCCATACGAGGGTCAAGGGACACATTGAAGTCGCCAGCCAGAAGCAATACCCACTCCTGAAAGACATCTAATTTACGTAATATGGAGGCCAGGCATCTGTGTTGTCGTGTGTTGGATAAATACACCGAGGCAAAGGTATAAACCGTGCCCACAATGGTACCTTTCAAGAAGAGAAAGCGACCCTGAGGGTCAGTGAGCAGTCCCATTTGAGAGAAGGGGATGTCCCATGCCAGAAGTATCACAACGCCCCTGGATTTTGATTCCGTGTAATTACTGAAATATCCGGTGGGGAATTATCACGTAAAGAAGGGCAGTCACGCTCCCGGAAGTGCGTCTCTTGAAGAAAAGCAACAGAAGTCTGATGAGCATATAGTTCACAAAGCAACCGTGAACGTTTCTCAGGGATATTAAGTCCACTAGCGTTATAAGAAAACCCATGTAAGTGTCTGGCCGAAAACATCTTCACTCCCTCCACAGCCCACCTACAAAAGAAGGGATTGAGGATATCTCAGGGAGTAGGGAAAGCAGGAGAAGAGGAGTAGGGGAAAAGAGAAGGAGATAAATAAGAGGAATATAGAGAGCCAAGAAAGAGAGAGTAAGGGAAAGGTGAGGAGAAAAAGAGAGAAGAGGGAGAGAGAGAAGAGACAAAAAAGAAGAAAAAAAGAAAAGGGAGATTATAGAGAATAAGCAAGGAAATTAGACAGAAGACGTCAGAGGGAGGAGAGGGGCCTCCTCTACCACCCGCTCCGGGACAGTGACGTCAGAATCTCAGGGGGGGGGGTGAAAAAGCAAAATAGAAAGAAACAGTCAAAAAAGAATGAAATGAACAAAACAGGAAAGTTACCGACCATCGCGTATACAAAGAACATGTTAACCACTTCAATGCGGAGGACGCGCTCAGCGCGTCCTCCGCATGGCTGCTGCTGTGCTGAGGACGCCCTGAGCGCGTCCTCACTTTGGGGTCAGCGTTCGGCCGAGTTCCGGCCGATCACTGGCCCCCCCGGTGTGGGCTGACATCGTCAATGTCAGCCCAGCATCCGGAACCGCCGCCGGTGAAATTAGGTGTCATCGCGACAGCGCGATGACACCTAATTCAGGCGCCCCCCCCGCATGTGCGGAGAAGGCGCCTGAAAGGGAGGGGGGGAGGTCCTTCGGACCTCTCTCCCTCCCGATCGGCGGCGTTGTGGGGGTTAACCCAGGCACCATTTGGAAGGGCACAGCCTGCCCTTCCAAATGGTACCTGGCATTAACCCCTGGGGAGCTGGATCGCGAATCGGCGCTGAAAAGCGCCGGTTCGTGATCCTTTCCTGGAGCTGGCCGACATCTTGGATGTCGGCCAAGCCTCCGGGAGCTCCCCCTGAGGACTGGCGTCATCGTGCATAGCACGATGACGCCAGTTAACGTTTGGTATTGTTGGATCGGCCAGAGCATGGCCGTTCCAACGATACCAAACACGAAAGTGAAAAAAGTTTGTAAAAAAAAAAAAAAAAATATTTCAAAAAAAAATTATAAAAAAAAATAAACACTTTTTTTTTCTTTTTTTTTGGTTTGTTAATGCAGCAATATTGTTCCCATTTCAATTATAATGTGAACAATGATGCTGCACTAACGATTTTTGTATGCGGTGCGTTTGTTAAAAATCATGTAATTTTCCCCAAAAAAAAATGTAACGAGACCCCATCTCTAATTTTTTTAACAAGCGCACCCCATACAAAATATAACCGCAATTGCTCGCATGTTAAAATGTGGAAAAAAAACACTTTACACGCTGTAAATTATTGAAAATTCATATTTTATTGCATTTTTTGTTATAATATACAGACAGGTCATGACGTATACATATAATAATGACATATTATTAATCTGCCGAGTCTGACGGAAAGAACGATATATAATATGTCTGGGTCATATACTAAAATAAGCCTTAAAAACACGTTTAAACATGATGAGCAAAACCGGTAAAATTGACCTCAGCACAGAGGCGGGAAAAGCCTCAGCAGCGAAAGGGTTAATGAACCATGGAATAACAAATCCAATAGATAATTCTTGAAAAACAGTAGTGCATTAAAGAGTCCAAGGCACCCATGGACCCGACTGATCCCAAGCACCAATAGGAGCAGTAAATTCGGTGCAACCCCACAAACCTCCCTACTAGGAGAACAAACATATATGCAGGTATGAAGAGAAAAAAAAAAAACCATGCCCACCCAAACCAAAAGGGGCAAATATAATAATCAAGTCTAAGACGTGAGCCCTTTATCCCCCCCCCCATTCCCTTATTCATATCCCCGTTCCTCCCACTGGAATTATAGAAATCTTTGCACACAGAGGCTGTCAGCAGCAGTGAGCCAGCGAGGTTGCTGTGAGTATGATCATGAAAAAGGATTATATTGTGTTCTGGCGCCACCCAGTGGTTCCTTTTGTGGAAGGAGTGGGTATTGAACCCACAACATGTCACCTCTGATGTCTATCAGTGTTCTGGGACCAGTGGATGTGATATGAATAAAAAGCAAAAAAAGATTCTGATTTATATCAGTAATAAAATGCTTCTAATTTGTATAAGTAGTAGAATGGTTTTAAGCACAGATAACCGATAAACTTCGGTGCATGTGTAAATCGCAAAATTGATTCTGATTTGTGAAAATAGTGGGTAATCTTAAACACAGATAACCAATAAAACTTCAGTACATGCAAATGACTGAAAATAACTTTGGTACGTGCAAAGAACCTGGCTAGCATGCAAAAGATCTTGAAACACAGTCAATGAAATCTCAATATGTGCAAATAACTTCGGTCTGTGCAAATAACTTCGGTCTGTGCAAATGAGCTTGGCTAACGTGCAAATAGCAGAGTGATCATAACAAATCCAGAATTTTGGGAATGACTTTATCCAAACATACTTAATATAAGTCCCACTGGGAAATATAAAAGTAAAAATAAATGCAGTGAATGAAGAATAAATAGATGCAGAGAATGTCTCATGCAGGTGTGATACACCTGGGACTGGAGGTCCCAAAGAAATTAAACAGAATACAGCAGTGTATCTATGTCCAGGTGGAGTGATATACCCCAAATCACTCAGAAGATCAAGAAATGGGTGGATTGAACAGAGTACAGCGCTTCCTTCTGTCAATGGTTATTAAATGATGGTGTCGGCCTTTTGCCGGGAAATGATGATTCACAGAGCCTCAAAAAAATAAAGCAGGGTATAGGGTAGTAAGCTCTGAAACCATAAAGCATAAATAGGTAGAAATTACACTCACATGGACTGGTGTCACAAATCGGACACAGGATGCGAAGGCGGCTGGCGGCTTAAGTGGGAACGCCAGATTTCCCCAAACGGTGGCTTGAGGTCCTGGAACCTTGCTTGCACAGCAGGAGATGTTGTGGTCCTCTATGTTGGATGGACTGCTCCGTAGAAAGCTGTTGTCTTAAGCCTGGTTGTTATAGGTACCTTACCATAAGCCGTAATATAAAAGTAGGAAAACGTTCACTTTTGATTTTGTAAAACGTTTATTCCTCTAAAACACAATAAAATAGGAATAGGATAAGAAATACACTAAACCACGTTTCGTGGACTCGGGCCGCTTCATCAGTTAGTGTTGTTTTACAAAATCAAAAGTGAACGTTTTCCTACTTTTATATTACGGCTTATGGTAAGGTACCTATAACAACCAGGCTTAAGACAACAGCTTTCTACGGAGCAGTTCATCCAACATAGAGGACCACAACATCTCCTGCTGTGCAAGCAAGGTTCCAGGACCTCCAGCCACCGTTTGGGGAAATCTGGCGTTCCCACTTAAGCCGCCAGCCGCCTTCGCATCCTGTGTCCGATTTGTGACACCAGTCCATGTGAGTGTAATTTATACCTATTTATGTTTTATGGTTACAGAGCTTACTACCCTATACCCTGCTTTATTTTTTGAGGCAGTGTGAATCGTTATTTCCCGGCAAAGACCGATGCCGGAAAAAACTGATGCCATCATTTAATAACCATTGACAGAAGGAAGCTCTGGACTCTGATCATGACAGTGGCTTATCATCCAAAGACAGTTTTTCTGATGGTCATGGCATGCCCCCCAGTGTGAAAAAGTGTTAATACTCCAGATTATTATTAGATGACATGATTAGTTTTGGTTGGTGGTGAGCTAGAGGCATGGTCACATTTGCACATTGCAGCTAGGCCCCCTGGTGGTGAGAGCTATCCTTGTCAGCCCCTGTGGGTTTCTGGGTTAATCAGTTCAGGCTCTCCACCCCTGGATTCTCTGTGGCTGATTAGGCCCATGGTCACATGACCTTCCCTGCCCTATATATATGGCCAGCAGTGCATCAGCTCCTTGCTCCAGGATAGTTCTAGATTTACAAAGTCCCTGCTTTTGTAATTTTTAGCCATTTCTGTGTATGACTTTTGGCTTATGCTTCTTGACTATTCTCTTGCTTGCTCCTTGTAATCTGTATACTGTGATATTCCTGTGCACGACTTTGACTTGTATTACTTACTCTTCTGGCATCTAGACCTGGCTTTCCCTGACCATTGTTGTATATTTCTGTTTATGTTCTGTATGCCTTATTTCCTTGTCTGTGTTGTACTTGCCCAGCATCATAGTGTAGTCTGTGATAGAGGCCAACTCTAAGGACCTCATTCATAGTTCAGGCTTCTTTGTTGCTGCTGGGCATATTGGTTGTTGTTACTTGTTTACTCCTGTCGTTATTCTGGTATTTATTCCCTACCCCTTACTCTGTATAGATTCAGAAGGACAAATAAGGACCTTACTCCCAGTGCAGGGTCTCCTCTTGTGTCTGTATCCTGTCCTATCATCTCTTGTTCAGCTTCTGTGTACACTGTGTGCTGGGTTCTACATCATGCAGCAAACCACACACCTGCCTAAAGGGCTTAACGACATTCAGTATAAAAGGACCCTCCTTGGTGTCAGCCTGGAGGCCTTGTGACAGGCATGTGCATCAGTCGGAAATACAGTGCACAAAACAAAAAGTCCACAATGAAATTAGAGTGAATGGAATTGATGCTGTGAGATGGCAACATAGTCAAGGACCCCCCCCAAAAAAAACCCCACACCACAACTCCCCTAATAGCACGGATGTGACAGATTACTGTTAAAATGACTGTGCCAGGATGTCCAGTGCAGGGTTTCTTACACCAGTAGGCAGTACATTAACAGTTCGACATCCTTGGCTTTATGAAGAGTTAAGGGTAAAAAAGGAAAAAGCAACTTTCTTCACACCAATGAAGACTCACGGGTCTATTCAAAGAAAGGTGAAGGTCAGGAGAATGACTGAAAATCCTAGGTCAATAAAGCCAAACCAGAATAATTCTCCCACTTATCTCACTTTCCAAATCGGCTATTTGGTCAAGATTGTTCTCTTCTGCCAAGTTTTCTGATTTTCTCCTTTCTTTGAATAGACCTGATAATGTAGCAACAAAAAAAATAAAAAAAAAACCCTTTACAACATTAAATTGCCACCCCAAAGTGTCCAGCACCCAAAGCATTTAGAATGCTGTATCAACTTAGACCAGGACAAACAGGATGAGAGGAAAAGAACCACCAGCCCCTCAAAAGGTCGGATCATTTTAAAATAAACTTGGTTATCTGGCAATGTCCATTAATAAATTTATAGAAGGTCACACCACCTCCAAACATAAAAATTACATAATATATATAAATGAACAATTTGTGAGATGACTGAAATTCCAATTGGATACCCTTATTAAATCATGGTAGTCAGATAATGAAAAGGTATAGGTTAAATGGTTGCAACAATATAGCAAGAAGTTAATAAATTATATTGTCTTTTGCCCGGCCTCCTAATCAATAATCCTCATTGATAGAGATAATTGGTTCAAAGAGAAGCCGTCCAAAAGGTGGATTGTGAACAAATTATGCCTTAGACATAGTCATTTGTGAATTTAGAATGCTGACTTGTTTATTACACTCTTAGCCACAGAAGGGGGAAGGGAGGAAACCACTTGCTATTTTCACACAGGGCTGGGTGTACAGGGGGCGGACAGGGGGGACCTTTCCTTTCATACAGGAAACAAGCACAGAAATAGTATCTCCAATGCCTAGTAGTACACAGCAACATCAGCTTAGTGAGCAAAAGCCGGAGCCAGTCTGCAATGAACATTGAGTACAGGAAACAGAAAACATATAGAGCTTCAAAAATATTACAAGACCGAAAGGGTTGACATAATTGGCCCAATTAAAAACACTGGTCTTGTGTTAAGTAAAAAACAGTGCAGGCAGATTCTCGTACTGAAGGTTTTGAAAGATAGTAATACTCAGGATTGCCACAGTATTAAAGTTATTATTTTTTTGATTTGTAGATAGCTCGCCCCTATGAGCTCTACGGAACCATATATCGGAAGGTTATAAGCTTCTATTAACCTCCTTTGCTCATGACACTTGCATTACCGAGGACATACTTGAAAACAAAAAGAAATCTTAATGTATCCTTCCTGGTAAAATACTTTATAAATAATATTAAGTGGATGTTGACACCAGCTTCCCAAGACATCTTGTGTGAACTACTCTTGGCACACAGACTTGTGCTTACATGTTCATAAAAATAATAATTTTTTTAAAAAAGTGTGGGAGGATGTGACAGAACACGCGGTCACTGTGCGACTTGGAGGGGGCTGTGCGCTAGCCTCCTGCCCAAAGACTATGGCCCGTGAAAGAGGCTATTGGGGAACTGGTGGACCTTTTAAATAGATTTGGTTTTCACTGTTTTATATATATCTGCCAGTTAACTAAAGATTTCTGATGTCTGTGTGTTATTCCTTTGTGTATTTATTGTATAGTCTCTTGTTGTGTATTTTGCGTACATTCCCTCAATTATCTAACGCTTCCCTGTATAGTGTAGATCTCTGTATAGTACGTGCTCTCTCTATTTTGCAAGTTCTCCCAGTAAGAAATTCCTTTTGTTTACCCTGCTTTCTCCTTCCCCATTCTCCATTATTTGAAGGTCCTTCCTGTGTAGTTATCTGATCTCTGTAGTTATCTGCTTGATTGTATGCAAATGGTTGAGTGTATCTCTGTGCCTGTGTAATAAACAGTCAGTTCTATTCTGACCAAACATGAAGTCACGGCTCATGATTTGGGGTACCAGGAATCTTCTGCCCACTGTGCCGAGGAAAGGCTCCAGGTCTACATTTATTTCTGGGTGTGCTAGCCAGACTCTCTACATGCACCGGGCCTTAAGCTGCAGCTAAGGTACTAGAGAAAGGTGGTGAGAGTCACGAGGAGAAACTGGGTGTCCAGTGAGGAAGTGGCATTTGGCAGATGTGACCCTGTCCGGGCACAGAGATCTGTTACAGAGGATTTCTGTTGTATGTCAATCAATCCTGTGACCCCAGAAGTGATACTGCACATTCTATTACTCACCCTATGAGTTTTATCATCAGATTTATAATTATGAAACACCAGGAGGGTTGGACCCAAAACCGGTGTAGCTAGAGAGCCAATAATAAGATAAGTAGTTAGCTTACAAATGTTTGAGTAAAATTCAAAGGCTATTGTATGCAAACCTGCTGCATACAAGCAAGCATAAGATTTAGCTCTTTAGCGGTCACAAAAATTTAGACACCGCAAAGTTTAACCCTTCTGCCATTACACTGTGCATTATATCTATCCTATAAAAGAGTAAGGCTTGGCGTGTCCGTCGCCAAGCCTCCTCTGCGCATGTGCCCACAGGGTGCTGTGGAGGTTGGATGCGCGCGCAGCCGGGTGCGCGCCAACCACCGCAGCACGCTCAAAGCGTCTTACGGAGGTTGGATGCGCACGCAGCCGGGTGCGCGCGCGCGCCACCCGCCGCAGCACGCCCAAAGCGTCTTACGGAGGTTGGTTGCGCGCGCAGCCGGGTGCGCGCGCGCCTCCTGCCGCTGGACCACCAAAGTGTGTTGCGGAGGTTGGATGTGCGCCCAGCCGAGTGCGCACGCACCCACCCGCCGCAACACGCCCACCGCGTGCTTGGGCCGTTGGATGCGTGCGGAATAGGGTGCGCACGCAGCCAACCGCCGCATCCTGAGAGAACTTGACGCACGCGAAAACGCCTCAGAGCACGGAGCAGAGCACAATAAACGGCACAGAGCAGAGCACCGAGCAGAGCACAGAGCAGAGCACAAGAGCAGAGCACAGAGCAGAGCACAAGAGCAGAGCACAAGAGCAGAGCACAGAGCAGAACACAAGAGCAGAGCACCGAGCAGAGCACAGAGCAGAACACAGAGCAGAACACAGAGCAGAGCACAAGAGCACAAGAGCACCGAGCAGAGCACAAGAGCATAGCACAATAAACGGCACAGAGCAGAACAAAAGAGCACAGAGCAGAGCACAATAAACGGCACAGAGCAGAGCACAAGAGCACAGAGCAGAGCACAATAAACGGAGCAGAGCACGGAGCAGAGCACAATAAACGGCGCAGAGCACAGAGCAGAGCACAATAAACGGCACAGAGCAGAGCAAAAGAGCACAGAGCAGAGCACAATAAACGGCGCAGAGCACAAGAGCAGAGCACAGAGCAGAGCACAAGAGCAGAGCACAAGAGCAGAGCACAAGAGCAGAGCACCGAGCAGAACACAGAGCAGAACACAGAGCAGAGCACCAAGAAGAGCACAGAGCAGAGCACAATAAACGGCACAGAGCACAGAACAGAGCACAATAAACGGCACAGAGCAGAGCACAAGAGCACAGAGCAGAGCACAATAAACGGCACAGAGCAGAGCACAAGAGCACAGAGCAGAGCACAATAAATGGCACAGAGCAGAGCACAAGAGCACAGAGCAGATCACAATAAACGGCACAGAGCAGAGCACAGAGCAGAGCACAATAAACGGCACAGAGCAGGGCACAATAAACGGCACAGAGCAGAGCACAATAAACGGCACAGAGCAGAGCACAATCAAGGGCACAGAGCACAAGAGCACCGAGCAGAGCACAGAGCAGAGCACAGAGCGGAGCACAAGAGCACAGAACAGAGCACAATAAACGGCACAGAGCAGAGCACAATAAACGGCACAGAGCAGAGCACAATAAATGGCGCAGAGGACAAGAGCACCGAGCAGAGCACAGAGCAGAGCACAGAGCAGAGCACAGAGCAGAGCACCGAGAAGAGCACCGAGAAGAGCACAAGAGCACCAAGCAGAGCACAGAGCAGAGCACAATAAATGGCACAGAGCATAGCACAATAAACGGCACAGAGCACAAGAGCAGAGCACAGAGCAGAGCACAAGAGCAGAGCACAAGAGCACAGCACCGAGCAGAGCACAGAGCAGAACACCGAGCAGAGCACAAGAGCACCAAGAAGAGCACAGAGCAGAGCACAATAAACGGCACAGAGCAGAGCAAAAGAGCACAGAGCAGAGCACAATAAACGGCACAGAGCACAGAACAGAGCACAATAAACGGCACAGAGCAGAGCACAAGAGCACAGAGCAGAGCACAAGAGCACAGAGCAGATCACAATAAACGGCACAGAGCAGAGCACAATAAACAGCACAGAGCAGGGCACAATAAAACAGCACAGAGCAGAGCACAATAAACGGCACAGAGCACAAGAGCACCGAGCAGAGCACAAGAGCAGAGCACAGAGCAGCACAGAGCAGAGCACAGAGCGGAGCACAATAAACGGCACAGAGCAGAGCACAATAAACGGCACAGAGCAGAGCACAATAAATGGCGCAGAGTACAAGAGCACCGAGCAGAGCACAGAGCAGAGCACAGAGCAGAGCACCGAGAAGAGCACCGAGAAGAGCACCGAGAAGAGCACAAGAGCACCGAGCAGAGCACAGAGCAGAGCACCGAGCAGAGCACAGAGCAGAGCACAATAAGCGGCACAGAGCATAGCACAATAAACGGCACAGAGCGGAGCACAACAGCACAGAGCAGAGCACAATAAACGGCACAGAGCAGAGCACAGAGCAGAGCACAAGAGCACCGAGCAGAGCACAAGAGCACCAAGCTGAGCACAGAGCAGAGAACAATAAAAGGCACAGAGCAGAGCACAATAAACGGCACAGAGCAGAACACAATAAACGGCACAGAGCACAAGAGCACCGCACAGAGCAGAGCACAAGAGCACCGAGCAGAGCACAAGAGCACCGAGCAGAGCACAGAGCAGAGCACAATAAACGGCACAGAGCAGAGCACAATAAACGGCGCAGAGCACAATAAACGGCACAGAGCAGAGCACAAGAGCACAGAACAGAACACAAGAGCACAGAGCAGAGCACAAGAGCACAGAGCAGAGCACAATAAACGGCACAGAGCAGAGCACAGAGCAGAGCACAAGAGCACCGAGCAGAGCACAAGAGCACCAAGCTGAGCACAGAGCAGAGAACAATAAAAGGCACAGAGCAGAGCACAATAAACGGCACAGAGCAGAACACAATAAACGGCACAGAGCACAAGAGCACCGCACAGAGCAGAGCACAAGAGCACCGAGCAGAGCACAAGAGCACCGAGCAGAGCACAGAGCAGAGCACAATAAACGGCACAGAGCAGAGCACAATAAACGGCGCAGAGCACAATAAACGGCACAGAGCAGAGCACAAGAGCACAGAACAGAACACAAGAGCACAGAGCAGAGCACAAGAGCACAGAGCAGAGCACAATAAACGGCACAGAGCAGAGCACAGAGCAGAGCACAATAAACGGCACAGAGCAGGGCACAATAAACGGCACAGAGCAGAGCACAGAGCAGAGCACAATAAACGGCACAGAGCACAAGAGCACCGAGCAGAGCACAGAGCGGAGCACAAGAGCACAGAACAGAGCACAATAAACGGTGTCATGGAGCTGATGTAACGCTCCATGCTTCAAACCCCAAGAGATTTTATGTTCATTTATATCGTGTGTTTTTAAATATATTTTACATCATTTGGTTTTAGTTTAATTTAGTTTATTTTAAATTTGCATAGCTTTGGTTTTAAAATTACTTATGTTCCTGTAGGTAAATGTGTTTTGTGTAAACAGTAAACAAGCTTTACTGCTGTGTAATTTATGCACCAGGGCTTTTCCCATTATCTAGCTGCATGTTTAATTCAAGGGATCTCTGATAGTGTGTTATTAATCTGATGTGTTAGAACAATGGATATACAAATGTTGTGTGAGCTGAAAGGCTAAAGAATGTAAAGAATGTTTATTGTAAATAACTGACTTAATGTAATTAGTATGGGTATGCAAATTATGACTGTTGGACTTCAGCATAAATGGTGGTTGTTCATTAATAAATCAGAGAACTCTCAGAGCTCAGAGAGAGGATCCTGTTTTAAAGAATACAGCCACGCCTGGTGTCTTTATTACAAACTACGCTACACTCCACACTCACCCTCAGAAGGCAGAGAGCGGCCTTCTGGAGATTCCTAACGGCTCCAGGGCAGAGGAACAGAAGCAGGCAGGTCAAGCCGCTCGAGGCGCTGAGGACAGCGCTCCCAGTAGCCGGGCTGACCGCAACGAAGGGGTGTCTGGAGAGCCAGGACAGACGGAAGGGAACGGTTCCTTCACAAACGGCACAGAGCAGAGCACAATAAACAGCACAGAGCAGAGCACAATAAACGGCACAGAGCAGAGCACAATAAACGGCGCAGAGCACAAGAGCACCGAGCAGAGCACAGAGCAGAGCACCGAGCAGAGCACCGAGCAGAGCACCGAGCAGAGCACAAGAGCACCGAGCAGAGCACAAGAGGACCGAGCAGAGCACAGAGCAGAGCACAAGAGCACCGAGCAGAGCACAGAGCATAGCACAATAAATGGCACAGAGCGGAGCACAACAGCACAGAGCAGAGCACAATAAACGGCACAGAGCAGAGCACAGAGCAGAGCACAAGAGCACTGAGCAGAGCACAAGAGCACCGAGCAGAGCACAAGAGCACCGAGCAGAGCACAAGAGCACCAAGCTGAGCACAAGAGCACCAAGCTGAGCACAGAGCAGAGAACAATAAAAGGCAGAGCAGAGCACAATAAACGGCACAGAGCAGAGCACAAGAGCACCGAACAGAGCACAGAGCACAAGAGCAGAGCACAGAGCAGAGCACAAGAGCACCGAGCAGAGCACAAGAGCACCGAGCAGAGCACAAGAGCACCGAGCAGAGCACAGAGCAGAGCACAATAAACGGCACAGAGCAGAGCACAATAAACGGCACAGAGGAGAGCACAATAAACGGCACAGAGCAGAGCACAAGAGCACAGAGCAGAACACAAGAGCACAGAGCAGAGCACAAGAGCACAGAGCAGAGCACAATAAACGGCACAGAGCAGAGCACAATAAACGGCGCAGAGCACAAGAGCACAGAGCAGAGCACAATAAACGGCACCGAGCAGAGCACCGAGCAGAGCACCGAGCAAAGCACAGAGCAGAGCACAAGAGCACCGAGCAGAGCACAAGAGCACCGAGCAGAGCACAAGAGCACCGAGCAGAGCACAGAGCAGAGAACAATAAAAGGCACAGAGCAGAGCACAATAAACGGCACAGAGCAGAGCACTAACACAAAGTAAAAAAAAAAATATGAGGACCTAACAAAACCGGTGCCAACCTCCAAAGAGCCCCCAAAGTACCTAAACAAGAGCTCAGAGGGCATACACAAAACCAGTGCCCCCTCACCACTGAGCACCTACTAACAAGAAACAAAAAATAAAAAAACAGCCGCACTAACACAACGAAAATTTTAAAAAAAAAAACACCTCGGAGGTCCAAACAAAAAAGCAGTGCCCCCCCTGCAAAGACCCCACAAACCACTTAACCCTTTAAATATAAAACAAAGAAAAATTCACATGCACACAGAAAATTGATATTGTTTAAAAAAAAAAAAATGCCACCAAAAAGAAAGATGGATTTACAACTACAATCTGTCGCTAAAAGGAGAGAAAATCACACAGAATCTAACACTAAGGCTAAGGTCAGACGAAAGCGTTTTTAACGTGCGTTTAACCGCACGAAATCACGGCCGTGCTAGCAGCAAATGACGTCCAATGCCGGGTAACATACGAAGAACGGCCGCACGAAAGTTCGTCCGCGCAACGAATGTGGCAAACGAACGCATTTTTTCTAGAACGTCAATCCGCTACTACTGACATACAGAGTGCGCTGCGTCCGCATAGCGGCGTGTTTGCGTGATTGGGAGACGTCAGACGCTGCACACGTCCAGCCAACATAACGTCCAGACGCAAAAAGGGTTTTATTGATGATCCGTACAAAATCACGGACAAAAATGCGCATCGTATGACCGCTATCGCGTATTCCGTGAAAAAATACGTCCATTCGTTCGAACGCACTTTTTCACGGACAACGCGAAAAATGCGTTAGTCTGACCCTAGCCTAATGACATGCCGAACGAGCAACAACAAAATTTCAGAAATAAAGAAAAAACAACAGAAAAGAAAGGAAAGAGAAATATGGATGAAAATGCACGATGTCAAGAAAGAATCAAAAACACATTGGCACACAAAGTACGACGTGCACAAACAAAAATTAATAAAATCATTAACAATGAAAAGGGTGATTCAGTTCAACAACATTATTGTGGAAAACTCGATGTTCTGTGCACCAACTGCAATGCACTGCATTTTAATACACACCAGCCATCCGACAGACTATTCACTCAATGCTGCAACAAAGGAAAAGTATACATGGAGCCCATTAAAGTTGCTCCTTTGATAGAAAGTCTAATGACAGGCACTCATAAGCATTCCAAAAATTTCAAACAAAACATTCGATCTATCAACAGTTCATTAGCATTTGCTTCCATGGGGGCAAACATTACTCCTCCTCCTGGTTATGGACCTTACTGCTTTAGAATTAATGGCCAGATTTACCACCGAACTGCATCTCTTCATCCGCACAATGAGGATAACTGAAAGTTTGCACAACTATATATTCTTGATCCCGATGAGGCCACTAAACAACCTCATGATTAATGAAAATTCAAAATGCAACCCTGAGCTCATGACAGAGTTAAGCACTTTTATGGATAAAAACAATCCATTTGCAGAAGCCTGCAAAATGTTATATGAGGTAGAACAAGAATCCTTACAGGAGGCTATACAAAATGGCACTATACCACCAACTGTCAACATGGCGATAGTACAAGATCGCACGGACGATCAACGCAGATACAATGCACCTCGCAGTAATGAAGTAGCTATTATTTTTCAAAATGATGATGAGAACCTCCTCTCGAAAGAGATCTTATTATTCATTGCCGAACTCAAAACGCAGACAGAAAAACAGAAAGGATAAGCATTTTAGATCCAAACTTAGAGCCGATGCTCTATCCACTTTTATTTCCATTTGGGGACCAAAGTTGGTCACCTCGCATTAAACTTAACTACACCCCTACTACTGTAAAAACCATACGCAATCATTCCTCTGCTAAGCCAAGAGAAAGAGTCACTCAAATGCAATTTTATGGCTACATGCTTTCCATCCGAAAAGATTTCAACCCATTTTTAAATGCAGGAAAATTAACTCAACAGTACTTTGTAGACGCATATGTTAAGACCGAAGGTAACCGTCTAAACTATGTACGACAAAATCAGTCCAAATTACGAGTTGAAAAATACACAGGTCTCATGGACCATCTACAAAACGCTGCCAAAGAACAGGGCTTGATACCAGGAAAAGCAGTAATACTTCCATCAACATTCCAGGGTAGTCCCAGAAACATGTTGCAAAACTACCAAGATGCCATGGCTATTGTGCGAAAATATGGGAAGCATGACTTCTTCATAACAATGACATGCAACCCAAAATGGCCAGAAATTTTAGAAAATATTACAGAAGGTCAAGCAGTGGAATACCGCCCTGATTTGGTTGCCAAAGTTTTCAACATAAAGCTAAAAGAACTACTAGACGACATCACAAACAAACATGTGTTAGGTAAACCTGTTGCTAAAATTAATGTAATAGAGTTTCAAAAACGTGGATTACCTCATGCACATATTTTACTCATATTATCACCTCAAGATAAGCTTAAAGATGCTGATGCTATTGATAGGTTTCATTTCAGCAGAAATCCCCGACATTCATGCACAACCCCGATTACATGCAATAGTCATCAAACACATGATACATGGACCATGTGGGCCTCAGAATATTAATTCGCCATGCATGGCTGATGGTGTTTGCTCAAAAAACTTCCCAAAACCATACCAAGACCAAACTTTGCCAAACATGGACGGCTATCCACTGTACCGGAGAACACAAACAGCTGCTTCAATTGAAGTAAATGGAAAAAAAATCAATAACTCTTGGGTTGTGCCATACAACCCATTATTAGCTTTAAAATACAACTGCCATATAAACGTTGAGAGCTGCGCTTCTATAAAAAGTGTAAAGTACTTATTCAAATACATCTATAAAGGACATGACTGTGCAAATATTGCCATCAAAGAACATGCAACGCTCCATCATGACAAGATCACCTCCTTCACGGATTCCAGATATGTGACAGCTCCAGAAGCAGCATGGCGCCTTCTTGGTTTCAAAATGCACCATCAAACACATACCATCGTGCGCTTACAAATCCATCTTCCTGGCGAACAGTCGGTATACTTTAATGAAGATAACATCAGAAACGCTATAGAAAGAACCCAATCAAGAGACACAACATTGACGGCTTGGTTTACCTTAAACAGAGTAGATGTGGCTGCCCGCGAATTCCTGTATACTGATATTCCACAACATTTTGTATTTCAACGGAAAAATACCACATGGGAAAGAAGATTGAGACGTCGAGAAAATAACACTATTGGGCGAATGTACTCTGTTAACATAAATTCGGATGTGGAGAGATTTTGCTTGAGATTACTTTTACTCCATGTTAAAGGAGCCACCTCATTTGAACATATCCGAACAGTTGGTGGTGTGCATTTTCCAACATTCAAAGAAGCTGCTCAAAGACTCGGACTTTTTCAGGATCATGAATTATGGGACTTGACTCTTCACGAAGCTTCAAGTGAGATGATGCCTCAACTGCTTCGAGAGCTTTTTGCCAACAGTTGTGCCCTTGCATCTCCACCAAATGCTAAACAACTATTTGAAAAATATAAACAACAACTCATTGAAGACCTATCAATACACCCTGGCCACACACCAGAGTGCCAACCATGTCTCAATAATGCACTATTAGACATTCAAGACATTTTAATTGTTAACGGGAAAAAATGTCAGTATTTCGGTTACCCAACGCCTACCGACTATTCAACCGTCAAAACAACAGACATTTATGATGCAGTTCTTCAAAGTCACATAGGAGTACAAATGCAGGCGGCTTTAAATGATCTACAAAGAGAAACTTTTGAAGACATTCTTTCTGCCACCCAAAACGATACATTACCCCAAAGATGTTACTTTCTCGATGGTCCTGGAGGTAGTGGCAAAACATACCTATACCAAACTTTATTGCATTCATTTAGTGGAAACAAAGAGGTAGCATTAGCTGTTGCTTCTACTGGAATTGCTGCTAATTTGCTAGAGGGTGGACGCACATATCACTCACAATTTAAACTGCCTGTTCCTTTGTTGGACACTTCAACATTTTACATGAGGCAAACATCTAATGATGCCACAATCCTTAGAAAAACAAAAATTATAATTTGGGATGAATCAACCATGGCTCCAAGTGATGCTCTCAGATGCATTGACAAACTACTGCAAAAGCTCATGAAAAACAACAAACCTTTTGGCGGTAAAACAATTATCCTCGGAGGAGATTTCCGACAAACTCTACCTGTTGTGGCACATGGCAGTCGATCAGCAATCGTTGAATCCAGCATTAAATTCAATACACTATGGGATAAATTTAAGATCATAAAGCTACAAACAAATGTAAGATCTGTGGATCCAGAGTTCAGCTCTTGGCTAATAAAACGTGGCGATGGAAAACTCACAAACGAACATGGCTTCCATCAAGATATAAATAAAATAAAATAAAAAACACAGACCCCGACAACATTGACCTGAGGATCACACATGGTGTCCTGCAGAAAAACTATAAACAAATCCTCAAAAAGAAAAAACAAAACCTCATCTCCCAAAACCTTCAACAACTGGAAGAGGCTCTTCAGGATAACTCTTTCTGGGAAACCTGGAGTCAAATAGGCTCAGGATCCAAGAAAAAACACCTCCACATCCAAAATGGCAACATCTGGCTCAACTACTTCAAGAGCCTGTACAAAGACATTCCCAAAGAGGAGCTAACTGGGGAACAGGAACACATCATCAGAAGACTATATGAACGGGAGGAAAAAAATCAAGGATTTCCAAAACCCGTTAGATACACCCATTACACCCCAAGAAGTAGCAGAAAAAATTCAAGATCTGCAAAGTAAAAAAGCCAGCGGGATGGATGGAATTCTTCCAGAGATGATTAAACACGGCTCTCCAGAAGTACACACCGCAATATGTAAAGTTTTCAACCTGGTCTTGAGCGTTGGATTCTACCCTCAAGTATGGAACCAAGGCCTCATAACACCCATCCATAAGAGTGGAGACCAATATCATCCAGCCAACTACAGAGGGATATGTGTCAGCAGCACACTGGGAAAACTGTTCAATAGCATCCAGAACAAAAGAATCCTCAGCTTCCTGACACAGCATAACGTCCTCAACAGAAGCCAAGCAGGGTTCATGCCAAACCATCCCACTACAGATCACATCTACACCCTGCACAGTCTCATCAAGGACCATGTCCACAATACAAAACATGGGAAAATATTTGCTTGCTTTGTGGACTTTAAGAAGGCCTTTGACTCAGTGTGGCACCCAGGCCTTTTCCTCAAACTACTGGAGAGTGGAATAGGAGGGAAAACATATGACGTCATCAAGAGCTCATATAATGAGAACTTCTGCAGCATAAAGGTGAATGGGAAGAGAACAGAGTACTTCCGGCAGGCTCGTGGAGTCAGACAAGGCTGCAGCCTAAGTCCAACCCTCTTTAACATCTACATCAATGGACTGGCTGAAGCTCTAGAATCCTCCTCAGCACCAGGACTAACTCTACATGACACCGAGGTGAAGTTCCTGTTGTATGCAGATGACCTCCTATTACTGTCACCAACAGAGAGAGGTCTACAAGACAGCCTGGCAGTGCTGGAAAAAAAAAGTGCGGCATGGGCACTACCCATCAACCAAAAGAAAACAAAGGTCATGGTTTTCCAAAGGAAGAACGCAAAAATCAAGAGTTCCTGTTTCACACTTAATGACTGCACTCTTGATGAAGCCAACAGCTACACATACCTCGGCCTAGAAACAAACCGATCGGGAAGTTTCAAACCAGCCATAGAGGCCCTAAGAGACAAGGCGCGTAGAACCTTCTATGCCATCAGGAGAAACCTCTACAAACTAAAACCGCCTGTAAGAGTCTGGCTTAAAATCTTTGATAGCGTCATCACTCCAATCCTCCTTTATGGCAGTGAAGTATGGGGCTCCATCACCTACCCTGACCAACCCAAATGGGACACCAGCCCAACAGAAATATTCCATCTGGAATTCTGCAAGCACCTCCTCCAAGTCCATCGGAGCACCTCTAACAATGCTTGCCGGGCCGAGCTGGGCAGACTCCCCTTACTTCTTGCAGTACAGAAGAGGGCGCAATCATACTGGGACCATCTAAACATCAGCAGCCTCAACTCATACCACCATAAAGCTCTACTGGCCAACAAGGACCATCCAAAACCATGTGGGCTGCAACAACTCATATCCACCCTGATCATCCAAAGCCCCCATGAAGGCAACCTGACAAAATATCAAATAAAGGCCCTAATTAACGATTCCAGGGAAAACTATATCAGAGAATGGAGACATGATATAGCAAACTCCAAGAAACTCACCATTTACCAATCCTTACAGAGGGAATACAAACTGGCCCCATACCTGGAGGTACTACAAGAACCCAAGGACAGACAGATCCTGAGCCGGTACAGACTGAGCGCCCACAGCCTGGAAATTGAATCAGGGCGGCATAGACAGACCTACAAGCCCAGGGAGAATAGACTGTGCCAGCATTGTGACCAGGAGGCCCTGGAAGATGAGGTCCACTTCCTCCTACAGTGCCCCAAGTACTCAGCACTGAGGGAAACTCACTTCCAGAGACTCTCTGCTCTCATCCCGGACTTCACCTCTATAGAAGAGACGAGGAAACTCCACATCATACTGGGAGAAGAGGAGTCGGTGGTGAAAATATCTGCCCAATACGTCGCAGAATGTCACAGACTGAGAGGAACATGAGAGATCCTGGACTTATAAATCCCCAACATGGACTCGCCCCCATCCCCCTTCACATTATCCCTTACCCCTGATAATGTCCATGGACTTGCCCATTCCCCCCCATATATATGTCCCACTACCCCCCTCCTCCCCATATGCTTTGGCAATGCTAAAATGTATTTGGTCCTGCCAATAAAGCTTATTTTGATTTGATTTGATTTGATATATTTCAGATACCACCTAAAATGATCTGCAAAAACTCCATTGTCAAGGAAATTTATGGTGACCATTTACACCCTGATGATATTTCAACGTTTGAGAAAACTGCAATTTTATGTCCTAAAAATTGTGATGTGGACAACATCAATGAAGAAGTGCTTAGTTTGTTAGAAGGTGAGAGCTACACTTATTTAAGCACTGATTCTATTGATGATGAATCACAGGAAGACAAGGATAATTACCCCATTGAGTTCTTAAATGAATTGGCTCCTTCAGGGATGCCAGTTCATAAACTGAAACTCAAAATTGGCTGTATTATTATGCTCCTGCGTAACCTGAATACAAAGAGAGGCCTGTGTAATGGAACAAGACTGATTGTGACAGCTATGCGACAAAATTTGCTAATTGCTAAAGTATTGACACCTACCTCAGAACGAAAAAACATTTTCATTCCTAGAATTGATTTAGCCCCAAGTAACACCGAACTGCCATTTGTTTTACGAAGGAGACAATTTCCTGTTAAATTGGCATTTGCAATGACTATTAACAAGTCCCAAGGACAAACCTTTGACAGAGTTGGCATCTATTTACCAGAACCCGTCTTCAGTCATGGACAACTATATGTTGCATTCTCTCGAGTCAAGAGCTCTGGGGACGTTAAAATCAAAGTCATCGATGGACGTGAACAAGGCGACTTATTACCAGGGACTGATGCACGCTTCACTAAAAATGTTGTATTCAAAGAAATTTATTCAAAATAGTCACTAAAAATATTTAACTTTTCTTGACGCTGCTGTGTTTTCCTTTCCACCAACATTCATGCGCAATACACTTATCAATAGACTGCCCTCTGGGCAGGCTTTCCACCTAGTTATTGAATAATGAAATACCAGCAGACTAGTAAAAATCAGCGCAATCACCACAATAAACTGAATACTACATGCATTCCTAATCTTTGGTCTCAGGCCTTTACATCTGCAGAACGTTCTACAGAATCTTTTTTTTCTTCCCCCGGGATTCCAAAACGTAAAAGTTTTATGTAGCTAGGTACCTGAACACTGAAAGGGAAAACTTCCAACCCACAAAATTCCTCTACATGCTGGAGTTGTGTCAGGGTTGGGGATGGTACCAGGGTGGTACCGGGGGTGAGGGGAATATGAGCCCAGCGTGCAGTGGTCCGCACAGATAAACAGATGGATATGGGTAGAGGAGGGTGGATGGAGATGGCGACTAACTAGGTTGATTGCAGAAGGATGATGGGAATTGTGGATATGATTGCAGGAGCCAGAAATGGGGAATCAGGAACAGGTAGCAGATCAGTGATACAAAGCAACGGTGTTCATTCTTCGTTAGCATAAGTTGTAATGAACCAGCAATGTGTGAGTGTGGGGTAGAGCCCTTTATTTTGTGAGTCACAGGTGTATTGGTGTTTAACTCTTACATTGCTGGTGCTGGATTCAGGTTACAGGGCAGGAGCAGAACTTGAAGTGAACCATCAGGATGGTGGCAGCCATGGGGCATGACAAGTTGCGTCCTAAAAAATAAAAACAAGAAGAACAAACCTAAGGAATCCTAAAACTCCAGTTAGCAGTCTCCCATACAATGGCCATGTAATGGGCTTCGAAACCCTATATTCACAATGACTCTTGGCTGCTAATTGCAAGCCTAACACATGGACCATACAGTGGAGTAAAATATAACCTTTATTGGCTTTTGACCGCGGCTTCGCTTGCGTGGATTTTGGGATTCCAGTTTAAAAGTATTCAACATCTTCTGTTTTTGAGATATAGGGATCCTGTTTAAAAGTATTCATCCCCCCCCTTTGTTCACCCCCCCCCCACTTGGAATTTTTGGAAAAAGGTACAACAGGTGTTTTTTTTCTTCAAGAAGATTGTAAGTGCTAAATTTCACACCTGTAACATTTTGGTTTTTTAAATATAGGTATACTGATAAACGTATTCACAAGAAAGGATAGCCTTTAGGCGCGTGAAGTGTGTGGATCAGCTAATTTGCTGATAATTATAGCCAACCAATAAACACAAATATAATGGCTTAAAGTTCCCTGCAATAAAAAGATTTTTGTTTTCTTTTTAATTTATTGGTCAGGGCATAAAGATCAAATTCTTGTAAGTCCTTCTTAAGTCTTAAGGACTTACAAGAATTTGATCTTTATGCCCTGACCAATAAATTAAAAAGAAAACAAAAATCTTTTTATTGCAGGGAACTTTAAGCCATTATATTTGTGTTTATTGGTTGGCTATAATTATCAGCAAATTAGCTGATCCACACACTTCACGCGCCTAAAGGCTATCCTTTCTTGTTATTACCCTTGTGTTTCCGGTGTCAAACATACGCCTTGGGCAGCGTGGAGGAGCATTTAGTATAGGCCCAAAGCGCCCTCCGTCCCTACATTTTCCCTATCAATATACTGATAAATGTATTCACCCCACTTTTCCCCACCCCCCCCCTTAGTTAGATTTTTGGAAAATGGTAAAAGACAGGTTTGTTTTTTTTCACGAAGATTGGAAATACCAAAGTTCACACCTGTAACATCTTCGGTTTTTGAAATATAGGTATACTGATAAAAGTATTCAACCCTTTTCAACCGACCCCCCCTTAATTACATTTTTAGAAAATGGTAAAACACGTTTCGCTTTTTTCACAAAGATTGTAAATACCAAATTTCACACCTGTAACATCTTCGGTTTTTGAAATATAGGTATACTGATAAAAGTATTCAACCCCCTTGCCCCCCCACTGTATTTTCGGAAAATGGTAAAATACATGTTTTTGTTTTTTTCAAGACGAATCTAAAGACCAATTTTCACATCTGTAACATCTTCTGTTTTTGAGATATAGGTATCCTGTTTAAAATATTCAACAACCTTTTTCACAACCCCTAGGGGAGGCATTTCCAAAAATCTTTCCTTAGTGGGTGCCTACGTTATAAAAACAGTGCACCTTCAAAATTCACGTTCCTAGGTTAAACGGTTTCAGCTGGGCATTGAGGAGTCAGTCAGTTAGGACTTTGACGTTATATATTTATGAAAACAAAAATTCCAAATAAACATAATTGACAACAGATACTATATTAAAAGACCAGATTCCAATTTTGTACAGGGTGATACAATCACTAGGTGGGATTGACACCACTTACATTAAGTATCACTGTATAAGGGCTTTAGGGCATAGCTGGTTTGCTGGCCTTATTATTTATACCGGGATTGGTTGAATGTCAGTCCCTTATTTGGTGGCAATAAATATAACATGTTCAAAATACAAACATCACATTTCTTAATTCAGAGTATTCATTCATTTCGCCACTAACCGTGCTCTGCTCATTTTAGACTGAAGATACAGAAAAGCTACTGCCATGAGTCGAACAACCCACTAAAGGATGTTCGTTTCTCCCTCTGTAGTGCAACTTAAACAGCACTCTATTAGGCTAGGGTCAGACTAACGCATTTTTGGCGTCTTCCGTCAAAAGGTGTGTCCGAACGCATGGACGCACTTTTTTACGGCAGACGCGATAGCAGTCACACAGTGCGCAATTATGGCCGTGATTTTTGACGGCGCTATAAAAAACAAATGGACGTGATGTAGGCCAGACATGTGCAGCGTCTGACGTCTCCTAATCACGCACACACGCCGCTATGCCGACGCAGCGCACTCTGTCCGTCAGTACTAGCAGTTCGACGTTCTTGCAAAAATGCGTTAGCGTTCGTCTGACCCCAGCCTTAACCGTTCTTAATTCCTATGTATTTCCTCTCGGTGGCCGGTGGGGCATACAGCCAGCAATAATCCTGCATAGCTAATAATGGCTTTGATGATCATGGGTAGCCCATCAATGCAGTTCAGTCTTTACCGGCAGCACTGTGTTGTTCAACACCACAATACGCTCCCTTATTACCGGAGAGCGAACAGTTAGAAGTTGGCTATATTTGCTTACCTGATCAGAAAACGACTGCCAATTCACCAGCAACAGCACTCTGTTGGTTACCACCAAAAGGCACTCCATTAGCAGCTGATGGGGCACTCAGCCCAATTTACACAAGGTTGAAGTTACACTGCATCACCAGTAACCAACTTATACAGATAAGAGTTGACAATATATCTTGCTCAACACCAACAGCAATCTGTTATTCAACATCAACAGCGCTTAATTACAATCAGGGAACCAATATTCAGCAGTAGGGATGGGCATTCGGTTCAATGTGTTCGAAAGTTCGCATCGAACATCGCATGTTCGATCGTTCGCGAACTGCGAACATTTCCGCGTGCTCGTCTCGAGTTCGCCCACAATGCACCACTATGGACCACAATACAGTTTTCCACTTCCCTGAAGCTTGTAATTGGCTAGAGCCTCGGACCTGACCACAAGACAGGTGCAAGACTATGCCAATCACGGCTCAGAGTCCTGATTGGGCAAATTTTGCCCAATCATGGGCTCACAGAGCTAAGTCCCGCAGCACACTATATAAGGCTTTAAACCCACCCCAGCCAGCAAGTGTTTTTCTGCAGGAGTGAGAGGAGATTGTTCTGTCACTGTGTCTTCTCACTGCCAGTGACAGCTATTGGGGGGGTCTCACTTGTTGCAGATATCTGAATTGGTGAAAAGTGTGTCTTCTCAGTCAGTGACAGCAGCAATTTGGGGGGCTCACTTGTTGCATATATCTGGGAATTGGTGGTGGAAAGTGTGTCTTCTCAGTGACAGCAGCAATTTGGGGGGCTCACTTGTTGCAGATATCTGGGAATTGGTGGTGGAAAGTGTGTCTTCTCAGTCACTGACAGTCAGCTATCAGGGGGTGTCACATATTTCCATAAAATTTCTGGGAATTGTAATCTGTGTCTTCTCAGTGCCAGCTATTGGGGTCTCACTTCTAGCAGATATCTGGGAATTGTTGTAATCTGTGTCTTGTCACTGCTGCCAGCTATCAGGGTGTCTTGCTGAGTTATAGCAGAGTTCTGCATATCTCCAATCTTTATACCAGAGTTGAATCAGAGTTCTGTATATCTTTAATCTATATATCACTCACCATGTCAGAAAGACCAAAAAGGACAGGCAGGCGCTCCCAGACACAGATAAGAGGGCAAGCAGCCTCTGTGTCGGAACTCAGTGCCCCTGGTTGTCGTGGACGTGGTGCATCCTCTGCAGGGGCACGCTTGTCCTTTCTAACTGGTGCTGGCCGTATTATGCAGCAGCAACATACAGAGTATTTGGTGGATTGGCTAACCCGGCCATCCTCATCCTCCGAGTCCTCTGCCAGCCAGGCTTGTAGTGGTTCACAGTCCACCTCAGCTGCCAAAGCATCTAATGCAGCCTCCATGTCCACAGCTACTCCTGCCGTAGCCTCACCACCATACACGGAGGAATCAGCTGAATTGTTTGACTACAATGACAGTGACATGCTGCATGAGGATGCGCAGCAACTCCAGTGCTCGGATTCAAACTCTGAGGTTGAGGAAGGGAGTAAAATTAGCCTAGAGGGAGGGGGTGCCAGCAGTGACACACAAACAACTGGCACTCATGTTGCCCCAGCAGCTGCAGTATACTGCCAGATTGGCTCCAGTGACGAGGAGATAGGGGGTGATGACAATGATGAGGTCACTGACTCCACCTGGGTGCCTGATCGAACAGAGGAGTCAAGTGAGGAGGAGGAAGCACAACAAAAATGAGGCACAACGACCTCTATGACCAACCGTAGCCAGTCCAAGGCATCAGATGTCAGAGCTGCTCAGGTGCAGAGCGCTGTTGTCTCGCAGCACACGTCCGGGTACTCTGTCTGGGAGTTCTTCACGAAATGTGCAGCAAACCGCAGCGTTGCTATTTGTAAGCTATGGGAGAAGAGGGTCAAGCGTGGGAAAGACACCGGACGCTTGGGTACCACGCGCTTGAGGCGACATATGACCACCTGCCACGCATCCCGTTGGCACAACACTTTGCGTAGGTCCTCCTCACCTGTCTCTACCCCCACTATATGTCCTGCCATGTCATTGACTCCAACCTCCACTGACAGGGATGATGCTACAGTAATGGGTGTACCAGGTCCTCCCTCAGAATGTGACAGCATCCCATCACCAGCTGCAGATTTACACACTCAGATTTCGTTGCCCCAGCTGCTGCGGCATAAGAAAAAATATAGTCCCAACCATCCCCATGCACAGCGTCTAAATGCCAGCTTAGCAAAATTACTCGCATTACAGCTGCTGCCTTACCAGCTGGTGGACTCGGCCTCCTTCCGTGAATTTGCAGAATGTGCTGTACCACAGTGGCACATTCCGAAATGCCAGTACTTTTCACGGAAGGCCATTCCAGCACCATACCAGCACGTTGAAGACAATGTTATGGAGTCATTGGGAAAGTCAGTCAGCAGCAAGGTGCATATCACTTTAGACACGTGGTCCAGCAAGCATGGACAGGGCCGTTACATTTCCTTCACGGCACACTGGGTAACTTTGCAGTTGGGAGGGATCCAGGACGGGGCTCTGTGCTGGAGCTTGCTCATCCACCACGCCTCCAGAAAGCTGCTTGTATGAGATCTGTCTGCTCAACAACCTCTTCCTCCTCCTCCTCTATTTCTGGCAAAATGGCAGTTAAACCGACGCGTGGCAGTGGCTACGCAATGGCTCAAGCAAAAAGATGCCATACTGTGCTTGAGCTGGTTTGTTTAGGGGACAGGAGCCACACCGGGCCAGAAATTCTGTCAGCTCTGCAGGGGCAGGTGCAGAGATGGTTAACACCATGCCAACTTGAGCTGGGAATGGTCGTCTGTGACAATGGCAGCAACCTTCTCTCCGCCCTACGCCAGGGTAAGTTGACGCATGTACCATGCCTAGCACACGTCCTAAATCTGGTGGTACAGCATTTCCTAACCAGGTACCCAGGGCTGGCAGAGCTTCTCAGCCAGGCCAGAAAAGTCTGCAGCCACTTCAGAAGGTCATTCCCAGCAAGTGTTCGCCTGGCAGAAATTCTAAGAGAATTCCACCTTCCCACAAACAGTCTGATCTGTGACATGCCCACCATGTGGAACTCGACATTGGCAATGCTGCAGCGTCTGCACAAGCAGCAGAGGGCCATCAATGAGTACCTGTGTGAGTATGGCTCAAGGACAGGTTCAGGTCAACTTGTTTTTTTCCCCCCCGCAGTGGCTGATGATCAAGGATGCATGCACTGTACGGTCGCTATTTGAGGAGGCAACGAGGATGGTGAGCAGGGACAGTGCATGCATCAGGGACACAATTCCTCTAGTGTTGCTGCTGGAGCACACTCTGTGGGGAATTATAGATGTGGCACTAGAGGCAGAGCAGCGGGAGGAAGAGGAGGACTTCCCTAGCTCTCAAGGCCCCAGTCTTTATGCAGACAGCATTCCAGCGGGTCCTCAGATCAGATAGGAGGAGGAAGAGGAGGAGGAGGAATATTTAAGTAGTGGGGGCACTGAAGGTGGGGATTCCTCAAGGGAGGGTTTTGTGTGCCCAGAAACACAAGGACTAGTACATGGCTGGGAGGAGGAAGTGCACGATGGGGTCATCCTCATTGACCAGGAAGACTCAGAAGGTAATGCCACCTCCAACCTACGCTGCATGGGCTCCCTTATCCTGAAAAGCCTGGTAAAGGACCCCAGGATACGTGCTATCAAGGAGAAGGATCATTACTGGTTGGCAAGCCTTCTTGATCCACGATACAAGGGTAAAGTTGCAGAGCTCATCCTGCCCGCACAGAGGGAGGACAGGATGAAACAACTTGAGGACGCTCTAAAGCGACACTTGTGTAACACCTTTCCAGGCACTGGTAGGTTACCAAGTGATGACACAGGTGCTTTGAGGCTGCGGATGATCAGAGGAAGAGCGGTGAAGGCCGGGACCACTTGACTGATGCCTTTTTAAAAATTTTTAGTCCACGATGCCCAGGGACGTCAAATGTAGGCACCCATTGCCAGCGTCTTCACCGTATGGTGCAGGACTACCTAGGGGCAAGGGCAGACCTGGATACCTTTCCAGCAGATGATCCACTGGCTTACTGGGTGTTGAGATTGGATCACTGGCCAGAACTTTGCCAATATGCTATGCAGCTACTATGTTGCCCTTCATTCAGCGTGCTTTCTGAAAGGACGTTCAGTGCCGCTGGAGGTTTTGTCACAGACAAAAGAGTGCGTCTGTCCACCGACTCTGTAGACCGGCTGATATTTATAAAAATGAATCAGTCCTGGATCAGCAGCTCTCACTCCCCTGATGCTGAAAGCTGATGTAACTGAATGGATCGGGGATCTCTTCTACATTCCCAAAACCTCCACCACTGCACTCTTTCACAATACCACAGAGGGGTTACTGTATAAATGGCACTTGCTGGCCTGGCACCAAAGGCACAATATTTGGGTGCACTGACGCGTTTACCAGATTCATATCGTTTTAATATAGGACCGCATGGTCCACCCCTGCACTCTTCCACAATACTACAGAGGGGTTACTGTATGATGGCACTTGCTGGCCTGCCACCAAAGGTACAATATTTGGGTGTACTGCCACTGACGCCTGTACCGGATTCATATCCTCAGAGGGGTTACTGTGTGACGGCACTGTTGCCAACTCTAAAGGCCCAATTTTAAAGCACCTATTGTTACTTTCATCCAAAGCCTGCTTAAGTTTCACAATAATTTAGCCAAAAAAATCACTAAACTTGTTCTTTGTGTCCTAAAATGTCTCCTCTTTTCATACAGACTGCCGCCCCAAGCAGTTGTTTATGGATAGATTAAAGGAAAACCATTTACCGTAATTTGAAATGTCATTTTTTGTTTTTTACATATTTCTATACATCCGAAAAATCCACCACTTCACGGGCAGGTTATGGGGACCTCCTAGGCACGATATTTTAAGGAATTTTCCGTTTTTATTTTTAACCCTTATTTCATGAAAAACTTACTGTTCCTTTAAAAAACTTTTTTTTTAAAACTTTTTTTCCTTGTTTCCTGTCCCCCAGGGCAATACCTGGACCCCCATACACCTTTTATGGCAAATATCTTGCATATATGCCCTCTTGGAGGGCACTCTAAAAAATGAACGTTTGAGTCCCATTGACTTGCATTGGATTCAAACTATGTTCGCACGCGAACGCGAACTATGGGTATTGTTCGGGTTCGACAGCGAACCGAACTCGAGCGAGTTCGGCCCATCCCTAGTCAGCTGTATTAACGCTATGTAGTCAGCTAGCTCAACACCAGCAGCACTCGGTTAAACACAATTAGCGCTCAACCAGCATCAATGTATGAGCTAATTTCATCTGAATTTCAAGAAATAGTTGCACCCCGGGGTGCAAGGCGAATGGGCGTTATACCGATTTCTTGAAATTCAGATGAAATTAGCTCATACATTGAGGCTGATAGATGCCGCTGTGACGGGAATCAAATATTTTCATTGAATTTACGTATTGCTGGCGTAGTGCTCACTAGGGATGAGATGAACACTCCCCGAATTCGGTTCGAGCCCGAACCCGAACTTCCCATTTGTTCGGGACCGAACTCTAACCCCATGCAAGTCAATGGGGCTGAAAATTAGTTTTTTTAGAGTGCCCTCCAAGAGGGCATATATGCTACATATTTGCCATAAAAGGTGTATGGGTGTCCGGGTAGTGCTCTGGGGGACAGGAAACAAGGACAAAAAGTTTTAAAAAAAACGTTTTTAAAGGGACAGTGAGTTTTCCATGAAATAAGGGTTAAAAATAAAAACCAAAAATTCCTTCAAATATCGTGCCTAGGAGGTCCCCATAACCTGCCCGTGAAGTGGCGGATTTCTAGGATGTATAGAAACACTTAAAAACAAACAAAATTACATTTCATGTGACGGTAAATGCTTTTCCTTTAATCTATCCATAAACAACTGCTTGGGGCGGCAGCCTGTATGAAAAGACATTTTAGGACACGTAGAAAAAGTTTAGTGATTTTTTTGGCTAAATTATTGTGAAACTTATGCAGGCTTTGGATGAAAGTAACAATAGGTGCTTCAAAATTGGGCTTTTAGCGTCGGCAACAGTGCCGTCACACCGTAACCCCTCTGAGGATATGAATCTGATACAAGCGTCAGTAGCAGTGCACCCAGATATTGTGCCTTTGGTGCAAGACTGCCAGGGCAGCAAGTATCATCATACAGTAACCCCTCTGTAGTATTGTGGAAGAGTACAGGGGTGGACCATGTGGTCCTATATTGAAAAGTGGGTTTTTTTTATCTGTTAATGGGCTTCAGTGCACCCAGATATTGTGCCTTTAATGCCAGGCCAGCAAGTATCATCATACAATAACCCCTCTGTGTTATTGTGGAAGAGTGCAGGGGTGAACCTTGCGGTCCTATATTAAAAAGATATGCATCTGGTTAAGGCGTCAGTGCACCCAGATATTCTGCCTTTGGTGCAAGACTGCCAGGGCAGCAAGTATCATCATACAGTAACCCCTCTGTGGTATGGTGGAAGAGTGCAGGGGTGGACCATGTGGTCCTATATTGAAAAGTTTTTGATCTGGTAATGGGCGTCAGTGCACCCAGATATTCTGCCTTTAATGCCAGGCCATCAAGTATCATCATACAGTAAGGCTGGGGTCAGATGAACGCAGTGTTAACGTCCGTGTTGCCCCACATAAGTACGTCCGTGATAGCATACAATTGTGTTAAATGGAGCCCCACACACGAAGTACGTCCGCACAGAAGTGCGGGGGCTGACGGACGCTGCAAACGGACGCAGGTTAGGCAAGAACGTAATACTGCTAGAACGGACGTGCAGAGTGCGCCACGTCCACACCGTCCGCATAGCTTTGTGTGTGAGTGATGCAACAAGGTCAGACGGACTGCATTTATACGTCCAGCATTTTTGACGGACAGAATGTTCTTTCATTGTAATTTATTTTCCCTGCTACATCAGTCAGAAAATTGTGCACCGATTTTTTTTTCAGTTCGATTCGGATCGATTCATTCGGATGTTTAAAATTTCGATTCGGCTCGTTTCGGCCGATTTCTGTTGCGATTCGGTTCGGCTCGTTTTTGCGTATACATTTTTTTTTCGGAATATCGACCATTTTTCGTGTTTTCGGGTCACTCTGCTTGTTTTTTGTATCGACTTTTCGTGATTTTGGAAATTTTGGTTTTTTTCCGAATGTCTGTTCTCCTCGTTTCAAAATGTCTAACTCTATTCGTTTTGACGTAAACTACTATGGTTTACTTTTTTTATACTTTATATATTTTTTTTATAATAAATTTTTGGTTTGTTTTTCGGATCCGATAATTCATTCTGTCGATACGATAATTCTGGCGATTCTATCGTGTTTTTTTTTTATTAAATAAAGATCCTTTTTTTCTTATGAATATACATTTCACAACTTTATTTAATCATATTAAAATGGTATGAAAGCCAAGGAACAAAAAAAATGAACAAAACGATTTAAAAAACGCTAAACTGACCCAAATGGTCTGACTTTAAAAATAAAAACCAGAACAAAAGGTTTTAAAACGGAAAAATAGTTGATCAAAATGATCTGAAACGAAAAAAAAAACAACAAATAAAATGATTTAAAACAGACAAAAAAAATTAACCCTTTCGCTGCTAAGGCATTTCACGGCTTCCCTTCACGCCTGTGTGCGGTCTGCTGCTGAGCAAATTTTTAACAGTTTCGCTCCTCTTGTTTAAACGCGGTTTATTGAAGCCTTATTTTATAATAGGATCCAGACATGTTATATACCGTTCTTTCCGGCAGACGATTCATAATATATCATTATCATATGTATGCGTCATGTCCTGTCTGTATATTATAACAAAAAATGCTATTAAATTAGAATTTTAAATGTTTGTTTTACAAGGTGTAAAGTGTTTTTTTCACATTTTAACATGCGAGTGTTTGCGGTTATATTTTATGAGTTGCGTTTGTTAAAAAAAATTTAAATGGGGACTTGTTATATATTTTTGGGTGAAAATTACACTGTTTTTAACAAACGCACCCCATACAAAAATCCTTAGTGCAGCATCATTGTTCACATTATAATTGAAATGGGAACAATATTGCTGCATTAACAAAACAAAACAAAAACCTGTTTATTTTTTTTTATATTTTATTATATTTTAATTTTTTATAATTTTTAACATTGTCATGTTTGGTATTGTTGGAAAGGCCATGCTCTGGTCGATCCAAAGATACCAAACATTAACCGATAGCTGCCACGGATCGGGAGATAGGGGGTTCATGGGAACCCCCTATCTCCACCATTGGTCGCAGTTAGGGGTTAACTCCAGAACTGACGTCATTGTGACGAGGTCTTGGGACTGTCGGCAGCTGTCGTTCCCCCGCGCTGTTGTCTTCCTGCAAAGACATGACCATGTTGGCGGGCAGCGTCTTAGCGGGCAGCGTTGGGAGAGAGAGAGCTCACAGCTGGGAGGAGGTGTCGCGTGAAGCTGCAAACAGGGACAAATAAACTAGACCTGAGCCGCACTGAGGGTGGGTTGTGTCGGAGAAGACTTCACGCAGTGCTGCCATCAATATTTTTTGATAAATTCTTGGTTATGCAATGAATGTGACTGTGGACAAAAATCCATGTTGTTGTGACATCGCCTAAGCTTAACAAAACCATGCCACGTCGGTAATCAAATCTCAAGGCAGTACAACAAGGTTGTGTTAGTGTGTGACATTTTTTGGCCAGGCAGGCAGTGTAGAATGTGCACAGTCACATTCATGGCCACAAATATGTTGACAAATTTATGACAAATGGTCCATAGAAATGTCAATACATTTATGTACATATAATTTTAACAGTGTGGAAACCAAGCAATACATATTAACTTAGTAAGGAAAAGCAACGCACACAAACAGGAAAATATAGAAAAAATATAAAATTTATTTACAACATGCCACATGGCATTGGCAAACTGCCCAACAGGGGCACAAACATAGGGGAGGAGGCTGGTCTCACTGCCGCTCCAGGATGTCAATGGCATTATTAAAATGCTCCCTAAATTCCTGGAGCAACTCCTGTATGGCATCGAGGTTGCTGCCAGCCTGGCGTAGCTCGCCGATCGCCATCCTGACCCTGGACCTGTCAGTGTCCGGTCTGGCTTCTTCTATATATCCCATAAATGAAAGAAGGAAAATACAGTAAGTAAAGCAGGTTTCTATTTTTGACTGAAAGTCTTGAAAAAATATAACAGTAGTATATACCAGTGCTGGCGGCCTCCTGAGGCTCTGACTCCTCCGACTCCTCCGACGACAACTCCTCCACCACCACCGTCAGCATCTCTTCCGGGGCTATATCTAAGAAATTAAAGAAATAAAAAATACAGTAAACAACAAAACTGATTTATTTTTGAACAAAAGTCGATGCAAAATAAAACAGTATATACCAGCGCTGGTGGTCGCCCGTGGCTCCCCCTCCTCCTCCTCCACTGGGGCACTGCCAAATCCAAAAAATAACACGTAAATAATGCAGACTGGAAAATATGGTATATCTATACAATATATTGTCGAAAGTATTGCGACACCCCACCACTCCCACTACCAGCTTGACCCACCACTACTCCCATCTCATAGTTCTAAAGTCACAAAATATTTATTTATTATTCCCCTGCACATAGACATATATTACCGTTCAATTATATATTTTTTTCAGAAGTAAACATTACGTTTATTCAATAAAAACTATTATTTGTGTTGTGTGTGTAGTGCTCACTCCCGGAGGAGCCGCTGAATTTGAACCTCGGGTCAGTCTCCCCGCACTAGGGAATAAATATACTCCAGCACCGTCGTGGATTTTATAAATTATATAGTTTACTGAATAAACGGGCATATAATGAGTAACACGGTATATGTATATATTTTTACAGTACTTCGTAATACGAGAAACACGCAGCGGAAAAGGAAAAAAAGTATTTTTAACCCCTTAGTGGTTGGAGTGTGAGTCTCGTACAGGTTATGTCCCAAGGAATGTATGTGTATGCGTGTATTGATACCCGGGTACAATATTCAACTGGCCAGTGAATTATTTAGGAGGTATCTTCGACTATTCACATTGGGGCCCTGTAGGTTTTGGAACAAACTGTAGTGTGCTTTAGTATTTCACCGTGGCCTGGAAGGCCTCTCACCCATCCGCCAGATACTCGGTGCTCCGCTCGACCCAGGACGTCTCTCCGCTCGATTTTGACTGGGGTTCTCTGTGTCACCGGATCCGCTGTCTTGCTCCTCTGTATCGGCCACAAGATGTCCAGCTCACCGCCTGCACTCCCTGTTAAATCGTCTGCGGTTCTCCTCACTCGGGGGTTCTTCAGCTTACTCTGTCTCAGCGTGGGTTACTGGGTCTTCGTTAAATAGGAAGGAAAAACCCGATCTCTAGCTCCGCTAGGCCGCACCTGCGCTCTGGCCTGGTCGAGATCACTTTCTGCTACACTGCGTCTTGCTCCTCTCACTCCTCGGCGCGCTCTGCCAGCTCTTTCCACGAGGCTGCAGATATCAGTGTCTCTCTCCCACCCACTTCCTGTTCCCACCCGCAAAGCATGCTGGAAAATGTAGTCCCAATGTTCAGTGTCTTACATCGCGCTTGTCTCCCTCCGGTGGCCAAAAACAAGTACTACAACGACAGGGAATTTAAAACCAGCGCTACACTCTTCCCCCTCCTAGAACTCTTGGGTCTCTCCAAGGAGGTACAACAGTTGCATTACATTTTTCACATATTTTAGGCAACATATACAGGCTCAGCAGCAAGCATACAATGGGTTAGATACACTTCCTCAAGTTGACTCATGCTTTGGACTACCTCAGCTCACATAGCAGACACTTCAGGCAACCTTCGCACTGTGGTGACGGCCTCTTCAGTGCTATGTCCTGGTGAGTCGTAGGTGAGTCACTGGGGCGGTCGAACAGAGCTTTTGGTTCTGGCTCAATCAGTTCCTCTTCGGGTGGAAGTACTATAGGTGCGGGCTCAGTTCTTCTTTCTACCACTGGAGCAGACATCTCTTCGGAGTATGATCCTTCCAGTGAAGGCATAGAGCTGTAGTCATAAGATTCGGCTTCAGGAACTACAGGGATTTCAATAGTCTCAGGGACTTCTAACTGAAATTCAGGAGCCTCAGGCCTCAAATTACTTTCCCTCCGTTCAGGAACGGAGATAACCTCTTCAGGCTCTGGTGAGCGCATCCAGTCCAGACAAAAACTTCCTTCCTCACTGTCCCTTTCGCTCTCTTTGATAGCCCGGGTCTGCTGAGACCGAGTAACGGGAGTCAAACGAGGAGCAGGCGGATTCGGCAGAGAAAGTTCGTCCCCAACTGGTATCCTCACAGCCTCTCTCAAAGGTAATAAATGATTCCGGTGCCAGTTCTTAAGAGGCCCAGCCTTTCCATCCGGCCGGATTTGATACACCGGCAGACCCGGCAGTTTCTTGCAGACAATGTAGACCTGAGAACTCCATCTATCCGCTAACTTATGTCTTGCAGCAGCACCCAAGTTCTTCAACAAAACCCTATCACCGGGTTGTAGATCCTGTATCCGAACTTTCAAATCATAGTTCCGTTTATTCCTTTGTTCCCTGTTTCCTGAAGTGAAACGGGCCTGTTCAAACGCAGAGGCCAGAGTCTTTCGAAGTCTATCCACATAATTTCTATGGGAAGCTACCAACGTCTGGTCCAGAGATAGTCCAAACGCCAAATCAACCGGCAGTCCAGCTTCTCTTCCGAACATAAGACAGTACGGTGAGTATCCAGTTGCGTCACTCTCCGTACTGTTATATGCATGTACTAGCGTAGCTATGTGACGACTCCAGCTCTGCTTCTCTGTGTTTGACAGTGTCCCCAGCATATTTAGTAGTGTGCGATTGAACCTTTCGGGCTGAGCATCACCTCGAGGGTGATATGGTGTAGTTCGGGTCTTTTGGATTCCCAGCAGTTCCAGTAATTGCCCAACAAGCCGGCTTTCAAAGTCTCTACCCTTATCAGAGTGTATTCTCCTTGGTAGGCCGTAGTGAACTAACCAACCACCGATGTCCCGTTGCTTCCAGTTTTGCAGTAGTAAGGACGTAGGTAAGAGGATTATTATCCGTCTTTATCACAAACTCGGCCCCATACAGATAGTCCTTTAGCTTGTCTACCACTGCCCACTTTAAGGCTAGGAACTCCAACTTGTGGGTAGGATAGTTCTTTTCTGAAGGCGTAAGGCTCTGGCTCACATACGCTACAGGCCTCAGCAATCCACCATACTCTTGATACAGGACTCTTCCTAGACCTTCTCTGCTGGCATCCACATGTAGCTCGTACGGCTTGTGAGGGTCCGCATACGCCAAGACAGGAGCTCGAGTTAAACTCTCTTTCAGCTTCGTAAAAGCACCTTCGCATTGACTGGTCCATTCTCCCTGGATGGACTCTCGAGCTTTCCTTGGCCCTGGAGCTGACGGATTTCGGTCGGAGACCTTCTTCTGTGCTTTCCTTCTGTAGGAGCTTGTTCAGTGGTTGAGCTATTTTTGCGAATCCTCCTACAAATCTTCAATAATAAGAGCAGAACCCCAAGAAAGATCTAAGTTCAGTAACGTTTCGGGGTCTAGGCCAAGAAGCTACAGCCTCCAACTTCCGAGGATCTGTCGAAACGCCTTCTGCTGAGACCACATGTCCCAGATATGTAACAGACGGTAAACAGAATTGACATTTCTCCAGAGATAGTTTCAATCCCTCTTCATGGAGCCTCTTCAAGACCTTCTCCAAACGTTGTTCATGTTCTTCCAGAGTCTTCCCGAACACAATTATGTCATCCAGGTACACTAATACTTCGATCAGATTCATGTCCCCGACTGTCTTCTCCATTAACCGTTGGAACGTGGCTGGAGCCCCCGTAAGGCCTTGAGGCATTCTGTTGAATTCGAAGAACCCCAATGGGCAGATGAACGAAGTCTTCTTTGTCTTCAGGATGCATTGGTATCTGGTGATACCCACTTCGCAGGTCTAGTACACTAAACCATTTTGCTCCAGACAAACACTGTAAGGCATCTTCTATCCGAGGAGTAGCATATTGATCTGGGATGGTTCTCCGATTCAGCGTGCGATAGTCTATGCATAGGCGGACAGAACCATTCTTCTTCCGGACCATTACTATTGGAGATGCATATGGGCTCCTGGACTCTTGGATCACCTTGGTTCTTTGCAGTTCATTCAGCTGTTCTCGTAGATCATCCAAGTCTCCCAGCAGAACTCGTCTTGACCTTTCACGAAACGGCTTGTCCTCTTGTAATCGAATGCGGTGCTCAGTACTTTTAGCTAGGCCTACGTCGAACTCATCTTTCGAGAACAATTCTCTCCACTTTAGAACTTGAGACTGAAGACGTTTCTTCCATTCAGGTGAAATGGGAGCGTCCTTGGGGTAGAATCCTTCATCTGGAATCTCTTTATCCACTCCCCCTCCTAAATCGGTAGGAGAGAGGGGCGTAGCGGACGCTACTTGCCCGATAGGCATTCGTGCTTTAAGGACTACTGGAGAATCAGACACATTGCACACGCTGACTGGGACTCTTCCTCGTGTTCTTTTCAAAGCGTTAGTGGAGATTATTTCAGGGATTACTTCTACTCCGGCTTCACTCCCATGATTGAAATCGGTTTCCAGTACTACATAGGGCCCTGGATGCGATCTGTTCAACTTGACTGAAGCCCGGAAACTCGTTACTTCTCCTGCTTGCAGAACCTTCTCTGTTCCTTCCAATCTCCACAGGCGCCCCACTTCAGCAGGTGCCTTCTGTTCTTCGACCATTCTCTGATAGACTGGACGTAACATTGGGTATACTCCTTTAGTAGAACCTTCTTCCAGTACGATAGGTGTCAGGAGACATCGCACCAAATCGGTATTCGTCCCCACTATCATGGAACTCCTGTTTGCCCCTGAAGGCCGAGAACACACAATGGCCAATGCATCACAACCTCCGGACTGTCCAATGACTTCGGATCCGATCTCCAACTTCACCTGTAGATGCCCGTCATAGGGGAGTTTCTCAGTTCCGATACCCCAGATTTCCAGATCCTTCAATTTCTGTAGAGGTATGTGCTTCAAGTGTCTCTCATAGAAATCTCTGTAAATCAATGTCACTTGAGCCCGAGTCCAACAGAGCTTTAGTGTAGACTCCCTCCACTTGGATTGGCACAATAGGGGAAGGACCTATCAGCTGGTCAGGAAACTTGATGGTGGCAACAGGACATTTAGACCCAGTTTGTTGTACCCTGGCCTTCTTCTTGGCCCGTGCAGGTTTTGGCTGTGCATTGCTTCCCCATGACGTAGGACCGGATGCTAAGGGAGTGACTCTTTCAGTCCTGGCAGGCTCGGCAGTTGGCCAGACTTTGGGTCCTCTCGCCCTCTTAGTCCTGGCTTGATTTTTGGAGCGGGTTTCAGCCTTCGGGCACCTAGGTTGCTCCTTCACTTGTGCCCTCTGGCGTTTCCCGCCGGTGAGGTAGATAACAGCCCTTCCAAGGCTTTCAAGAACTCCTCAACTCTATTTACTTCAGGCTTTTGGCTTTTGCATTGTGCGCGGAAGTGGCCCATTTCTCCACAACTGAAACAGCTCTTCTTTGAAAGCGGAGACGCAGTCGCCTGCTGTGATTCGGTTGAAGGACCCTGGCTAGACGCCACAGCAACTCCGGTTGTCTGCATGTCTGTAAGGAACTTCTGCATCTCTGTCTGTGTCTCTGTCACCTTCAACAATACTCGTCACAGTTCCGCGTGCGCCTGTTGCAATTCAGCTTGAGCTTCTTGTACCTTCTTAACCGTTTTGTGCAACTCACCATGTGCAGAGAGGTTTAATTCTTTGACAGCCTTCTCTGTGGATTTAAAAGCGATCAGATGCTCTTGTTCATCCACGTCGGATCCATAGGTATCCAACGAGTCACTTTCAGGCTGCAAACATTCGTTATGCCTCACAGGTTGCGCGTAAGCTCTTTCTCCTCTCCTGAAGGATTTTTCTACAGTAAAGCCTCCTCCTCTCTGACAGCTCGGATCAGTTCCAGGTACTTCAGTTCTTGATTACCTTCCCTGCTTCTCAGCTGCAGCATCACTGGATCTAGAGGTTGAGCGCCCCTCAGGATCTGTTTTATTCAGATTTTATCTACTTCGGCCGGTTCGGCCCCTTTCTTGAGGAGTATCTGGTGCAGAATCTTATCTAGGTGCCGCATATATTCAGTCATTCTCTCACCTTTCCGCTGGTAGGTGTGTTCATACTGATACACGAGCTCTGCAGCCTTTTCCGTTCGCCCAAAAACTTCCTCCAGAACATTTAGATAATCTAAAGCAGTGCAGTCTTTCTTACTCAATTTTAGGTTTCTTACAGCCTCTGAAGCAGGTCCCTTTAAGCTCTCAGTAATCCTTTGCATTTTTCTGTGCTTCAGGGACGTCCCACTCATCCAGAGCCTGCATCGCCTGTTCCACCCATTCTTCGAAGGTTTCTTCTCCCGCCGGAGTTGGTACGTTTCCTGTAAAATTTCTCAACCGTCGATAACCAAAGTTAGTGTGCGGAGGGCTTGTTCTCTGACATGTAGCCAGCAAATCTCCAATAGCCACTATAAATTCAGGCCCGATCATGGCCAACGGACTGGGCGCGGGAACACTCGTGGATTCGCCACGTGGCGCACTTGGCTGAATCAGTTGGACTTCCACCTCATCGGTCAGCTTCACGCTCGCGCCCTGAAAACACACTGGAACACCCTTTCTCCACTCAAAAAGAACATACGTGTGAGAGGTATCTGGGTTCTCTTTAATGTCCACGGCCTGGCGAATCTGATCTTCGGCCCAAGTGTCTGCTGGAATATCTATGACTATACACAATTCTAACTGACTACTGTGCTCCTCACACCATTTGGCAGCAGTGTCTGGATCCATATTTAACCCTTTAAATACGTTTTTTCCAGAGACTGGATCCCGGAAACGAGCCCCCACGTGTAGCGCTCACTCCCAGAGGAGCCGCTGAATTTGAACCTCGGGTCAGTCTCCTCGCACTAGGGAATAAATATACTCCAGCACCGTCGTGGATTTTATAAATTATATAGTTTACTGAATAAACGGGCATATAATGAGTAACACGGTATATGTATATATTTTTACAGCACTTCGTAATACGAGAAACACGCAGCGGAAAAGGAAAAATACAGCACTTCGTAATGCGAGAAACGCGCAGCGGAAAAGGAAAAAAAATATTTTTAACCCCTTAGTAGTTGGAGTGTGAGTCTCGTACAGGTTATGTCCCAAGGAATGTATGTGTATGCGTGTATTGGTACCCGGGTACAATATTCAACTGGCCAGTGAATTATTTAGGAGGTATCTTCGACTATTCACATTGGGGCCCTTAGGTTTTGGAACAAACTGTAGTGTGCTTTAGTATTTCACCGTGGCCTGGAAGGCCTCTCACCCATCCGCCAGATACTCGGTGCTCCGCTCGACCCAGGACGTCTCTCCGCTCGATTTTGACTGGGGTTCTCTGTGTCACCGGATCCGCTGTCTTGCTCCTCTGTATCGGCCACAAGATGTCCAGCTCACCGCCTGCACTCCCTGCTAAATCGTCTGCGGTTCTCCTCACTCGGGGTTCTTCAGCTTACTCTATCTCAGCGTGGGTTACTGGGTCTTCGTTAAATAGGAAGGAAAAACCCGATCTCTAGCTCCGTCAGGCCGCACCTGCGCTCTGGCCTGGTCAAGATCACTTTCTGCTACACTGCGTCTTGCTCCTCTCACTCCTCGGCGCGCTCTGCCAGCTCTTTCCACGAGGCTGCGGATATCAGTGTCTCTCTCCCACCCACTTCCTGTTCCCGCCCGCAAAGCATGCTGGAAAATGTAGTCCCAATGTTCAGTGTCTTACATCGCGCTTGTCTCCCTCCGGTGGCCAAAAACAAGTACTACAACGACAGGGAATTTAAAACCAGCGCTACATGTGCATACAAAACGCATTGTGCTGACTGCTTTTAGTTATTTTATAGATCGCCTCTGCCTCAGTTTCACTTTCAGTTTCTGCTAATAAAACTGCGGATATTGCAGAAACAACAGAAATCGTCCATTTTGTTTTGAAATTCGCATCCAAAGTGTTCAAGGACACTGTTGCAGCAAACTGAATTGCTGCGCTGCAACAATTCAGCAGCTGCTGAGGACGTATTGAACGCGGCTCTGTTTGGATGCACTTTCCGAAGAACTACATGTCCCATCCTACCACTTAGCAGAGACGCAGAGATTTTTGTTGATGCGCAGGTGGGAGCCAATATTGGGCAAGCTGCGGGTCATCTCGTATGCATCACTCAATCACAACAACCCCCACCCCCCAGCACACTACAGTACACAGTGCCAAAAGAAATCCAGCATTGTAATTTCATCTACATACATCAAATGTCACAATTTTCACAAATACGTAAAATCCCAAAAAAGAAGAGCTATTGCAAAAATGCATGTATGAGTCGTGAAACGCAAAGCTATACACAATCACATTGCATGAAAAAAGGACTAGATAAATCAACATATTTCTGTGCACATTAGCACATGCAAGCACATTATTATTATTATACAGGATTTATATAGCGCCAACAGTTTGCGCAGTGCTTTACAATATAACATGACACTTACGTTTGGCTATGACGCGACGGATGTGCCTCAGCTGCTCCTCCTCGCGTGCCTTGAGGTCGGACCAGCGTTTTCAGAGCTGGTCCTTCGTCCGGTCTTTCCCAAACAACTCCAGGATGGTGGTGCGTAGCTTATCAAGGATACGGTCCTTGCGGGCGTTATTCTTCCTGCCGTAAGGGCGCTTACGGCAGTCGTAATCTTTTTTATCAAAGATGCGGACCAGCTCCAACATCTCCTCAAATGCCATGTTTCTGGCCCGCTTCTTCCTGGGTGTCTCTGGGGTGGAAGCAGATGAGGAGGTGTCCGAATGGGACTCTGTCTCTTCCTTCAGCCATTATAAATTATAAATAATTTCTATATTTTTTGGCCTGTCAAAAAATTGTCAAAACTCTACAAAAATGGTTCAATAAAGTTACGACATCCGCGAGCGCGCATGCGCGACCTGCGGACGAATCGGATCCGACCCGATTACGACAGAATTATCGGATCATTGGAAATAAAAACAAGTGATACGCATTTACAAATACAAAAATTTACAGAATCAGCGATATAACCGATAATAGTTAAATATACGATGTCCAGAATTACCGAAATGGAAACGAAATCACGAATGGAACCGAAATCATGAATAGAGCGAAAATAAATTTCGATTTGACACCTTTCAAGTCCATTTGAAAAATCTGAAAATTTTTCGTTTCGGCTCGGAAAACACTTCGGATCTGTCGGTTTTCGGGTCCGAGCCGATTTGGAAATTCGGCCGAATCCGAAGACACGAATCGGGAAATTTCGTGAAAATTCCAAAATTCCGAAACCCGTTTCGCACATCCCTAGTAGAAAATGTGCTCATCTGACCTACCTCTGTGGTATTGTGGAAAAGTGCAGGGGTGGACCATGTGGTCCTATATTGAAAAGTGTTTTTTTTTATCTGTTAATGGGCGTCAGTGCTCCCAGATATTGTGCCTTTAATTCCAGGCCAGCAAGTATCATCATACAGTAACCCCTCTGTGGTATTGTGGAAGAGTGCAGGGTTGGACCCTGCGGTTCAAAAAATTAAGATGATAAAAATCTGGCACAGGCGTCAGTGCAGCCAAATATTGTGCCTTTCATGGCAGCAAGTGCCTTCACACCGTAACCCTTTTGTGGTATTGTGGAAGAGTTCAGTGCTGGAGGTTTTGTGAATGCAGAATAGGACATCCCCCATCTATTCCATTACTTCAGCATCAGGGGATTGATAGCTGCTGATCCAGGACTGATTCATTTTTATAAATGTAAGCAGGTCTACAGAGTCGGTGGACAGACGCACTCTTTTGTCTGTGACAAAACCTCCAGCGGCACTGAACGTCCTTTCGGAAAGCACGCTAGATGAAGGGCAACCTAGTAGCTGCATAGCATATTGGCTAAATTCTGGCCAGTGATCCAATCTCAACACCCAGTAAGCCAGTGGATCATCTGCTGGAAAGGTATCCAGGTCTGCCCTTGCCCCTAGGTAGTTCTGCACCATATGGTGAAGACGCTGGCAATGGGTGCCTACATTTGACGTCCTTGGGTGTCGTGGACTAAAATTTTTTTTAAAAAAGCATCAGTCAAGTGGCCCTGGCCTTCACCTCTATTCCTCTGATCACCTGCAGCCTCAGAAGCACGTGTGTCAGCACTTGGTAATCTACCAGTGAATGGAAAGGTGTTACACAAGTGTCGTTTTAGAGAGTCCTCAAGTTTTGTCATCCTGTGCTCCCACTGCGCGGGCAGGATGAGCTCTGCAACTTTCCCCTTGTATCGTGGATCAAGAAGGGTTGCCAACCAGTAATGATCCCTCTCCTTGATAGCACGAATCCTGGGGTCCTTTAGCAGGCTTTGCATCATTAAGGAGCCCATGCAGCGTAGGTTGGAGGTGGCATTAGCTGCCGAGTCTTCCTGGTCAATAAGGATGACCGTATCGTGCACTTCCTCCTCCCAGCCATGCACAAACCCTTGTGTTTCTGGGCACACAAAACCCTCCCTTGAGGAATCCCCACCTTCAATGCCCCCACTACTTAAATAGTCCTCCTCCTCCTCATCCTGTCTGATCTGAGTAGGACCCGCTGGAATGCTGTCTGCGGAAAGACTGGGGCCTTGAGAGCAAGGGAAGGCCTCCTCTTCCACCCGCTGCTCTGCCTCTAGAGCCACATCTATAATTCCCCGCAGAGTATGCTCCAGCAGGAACACTAAAGGAATTGTGTCACTGATGCATGCACTGTCCCTGCTCACCATCCTCATTGCCTCCTCAAATGGTGACAGTACATTGCATGCATCCTTGATCATCAGCCACTGCAGGGGGGGATAAAAACAAGTTGACCTGAACCTGTCCTTGTGCCATACTCACACAGGTACTCGTTGATGGCAGTGGTGTATTTAGGTTTTGTGCTGCCCTAGGCCTGACTAAACTTGGGCACCCCCTAATTTAAATTTGAGGCACCCCCCTTCCTGTCAAGGGCACACCTCTTCCTGGTTAAACCCCACCCTTCATCTTTAAGCTCCACCTTTTCCTTTTAGAGCTCCGTCTTTTCCTCTCTTTATATTAAAAGTGGATACCAAGTGCCTACTTGTATATTTTGTATACCATGTCAAATGTATCTATTGAGATAAATAAGATTATGAAATGTTTAAATTCAAGCATTTTTACAAAGAACAGCCACACATGTCAAGTATACTGGATCACAGCCGCTCTAATTGGTTGAACAATAAAATCCACAGAAACGTGCACTGCATATGAGTGTATCACAGAGCTGCACAGCAATAAAACCCACAGAAATGGGCACTGTGTATGAGCATATCAGAACTGCACAGCAATAAAACTCACAGTAATGTGCATTGTGTATGAGCGTATCCCAGAGCTCCAGGGCAATAAATCTCACAGCAATATGCAGTGTGTATCACAGAATCCACTGCAATAAAACTCCCAGCAATGCAATGTGCAGTGTGTGTGTCAGTGTATCAGAATTCACAGCAATAAAACTCACAGCACTGCAATGTGTGGTGTGTGTCAGCGTATCAGAATCCACAGCAATAAAACTCCCAGCAATGCAATGTACGGTGTGTATGAGTGCATCAGAATCCACTGCATTAAGACTCCCAGCAAACCGAGTGAATATGAGCACACAGCAATTATTTATTCTATATTTACCGGCCTCGTCCGTGGTAGGGCTGTGTGCAGAGTCAGCAGGGACTGTGTACGGATTCAGCAGGAGGTCCCTCCAGGCCACGTTAGGATCGCGGCTGTGCATATGCGTAGAGCCATCTTGTCAGCAGTGGGTGTTCAGTCCACAATAGAGTGAGAGTCTGTGTTAGCGAAAGGGCGGGCCAGCTGTGTGCGTGTCACGTGGTTCAGCCAGTCAGGTGGTACGGAGACTCAGTACCACCTGACTGGCTGGACCTCGTGACCTGCACGGACGCAGCCTCACCAGGAGCCAGGCAGCTCAATGACAAATTTCTATCACTGCAGTGCTTGTTAAGGAAAGGTCCATGTTAAACAGCAGTAAGCAGACAGGGCTTCATATTCTGCTGATACCCCCGCTTTACATTGCACACAAATCACATCCCCCTCCCCTCTCCTAGAGCTGCTGCGGGCAGGGAAGGAGCTATGGAGGGAGGAGAGGGAGATTTTTATTCTATTCGATATTATTCCGTATGCAAACGCCCTGCTCCGCTGCTCGTTGTTTGAGAACACAGCTCAAAGCTGACACACAGTGACAGTTGCCCCTCCTAGTACCCCCTAATGACACCCAAATAATCACTGGTACCTGGGGCAACCCCCCCTCCGCCACTCCCCTAAGTACACCACTGCTCTGTGATATGCTCACACACAAGTTTGGCGAACTGCCAGCAAGTACAGTGCTGTTTGAAGGCATTGCAAATCCCCATAGAGAAGTAACGGTTAATCTATTCAGAGAACACCAAACAGCAGAGAAATGACAGTGAAATTCCCTGATGTTTGGTGGTTTCAATCAGCAGGTTTATCCAGGCGAACCCCATAGGTTTCAATGTTAAAAATATTCCCGTTTTTATGCAATATCTAATAAACCATTTATTATTTTAATCTGCAGAAAAAGTCTTTATTGATTTTTTTTTGTACCTTTTAGTAATTTTTCAGCAAAGTTTCCCCCCCTTTTTTAATAGCGGTTTTTCTTTTTTCTGTAACAGAACTTTTTATTATCAATCATAAGATCTTATATGTAAATTCCAGACATTTTCGTTCAGTTACATAGTTACATAGTTATATAGGCTGAAAAAAGACATGCGTCCATCGGGTTCAGCCTCTCCCACATAACCTACTGCTGTTGATCCAAAAGAAGGCAAAAAACCCAGTCTGAAATGCTTGCCAATATGCAACATACTGGGAAAAAATTCCTTCTTGACCCCAGAATGGCAGTCAGATTTCTCCTTGGATCAAGAAGCTTTTACCCACATATTAAATATTATAACCCTTAATATTCTGTGTCTGCAGGAAGTCATCTAGTCGTTTTTTAAAAGTCTGTACAGACTCTGACCCAACCACCTCAACAGGCAGAGAATTCCACAGCTTTATTGTTCTCACCGTAAAATAACCCTTCCTATGCTTTAAGCTAAATTTTCTTTCTTCCAGTCTAAATGGATGGCCCCGTGTCCTATGTATAGTCCTGTTAATGAATAGGTTATCAGACAATGGTTGATAATGGCCCCGTATATATATTTATATAAGGTTATCAGATCCCCTCTAAGGCGCCGTTTCTCTAAACTAAACAGGTTTAAGCTTGTTAATCTTGCCTCATAATTTAACCCTTCCATTCCCCTTATTAATTTAGTTGCCCGTCTCTGCACTTTTTCTAATGCTATAATATCTTTTTTTAAGACCGGTGCCCAAAATTGCACGGCATATTCAAGGTGCGGCCTGACCATTGATTTATACAGAGGCAAAATTATGTTTTCATCCCGTGAGTGAACTCCCCTTTTAATGCATGCCAATACTTTGCTTGCCTTGGCGGCTGCTGTTTGACATTGCACATTGTTACTTAGTTTGAAGTCTATGATTATTCCCAAATCCTTCTCTTGCTTGGATTTCCCTAACTCCGTACCATTTAGGGTATAAATTACTTGTGTGAGTGTTCTTCACTCCAAAGTGCATAACTTTGCATTTATCTACATTGAATTTCATCTGCCATTTAAGTGCCCAGTCCCCCAATCTATCTAAATCCCTCTGTAGCGAAGTAACATCCTGCTCACATTGTATTACTTTTCCTAGTTTTGTGTCATCTGCAAACACTGATACATGACTTTCAATGCCTATCTCAAGGTCATTTATAAATAAATTGAATAGTATTGGTCCTATAACAGACCCCTGAGGGACACCGCTTACCACTGGTGTCCATCTTGAAAATGTACCATTTATGACCACTCTCTGTACCCTATCTTTTAGCCAGTTTTCTATCCAAGAACAAGTATTTTCATCTAGACCAATTTTTCTTAATTTAAATAGTAACCTTTTGTGTGGAACTGTGTCGAAAGCTTTGGCAAAATCTAAGTAAATCACATCCACTGCGACCCCCTGATCTATACTTCTACTTACTTCCTCATAGAACGTAATTAGGTTAGTCTGACATGATCTGTGTTTCATGAAACCATGCTGATTTTTGCCAATAACATTATACCTCCCAATAAATTCCTGAATATTAGCCCTTAGTAACCCCTCGAATACTTTCCCAGCCACAGATGTTAAGCTCACAGGTCTATAATTCCCAGGCACAAATTTTAAACCTTTCTTAAATATAGGGACGACGTCAGCTTTTCTCCAATCCTCTGGTACTATTCCTGAAAGAAAAGAATCTTGAAAGATTAAGAACAGAGGTTTACATATTTCAACACATAGCTCTCTCAGTACTCGCGGGTGAATTCCATCTGGCCCTGGGGCTTTATTCACATTCACATTGTTTAATTTCTGCAAAACCTTGTCCTGAGTCAACAGTCACTTTGTATTAGTAAGTTTTTATTAATGAATTGCATGTCTCCTGTTATAGGTTTCTCTTTGATAAATACTGAAGAAAAATAATCATTTAAAATTTCTGCCTTATCCTGATCTTCAGTTAACAATACCCCTGACTCAGATTTTAGTGAACCTACATTTTCACTCTTAGGTTTTTTGGAATTTATGTACCTAAAGAATCTTTTAGGGTTGGTCTTGCTCTCTTTGGCTATTTCTTTTTCCTTTTCTAGTTTAGCCCATCTAATCGCATTTTTACATGCTTTATTGGCTGCCCTATATGCTTTATAGGATGCCTCAGATTTATCAGATTTAAAAGCTTTCAATGCCTTCTTTTTATTTTTCATTTCCTTAGTTACCTTCCTACTAAGCCACATTGGTTTCAGTCTGTTTCTTTTATATTTATTAACCAGTGGAATATATTGAGACGTGTACTTTTCTAGTGTTAGTTTAAAGATATTCCACTTATCCTCAGTGTTTTTCCCGTGAAAGAGTTTCTGCCAGTCAATGACATTGAGAGCTTCCTTTATTTTAATAAAGTTGGCCTTTTTAAAATTATATGTTTTAGCATGCCCCTTATGAATGTGTTTTTTTGAGTTTATTTCAAAAGTCACCATATTATGGTCACTGTTTCCTAACTGTTCCTTTACATTAATATTTGAGAAAAGATCCACATTATTTGTTATAACCAGGTCCAGACAGTTATCCTCTCTAGTTGGTGTTTCTACCAGTTGTGACATGAAGGTATCATTTAAAATGTTCAGAAACCGGATTCCCTTTGCTGAATTACTAGTCCCACTATCCCAATTAATGTCCGGGTAATTAAAATCTCCAATAATTAAAGTGCTACCATGATCTGCAGCCTTCCTAATTTTGCTCTAACAGTTGTTCTTCCTCATCATTATCTATATTAGGTGGTTTATAGCATATGCCAACCAATAGTTGACTTCCCTGTTTATTCCCCAACAAAATATTTACCCATAAGGATTCCACATTTCCCTCATCACTTTCCAGTTGTGTAATATTAGGCTTTAAATCCTGATTTACATATAAACCCACTCCACCCCCTTTCTTATGTTTCCTATCCTTTCTAAACAATGTATAACCGTTTAAGTTTACAGCCCAGTCATGCGTTTCGTCCCACCACGTTTCTGTTATTCCTATAATGTCGTATTGCTTAGTGTAGTTCTTTTGAAAACAGCAGGACACGGGTTTGCGGTGGCAGCATTCAACGGCTGACTTCATGCACTTTGGGGACCCTGCGGTGAACGGTGAATTCACTGCAGGGTGGGGAAATTTTATTCCCCGAAGTGCAGGGAACTAAAGAACACCAAAATGTTGGCGTAATTTTGGTGCTCTGTGAGTAACCCACTTAGTGGTGAGGTTTTATGCTGCCCCCTGGAAAGTGAAAGCCCAGGCCTTGCCTACCCAGGACATAATTGAAAATTAGTGAAATCTCAATGTATCCTTCCTGGTAAAATAATTTTTTTTACTTTTGCAAAGTATTATAATTTTTTATTTTGGGGTGGGGCAACCAGTGCGGGCCGCCGCCCCCTGGAAAGTGCCGCCCTAGGCCTTGTTGGCCTAGGCCAAAATACACCACTGGTTGATGGCCCTCTGCGGCTTGTGCAGACGCTGCAGCATTGCTAATGTCGAGTTCCACCTGGTGGGCATGTCACAGATCAGACGGTTTGTGGGAAGGTGGAATTCTCTTTGAATTTCTGCCAGGCGAACGCTTGCTGGGAATGACCGTCTGAAGTGGCTGCAGACTTTTCTGGCCTGGATGAGAAGCTCTGGCAGCCCTGGGTACTTGGTTAGGAAACGCTGTACCACGAGATTTAGGACGTGTGCTAGGCATGATACATGCGTCAATTTACCCTTGCGTAGGGCGGAGAGAAGGTTGCTGCCATTATCGCAGACGATTATTCCCAGCTCAAGCTGGCGTGGTGTTAACCATCTCTGCACCTGCCCCTGCAGAGCTGACAAAATTTCTGACCCGGTGTAGGCTCCTGTCCCCTAAACAAACCAGCTCAAGCACAGTATGGCATCTTTTTGCTTGAGCCATTGCGTAGACCCTGTCAGGCGTCGGTTTAACTGCCACTTTGCCAGAGACAGAGAAGGAGGAGGAGGAGGAGGAAGAGGTGGTGGTGGTGGAGCAGACAGACCTCATACAAGCAGCTTTCTGGAGGCGTGGTGGATGAACAAGCTCCAGCACAGAGCCCCGTCTTGGATCCCTCCCAGCTGCAATCAGAGTTACCCAGTGTGCCGTGAAGGAAATGTAACGACCCTGTCCATGCTTGCTAGACCACGTGTCTAAAGTCACATGCACCTTGCTGCTGACTGCCTTTCCCAATGACTCAATAACATTGTCTTCCACGTGCTGGTATAGTGCTGGAATGGCCTTGTGTGAAATGTAATGGCGTTTTGGAACCTGCCACTGTGGTACAGCACATTCAGCAAATTCACGGAAGGGAGCAGAGTCCACCAGCTGGAAAGGCAGAAGCTGCAATGCGAGTAATTTTGCTAAGCTAGCATTTAAACGCTGTGCTTGGGGATGGTTGGGACTATATTTTTTCTTTCGCTGCAGTAGCTGCGGCAACATAATATGACTGCGTAAATCTTCAGCTACTGGGATGATGTCACATTGTGAGGGAGGACCTGCTGGTACATCCATTACTGCAGCATCATCCCTGTCGGTGGAGGTTTTAGGCAATGACATGGCAGGACATGTTGGTTGAGACAGATGAGGAGGAGGAGGACCTACGCAAAGTTTTGCACCAACGGGATGTGTGGCACTTGTTCATATGTCGCCTCAAGCACGTGGTACTCAAGTGTCCGGTGTTTATCCCACGCTTCAGCCTCATCTGACATAGATTACAAATAGCAACGGTGGGGTCTGCTGCACATTTCTTAAAGAACTCCCAGACAGCAGAGTTCCTGCATGTGTTCTTTCAGACAACAGCGCTCTGCAACGGAGCAGCTCTGACATGTGATGCCTTGGACTGGCTAGTGCTATGGTTAGTCACAGAGGATGTTGTGCCTCGTGTTTGCTGTGCCTCCTCCTCCTCCCCCTCCTCCTCACTTGATTCCTCAGTTCGATCTGGCACCCAGGTGGAGTCAGTGACCTCATCATCATTGTCATCTTCACCCCCTATCTCCTCGTCACTGGAGCCAACTTGGCAGTATGCTGCAGCTGCTGGGGCAACATGAGTGCCAGTTATTTGTGTGTCATCACTGGCACCCCCTTCCTCTAGGTTGATTATACTCCCTTCCTCAACCTCAGAGATTGAATCAGAGCACTGTACTTGCTGCGCACCCTCAACCAGCATGTCACTCTCATTGTAGTCAAACAATTCAGCTGACTCCTCCGTGTGTAATAGTGAGGCTACGGCAGGAGTAGCTGTGGACATGGAGGCTGCATTAGATGCTTTGGCAGCTGAGGTGGACTGTAAAGCACTAGAAGCCTGGCTGGCAGAGGACTCGGAGGATGAGGATGGCCTGGTTAGCCAATCCACCAAGTCCTCTGTATGTTGCTGCTGCTTAAGACGGCCAGCACCAGTTAGAAAGGACAAGCGTGCCCCTGCAGAGGATGCACCACGTCCACCACGACCAGAGGCACAGCCTCCCAACACAGGGGCTGCTTGCCCTCTTATCTGTGTCTGGGAGCGTCTGCCTGTCCTTTTTGTTCTTTCAGACATGGTGAGTGATATATAGATTAATATATACAGAACTCTGATTCAACTCTGGTATAAAGATTGAAATAACTCTGGTATAACTCAGATCACCTTAATTCACAAATGTTTTAAAGAAATTAGTGAGCACCAAAAAAACTTGCTGGCTGTGTGACGAGACACAGATCACCTTCATTCACAAATGTTTTAAAGAAATTAGTGAGCCCCAAAATAATGCGTGGTACTGGTTGTGTGACGAGACACAGATCACCTTAATGCACAAATGTTTTAAAGAAATTAGTGAGCCCCAAAAAAAATTGCTGGCTGTGTGACGAGACACAGATCACCTTAATTCACAAATGTTTTAAAGAAATTAGTGAGCCCCAAAAAGATTTGCTGGCACAGTGACAAGACCCAGAAGATCACCTCAATTCACAAATGTTTTAAAGTTGTAAACCCAAAAGAAATTGCTGGCACAGTGACAAGACACACATCACCTAAATTCCCTGATATTTGGTAGACATGAGACCCCCCCCAGTAGTATGGCAGACCGGCAGTAACAAGACACAACTATCTCCTTTGAAATCTCCTCTGAAATGCGTGCAGAATCGGCACGTGGAAACATTATATAGTGTGCTGCGGGACCAGTGGCGTAGTGTGGGTTGTCAGCGCCCGGGGCCAGCCAAGAATTGTGCGCCCCCCCCAACCTGTGGACACGTTATCGATATTGCCCCAGCTCACACATGAATATTGCCCCAGCTCACACATGGATTTGCCCCGCCAGCTCACACATGGATTTGCCCCAGCTCACACATGGATTTGCCCCAGCTCATGGATTTGCCCCAGCTCATGGATTTGCCCCAGTTCACACATTTGCCCCAGCACACGGATTTGCCCCAGCACCTCATGGATTTGCCCCAGCACATGGATATGCCCCAGCTCATGGATTTGCCCCAGCACATGGATTTGCCCCAGCTCATGGATATGCCCCAGCTCTCACCTGGATATTGCCCCAGCTCCCGGGCAGCGGGAGTGCCTGCGCGGGTCCTGAACAGCGTGCGAGTCCGTCCTGTTGAAGGGGAGGCGGCTGCGTGCGTGCGCAGGTCACGCGGTCCGGCCAGTCAGGTGGTACAGAGACTCAGTACCACCTGATTAGACGGACCACGTGACCTGCGCCTGCACGCAGCCGCCTCCCCTTCAACAGGACGGACTCACTGTTTAGGACCGGGCAGGCACTCCCGCTGCCCGGCATCTGGGTCCCCTCAACCCGCGGGCCCTTGGGCGGCGCCCGAGGGCCCGGCGGGTCAGTCGGGCCACAAGTTTTAGGGGCGCATAATTTCAAAAGAAATTATGCACCCCTAACAAAACTGCGCCTGAGGCCACGGCCCCCCCCTGCCCACCCCACGCTACGCCACTGTGCGGGACTTAGCTCTGTGAGCCCATGATTGGCCAAAATTTGACCAATCAGGACTCTTAGCGGTGATTGGCATAGTGTTGAACCAGTCTTGCACCAGACCTGTGGTCAGGTGCAAGGCTGTAGCCAATTAGGAGCTTCAGGACAGTGGGAAAATGCATTGTGGTCCATTGTGGCCGAACATGCGGCGAACACCCGGAAATGTTCGGTGTTCGCGATCTACTCGAACAGGCTAAGTTCGGGTCGAACCCCGAACCGTCCGAACCCGAACAGCTCATCCCTAGTGCTCACTTGTGGGATAGTTGCCTTTTGACAGTTCAGGCAAGTTATTTGTTACGCAGTGTTACTGCTGACTGCATGGTTGGGCTGAATGCCCCAGCAGCCACTAAGAATAAACACATGCAGGGTTATTCAGAGAGTGATGAAAAGCAGGAGAATGACTGGAGAATGGAAAATTCTAGGTCAAAATAGCCAAAAAAGAAAATTTCTCCCATTCATCTCACTTTCCAAATCGGCTATTTTGACCTCGAATTTTCCATTCTCCAGCCATTCTCCTGCTTTTCACCGCTCTCTGAATAACCCTGATAGAAATTAAAAATCATGAATTGGGCACTATGTGTGTTTATCAACAGAGTGCTGCTGGTGTTGAGATAGCTGAATACATAGTCACTTTCTGATTGCAAATTAAAGCATTAGCAATACAATGTTACCGCTGACTGTTCACTGCTCCCTGATTGTTAAGTGCTGTTGATATTAACAGATTGCTGTTGAGCAAGATGCATAAATAGTCACCTCTTATCCGTACAAGTTGGTTACTGGTGATGCAGTAAATGGTGATGCATCGACCATGTGTAAATTGGGCTGATTGCCCCAGCAGTTAAGAAAACAATGAATTCCAAATTGCTAATTGGGTACCTTTTGGTGGCAACCAACAGAGTGCTGTTGCTGGTGAATTGGCTAGATTTGCTTATATGATCAGAAATGACGGTCAACTGCTAACTATTCGCACTCAAGTAACAATTGAGGGTTTTGTGGTGTTGAACAACAGAGTGCGATCAGTGAATATTAAACTGCATCTGTTACCCGTGATCAAAGCCATTATTAGCCATGCAGGGTTATTGCTGACTGTAAGTCCCACCGGCCGCCAAGAGGTAATACATAGGAATTAAGAACGGTTAATAGAGTGCTGTTTAAGTTGCACTACAGAGGCAGAAATGAACATCCTCAGTGGGTTGTTCGAGTCATGGCGGTAGCTATGCTGGATCTTCACACTAAATTAACAGTGTGGTTAGTGGCGAACTGAATGAATGAATAATCTGAATTAAGAAATGTATTTTGAACGAGTTACGTTTACTTCCACCAAGAGACTGACATGCAACCAATTCCGTTATGAATAATAGGGCCACAGTCTATAGTGGTTAATTGATGTATATAGCCAAGCAGCAGGCATGAGTTATTCTTGTTATTCTAATATAGACATTATCCCAATTCACAGAACGGCATAATCTATTCTATCTGGTTGACATTCGTAGCAATCAGCTATGCCCTAAAGCCCTTATAAAATGATACTTACAATCTATAGGTGGGATTGACACCATTTACAGTATCACCCTATACGAGTCAGAATCTGATCTTTTAAAATATTTTTTATATGTGTTGTCAAATATAATAATTGGAATTTTGTTTTATTACCAATAAAGGTTATATTTTGCTCCACTGTATGGTCCATGTGTTAGAACAACAATGCTGGCTTTCAAACGTGTACACCAAGGGCAGTATTACAATGTTGGTGCTAACTTAACCAGAGCAGTTGTAAACTTAAAACCTCCATAGACTATAATGGCTCTGGGAAGTTTACAACAGCTCTGGCTAAGTTAGCACCAACTATGTAATATGGCCCCAATGGTGGGCTCAGATGGCCATTTTATCTTAGATTATCCTTGGGGAAAAAGGATGCTTGCTTACATGAAATATTCTTTGTGTCTACCCAAATAAACATTTAAGGCTAGGGTCAGAAGAACGCATTTTTAACGTGTGTTTAGCCGCACTTAATCACGGCCGTGCTAGCAGCAAATGACGTCCAATGCCGGGCAACATACAAAGAACGGCCACACGAAAGTCCGTCCGCGCAATGCAAGTGGCAAACGAACGCATTTTTTCGAGAACGTCAAACCGCTAGTACTGACGTACAGAGTACGCTGCGTCCGCTAGCGGCGTGTGTGCTTGATTAGGAGACGTCAGACGCTGCTAATGTCCGGCCAACATAACGTCCACATGCAGAAAAGTGTTTTATTGATGATCTGTAAATAATCACGGACGAAAATGCGCATCGTATGACCGCTATCACGTATTCCGTGAAAAAATACGTCCATTCATTCGAACGCACTTTTTCAAGGACGATGCAAAAAGTGCGTTCGTCTGACCCTAGCCTAAATCACTAGGTCTTGGAAAATGGGAAGCATACAAAAAATATGATCCCATTGGAGCATCCTTATTTCCGCTCTAAAACATTGCAGTACAAGACTCTAGGGATACAAATTTTCAAGCTAAATCCACTGACTATTACATGCCTATTTTTTTTTTTTTTGAGAAAGGATTTTACCTGGAAGGATTCATTGAGATTTCATGCATTTTCAAGTATGTCCTGGGTGGCGAGTATGTACTGTTAGGTGTCTTGCCCAAGGACACTTACTGGAGAGGTGCTCGTCGGGATCGAACCCATGACTCCACAGGCTTTCTCCACGCAGTGATGTTACCTCTACTCCACCCAGCCGGCACAATTTGGATTTGGAATATTCTTAACCCCTTAGTGACCGGGCGGTTTACACAAATCCGTCCTTTAGTGACCGCTGCTGTTTTTACGTTTCTGCGCTGTTAGTGTTTAGGACAAATTTTCCTCTTACTCGTTTATGCTACCCACACATATTTTACACAGTTTTTCTCGTCATTTATAAAAATACAATTTTTTTCATCATTTCATATAATTTACTATAAAAAACATTGTGAAATATGACAACAAAATTGAAAAAACACCACTTTTTCGAACTTTGACCCCCAAAATTTCTTATGTATCAACAACAGTCAAAAAAATTTAATTCCTTAGTAGTTTCTAAATTTAGTTCTGAGTTTAGCAATACCCAATGTTTACATATTCCTCGCTTTTTTCCTTATTTTATGCAACAATAAGTGCAAGTAGCACTTTGCCATTTCCAAAGAGTTTATTTTCAAAACTAGTGATAGTGACATTGTAACACTGATATCTGTCACTAATTCCTGAATAACCCTCCACATATACATATTTTTTTAAAGTACACAAATCAAGGTATTAAACTTGGGGTATTTTGACTCTTTCCATGCAAACCATTTTACCACAAATCTATGCCAAAGTTTGAGAAAAAAAAAAGTTTTGGTGATTTTTTTTTTTAACGCAATTTAAGAATACATGTACTGTGAACTTTGAGGTTTACTGCCAAAAACCACCCTAAAATATGCTCAGCAACATCTTCTGAGTAAATTGATACCACCCATGTATAGGTATGTCGGGTCATTTGGGGGCTAATAGGCCTTATTTGGGGGGTGCGCATTTCAGTTTTCCAACTTGGAATTTTCACATTTCGTCATCATGCACCCATGTCCTATTTGGGGCATTTTTGAAGCCAGCCAAAGTAAATTACCCCCATCAAACCATATATTTTTAGAAAGGGCACACCCTAAGGTCCTTCAAAGAGTTGTATTTTAACACTTTCCATGCACTAGCCCTATGTCAAACTTTCAGGTATTCACTTTTTGTGTTATTTTTTCACACACATTGTACTTTAGGCATGAATTGTCAAATCCAGTTATGGGTTACTGCCAAAAAACACCCCAAAATATGTTCAGCAACATCTTCTGAGTAAAGTGATACCACCCATATATAGATTTGTTCTGTTGTTTTTGGGGTGCTACGCCAATCTTTTGACATGTGCTTGTCAATTTTCTAATTTGACATACAGTATCTTCTTTGCTTATCTTCTTTTTAGGGGCCTTTTTACATACCCCAATTTTATGAACGTGCATATATTTGGTAAGCTAACACCCCAAAGTATTGTAAATGGAGTGTTTTTATGCCATGGATGCAACCGTTTGCTCCAAACAAATTGGATACTGTTTGGTGGTCATTTTTCATTTTCACACCCACATCAGTTTTGGACTGTGATTTAGGAGACACTGTTGTTGGTTACTGCATGAAAACTCTCCAGGTTGTTTTCTGCAAGGTCTCCTGAGTACACCCATGCCCCCCATGCATAAGTTTGCCAGGATTTTGGGAAGGTTCAAATACAATTTTTATGACTTTGTCATTGGAGTTGAAATTGAGATTATTTCTTCAGTTAGGCCTATCTTTGGTTTTGGGTCTACCGCATACCCCAGTTTGAATTATTGCCAGAAAATTGTTTATATTTGTTATGTTGACACCCCAAGGTATTGCATATGGAGTGCTTTGATGCCATGGATGCAACGGTTTTAGTCCAAAACATTTGAGAAGGTGTGTGGCGGTAATTTTTCAATTTTCAGATTTTTACGGCCACATTAGATTTGGACTGTGATTTAGGAGACACTGTTGTTTGTTACTGCATGAAAACTCTCCAGGTTGTTTTCTGCAAGGTCTCCTGAGTACACCCATGCCCCCCATGCATAGGTGTGCAAAGATTTTGGCAAAATACAGCACCAATTGTAGAACATAAAAATGTAGGAATAAAATGTAAAAGTCTGGTGCAGTAAAAGAAAGAAAAAACTAAACTGAACTAACTAACTAGAGAGTAAGAAAAAATAGAAAGGAAAAAAAAAATCACAGATCACGCACAGTGTGATATATCTTGAAACAGTCCCCAAGACACAGACCGGGTTGTCCAGGGCATTCTGGGCAGTAAAAGATTGTGTCTCTCCTCTGCCCCCTCTTGAAACACACCCTGCATCTTTTTTGGGGTTTCTGTTTGCCCTCAGTAGGGGGGATTTTATAAATAAAATGTGTAGCCCCAACTCTGTCCCCCATCACCGCCCAGGGAGCAGGTGCATCCTGGTACAAAAACCCCGAAATGACCTGGAGCTGAAACTGTAAAAAGGACAGCGTCACTCCGGGGTTTGCCTTTTTGCAGAGCAAAAAGGCATTGTGGGTTGCAATTTGCATCAGGTAAATTGCGACCTTTTTGTACCAGGCCCTTGACTTCCGCATAATCTGGTAGGGCTGGAGCAGCTGATCTGCCAAGTCAACCCCACCCATATGCCGGTTATAGGCTTTGATGCACACTGGCTTCCTGATGCGCTCAGCTCTGCCACGTACAGAGACCTCCACAGACCTCTCAGTGTGGATGGTGGATAGAAGGTATACATCCTTCTTGTGTCTGTACTTGACCGCCAACAGCTCCTCTTGGCGCAGAGCTGAGGTCTCCCCCCTTTTTAACTGGGTGCGGACAAGCTGTGCTGGGAAACCTACGCGGTTCTTGCGAACAGTACCGCATGCTGCTGTATCAAAACAATACAGCAGCTTGAACAAAGGGACACTCGTATAAAAATTATCAACATACAAGTGGTACCCTTTGTTCATCAGGGGAAAAAGTATGTCCCACACAATCTTGCCACTGGTTCCCATGTGTTCTGGGCAACCTGGAGGGTCAAGGCTACTATCCTTTCCCTCGTACACCCGGAAGGCCTGAGTATACCCACTCTCGCTGTCACAGAGCTTATACACCTTCACTCCATACCTGGAGCGTTTGGAAGGAATATACTGCTTGAATCCCAGCCTTCCCTTGTATTTCATTAGGGATTCATCCATGCAGATATTCCTTCCAGGTGTATAAGCCTCTGCAAACCTGGCGGCGAAGTGGGTAATCAGGATTTTATACAGCCTATCAAACTAGGGATGTTCTCTAGGAGGGCACAGGCTGTTGTCACTGAAGTGCATGAAACGCAAAATGTTTTCATACCTTCTACGTGACATTGATTGGGGGAAAATGGGGGTAGAGCAGATGGGGCTACTGCACCAGTAGGAGCGAATTGAGGGCTTCTTTATGATGCCCATCAGCATAGTAAGTGCCCAGAATTTCAGAAATTCTGGCACATCTAGCAGGGTCCATTGCTGCCTTGCCAAGTAGGAGTCTGGCTTCGCAGCACAATGCTGATGGGCATACAGATTTGATTGGGCCACGATGTGGCCCAACAAATCATCCCCCATAAACACCTGCACAAACTGTGTGGCGGTAAATCGTGCAACATCAATATTGATGCCAGGATTTGCCGTGAAAGGAGGGATATCTGGCCTCTGGCGATGAGGCACTACCCACTCCTCAGCTGGAGCTGTGCGTCTCCTGCTGGCAGGTGGTGGCCCAGGATCTGCATCAGAAACATCACTAGGAGATACATCAGCCAGCGTAGATGATGTATTTAGTGAGGTCTCTGAGCAGTTAGTGGGGTCAAAATCTGGGTCTGAGTCTGACGCAGATGCCTCAGATTCTGACGCCAGGATGGCATATGCCTCCTCGGCGCTGTACACCCGCTCAGACATATATAATAGATTATAAAATTTTATAATTATTATATATATATATATAAGCGGATTATTGGTTCTTAGAAGAACCGTTGGGTTTCACAAGAAAATACAAATAAACACCTAAATCTCTCTAAATCCCTCTAAACCTGCCTCAATTCTTCTAAATCTCCCTAAAATCTCTCTAAATCTGCCTCAATTTTTCTAATCTCACTAAATCTACCTAAAATCTCTAACCTGTCAAATCTGATCTCTCTCTCTCGCTCACCAAAACACAAGTGAGGAGAGGGAGGGAGAATCACAGAGGTCACGGCCAATATTTACAAAATATTGACCTGACCTTGCAATGGACAATAGAAGTCCGTCCTCGGATGCCAGTTTCTGTTCTAATTCGGTGGAGAAGTCAGATAGCTTTGCGCATAAAGAAATCACACAGACAATGAATACGTCTATATAGCTTCCGAGCCAAATGACTGCTCTGCACCCTTTATTGACAATTCACAAGCCTTTTTATGCTACTTTACATGTACCGATAACAGGCTGTTGCCCAACATTCTATTCGTCATTATATTCGTCATCACAGACTTTGTTTAATACAGTTTAAAGAAAATAAAACATCAGTGTCTCCGAGCTTCTCTTAGCTTGTCAAGGACGCTGTTACAGGACATTCTGGAATGTTCCCAAAATATTCTCCAAGATGACCTTCAAGATGCTCTCTTCTTGAGACACAGGACAAGAAACTTCATGTGCGTACAAAAACAAAGATAGCGTTTAAAGAATAATATGCATTTGATTCATAAATCTTGATTAACCACTTACACTACTTAAATGAGCATTTTTCTAAGCCTTTGAATATTATTAGCAGATATATATACACATTTCTGTCCACAACAACCTGACAAATTAGAAATTTTATTTAGATTTTTTATAACTTCTGATTGGATGTTGCTAGCCTTCCTCTCTGATGAGGCAGGCTAGGAACATCCCACACAGCCCCAAGATGACCCTGCCCTTAGAAGGGCAGCGCCATCTTGGCTGTCAGTTTTCTTTTATCTTATACCTTTTTATTTATTTATTTTACTTTTTTTACACTTTTTTTTATACTTTTTTTAGTCTGCTGGGTGCCTTGATCCCTCGAGGCACCCAGCAGAGCACCTGATCACTTATGTGATCTTTTTTGTACTGAGTGCCACGATACCTCGTGGCACTCAATACTTCCTGCCGCTACCGGAAGTGATCGCTCGGGGGGAGCGATCACGGATGGACTGGCAGCAGGTAACCATATTGCAAGGATGCCTCGATGTCGAGGCATCCCTGCAATATACTCAGAGCAGCTGGAAGCGATACCGATCGCTTCCAGCGCTCTGTAGAAGTGCGGGGCACTGGTCAAACCGGATGTTGATCGCTCCCGGGGAGCGGTCACAAGGGGCCCTGGCACTTCTGTCCGCCATTGCATGGATGCCTGGACTCCCAGGCACCGTGCAATGGCCCTGGAGCTGCTGGAAGCGATCCGATCGCTTCCAGCGCTCTCTAGAAGTGCGGGGCACCTTTCCGGTCAAACCGGATGTTGATCGCTCCCGGGGAGCGATCACAAGGTGCCCCGGCACTTCTAACTGCCATTGCATGGATGCCTGGACTCCCAGGCAGCCTGCAATGGCGTTTGAGCTGCTGGAAGCGATCTGATCGCTTCCAGTGCTCAAACGACCGCAGGACGTACCATGTACGTCAGCGGATCTAAAAGAGACCCGCGGCCGTGACGTACATGGTACGTCCGCGGTCTCTAAGGGGTTAAAGAATGCCTAGAAATGTCACATTGTAACATTTTGTTGTGTACTACCTAACTGAATTACAGCGTCTCTTGATTTTCTCTTGGCATATCGTATTACCCCTTCGTTCTACAGAAAAAATAAAATAATGCCATTGTAAATACTTCTATAGTTTATTATTGCAGAAGCCATTTGCACATCACAGCAATTCAAAGAACTGCATCCAAGAGCCCCTATGCTACATTCCTCTGGGATGCAGTTCTTTGAATTGCTGTGATGTGCAAATGGCTTCTGCAATAATAAACTTAATTATTGCGTGGAGGTTTTTTATCTCACTTTTTGTCCTCCACCTCAACCCTTGTAAGTAATATAATCATATACAAGCTATTTCCCCCTTTTTGCCTTCCTCCCCTTCATTCTGTACCCCTTGAATGTTTTACAATATTCATGATTTTTTTGGGGGGGGGATAAATAAAATCCAAAGATTCCTTGCTCACGCAGTCTCTACTAAACCAATGTTTCTCAAACCTCTCCTCAGGACCCGCAACCAGTCCAGGTTTTCCAGATAGCGGAAGCAAAGCACAGCGGATATTATTTGCTGCTCCTGATTGCAGGATTCAGTCTGCATTTCCCCCAAGGTGATCTTCAAAATCTGGCCTGGTTGGGGGTCCCGAGGAGACGTTTGAGAAACACTGCACTAACCACATGCCCGCTGTGTTGAGAGCCAGCAGTGACATCAGAGGAAGGGGCGGCTCTAAGGGTAGTACCAGGAAGACAGCTCAGAGAGAGGATGCAAACCGGGTGTCTCCCCTGTGTTAACTACTGAAATAAACACCTGTTGAACCCAGCTCGCTGTGTTATTTGGATCTCATGACATGATGTCAGAAGTTATTACCTGCGCATCCATTTTGATCTGTGAAGATGTCTAAGTTCACTCCACCGGAGCCTTTTAATTTCTCTCAGCCTGCAGCATGGCCTACCTGGAGGCAGAGGTTTGCATGCTTCAGGATTGCTTCTAAGCTGGATAAGGAGAGAGGTGAAGTACAGGTTAACGCTCTTTTATATTCTATGGGGAAAGATGTGGAGCCTGTGTACAATACGTTTACTTTCAGTGAGGGGGAAGAATTTGACTTTGAGATAGTCATGGATAAACTCAGCGCCCATTTTGTGCCCAGGAGAAATGTGATTCATGAGAGAGCCTGTTTCCACAAGCGAGCCCAGCGTGTGGGTGAATCAGTGGAATCATTTGTGCGCAGCCTGTATGACTTGGAGTTCTGTGAGTTTGGTGCTGCGAAAAAGTAGCAGATCAGAGACAGAATCGTCATAGGTATTGCAGACTCAGAAGTTTCGCTGAAGCTGCAGCTGGAGTCTGCGTTGACGCTGGATGAGGCTATACGGATAGCACGCCAAAGTGAACTAGTAAAGAAGCAAAGTGCAGAGATGAGATCTGAAAGCATGGTGGAGGAGGTGCAGCAGTTCAGGAGAGCTGCAAGTGACAGAGTGTGAACAGCAGACCGCAGGTGACAGACAGGGTCAGAAGCGGTAGGATGCTACAGGCTCGTTGCTCGCGCTGTAACGAGTAAGTGTTATGCCCGGCTAAAGACAGGAGGTGCAGAAAGTGTAACAGAGTCGGCCATTTTGAGGTGGTTTGCAAATCAGAGTCTGTTAAAGAGATGCATCTGGACAGTGACCAAGAGCCTCAAGAGGTGTCCTTGGTAGGGTCTGTGATTAATCAGTCCAGCTCAGAAGAAGATTGGCGTGTTACACTCTCATTGATGGGTGCAAGGATTGCTTTTAAAATTGATACGGGAGCAGACATTATGGTTATTTCTTTTGCAACATTCATGAAACTGCCACGACGACCGCAGCTTGAGAAGGTTTTGATAAACGTTCACAGCCCTGGAGGTCGCATCGATTGTGCCAGGAGATTTCTTGCTAGTAGTGAGTACAAAAGAAAGAAATTTACCCTGTGGGTGTACGTGATCAGAGGAAACTGCGTTAATAACCTATTGAGCCGGAATGCAGCCTCTAGCCTGGGTCTTGTTGCGCGAGTGCAATGAGATCACGGAGGACATGTTTGGAGAACTTGGGCTGCTGAATTGTGAGCCGGTCCGCATAGAGTTAAAAGTGGATGCTATCCCGTACAGTATTGCTGTGCCTCGTAGGATTCCATTTCCACTTTTGCCCCGGGTTGAGGCCGAACTTTTGAGGATGAAGAGCATGGGTGTTATTGAGGAAGTCACTGAAGTCCTTGATGCTTGAGGCTTCCTGCGGTTTCTGGCAGATTCCCCTCGACCCGGAGAGCCGTAAGCTGACTACTTTCATTACGCGGTAGGTCGATTTTTTTTCCACAGACTCCCCTTCGGGATATCTTCCGCACCAGAGATCTTCCAAAGGGAAAGGAGTTCCCTCCTGAGGGACCATGAGGGCACGGTGGTAGTTATGGACGACATCCTCGTGTACAAGTCCACTCTAGAAGAGCATGATCAGCGACTGCAGCGTGTACTGCAGACCGTAAGAGAGTCAGGATTGAAACTGAACAAAGATAAATGCCACTTTGGGAAAACAGAACTGTGCTAATTTGGCCATATTAGAAGCGGAGACGGCAGGGCCGTAGGAAGGGCGAGGAGAGTGAGGCACTCGCCTCGGTTACAGCTATGAAGGGGCGCAGCCAGCGCTGCATGGCTCAAGTCCTGCAGGAACGCACCTTGTCCCCCTGCCAGGCAATTCCGTTGGACGCTGGAGGAGCGTTATGGCATCCAGTGAATGTCCAGCCACGTGATCACGGCTGCTCCTGGCCGATACACAGCATCTATGTCTCTGCATGTGATTGGCCGGTGTTAGTCACGTGCCCAGCTGCTGGCAGCAGGCACGTGCGAGCTGTGTGTGAGGTCACACACAGCGCGACCTGAGCCAGGAGGACCCCCACAGTGAAAATGAAGGATGGGAGAGAGGGACTGTGTGTGCCTGTGCTGCTGCCCGCTCCTGTTTATCCTCCTGGAGTGAAAATGAAGGATGGGAGAGAGTCTGTGTTGCTGCCCGGCTACTGCTTATCCACCTTGGTGGCTAGCGCGGCGTCCGGCTCATCCCCCGTAACCTCTTGAACATCTGTGGCAAGTCTTTTCCTTTTTTTATTTCCAGTAGGCTATCAGTTTGTTAATCTTAAAAAAACAGACAGTGGTTTCTCTTACCAACATCAAAGATCAGCCTATTTTAGAAGCTGTTACATTAAATTGCGGACATGTGCAATCATTAGAAGGCATTTATTTAGTTCTATTTTCTCTCTGGTTTTAAATACGTGTTTACAATTTTTATTCAATGTCTTAGACAGGAAAAAAATAAATATAAATAAAATAAATAAATAAAAGATCCATCCCAGTCCTGCAGCCACCTCGCTGTTGTGTGTGTGTGCGTGTGTGTATATAAAATTATTCAACCCCAAATGCTGTAAAGGGTTTTAGGGAATTTAGTGTACATTTGTAATTGTATTCAGAATTAAATCCTATAAGGACTTTTTAAAGAACCATATGCAACTAAAATTACATCAATTGGTTTTGTAATACAGTAGTAAATGTTTCTTTTGTGAATTCTTCATTGACACAATTATTCAACCCCTTAAAGACTACCACTCTGAAGAACAGAGGTTCATTCAAGTGTTTTCAATCAGGTATTGAAAACACCTGTGGAGGTCACGGAGCAGCAATAAAGCATAATAAGCACCAATTAGGCAGCTTTAAAATGACTGTGATACTCAGCTCTTTCTAGACATTTACTGGTGTGGTTACAAACATGGTGAAGTCAAGAGAATGGTCCAGGAAGACAAGAGAAGAGGTGATTACTCTTCACAGGAAGGGCAATGGCTATAAGAAGATTGCAAAGATGTTAAACATACCAAGAGAGACCATAGGAAGCATCATTCGCAAATTCAAGGCAAAGGGCACTGTTGAAACGCTACCTGGTCGTGGCAGAAAGAAGATGTTGACTTCGACTGCTGTGCGCTACCTGAAGCGTAGAGTGGAGAAAAGTCCCCGTGTGACTGCTGAGGAACTGAGAAAAGATTTGTCAGATGTGGGTACTGAAGTTTCAGCTCAGACAATACGGCGCACACTGCGTAATGAAGGCCTCCATGCCAGAACTCCCAGGCGCACCCCCTTGCTGTCTCCAAAGAATAAGAAGAGTCGACTGCAGTATGCCAAAAGTCATGTGGACAAACCACAGAAGTTTTGGGATAGTGTTCTGTGGACTGATGAAACAAAATTAGAACTGTTTGGGCCCATGGATCAACGCTATGTTTGGAGGAGGAAGAACAAGGCCTATGAAGAAAAGAACACCTTGCCTACTGTGAAGCATGGCGGGGGTCAATCATGCTTTGGGGCTGTTTTGCTTCTGCAGGTACAGGGAAACTTCAGCGTGTGCAAGGTACCACGAATTCTCTTCAGTACCAGGAGTTTTTGGATGACAATGTGATGCAGTCCGTCACAAACCTGAGGCTTGGGAGACGTTGGACCTTTCAACAGGACAATGATCCCAAGCATACCTCCAAGTCCACTAGAGCATGGTTGCAGATTAAAGGCTGGAACATTTTGGAGTGGCCATCGCAGTCACCTGACTTAAATCCGATTGAGAACCTCTGGTGGGACTTAAAGAAAGCAGTTGCAGTGCGCAAGCCTAAGAATGTGACTGAACTGGAGGCTTTTGCCCATGACGAATGGGCGAAGATACCTGTAGATCGCTGCAAGACACTTGTGTCAAGCTATGCTTCACGTTTAAAACCTGTTATAACTGTAAAAGGATGTTGTACTAAGTACTAAGATTCAATGTCACTTGGGGGTTGAATAAAACTGATAATGATGGGAGCACAGAAAAGACATTTGTGGTTATTTCATTATAAATGTTATGTTATATTTGTCTGACCTACACGTGCCTCTTTGATTTAATTGTAAGCAAGATGACTGAATGATCAAAATCAATGTCAAACTGGCCAAAACACTCAATTTCAGTGGGGGTTGAATAATTTTGAACACAACTGTGTATCTGTAAAAATATTGTGGGGGGGGCACAATTTACTGTTCTTGCCTCGGGTGCAAAAGGAGCTAGCTATGGCTCTGGGAGACGGTATTAAGCCAGATGCTAGTAAAGTTCTCGCTATTGAGCAATTGAAAAGCCTTTCTGATGTTCATGAACTGAGACAAATACTGGGCCTTGTGAACTACGTGGGCAAGTTTCTGCCGGAACTGTCCTCCGTGTTGCATCCTATTACAGAATTGAAGAAGGACGTTGCTTGGACCTGGAGACCTCCAAAGGCGGAGGCCTTTGCACTGGTCAAGTCCATGTTGGGGTCCGCCCCAGTGCTGGGGGTTCTATGACCCTTCTAAAAGGACTGTGGTTAGCGCGGACGCTAGCAGTTATGGGCTAGGAGCAGCCCTTCTGCAACTGAATGACAAGCTGCAGCCCATTGCCTATTGCTCTCGTACATTAACTGAGGCAGAAACAAAACACGCTCAGATAGAAAAGGAGTGTCTGGCTGGAGTTTGGGCCTGCGAGCGCTTTCAACGATATCTGATGGGCTTGGAAGGTTTTAGTCTGGAGACTGACCACAAGCAGCTGGTTCCATTGATAAACTCCTATGACATTGACAAGGCACCTCTGAGATGCCAGAGACTTCTGATGCGGCTGCTCAGATTCAATGTTCGGGCGGTGCATGTGCCGGGGAAACAACTGGTAGTGTCTCCACTGGTAGGCTCCCGCTGGCTGCAGCTGAAGAGTCATCTACAGAATCAGATGTGAAGGTGTATGTGGATTCGATTTTGGCTTCTAAGTCCATCTCTTCAGGGAGATTGGAGCTGATAGAGAGACACATCTAGATATTGATCTCCAAGAGGTCATAAACTACATAAAGAACGGCTGGCCCGAGAGTCGGGCAGTATGGATGCCGCTAAGTACATTCCAGGCAGAGGGAGCGCACCTTACTGAACTAGACGGTTTGGTGCTGTTTCAAGACCGTATTGTTATACCAGCCAGTATGTGGCGAGAGATGCTAAGTCGAATTCACGATGGCCACTTGGGAATTTCTAAATGTAGAGAGAGAGCTGCCTCTGCAGTGTGGTGGTCTGGAACCAGCACTGACATTGCAGAATATGTATCAAGATGTGCCTTTTGCCGTGAACGTCGGCCTACACAGAGGAGAGAGCCTCTACTTTCTACCCCGCTGCCTGTGGGCCCCTGGCAGAAGATTGCACCGGATTTATGTGAGCTCAACGGGAAAAAGTATCTGGTTGTTGTGGACTACTACTCAAGGTATTTCGAGATTGCAATGTTAATAGAGGTGACCAGCGTAGCTGTCATCACACGCCTAAAGAGCATGTTTGTCAGGTGGGGGGTACCGGCTGAGCTGGTGAGCCACAATGGAATGCAGTTCGCTTCTATGGAGTTCAGGTCCTTCAGTGGGGACTACGATTTCCTTCATTCTACTTTCAGTCCACATTACCCACAGGCCAACGGGATGGCTGAGAGGGCAGTTCAGACCGCAAAGTTCGTTTTGAGGCAACCAGATCCTTATTTGGCCCTCCTGGCTTATAGGGCGACACCTATTCAGGCCATGGGATGTAGCCCTGCACAGTTGATGGGGAGACAGATTTGTACCACGCTGCCTTCGGTGGGTGCATTCCAGCCTTCCTCCTCTGTTCTGTCTGAGAATGTTCGGAGGAGGGATGAAGAGGCGAAGTGTAACTACAGATACTATTATGATAGAAGACACTCTGCGCGCCATCTGCCTAAACTGTACCCAGGACAGAGTGTCAGAGTCAAACTTTGATGACGAAAAGAGGTGGAAGACACCAGACATAGTTGTAGGGCGTGCTGCTGAGCCAAGGTCCTATGTGGTCCGCACAGAAGCAGCGACTGTTGCCCGCCGCAATAGATGGCACCTCCAGGTGGTTCCTGAGGAGCTAGGTGCCGAGAATTTGCAACCACAGCCGGTGGAATCTCTGGTCTTAAGAGGTACATCTGCTCTGCAACAGGATTCCAGCGAGAATACATCACTGCCTGACTCGGAGTCGCAACCACTCTCACAGGGATCTGGAGAGGGTCTGTGCAAAAGTACTTCGAGTGGTAGAGTTGTGAAGCTTCCAGTGCGCTACCGAGATTAGCGCTGTAGTTCGAAAACTGACTGGAAGAATGGGCAGAATAATCATATAGTCACTGTGGACAAGGGTAGTCTAGTACTTTTATCTGTATCTATGTTTGTGCTTCTGTTTATTTGTTTTATTGTCCGTTTAAGAAAAATTTATTGTTCTTAAAAAAGGGGAGATGTGTTGAGAGCCAGCAGTGACAGAGGAAGGGGCGGCTCAAAGGGTAGTACCAGGAAGACAGCTCAGAGAGAGGATGCAAACCAGGTGTCTCCCCTGTGTTAACTACTGAAATAAACACCTGTTGAACCCAGCTCGCTGTGTTATTTGGATCTCATGTCACCTGCTGCTTTATTTCAGCCAATTAAACCTACTTCCAGGTCAGCACTCCTGGGCTTCTTTAAAACTTCAGTTTATTTAAACAATTAAATATCAGAGTGAACGTTTCAGTTCCCAAAGGAACTTTCATCATGACCGTCCTAATGAAAGTTCGCAAGCGAACTGAAGTGTTGACTTTGTGACTTTAACCCTTTCGCTGCTGAGCCTTTTCCCACCTCTGAGCGGAGGTCATTTTTACCGGTTTCGCTCATCGTGTTTAACAGCGTTTTGAAGCCTTATTTTAATATATGACCCAGACATATTATATATCGTTCTTTCCGACAGACTGTGCAGATTCAGAATATGTCATTATTATATGTATACGTTATGTCATGTCTGTATATTATAACAAAATATGCAATAAAATTTGAATTTTCAATAATTTACAATGTGTAAAGTGGTTTTTTTCACATTTTAAAATGCGATCGTTTGCGGTTATATTTTCTATGGGGTGCGCTTGTTAAAAAAATTAGAAATGAGGAATCGTTACTTTTTTTGGGGGGAAATTACGTGTTTTTTAGCAAACACCCCCCATAGAAAAAATTGTTAGTGCAGCATCATTGTTCACATTATAATTGAAATGGGAACAATATTGTTGCACTAATAAATCTAAAAAAAAAAAAAAACACTTTTTTTTTTTAATTTTATTTTTATTTTAATTTTTTTTTTTTGTACAGTTTACATGGTCATGTTTGGTATCATTGGAACGACCACGCTCTGGCCGTTCCAATGATAGTAAACATTAACCCCTAGCTGTCACGGATCGGGAGATAGGGGGTTCATTGGAACCCCCTATCTCCACTATAGGTGGCAGCGAGGGGTTAATTTGAAAACTGGCGCCATCGCGCTCTGCACGATGACGCCAGTCATTAGGGGGATATCCCGGAAGCTTGGCCGACATCCAAGATGTCGGTCAGCTCTGGGAGGGGACCGCGATACGGAGCATGTTGGCACCATATCGCGATCCAGCCTCCTAGGGGTTAAAGACAGCCGCCGCTTGGAAGGGCAGGCTGTGCCCTTCCAGGCGGTGCCTGCCTTAAACCGCTGGCATGCACGGATGGGGAGGTCATCGCGCATGCGCGATGACGCCTATCGTGCCCGCCGGGGTCCCGGAGGTTGGGCTGACATCGATGAGGTCAGCCCACACCGGGGGGCCGAGCGATCAGCCGGAATACCGGCTGATCGCGGGCTGCAAAGGGAGGACGCGCTCAGCGCGTCCTCCGCAGCCAAGTAGCAATGCGGTTGGACGCGCTGAGCGCGTCCACCGCATTGAAGTGGTTAAAGGAACACTGCTACTATACTGTAACTAGACTACTTGTGCATTACAAACAAAACAACCTTATAAAAAACACATGCTGCTATGGTTGCAGCGATACTACATTTTTAGGAACGAGTACAAGTACCAATACACCCCCCCCCCCGTACACACCAATACACAGAGTACCGATACTTTAAGGTCATGTGACTGCTTTTCAATAATTTTTGATTTTCCTGAGAACCTGTCAAATTTAGGTTTTTATTGAAATGCAATCGCCAGACACCCCATTTACCCATTGCATCTCAGATATATGTATACCCACTCCAATGCATGTATATACTTGCAGACCTCAGGCCAGATATACCCACTCATATATATAGACCTCAGACAGACGCCACACAATAGACTCCCTGCAGCCTTATCTAAACAATCATTCCTCCACCCCATTGCTTTATCAATACAGTAACAGTTGTACTTAGTACTCGTGCAAATGCCCTGATTCCGGAAGCCAGCGCTGGGCCAGCTTGCCGGTATCTGCTGGGCTAGCTTGCCGAATGCATTTGGCCAGCATTCCCCTCCAGCTTGCCACATTACCAAGCGGTCGCAGGGCAGTGACGTGCTCCCTCGAGATTTCATGGCTCCCACGAGATCTCGGCTGGAGACGGCATCACTGCCTCCACAGCCCAGAGGCCGCTCAATAACGCGGCCGGCCTGGAGGGGGAACTCTGACCAAATGCATTCAGCCAGCTTGCCCAGCCCAGCAGATACCGGCAAGCTGGTCCAGCGCTGGCTTCCGGTATCAGGGCATTTGCACGAGTACCAAGTACAGCTGTTACAGTATTGATAAGGCAATGGGGTGGAGGAATGATTGTTTAGATAAGGCTGCAGGGAGTCAATTGTGAGGTGTATCATACCAGAGATACGAGATGGCAGCTGAATGAGATGACAGGAAGCTTCAAAGTATTCTAATCTACCCATTAGTGCTATCCGTTTACTCAATACAATTAGGGATGAGCCGAACACCCCTGTGTTCGGTTCGCATTCGAACGCTAACAATTTTGAAAGTTCGAGTTCGAACTCGAACACGAACACGAACCGGACTCAATGCAAGTCAATGGGACTCAAAAGTTTGGTTTTTAGAGTGCCCTCCAAGAGGGCATATATGCAAGATGTTTGCCATAAAAGGTGTATGGGGGTCCGGGTCGTGCCCTGGGGGACAGGAAACAAGGACAAAAAGTTTTTTTTTTTAAAAAAAAACGTTTTTAAAGGGACAGTGAGTTTTCCATGGAATAAGGGTTAAAAATAAAAACGAAAAATTCCTTCAAATATCGTGCCTAGGAGGCCCCCATAACCTGCCCGTGAAGTGGCGGATTTGTAGGATGTATAGAAACATTTAAAACAAAAAAATGACGTTTCAAATGACGGTAAACGCTTTTCCTTTATTCTTAAACAACTGCTTGGGGTGGCAGTCTGTATTAAAAGAGGAGACCTTTTACGACACGCAGAACAAGTCTAGTGATTTTTTGGCTAAATTATGGTGAAACTTATGCAGTCTTTGGATGAAAGTAACAATAGGTGCTTTAAAATTGGGCCTTTAGTTTCGGCAACAGTGCCGTGACACTGTAACGCCTCTGTGGTATTGTGGAAGAGTGCAGGGTTGGACCCTGTGGTTCAAAAAATTAAAATGATATAAATCTGGTAATGACGTCAGTGCAACCAAATAATGTGCCTTTCATGGCAGCAAGTGCCTTCACAAAGTAACCCTTTTGTGGTATTGTGGAAGAGTTCAGTGGTGGAGGTTTTGTGAATGCAGAAGAGATCCCCGATCTATTCCGTTATGTCAGCATCAGGGGATTGATAGCTGGTGATCCAGGACTGATTCATTTTTATAAATGTCAGCCGGTCTACAGAGTCGGGGGACAGACGCACTCTTTTGTCTGTGACAAAACCTCCAGTGGCACTGAACGTCCTTTCTGAAAGCATGTTGGATGAAGGGCAACCTAGTAGCTGCATAGCATATTGGCTAAGTTCTGGCCAGTGATCCAATCTCAACACCCAGTAAGCCAGTGGATCATCTGCTGGAAAGGTATCCAGGTCTGCCCTTGCCCCTAGGTAGTCCTGCACCATACGGTGAAGACGCTGGCAATGGGTGCCTACATTTGACGTCCCTGGGCGTCGTGGACTAAAAAAATGTAAAAAGGCATCAGTCATGCAGCCCCGGCCTTCACCTCTATTCCTCTGATCATCTGCAGCCTCAGAAGCACCTGTGTCATCACTTGGTAACCTACCAGTGAATGGAAAGGTGTTACACAAGTGTCGCTTTAGAGCGTACTAAAGTTTTTTCATCCTGTCCTCCCTCTGTGCGGGCAGGATGAGCTCTGTAACTTTACCCTTGTATCGTGGATCAAGAAGGCTTGCCAACCAGTAATGATCCCTCTCCTTGATAGCACGAATCCTGGGGTCCTTTAGCAGGCTTTGCAGGATAAGGGAGCTGATGCTGCGTAGGTTGGAGGTGGCATTAGCTTCCGAGTCTTCCTGGTCAATGAAGAGGATGACCACATCGTGCACTTCCTCCTCCCAGCCACGTACTAGTCCTTGGGTTTCTGGGCACACAAAACCCTCCCTTGAGGAATCCCCACCTTCAATGCCCCCACTAATTAAATATTCCTCCTCCTCATCCTCCTCCTGTCTGATCTGAGGAGGACCCGCTGGAATGCTGTCTGCGGAAAGACTGGGGCCTTCAGAGCTAGGGAAGGCCTCATCTTCCTCCCGCTGCTCTGCCTCTAGAGCCACATCTATAATTCCCCGCAGAGTGTGCTCCAGCAGGAACACTAAAGGAATTGTGTCACTGATGCATGCACTGTCCCTGCTCACCATCCTCGTTGCCTCCTCAAATGGTGAACATGGATGCATGTACTGTACTGTCATCAGCCACTGTGGGGGGGGAGAAAGTTGACCTGAACCTGCCCTTGTGCCATACTCACACAGGTACTCGTTGATGGCCCTCTACTGCTTGTGCAGACGCTGCAGCATTGCTAATGTCGAGTTCCACCTGGTGGGCATGTCACAGATCAGACGTTTTGTGGGAAGGTGAATTTCTCTTTGAATTTCTGCCAGGCGAACACTTGCTGGGAATGACCGTCGGAAGTGGCTGCAGACTTTTCTGGCCTGGCTGAGAAGCTCTGCCAGCCCTGGGTACCTGGTTAGGAAACGCTGTACCACCAGATTTAGGATGTGTGCTAGGCATGATACATGCGTCAACTTACCCAGGCGTAGGGCGAAGAGAAGGTTGCTGCCATTATCACAGATGACCATTCCCAGCTCAAGCTGGCGTGGTGTTAACCATCTCTGCACCTGCCCCTGCAGAGCTGACAGAATTTATGGCCCGGTTTGGCTCCTGTCCCCTAAACAAACCAGCTAAAGCACAGTATGGCATCTTTTTGCTTAAGCCATTGCGTAGCCCCTGCCACTTAAACTCTGTAACTGCCACTTCGCCAGAGACAGAGGAGGAGGAAGAGGGAGAGGTGGTGGTGGAGCAGACAGACCTCATACAAGCAGCTTTCTGGAGGCGTGATGGATGAACAAGCTCCAGCACAGAGCCCCATCTTGGATCCCTCCCAGCTGCAATCAGAGTTACCCAGTGTGCCGTGAAGGAAATGTAACGGCCCTGTCCATGCTTGCTGGACCACGTGTCTAAAGTCACATGCACCTTGCTGCTGACTGCCTTTCCCAATGACTCGATAACATTGTCTTTCACGTGCTGGAATGGTCTTCTGTGAAAAGTAATGGCGTTTTGGAACATGCCACTGTGGTACAGCACATTCAGCAAATTCACGGAAGGGAGCAGAGTCCACCAGCTGGAAAGGCAGCAGCTGCAATGCGAGTAATTTTGCTAAGCTGGCATTTAGACGCTGTGCTCGGGGATGGTTGGGACTATATTTTTTCTTACGCTGCAGCAGCTCAGGCAACGTAATCTGACTGCGTAAATCTTCAGCTGATGGGATGCTGTCACATTGCGAGGAAGGACCTGGTACATCCATTACTGTAGCATCATCCCTGTCAGTGGAGGTTGGAGTCAATGACATGGCAGGACATTTAGTGGGGGTAGAGACAGGTGAGGAGGACCTACGCAAAGTTTTGCACCAATGGGATGTGTGGCAGTTGTTCATATGTCGCCTCAAGCACGTGGTACCCAAGCGTCCGGTGTCTTTCCCACGCTTGAGCCTCATCTGACATAGATTACAAACAGCAATGGTGGGGTCTGCTGCACATTTCTTAAAGAACTCCCAGACAGCAGAGTTCCTGGATGTGTGTTTTGAGACAACAGCGCTCTGCACCTGAGCAGCTCTGACATCTGATGCCTTGGACTGGCTAGTGCTATGGTTGGTCATAGAGGACGTTGTGCCTCGTGTTTGTTGTGCCTCCTCCTCCTCACTTGATTCCTCTGTTCGATCAGGCTCCCAGGTGGAGTCAGTGACCTCATCATCATTGTCATCACCCCCTATCTCCTCGTCACTGGAGCCAACTTGGCAGTATGCTGCAGCTGCTGGGGCAACATGAGTGTCAGTTATTTGTGTGTCACTGGCACCCCCTTCCTCTAGGTTCATTATATTCCCTTCCTCAACCTCAGAGATTGAATCAGAGCACTGTAGTTGCTGCGCATTCTCATGCAGCATGTCACTGTCATTGTAGTCAAACAATTCAGCTGACTCAGTGAGGCTACGGCAGCAGTAGCTGTGGACATGGAGGCTGCATTAGATGCTTTGGCAGCTGAGGTGGACTGTAAACCACTACAAGCCTGGCTGGCAGAGGACTCGGAGGATGAGGATGGCCTGGTTACCCAATCCACCAAGTCCTCTGTATGTTGCTGCTGCTTAAGACGGCCAGCACCAGTTAGAAAGGACAAGCGTGCCCCTGCAGAGGATGCACCACGTCCACGACGACTAGAGGCACAGCCTCCCAACACAGAGGCTGCTTGCCCTCTTATCTGTGCCTGGGAGCGTCTGCCTGTCCTTTTTGGTCTTTCTGACATGGTGAGTGATATATAGATTAAATATATACAGAACTCTGATTCAACTATGTTATAAAAATTGGAGATATGCTGCAGAACTCTGTTTCAACTCTGGTATAAAGATTAAAGATTTCCAGAAATCTGGTATAACTCAGTGAGACACCCTGATAGCTGGCAGCCAGTGACAAGACACAGATTACAATTCCCAGAAACCTCCTATAAATCAGTGAGACCCCCTGATGGGTGGCAGTGACAAGACACAGATTACCACAATTCCCAGATATTTTGTAGAAATTACTGACCCCCCAAAATACTTGGTGGCAGTGAGAACACACGGATTATAACAATTCCCAAATATTTTATAGAAATTACTGACCCCCCAAAATACTGGGTGGCAGTGAGAACACACGGATTATAACAATTCCCAAATATTTTGTAGAAATTACTGACCCCCAAAATACTGGGTGGCAGTGAGAACACACGGATTATAACAATTCCCAAATATTTTGTAGAAATTACTGACCCCCAAAATACTGGGTGGCAGGGAGAACACACGGATTATAACAATTCCCAAATAATATTTTGTAGAGATTACTGACCCCCCAAAATACTTGGTGGCAGTGAGAACACACAGATTAGAACAATTCCCAGAAATATTGTAGAAATGAGACCCCCCCCCCAGTAGCTGGTGGCAGACTGGCAGTGAGAACACACACTAACACAAGAACAATCACCTCTCAAACACGTGCTGAAGTGCTGTGTGATGCCTTATATAGTGTGCTGCGGGATTTAGCTCTGTGAGCCCATGATTGGGCATGATTGGGATTGGCATAGTCTTGAACCTGTCTTGCACCTGACCTGTGGTCAGATGCAAGGCTGTAGCCAATTACAAGCTTCAGGCCAGTGGAAAAGTGCATTGTGGTCCATTATGGGCGAACATGCGGTGAACACGCGGAAATGTTAGTAGTTTGCGAACATGCGATGTTCGAGTCGAACTCCGAACCGATCGAACCGAACAGCTCATCCCTAAATACAATGCTAGGAGTCGGTACTGGAGTTTGACCAATTCACTCATTATGCTCAATGCCCCACAGTAAGGAGCAAGTGCCATAAAGATAGTGTGGGTGGGGCAGTTTACAACACAAAAGAGGACAATTGGATGCACACAGCGACATGGTGAAATATTTTCTTAAACTGAACAAACATGAGAAAACCAAAAGATATCAGCTACATAAATATCTTCATTTTTTTGTAGATAGTGTCCCTTTAATTGAAGAAATAAAAAGGTGAGGTTTTAATGAAGTTCAAGAGTGACGATTACAGGAAGGAGTAAAATATGTGTAGCGCTCACTCCCGGAGGAGCCGCTGAATTTGAACCTCGGGTCAGTCTCCCCGCACTAAGGAATAAATATACTCCAGCACCGTCGTGGATTTTATAAATTATATAGTTTACTGAATAAACTGGCATATAATGAGTAACACGGTATATGTATATATATTTACAGTACTTCGTAATGCGGGAAATGCGCAGTGGAAAAGAAATACAATACTTCGTAATGCGAGAAACGCGCAGCGGAAAAGGAAAAAAAGTATTTTTAACCCCCTTGGTGGTTGGAGTGTGAGTCCCGTACAGGTTATGTCCCAAGGAATGTATGTGTATGCGTGTATTGGTACCCGGGTACAATATTCAACTGGCCAGTGAATTATTTATGAGGTATCTTCGACTAGTCACGTTGGGGCCCTGTGGGTTTTTAAACAAACTGCAGCGTGCTTTAGTATTTTACAATGGCCTGGAAGGCCTCTCACCCATCCGCCAGATACTCTGTGCTCCGCTCGACGTCGCTCCGCTCGATTTTGACTGGGATTCTCTGTCACCGGATCCGCTGTCTTGCTTGTCTGTATCTGCCACAAGATGTCCAGCTCACCGCCTGCACTCCCTGTTAGATCGATCTGCGGTTCTCCTAACTCGGGGTCCTCCAGCTTACTCTGTATCAGCGTGGGTTACTGCGGTGGATCACTGGGTCTTCGTGTAATAAGAAGGAAAAACCCGGTCTCCAGCTCTGTCAGGCCTCACCTGCGCTCCGGCCTGGTCGTGATCACTTTCAGCTACACTGCGTCTTGCTCCATTCACTCCTCGGCGTGCTCTGCCAGCTCTTTCCACGAGGCTGCGGATATCAGGGTCTCTCTCCCACCCACTTCCTGTTCCCGCCTGCAAAGCATGCTGGAAAATATAGTCCAAATGTTCAGTGTCTTACATCACGCTTGTCTCCCTCCGGTGGCCAAAAACAAGTACTACAACGACAGGGGATTTAAAACCAGCGCTACATATGTTTATTAGGAAACTAGCACCAGCAATAATATTATATTGTTGAATTCAAGGGTTGGATAGTTGGTGCCCATCATTAAGCAGGGCTGCCATCGGGACATTACACCACATGATGCATTGTGGGACCCGCTGTCAAAGGGGGCCTGCCAAGGATGGTATCATCATCACCCTCCCCCCATTTTTGGCCTCTAGCACAACCCCCCCAGATTCTATGGATGCCCGAGGCCTGCAGTTAAAAAAGTTTGAAAGGGCCAACACTCCAGCAGTGATGCTGGTTTCTAAATGCCGTCACTCACAAAAAATGTAGCTAGCCAGGAGTCCTTGCTCCCATGCTCCACTTAGCCCTGCCCTGATGTGCCAGCCTGGCCCGACCCTCGAAGTTCTGCCTCCACAATGCATCCCTGTGGAGGAAATACAACACTGGAGAGCTCCAACCCCCATGGAGTCCTCAAGACTGAGCAAGGATCACCTGGGACCAAACCAGACCTCAAGACTGGGAATCCCCAGCACAAAAAATGTAGGTAGGAGCTTGGGTGAGTATCTAATCTATGTGCGAGTGCTGTGCATGTGTGGGCACGGTGCATACGAGAGGACCTGTGTGGGCAGGTCGGCCATATTTTCCTGGACACAATTTATTCATGATGATGGACAGTGCATAAAATTATTAAACACCCACAGCATGTATAATTCATACGCTACATGTAGGAAACAAAAGAAATCACAGGTGACCCTTCTTAACTGTCGTAGCATATGAATTATACATGTTGCAGGTCAGCACTTTCCCCTGTGCATGAAATAGTAATAGGAGTCCTAGAAAACATGGCCGATAGGGATGCCCTATGTATGCGAGAGGCGTGGTGTGGAAGGGCCCCATCCTGAGGTTCAGTAATCGGCCCTAAGAATTCTGATGGCTGCCTTAATACAAGTGTGCAAAACCTCCGCATATTTTTTTAAAAAATTATATATAAAATCAAAGTTTAATTAAAACACTAAAATAAAAAAGATTTTTAGGATTCATCACTGAGCATGCCTTAGCTTGAAACATACACCACTTTTGAAATGGCAACTAGCTCCATTGGAAAATATGAGGCCTTTGCCCATAAAACATCAGGCACTTGTTTTAGAGATCAATCCAACCAAACATCATGCAGCATTTAAACATTGCTGTCCAGTTTGTGATTGCTAATCAAGAGCTGCCTTACAAGGGAGACAAGGAGATAAAAAGCAAAGTCATACTAGCCGTCTTAGTGGTAACTAGATTCCCGTCCAGTAAAAGGATAGTGTGACGGAACGGCCGCCATGGACATCCCCAAGCGGACCCGAAGAGGGTCTCACCGGGTCTGCCATCTGGAAACTTGGGGGAGATGTGTGACGGAACGTCCGCCACTATAGCGTAGCGCGCTACAAGTTTTAAAATGTTGATTTGGTGTGGTGTATTAGGCTAGGGTCAGACGAACGCATTTTCGCGTTGTCTGTGAAAAAGTGCGTTCGAACAATGGACGCATTTTTTTCACGGAGTACGCGATAGCGGTCATACGATGCGCATTTGCGTTCGTGTTTTTGTACGGATCATCAATAAAACACTTTTGCATCTGGACGTTATGTTGGCCGGACATTAGCAGTGTCTGACATCTCCAAATCACGCACACACGCCGCTAGCGGACGCAGCGCACTCTGTACGACCGTACTAGTGGTTTCACGTTCTCGACAAAATGCGTTTGTTTGCCACTTGCGTTGCGCTGACGAACTTTCGTGCGGCCGTACTTCGTGTGTTCCCTGGCATTGGACGTCATTTGCTGCTAGCACGGCCGTGATTTCGTGCGGCTAAACGCACGTTAAGACTGCTTTCGTCTGACCCTATCCTTAAAGAATTCGTTAGGTTGTATTTTTATACGTTCACCCTGTAATTCTCCCCATTGGTGACCTGTTCCCCACCTGTCCACAGCCCCGGGAAGACGCCCGGTCTGTGAATGCCTCGAGCCGCCACTAACTGTCTCTGCCAAGCCGCCCAAACTTGCCCGCCTTGCCCCGCAGCGTGGAAACCACGCAGAAGAGCACTTCTTGGCCAGTATGTTCCTAAAAATAGGTTCTTACGGGGGTGTGAATTTCAGAACGAAGTGCCCCGGTAAACCCGAGCGCCGACCAGGGATCCCTCGCCGGGAGCGCGGCCGGCAAACAGTGACTCTTGCTCGGGTACAGCCGCCGGACTTTCCCCCTCCACAACTCGGGCTCCGTTGATCCGATCAGGGCGCTTTTTGGACTGAACCAGCCCCCGGACCCGAGCTACCAGGCTGTACCCCCAGCGTGCCGCCGCTCCCAGGGAATCACCCTGAAATCCCTGGTAAAACCCCAAACTCGGGCTGAAAGCCATAGGGAGCCGCCAGGACAAAGGAGCGCTCACACCACAACGGGGCCGGGCGCTGCCCGGACAGGGAGAGTTTCTGGGAGGGGGGGACAGACAAGCTGGCGCCGAGACCCGAGATAAGGGCTGCGCACCGCAGGGGTCCCCCAGGTTAACCAAGGCAGATTGGGCAATGGCTCGAGGCAAAGGTAAAGATCACCGCAGGAGGACTGAGGGCGGGCCGGGGGAGAACAATGGTTTCATTCCTCATAAATACCCCTGTATCCATGTTAAATAAACTGGTACCTGTTTGAACCTTTACTCCTGCCTCGGCTAGTAATTGGGGATAACAGGGCTTGGGGAACCACGACGCTTCAAGGATCGTGCAAAAGCGCTTAATCACCGCCGAATTCATACAGCCCACTACCCCTGACTCTACACCTCCAGACAAGCTCGGCGCTGACGGCGGATCTACCCGTGCAGGGTAGCGGTGATCCGTTACATTGGCTGGCAGCGCTGGGATCGGCTGAGACCAGACAAGCAGGGGGAGATACAGCCGCTGGCTTGACCCCGGTCTCAGACACCCCTGGGTTCGAGAGGTGGACAGTACCAGTAACGGCGGTGACCCCATATGGCACAGCGCTACGAAGGGCTGAAGCGCACGGTCCTGAAAGAACTGTTAAAAGCCAGAGGCAAGGCACCCGGAGGCAAGGCGAAAGCGGTCATCATCGGAGAACTGATGGAGGTCGACCGCAACAGCGTGGCTCCCTCTGAGGGCTCCGAGACCTCGGAATGGAGGCGAGAGGTGCAGTGGCGGCTGGCCCTATACGGAACAGACCCCTCCGCCGACATCATTGGGAGGGTCCTGGCCGACACAGACAAGCTCCGCCAGGCAGAGATGCAGCAAAGGTCCGGGGGGGGGGTCGCTGTCCCCCCAAGGCAGTACCAGACCCCCCAAACAGAAAATACCGTTCAAGCTCTTCCCAGAGGGGAGTGAAGACATCGACGGGTTCCTGCAGGATTTCGAGAGGCAATGTGCCCTGCAGAAGGTGGCGGTCCGAGACTGGGTACCCATCCTGGCGAGCAAATTGACCGGCAGGGCGGCTGAAGCCTATCGGGCGGTGGCAGACGAAGACTGTATGGTGTACGAGCGGGTCAAAGAACATCTGCTGGCCCGCTATGCACTCACCCCAGAGGCGTATTGAGTCCGATTTCGAGCCTTAAGAAGGGGCACTCAGGACTCTTATGCGGAGTGAGGACACAGGATGCAGCAGGCGCTCTGTAGCTGGATACAGGGGTGCCAAGCTATCCAACCGGACCAGATCGTCCAGCTGCTATTACTGGAGCAGTTCTACAACTACTCTCCTCCAGAGGTCCGAGACTGGGTATGAGACCGGCGCCCCCTCACCCTGTCTGAAGCCACCCGCCTTGACGACGAGTACTAGGACGCCAGGCGAGTAGCCCCTCTGGTCATCCGAGTCCCACCTCCCCGCTTCCATCCAGCGCCACAGTTACGCCCTGCTCCCCTCGAACAAGCACCCAGGCCACCGGCACCCCCCACCCTGGCTCCTCGGGTAGGACCCCGGTGCTATGGGTGTAACCAGATCGGACACATACGGGACCGTTGTCCCCTGAACACCCATCATCCGGCACCGTCCTGGGCAGCGCACCCACCGAGCCGAGCTGCGGCATACTGTTGCCATCAGGAACCGGAACCCACAGCCGCCCTCGAGGATGGGGCATCCTGCATGAGGCCGACCCAGTGCAAGCAGCCGCGCAGGACAACCGTCAACACCATCGCCAACAAGTCCGGGTGAATGGACAACTTGCCAGCGGTCTGCGAGACACCGGTGCAACCCTTACCCTGGCACAGCCCCATCTTATCCACTCGGCTGCTTCAACCGGGTATTCGGTGGCTGTCAGAGTCGCTGGCGGCCATGTGTATCGAATCCCTACGGCCCGCGTCCATCTAGATTGGGGCGCGAATGCCCGGGACGTGGAGGTCGGGGTCATGAAGAATCTACCGTCCGAGGTCTTACTTGGCAACGACCTGGGACTGCTGACCTCCACCTTTGAGGACCCTCATCCTGGCGGGGTATGCCTCGTTACCACGCGCAACCAAGCGCGGAAGGCTCCACACACCGACTCCGAGGGGACCACGGTAAGCCAGACCAGACCAGACCAACACCCCTCTTGGCCCTGACAACACCCGTGCCCTGACCTGGGATTCCCCGACGGACTTTGCCCAAGCCACCCGGGACGTCATTACCCTTGCCCCATACCGACAACAAGCAGGGAGGGACCCGGGAGGGTTAGGGGAGGTGAGATTTGCCTGGGACCAAGGGAAGCTGTACAGGACATCGGGGGGGACGAGCCAGGGAATAGACCGAGTACCCCACAGGCAGCTGGTAGTGCCGGCGAAATATCGGCGCGATCTGTTAAGGATCGCGCATGATATTCCCCTGGCGAGCCATCTCGGGCACCGGCGGACATTGCACCGCCTGACCCAGAGCTTCTTTTGGCCCGGATTATCAGGGGAGGTTAGGGACTACTGTCGGACGTGCGAGGTATGCCAGCGAGTAGGGAGGCGGGGGGACGCCAAGAAAGCTCCCCTGAGACCCTTGCCCATAGTGGGAGAACCTTTTAGACGGGTGGCGGTGGATCTGGTAGGACCCTTGGCAGTGCCTAGCCCTATGGGCAAGAAGTATATCTTGACCATAGTGGACTACGCCACCAGGTACCTCGAAGCCGTGGCCCTCCGGGATATCCACGCAGAGACCGTTGCCGGAGCTCTGCTGCAGATATTCTCCAGGGTCAGATTTCCCCAGGAAATCCTGTCTGACCAGGGCACACAATTTACGGCCGAGGTGACCCAGCAGCTCTGGAGACTGTGCGGGATTAAACCCCTGTACAGCTCCCCTTACCACCCGCAGACCAACGGGCTCTGCGAGCGGTTCAACGGGACCCTCAAACAGCTTCTCCGCACCGTTACCATGTCCCATAAGGACTGGGAATGCCATCTGCCCCACCTTCTGTTCGCGTACCAGGAGGTACTCCAGGAAGCCACAGGCTTCTCTCCCTTTGAGCTACTGTACGGCCGGAGAGTCTGAGGCCCCTTGGACTTGCTCCGGGAGCACTGGGAAGGTGCTCTGGCCGAGGAGGGGACCTCGGCCATAGATTATGTGCTTGAGTTTAGGGACCAGCTGCAGGAATTGACCGCCCTGGTACGGGACAATCTCCAAGCGGCCCAAACCAAGCAGAAGAGGTGGTATGAACGGTCGGCTAGGGACTGCACCTTCCAGATAGGGCAGAAAGTGTTAGCACTCCGACCGGTCAAACAAAATAAGTTGCAGGCAGCCTGGGAAGGACCCTACAAAGTCATAGTAAAGATCTGCGATACCACCTTCACCGCAGCCAGATGTTCAGATGAAAGGATACACAGAACCTTTCATGTGAACATGCTGAAACCGTTTTTCGAAAGGGAAGAGGCAGTAGCCGCCATCTGCGCGCCAGACGCGGGGGATCTGGAGGATCTCCCCCTGCCGGTACTGCCCGGGGATCCAAGCGCCCAGGGGGTAGCTGATGTCCGGCTGGGCGAGGGGCTCACCCCCCGCCACAAGGAACAGGCTCAGCAGGTGCTACAGGAGTACCGAGACCTGTTCTCATCCCGTCCCGGCTACACCTCCGTAGCCCTGCATCGGGTCGATACCCAGAGTCAAGCCCCTTTGCGGCAGATGGCGTACTGAATTCCCGATGCAGTGAGAGACGGGGTGCAGAAAGAGATCCGTGAGATGTTGGATCTAGGGGTAATAGAACCCTACGAGAGCCCCTGGGCCTCCCCGGTGGTTCTAGTACCCAAGAAGGATGGCACTACCAGGTTCTGTGTGGACTATAGAACGTTAAATGACCACACTGTCACCGACGCATACCCCATGCCCAGAGTCGACGAGCTCCTAGACCGGATTGCCCAGGGAAACTTTCTCACCACCATTGACCTATGTAAGGGGTACTGGCAGATTCCCCTTGCCTTCATCACTCCGTTTGGCTTATACCAATTTCGGGTTATGCCATTCGGGATGAAGAATGCCCCGGCCACTTTCCAACGCATGGTGGATTGGCTGCTAGAGGGGATGCAAGACTTTACCAGCGCCTACCTAGATGACATAGCCATCTTCAGCAACACCTGGGAGGAACACTTACAACACTTACGGGCCGTACTGGACCGCCTTGGCACCGCCGGTCTGACCATAAAACAAGACAAGTGCCACGTCGGCATGTCCGAGGTCCAGTACCTGGGCCACCGGGTGGGCTGCGGAAGGCAGCGCCCAGAACCCGCCAAGGTTGAAGCTGTTGCCCAGTGGCCCACTCCCCGCACCAAGACCCAGGTGTTAGCCTTTCTAGGTACGGCAGGATACTACCGCTGCTTCGTCCCCAACTACAGCGCTATTGCCAAACCCCTGACTGACCTGACCCGCAAGAACCTTCCCTGACAGGTACTGTGGTCCCCTGAGTGTGAGGAAGCCTTCCAGCAGCTCAAGCGAGCCTTGGTGGAAGCCCCCGTGTTGACTGTTCCTGATTCCACTAAACGTTTTGTTGTCCACACAGACGCATCTATGTTCGGATTGGGAGCAGTGCTGAGCCAGGTCGGTGAAGACGGGCACGACCACCCGGTTGCCTACATCAGCCGGAAACTTTTACCCAGGGAGGTGGCTTATGCGGCCATCGAGAAGGAGTGCCTTGCCCTGGTATGGGCACTGAAGAAATTGCAACCGTATTTGTATGGGCGCTCCTTCACGGTCCTCACGGACCACAACCCCCTGGTATGGCTGAACCGGGTGGCTGGGGACAACGGCAGGCTCTTGCGGTGGAGCCTGGCCCTCCAATTTTACCATCCAGTACCGCCTGGGAAGCAAAATGGCAATGCGGACGGACTATCCCGCCAGACTGAGCTTGAAACTTAGGGTGGGTGGGGGCCATGGACATCCCCAAGCGGACCCGAAGAGGGTCTCACCGGGTCTGCCATCTGGAAACTTTGGGGAGATGTGTGACGGAACGGCCGCCACTATAGCGTAGCGCGGTACAAGTTTTAAAATGTTGATTTGGTGTGGTGTATTAAAGAATTCGTTAGGTTGTATTTTTATACGTTCACCCTGTAATTCTCCCCATTGGTGACCTGTTCCCCGCCTGTCCACAGCCCGGGAAGACGCCCAGTCTGTGAATGCCTCGAGCCGCCACTGTCTCTGCCAAGCCGCCCAAACTTGCCCCGCAGCGTGGGAACCACGCAGAAGAGCACTTCTTGGCCAGTATGTTCCTAAAAATAGGTTCTTTGGGGGGGTGCGAATTTCAGAACGAAGCGCCCCGGGAAACCCGAACGCCGACCAGGGATCCCTCGCCAGGAGCGCGGCCGGCAAACAGTGACTCTTGCTCGGGTACAGCCGCCGGACTTTCCCCCTCCACAGCTCGGGCTCTGTTGATCCGATCAGGGCGCTTTTTGGACTGAACCAGCCCCCGGACCCGAGCTACCAGGCTGTACCCCCAGCGTGCCGCCGCTCCCAGGGGATCACTCCAAAATCCCTGGTAAAACCCCAAACTCGGGCTGAAAGCCACAGGGAGCCGCCAGGACAAAGGAGCGCTCACACCACAGGGGGGCCAGGCGCTGCCCGGACAGGAAGAGGTTCTGGGAGGGGGGGACAGACGAGACCCGAGATAAAGCCTGCGCACCGCAGGGGTCCCCCAGGTTAACCAAGGCAGATTGGGCAATGGCTCGAGGCAAAGGTAAAGATCACCGCAGGAGGACTGAGGGCGGGCCGGGGGAGAACAATGGTTTCATTCCCCATAAATACCCCTGTATCCCCCATGTTAAATAAACTGGTACCTGTTTGAACCTTTACTCCTGCCTCGGCTAGTAATTGGGGATAACAGGGCTTGGGGAACCACGACGCTTCAAGGATCGTGCAAAAGCGCTTAATCACCGCCGAATTCATACAGCCCACTACCCCTGACTCTACACCTCCAGACAAGCTCGGCGCTGACGGCGGATCTACCCGTGCAGTGTAGCGGTGATCCGTTACAGATAGAATACCCTTACTGGTACTGGGCTGCCAGATAGCAGTGTTCTCTTTTTGGTTTAGACAATCAAAATTACGTAAACAGCTTTAATGCCAGGGACAACTGTAAGCATGTATTCCAAATCAGGGAGCAAAAAAAATAAATGTATTGCCACAATACAAGTGTATTTACTGAGCAGAATACGATTCAGTTAGACAATTTTAAACCAAGAAAGACGTGTCTGTTACTTCAACTGTTCACAAGTAATATGTTTAATAATTATTTAATCAAAGTATTGCATTTGAACTTTTTTTGCTGCTTAATGCACAATTAAGTATTACTGTAACTTTTCTTACAAGTAATACTTCAGAGGGTTGGCTATTCATTGCATGTCTATTACAATGTTAATTTATTGTATTACGAGAATGACATAAGAATGACCAACATGTCAACCTATTAAATGTATTTGGAAGCTGAGTTACAGTTACAAGTATTTGTACAGTGCTACGGAACTTGTTGGCGCTTTATAACGGGAGAGATGAAAACCATCACCAGGAAGGCAAAAAGAGGACCCCCAAAGAAATTCTTTAGAAGTGCTAAGATAAAATGTAACCTTTATTGGCTAAATAAATTAAAAATGTATTCCGAAAAAAAGGTAAGCTATTTTTAAAAAAACATATACGCAAGACATCTAGCTGCGGCCAGCAATTACGGTAAGTCCCTGTAAATGACCGTATACAGAGCAAAGGTGGTATGAAAGAAATGCAAACCTCCAATGGTAGGGTTTATTGATCTTGGACATAAATGTTTACAAGTTATAAATGGGGTAAGCTGGTAACTATGCATCTAAAACTGCCATCACGCCCTAATGAAAGATGTCAACCAACTATTGGTCTCTCAGCAGTATCAATAGTGGGTTTGAGACCGGTTTTAATTAACTATGGCTACAGGGAGTTTTTGGCTATTAAATTATGCACTTACAAGCACACTTAAAAAGCCTAGTTATTATATCACAAGGGCACTGATATGTAGGTTTCCTTTGCTGATTATATTTACAAAGTGGTTCCGTCTGGTTTTACCATCCCATGCTCCTGGGGGCCTTTTTTCATCGTTATGTTGGTTTCCATTGATCTTGTTAGTATTTGTCACATGTTTCTTATAGGATTGGCTTAAAAAGGAAAAAGTTACCTCGTTCTGATGCGGAAAACTTTATTGGCGTCCATAGTTACTCAACGTTTTTTCCGGCTCGGAAGTTATTTGCCGAATCCCTATGATCTGGCTACCGTTCGCACATGATCGTGACCTGTACTAGCATATATTCCGCGGAAGGGAGCGATGCAGGTTTAGTATTCTTTTGACTCCAGATGAAGCCTATAAAGATTCAGCGAAACACGTGTCCGTGTCGAGTCCTTGTTTGAAATGTTTGTCTACTAGTCATGCTACAGGGCTAGCATAGAAATCGAGCAAGTGTCCGCAAACACACCTTCAGAAACGTACTACATTGTATAACTCCTTCTGCCGCTTTGCATTACAATGTAACTACATGACCCACCATTGTGACATGTTAAAAGAGCTAAACTGGCCATCGCTGGAGTCTAAACGCACCCTTCACCTTTCCAGCCTGGTGTTTAAGAGCTTTTCTGGGAAGTTGCCATCCTATCTGAATAGACTGCTTCCCCCAGCAGCTCCCTCATCCTATAACTTCCGATCCAGGACCAGCACCTTACTTGCAATACCACAATACAAAAAGACAGTGGCTCGGTCCTCATTTTCCTACAGAGCACCGCAGTTATGGAATAACCTCCCAGACACCATCAAATCTTCCCCCAGTCTTAAGTCACTCAAGAGCTCCTTACTAACATACCTCAATACAGAATGCACCTGTAAACATGTAACATAATGACTATTTCCTACATATTTATTTTCTGATAATCTGTATATTTGTGTTTTTTAATATCTTGCATTGTATTACTTTGTATTTCTGTAACAACTGTAACACTTCAATGTTCTTGAACCCAGGACATACTTGAAAAGGAGAGAAATCTCAATGTATCCTTCCTGGTAAAATCTTTTATAAATAAATAAATAAAATAAATAAATATGGATGCCATAAACCTTTTTCAAGTTTCTTCTTATATATCAAAATTGAAGTAAGATGCTGGGCTATGCTGCGCTACGCCATGGCGAGAGACCCCAAAATCAGCCACAGGCATGTAGCTTCAGGTCATGTCTAAAATATCTTTTTTTAGACAGACTGTTTTATTAGATTTCAAAGAACTTTTAGCCAATCAGCATACAGATACATTTCCACGTCACAGTTTAACCAACAGTGAGACAAAGATTACTACATACGAGTCAGAGATAGCTTTTCTCTAGCTTACACTGTCCGCACACCCTTTCCTGCGCAGACAGGAAATCGGCTAAATTCCACAGGCCAACATCCTATGCAAGAAAAAGACAGTTTGATACTCAAAATGGGAGGGGGAATTTCACAGCCCATTTTAATCAAAACAGGCTTTTCAAGATAAAATATTTATATTTTATACAGGAAATTAAAATCTTACAATTATCTTCAAAAGAACATGATCCCTCTGGGCCTTCATATTTATATGAATCCTGCCTCTCATATTACCACATGGGTTCCGCCAAGAGTGGCAGGAAGCGGCTGAGGAGTGTTCACGCAAATTTATAGAAATCGTTTGTAAATCTGAAAAGATTTAATCAACTTTTTCTAATTCTGATTTAAGGGAACAGGTAGAACAGCTTGAGAATGTTATTGAAGAAACAGTATTTATTAATATTGACACTAAATTGAAGGGTCAAATGGAAAGCTATGATAAAGAGATCAGGGATATAATACAACGCAGGTTTCTACGAGATTCGGATGATTACAGGACAGGACGGATCTACAAAGTAGGAAGAGGTAGATCTAATGATTATCTGTCATCAGGAGAGGGCGAATCATCAGATACTGATGCCGAAAACAACTCTAGAGCAAGGAATCCTGCCAGTGGCATTTTGAAAAAAGGAGTGTCTTTTTTAGACAAAGATGTACTCCCCTACAAGTTACAGGATCGTGAAAAATGGGGGTATCGAGGATAAAGAGGCAGGAGGGATAGGTAGCATGTTCGTCCAGTGGTTTGAGGGTAGAGACTGAACAGCCTAATACTCCTTATTTAGATGGTTTGCATGAGTCAATGTTAACATCACAACTGAATCACTATTCTCAAATCTCATGAATCGCCTATTGTTTCACCAGCTAATTATAGATATCTCATGTCACAGGCAACATATTCAGTTGCCGGCTCTCTGGATACAATACATTCGGTTAACAATAGGCTTGGATTGTCACACTTTGGTCAAAATGAGGACATAGTACCTGAGCAATCATGTAATATTGTTCCATCAACATTGGACAAAAATCAATCATTAAGAATTATTAATTGGTCTCAGTTTAAATTAAACTCCTATTATAGGAGTTTTGGACAAGGGATTATCATTTGTTCCGAGACCAAAGGATGTTCATCTTTTTGTCCGTAAACTGGCATTGCAAAAATTGCATAGAACCAGAGATAAAATAACACCCCGTGTTTTAAGGATTCCAGTAATATTGACCTTTTCTGCAAACTTGTCTGTGCAGAAATTAACGAAATGGAGATACGCTCGTTGATTAATCCACAGTGATAATTTGACGACCAATGAGAGAAAAGCTTTAAGAGAATTACAAAAAAGAAAATACATTGGTAATTAACCCTGTCGCTGCTTAGCCATTTCACTGTTAAGTGCTGAGCTCATTTTTACTGCTTTTGCTCATGTTTAAACGCGATTTGAAGCCACATTTTATTATACAACCCATACATATTATATATTGTTCTTTCCGGCAGACTCCGCAAATTCATAATATATCATTATTATATGTATACATTATGCCCTGCCTGTATATTATAAGAAAAATGCAATAAAATTTGAATTTTTAATCATCTACAATGTGTAAAGTGTTTTTTTTCCCCACATATCATGCGAGTTTTTGCATTTATATTTTCTATGGGTTCCGCTTGTTAAAAAAATTAGAAATGGGGACCGTTACATTTTTATGGGGGGGGGGGAATTACGTGATTTTTAGCAAATGCACCCCATAGAAAAAAAATCATTAGTGCAGCATCATTGTTCACATTATAACTGAAATAGGAACAATATTGCTGCATTAAAACAACACACAAACAAAAAAATTTAAACTAAAAATTTTTTAAATTATTTTTATTTTATTACGTTTTTTTACTTCAAACATGGTCATGTTTGGAATCATTCGAAAGGCCATGCTCAGGCCTTTCAAATGATACTCTCTCTACATGACCCCCTAGCCAAGGTTCAGGAGATAGGGGGTTCCTTTGAACCCCCATATCGCCACCAGGGGATTTTCTTGGGAAATCCCCAGGCAGCTACGGGTTCCCCGGCTAACTGACGTAAAGCGCCTTGCGCGACACTGAGGTGGAGCCGCCATCCAAGACGGCAGCCCCTACTGAAGCTTGGCCGCAATCCAGCGCCGGATCGCAGCCCTGTATGTAAGGGGTTAAAACCAGGCACCTCCTAAAAGGGGAGACTCTCCCCTTTTAAGCGGTGCCTGATTTGTGCAGCTGTGACGTCCCGATGGGGGGGGGGGAAGAGGGATCCGAAAGGACCCCACCCTCCCTTTCATGCTCCGATATTTCAGTCGATACAGTAATTCTGGCGATTCGTTCCTTCGGACGTATAGTTTATGAAAGATCCTTTTTTTTTTCTTTCTTATGAATATGCATTGCACAACTTTATTTAATCATAAAATATCAATATCTTGTACTGTTAGACTGCGGATTTAGGGAAAAGCGAATTAACTATTTAAAATAAATATATTATTGAGGCAGAAAGCAAGCACTGGAACAAGTGAAAAAAGTGACTGACGATACGAAATTAAAAAAAATCAGCAACGGAACCGAAACAAAAAACGTTGTCCGAAATGAGCTGAAATCGCAAATAGAACGAAAATGACTTGCGATTTTACAAATTTCATGTCCATACGAAATAATGGAATTTTTTTGTTTCATATCAGGAAATATTTCGGATGGTGTGTATTTCGTTGCCGGTCCGGTTCGGACGAATCCGAAGCACCAAAATTGGCCCGTTTTGTGAGAAAAACGAATCAGTACGAAACGAAATGCACATCTAGTTTTCATCCGATGTCCTTGAAAAAGGGAATACCCACAGGGCAATAACTGCGTTTACGCAGGATTTGCTCCTCAGAGGAGTTTATTAGGAAGGCTAAAAGGTGCTGAGAGGGGGCGTAGCCGGCTGCAGATGGGAATGGACGTGTGCTTGTGGAGCTCCGCATGTCCTCCCCGTTTAAGGACCTCCAGCTGACTCTCCCGGCTTCGATTTTTAGGTTTAGGGGTTCCTGTGCGTTTGGCCACCGGTGTTGAACTGCCCGGAGCCCGTTTAGATTCCCCTCAGGACCTGAGACTTAACTTATAGCTGTGGACCTCGGCTGGTGCGAGACACCGGCGGCCATCTTGCGGCCTTCTTCCCAGTGCCAGATGTCTACTGGCCTGTCTGCCCCGTCCCAGATTCTGCTGCGGGCTGAGGAGATGATGGGCCCACGTCTCCCAGTCAAACTGGACGGATGTCCCCCGGGCGCGGTGGATGGACTTGCGAGGGGGTGGGAGGATGGATTCTCCCCTCCTTCTAGGGCGAGGGAGCTGTGGTTTCAGGCCTTGATGCCAGCTTGCTGATCCTGTCGGGGAGGACGAAGCTGGCCTACTTACCTGAGGTATCTTGCGGCGGATGCTGTCGGCACTGAAGAGCTGCCGGGGAGTGATGGCTCCAGAGGTGGATGCTCGGTCATTGGATGTGATGCCGCCGCCGGATGGCCCCACTGGACCCAGACTGTCAGCTGTCTGCGGCATGCAGTTACCTGCGTGTGATGGAGAACCTGGAGGTCGCTGTCGAGGGAATGCTGTGCGGGACTGGTGACTCGGAAGCCGGGCCTCTGTTTGCCCCTCTGCCCTCGGGGTTTGGCCCTGGAGCTGCACAGCGGGGACCCGCTGCAACTAAATGAGGAGATCCAGCTCATCGCGTGCCCCCCCGGGAGAGCTGAGCTGCAGAGAGCACAGCGAATTGAGAGGCCGTTTGCGGACGGGTTGGTGTCATCTTCCTGGCCTGCGATGCGATCACTGCGCCAGACGTGGACACTCAACCTACCCTTTGGAGGGATACAGGCTAAAGAGGACTGTCTTTTCTTTCTACTATGCCGGTTACTGACCTGATCCACTTCTGGCTGATGGTTTTTTGATGACACGCTTTTTCTTACGCTGAATCCCCTTTGAGATGACCTTTGATTTTATTCTCCTATGCCGAGTCCCCTTTGAGCTAAGATTTTATTTTTCTCATGTTGAAATCCCCCTCGATGACTTTTGATTTTATTTATGCTGAGTTCCCTTTGAGATGCCTTTTGATTTTATTTCTTTTTCTTTTCTGAACCGTCTTTGAGACTTACTGGTCCCATGCAGAGTTTTTTTTATCTCGCAACTGCTATTTACTTTAATGTTTCTTTTCTCAAGATATGTTTATGTTGAGGATGAATTGTGGCCCTGCGTGGTCCATATTTTCATTTGTCTGTCTGATAACTTATTTACAAATAAAAACATAAATTACAAAAAAAAAAAAAAGAAGCTGTGACGGATCGCCGCCACAGGATTTATTTAGTTTAATTTCATTCTTATTTTGTTATATTTTGTTTACCTTTTATTTATAGGAACTAATTTCCTTTGTTAGATTTAGTGTAAAACTGTTGCTAGACTTCTAATTAATCATGTTTTTCCCCAGCACCATCCTGCTAGTAACCACGGAGTACATGCGTGCTACAATGTATCCGTCACTGACGTAGCGCACCACTCTTCAAACTCCAATATACTTTATGCTCAGTTATATTGTATGGTTTTAAATGTATTGTTAATTGCTCATTTTTAGTTTTAAATAGACTAAAAAAAAAACATTTAACTACAGAAATATAAAAGATACTACCTGCCGCTAGTGGCAAATGCTTTCCTTTGTCTAGAATGTACAATCGGTTTGAGTAATTTGTGGATTATGAAAAGTGATTTCTCTTTGGATATCTGTTATTTGTTTTTTCTGTGTGAAAAGGCTGGGAGTCACATTGTCTCAGCCACCCACTATCTGATTCCCTTTACAATGGGTTATGTAAATTACTGTATGGTCACTGTGGGGTCAAGACTTCATCTGCATACAACCAGTGGACCAAAGTGAAGACTGAAGAGGACCTGAAAGAAGCCTGCAATGGTCTTGGAACCAACCAATCAGAACTGTTGGGGTGGGCGGGAAGTCTGAATGTGCATGGCTGTATTTTGTATATAAGCACTGTCTGTTCCCATTCTAAATACTCTGATTTACCTACAACCTATACTCACTGGTGTATTTTGGCCTAGGCCAACAAGGCCCAGGCCTAGGGCGGCACTTTCCAGGGGGCGGCGGCCCGCTGGGTGGCCCCACCCCTAAAAAAAATATATTTTTTTTTTTTTTTTACTTTTGCAAACTATTTTACCAGGAAGGAAACATTGAGATCTCACTAATTTTCAAGTATGTCCTGGGTAGGCAAGGCCTAGGCTTTCACTTTCCAGGGGGCAACAAAAAACCTCACCACTAATTGGGTTACTCACAGAGCACCGAAATGACGCCAACATTTTGGTGTTCTGTAGTTCCCTGCACTTCGGGGAATAAAATTTCCCAACCCTGCAGTGAATTCACCATTCCCCGCAGGGTCCCCAAAGTGCATGGAGTCGGCCGCTGTATGCTGCCACCGCAAACCTATGGCCTGCTGTTTTCAAAAGAACTACTGAACGAAAATGTCTGGAATTTACATATAAGATCCTATGATTGATAATAAAAAGTTCTGTTACAGAAAAATGAGAACCGCTATTAAAAAAAAGGGGGGAATTTAGCCCAAAAAATTCTGAAAAATCACTAAAAGGTACAAAAAAAAATCAATAAATAAATAAAGACTTTTTACTGCAGATTAAAATAATAAATGGTTTATTAGATATTGCATAAAAAACGGGAATATTTTTAACATTGAAACCTATGGGGTTCGCCTGAATAAACCTGCTGATTGAAACGACCGAACATCAGGGCATTTCACTGACATTTCTCTGCTGTTTGGTGTTCTCTGAATAGATTAACCATTATTTCTCTATGGGGATTTGCACTGCCTTCAAACAGCACCGTACTTGCTGGCAGTTCGCCAAACTTGTGTGTGAGCATATCACCAGAGCAGTGGTGTACTTAGAGGAGTGGCGGAGGGCAGGCCGCCCCAGGTACCAGTGATTATTGGGGTGTCATTAGGGGGTACTAGGAGGTGCCACTGTCACTGTGTGTCAGCTTTGAGCTGTGTTCTCAAACAACGAGCAGCGGAGCATGGCGTTTGCATATGGAATAAAATCAAATAGAATAAAAATCCCCCTCTCCTCCCTCCATAGCTCCTCCCCTGCCCCACAGCAGCTCTAGGAGAGGGGAGGGGGATGTGATTTGTGTCCAGAGAGAGAAGATGACAGTAAATGGCAGGTAAAGGGGGGGGGGTTTCAGCAGAATATGAAGCCCTGTCTGCTTACTGCTGTTTAAAGTGGACCTTTCCTTAACCAGCACTGCAGTGATAGAAATTTGTCATTGAGCTGCCTGGCTCCTGGTGAGGCTGCTTGCGTGCAGGTCACACTCGGTCCGGCCAGTCAGGTGGTACTGAGTCTCAGTACCACCTGACTGGCTGAACCACGTGACACGCATGCACGCAGCTGCCTGCCCTTTCGTTAACATGGACTGTCACTCTATTCTGGACTGAACACCCACCGGGAAGGGAATCAAAGCCACGGTGCACCCTCTGGCAGTGGCACCCCACTGCTGACAAGATGGCTCCACGCACAGGCACAGCCGTGATCCTAACGTGGCCTGGAGGGACCTCCTGCTGAGTCTGTACACAGTCCCTGCTGACTCTGCACACAGCCCTACCGCGGACAGAGGCCGGTAAATGTACAATAAATAATTGCTGTGTGCTCATACACACTCGGTTTGCTGGGAGTTTTATTGCAGTGGATTCTGATGCACTCATACACACCGCACATTGCATTGCTGGGAGTTTTATTGCTGTGGATTCTGATACGCTGACACACACCACACATTGCATTGCTGTGAGTTTTATTGCTGTGAATTCTGATACACTCATACACACCGCACATTGCATTGCTGGGAATTTTATTGCTGTGGATTCTGTGATACACACTGCACATTACTGTGAGTTTTATTGCTGTGCAGTTCTGTGATATGCTCATACCCAGTGCCCATTTCTGTGGGTTTTATTGCTATGCAGCTCTGTGATACGCTCATATGCAGTGCACGTTTCTGTGGATTTTATTGTTCCACCAATTAGAGCGGCTTTGATCCCGTTTACTTGACATGCGTGGCTGTTCTTTGTAAAAATAATTGAATTTAAACATTTCATAATTTTCTTTATCTCAATAGATACATTTGAAATGGTATACAAAATATACAAGTAGGCACTTGGTATCCACTTTTAATATAAAAAGAGAGGAAAAGGCGGAGCTCTAAGAGGAAAAGGTGGAGCTTAAAGAGGAAGCATGGGGATTAACCAGGAAGAGGTGTGCCCTTGACAGGAAGGGGTGCGTCAAATTTAAATTAGGGGGTGCACGAGTTTAGTCAGGCCTAGGGCAGCACAAAACTTAAATACACCACTGCCTATACTGCATCTCGACAAATATTTGGGAGGGCATAATCACTGAATCCTTCGCTTCCAGACCATCCAGGGACCGCTGCCAATCTCTCTCCCACCTTGCTAGCTCGCTACCCGGCTAAGCTCTCCAGCAAGACTCGGCGCCACAGACGGAGCTACCCCTGTAGGGTAGCTGAGCTGTTACATTGGTGGCAAGCGGTGGGATCTCCGAGACCAGACAAGCAGGGTGAAATATAGCCGCTGGCTTGACCCCGGTCTCGGGCACCACAACCGCCAAGCGCCTGGAGCAGCACATCACGTGGGGAGATTCTGAGACCAGCCCAGCAGGGGGAAATACAGCCGCTGGCTTGACCCCGGTCTCAGACACCCGGGGATTCGAGAGATTGCTACACCGTCCTACAGCCGTTCACCCCGTATTGCTCAGTGCTACAACAGCTGGAAGCGCACGGTCCTCAAGGAACTTCTCAAAGCCAGGGATAAGGCGGTCAGCGGTAAGCCAAAGGCTGCCCTCACCAAGGACCTGATGGAGGACGAACAGGCAAGTCTGGCCCTCCACGAGGACTCCGAATCCACAGAATGGCGCCGGGAGGTACAATGGAAGCTGGCCCTGTTCGGAGTCAACCCCCCCGGCGGATGTGATCGCTATCGTTTTGGCAGGAGTCAGTCAGCTCAGAGTGGCCGAATTGCGGTACCAGCTCGGGGAATCTACAGTGCCCCAGGGGATACTTCCTGCAGTCGTGGAAGAGGAGTTCTGGGACCAAGGAATGGAAGCGCCTGACCAGCACAGTGATCCAGGTTTCGGCCAGGAGGTGTTGTGGCATAATGACTCGGCACGGCAGCAGCTCTGGAGGGACGTCCTACAGCTTGAACAGGACTACCTTGGAAAGATTCTTCCTACCTTGGGTGAGAAATACTGGAGACTGTGGGACCTGTGGGTGCCATTCCTAGGAGTGCAACCCCAGGTAGAAAGACTGTCCCAACTGGAGAACCTGATCCAGACGGAGCTATGGCTGGAGGACGGGTACCGGGCACTAGAATGGTATGCTGCCAACCTGTGTCCAAAGTTGGAGAGGAAAGATCCTACGGAGGGCTATGACTATGGCGGCCCAGGATTAATATTTGACGCTCTCCAGGACGACCCCTCCTTTGGCAGTACAGCTAAACTGAGATGGGAAGAGATCCGGGACTTTCGGGAATGTGAGCACCTTGACGACCTCGGGCTGAGCAGTGATCTGGACTGGTTTGCCACCCAAGAGTGGGAGCTGGAGCAGGGATACAGGAGATTGTTTGAGGACGCTCCCCCACTCGCTCTCACCCCGATGGACATGGCAGAAGAGCTGCGAACAGAACCCAGTGGTGCCAACCTACTTTCAGGATCTTCTGCTGGTTCGGAGCACCAGGGTGAGGAGGCAGTCGGCCCCTCTCCCCAGCCGCAGAACGCATCCCAGGCCTCAACTGCTACAGAGGAGGTGACTATCCTGCAGCCGCAGTGCAGCATGTTGTCCGGGGAAAAGAGAGGACTCAGCAAGTACCGTTCCTGCAGAACCTGCAGCGGAGCAGAGTGACCAAGTGCTTCGAACACCTACCAAGGTCAGTGGAAGTGCACCGGTGGATGGGACTGCGGTCTCCACCAACGAGAGCAGTCAGGACAGCGGTCCACTGTGGAAAGAGGAACTGGAAGACAATGGGTGAGATTGAGGCCCACCCAGGCAGATGGCCCGAGGGCTCACCAGGAGACCCAGAGTCCCAATGGAGTGCTCCTGCTCAGGGATGGGTGGAGGAGCTAGCGACAATGTCATGGCCCATCAAGGAAGAGGCTGCGGTCCTTTTCACTGAGCCCAGGAGATGTGGGGCAGTTTGCCCGGATTCACCACTTGCATCAGCTGGCTCTTCAGTGCGTGAAGAGGATAATTTATGTATGGGGGAGCGGTTCCCCAACCCAGCAGCAGAGCTGGCATCGGGACAGAGGTCGGCTACCCTCTGCCCCCAGCTGGAGGCTCCAGAAACCGGGGAGAATATCGGGTGCCAGACGAGGGAGGGGGAGACTAAGTCTCCCCCGTGCAAATTGCTGGCGTACACGGCAGGGAACCCCGAACCCCAACCAAGCGCTCCTACCCACCTATGGATAGAGGAGCGGGGACAGCGGACATGCTACGGCCCGCTGTGAAAGAGGCTACGGTTCGTTCCACGGTGCCCGAGAAGTGCAGGTCAGCTAGCCCGGGGCCCTGGCTGGTGGCGTCAGGGATTAAGGATAGCCATTCATACATGGGGGAGCAGCCCCGCACTTCAGCGGAAAAACTGTCACCGCGGCAGAGGACCGCTAACCTCTACCCCTGCCACAGCAGAACTTGAGGAGAACTACCTTCTCGCCGAGGAGCCTCAGGGACTGATAATCCGCTCCTCTCCTGATCTACAGACCAAGCTCCTGGCCTCCACTGCTACGCAGGAGGCAGAGAGCCTATAACTCCAGCACAGCATGCCATCTGGGCTGGCGAAAGCATCAGACTGGGCAAGTACAGTTCATCAGGAAATATCAGCAGAACGCAGTGCCGGTGATGGTGCACCGCATTACGAGTTCCAGGGTGGGGAGTCAGTCGGTCTCCTTCCACAACAGCAGCGGCTACCCCATGTATAGAGTACTGGCGGTACCTCTCCCCAGTGACAGGTAATAATCCTGGAAGGGGAGATGGCAGGTCTTGCTCCCCAATGTTTTGAGCCCCAGCGTGAGGGTGGAGGTGTCCCCTGTGCCAAGCAACGGCGTGCTGCTGCTCCCGTTCCCCAGGATGTGGGAGACTCCCATTGTGGAATTGTTGATGGTGCTGGGATTTGCAACTGGGTGACCCCGAGACGCTGGGCAGATGGCCCAGATCCACAACCACTTTTTCTGGAGACACCGGTCACCCAATCTCCCCAGCGGGTCATTGCCCCAGGAAATGGTGCCAGCAAGGCTGCCCACCAGCAAGGGGCTAGGAGACCAGGAGGAGAAAAAGCCCTCAACGTCCCACCCGGGTCAGTTGTTTCCCCATGGCAGGGTACCAACCCCGGGTGTCTGTATGGTCCGTCGGATACCGGTCCAGACCAAGGGGGCATTTGGAGAAGCCCGGGGGCCAGCCTCCCCCTACGGACCGAAAGACTAATCGGGGGTTGGCAAAGCATTGCCCCAGCAACCCAAACGGGAGACTTTTTAAAGACACTTGCACCTGGACATCCCCAGGTGGACCCGTAGAGGGTCTCACCGGGTCTGCCATCATGGGACTGGGGGAGCTATGTGACGGATCGGCCGCCACAAGATTTATTTAGTTTAATTTCATTCTTAATTTTGTTATAAATTTTGTTTACCCTTTATTTATAGGAACTAAATTTCCTTTGTTAGATTTAGTGTAAAACTGTTGCTAGACTTCTAATTAATCATGTTTTTCCCCAGCACCATCCTGCTAGTAACCACGGAGTACATGCGTGCTACAATGTATCCGTCATTGACGTAGCGCACCACGCTTCAAACTCCAATATACTTTATGCTCAGTTATATTGTATGGTTTTAAATGTATTGTCAATTGCTCATTTTTAGTTTTAAATAGACTTATATTTCTGTAGTTAAATGTGTTTTTTTTTAAAGATACTACCTGCCGCTAGGGATGTGCGTTTCGGGTTTCGGAATTTTCACGAAATTTCCCGATTCGTGTTTTCGGATGCAGCCGAATTTCCGAAAATTTTTAGATCCGAAAATGGCAGATCCGAAACGAAATATTTTCGGAATTTTCGAATGGACTTGAAATGTGTCAAATTGAAATTTATTGCTTTGAAACGAGGAGAACAGACTTTCCGAAAAAACGAAAATTTCCGAACTTACGAAAAGTCGATACAAAAAACGAGCTAAGTGACACGAAAATCCAAAAAATGGTCGATATTCCGAAAAAAAAAAAGGAGTACACGAAAAACTAATCGAGCCGAACCGAATCGAAACAGAAATCGGTCGAAACGAGCCGAATCGAAAAGTTTAAAAATCCGAAAAATCGAACCGAAAAAAAAAAAAAAAAAAATATCGGTGCACAAGCCTACCTGCCGCTAGTGGCAAATGCTTTCCTTTGTATAGAATGTACAATAGGTTTGAGTAATTTGTGGATTATGCAAAAGTACTTTCTCTTTGGGTACCTGTTATCTGTTTACCGGTCTGAAAAGGCTGGGGAGTCACATTGTCTCAGCCACCCACTATCTGATTCCCTTTACAATGGGTTATGTAAATCACTGTATGTGGTCACTGTGGGGTCAAGACTTCATCTGCATACAACCAGTGGACCAAAGTGAAGACTGAAGAGGACCTGAAAGAAGCCTGCAATGTTCTTGGAACCAACCAATCAGAACTGTTGGGGTGGGCGGGAAGTCTGAATGTGCATGGCTATATTTTGTATATAAGCACTGTCTGTTCCCATTCTAAATACTCTGATTTACCTACAACCTATACTGCGTCTCGACGAGTATTTGGGAGGGCAAAATCACTGAATCCTTGCTTCCAGACCATCCAGGGACCACTGCCAATCTCTCTCCCACCTTGCTAGCTCGCTACCCGGCTAAGCTCTCCAGCAAGACTCGGAGCCACAGACGGAGCTACCCCTGCAGAGTAGCGGAGCCGTTACAGGTGCGGAGGAAAGACTTTAGGGAAAAAGGTTATCCAAATCGTTGCCTAGATGGGTGCTTTGGGTACCCAGAGAGAGGACCTACTAATTTACCAAAAAAAAAAAAAAAGAATTTGATGTATTGGCACTTTCAATGCTAGGTGGAATCCTATCAAGAAAATTCTTGATCCATATTGGCCATTATTGACCTTCGATACCCAACTGACTTAAGTATTGACAACCAGCGGATCGATTACAGCTAGGCATAGCAGGAACCTGTGAGGCAAATTGGTACATAGCCACTATTCTGTTCCATCTAGAGAAAAAGGCTCTACCTGGTTATCTTGCGACTTGTGAGGTACTAAGCAGTGTGGACTTATTTTAAAATCATCTAAAAGTGTTAGACTCCCTAAAGAAATCAAAATTTGAGATTAACTCATTTAATTTTAATTCAGCGGGAGTAGTGTATCTAATCTCCTGCAATTGTGGTAAAAAGTATGTGGGGAAAACTGTTCGTCCCCTAAAAAGACGGATTATGGAACATGTGCACTCAGAAGGACACAGGAGACTAAATATCACATCATTTAGCATTATGTCACGATAATAATGCAAAGGTCATTAAATTTTATGGTTTAGAATTAGTGACACCTTCACCAAGAAAGGGAGATTTTGATATAAAGTTACGTCGTAGAGAGAGACTGTATTCGATGTATCCACGAGCACTATCTCCTCGTGGACTTAAATAAATGGTGAAAAGGAGAAGCCTTCGTTAACGACGATATGTTAAATTCAGGCATTTAATATCCTATACTATATGTATGTCACATGTGTGCTTAAATCCCTATTAGGATTAGTGGATGCGGTAGTATGTTGCTGTATTATTTCTACCAATAGTGGGTTTGAGACCGGTTTTAATTAACTATGGCTACAGGGAGTTTTTGGCTATTAAATTATGCACTTACAAGCACACTTAAAAAGCCTAGTTATTATATCACAAGGGCACTGATATGTAGGTTTCCTTTGCTGCTTATATTTACAAAGTGGTTCTGTCTTGTTTTACCATCCCATGCTCCTGGGGCCTTTTTTCATCGTTATGTTTGTTTCCATTGATCTGGTTGGGATTTGTCACGTTTCTTATATGATTGGCTTACAAAAGGAAAAAGTTACCTCGTTCCGATGATGAAGACTTTATTTGCATCCATAGTTACTCAACGTATTTTTCCGGCTCGGAAGTTAATTGCCAAATCCTTCTGATTGGCTACCGTTAGCACATGATCGGGACCTGTACTAGCATATATTCCGTGGAGGGGAGTGATGCAGGTTTAGTATTGTTTTGACTCCAGATGAAGCCGATAAAGATTTGGCTTAACACGTGTCCATGTAGAGTCCTGGTTTTATATGTTGTTTTGTCTACTAGCCATGCTACAGGGCTAGCATAGAAATCGAGCAAGTGAAGGGTCAGTTCTGTGTATGGGCTACAAGAATTGTTACTGGTTGTACATTTGAGGTAAGGGCCATATATACTGACGATTCTTTTGCCACGCAATACTACTGATGTGCTAAAATGATCGCATACCAGTTTGTATAACCATTTGGTATATCCGCAGCAAATAAAATTGCAGTAGAGACCAAATTGAAAGAACAATGGTTGGTCTATGGTCATGATAGAATGATTATATATTAGACAAAGATTATATAGACCGTGGTCCATTTTGTGGTAAGATACATGGTATTATCAAAAGGAGCTCCGAGTCTGTGATTAAGAAAGGATACTGCTGCTGAGAGACCAATCGTTGGTTCTTTTTGGTTGACATCTGTGATTTGGGCGTGATGGCAGTTTTACATGCATAGTTACCAGCTTACCGCGTTTATAACTTGTAAAGATATTATCCAAGATCAATAACCATTACCATTAGGAGGTTTGCATTTCTTTCATACCACCTTTGCTCTGTATGCGGTCCCTTACAGGGACTTATCGTAATTGCTGGCCGCAGCTAGAGGTCTTGCGTATGTTTTTTAAAAATAGCTTACCTTTTTTTGGAATAGATTTTTAATTTATTTAGCCAATAAAAAAAGGTTACGTTTTATCTTAGCACTCCTAAAGAATTTCTTTGGGGGCCCTCTTTTTGCCTTCCTGGTGATGGTTTTCATTTTTGAATAATTAAGGTTTAATCCTATCTTTGGGGGTGTTCACCCCACGTTTGGGGTGTGATGATCGTTAGAGGGTGGCCTCTAATGTTTATGATAATTGGAAAGAGAATAACAAATATACATACACATTACACACGCACAGAACAGTAGGAGAGGACCCTGATCGAGAGCTTACAATCTAAGGAGGAGAGGGGTGACAATAGGTGAACGTAAATAGAGTATGTGAGGTAGCGGAGAGCATGTGGACTGAATGGAAAGAGGGTGCATGAATCGTACAGTTGCGGATTATGGAGTGAGCTGATGAGGAGAGTCTGATGCTGCGAGGGAGTTAGTTCCATAGAAAGGGGGCTGCTCGAGAGAAGTCTTGAAAGCGAGAGAGTTTGGGTGCGGGTACAAGGAACTGATAGTAGCAGATCATTGGCCGAGTGAAATGGACAGGCCAATAAAGGAGGAGATGTAGTCAGGGGCGCGTGGCTGCAGAGCTTTGTAGGTGAGCACCAGTGTTTTGAAATGGATTCTAAAAAGGAAACGGAGCCAGTGTAGAGATTGACAAAGGGGTGAGGTGCGGGATGTGAGGTGAGTGAGTCTTGTGTTCATTACAGACTGCAGAAGGGAGCATCTGTGATATAAGGCCAGAGGAGTGAAAATGCTCCCTTTGCTACTATATGATACATTACCATGAATTAGCCATTCGTCCCGAATCCAATATTTCTCACAGGCAAAATAATTTTTTTAAATTTTTTATTTTTTTTAACCAATTACAGCCTTTTAATTTCCTCATTGCAGTGGTCCCAATATCATCTTTGTACATAAACAATCTGCAACATGTTAAACAAATCATACAAAAAGAAAATATAACTTGCAAGAAGACCCTATTGCTAGACAGAACTTTACAGGAAAGCTTCACATGTTGGCAAAATTGTGGCAACCCTACAAAACAGAGGGTATTTAGTAGTCAATAAATAACTTCCAATAATGCCCATTTTCCTTTCAAATTCTGGATGCAAAAAAGTTCTGAATATTGTCTGCATTGACTCTCCATATAGGAAATCTAACCTAAAACAGTTAGACTCCTAATGGAACGGTTTTTAACATGTATTGAATTTATTACTGGGGTAGTGATTCACAAGTCTACTTTATATGACATGGAGTCCCTGCTTTGGCAGCGATAGGTAAAACATCTCTTCTGTAAAATCCTTCATAAATAAGACACCAGACTGGAAGATGCAGCAGTAAGTGCCAAAATTTGCATTTTGCAGTTTCTTTCCCCTCTCCCTTTTATTTAATTGCATCTTGGATCTGTAACGAAACGCAAGTCATCTATGTCGTTACATGAATTAACCCTCCACCCCCATTATAGCCTTTTATCATCCATTAAGACACACATGAAGAACAGCAATGAAAGTACCAGTTTTTCAGAACACAAAAAGTAAAAAAAAAAATTACGTAAAAGACAAAGAAATCCCAACATTGCAATTTGTATTCAGGCATTTCAAACCAAGGGCTTTTATAAAGGAATATTCCTAATTTGTCTTGATTTTAACAGAGAGTGACAGAAAGAAGTTTACAACCATTACCACTTCAGATTCATTCAGCAGACTGTTTGCTGCCATTGTCCTACAAAACATGACAAAGTCATCATTGCCAATAATGCCTACTTTATGGCAATACATTGTTACTTTGGTACTTTGCTAGAAACCACCTATATGGATTATCTGGCAGTCTGCGTTTGTGTCACACATCCAACATGGACACACATCTTGCCTTGCATAAAATATGGATCCTGTGCCAAAACATCTTGTAGAGCAAACATTTCCAAAGCCATCTTGGAACGCCTGGCTTCAGTCATTGATGCATGATCACCTGGTTGGTGTAAACAAATTTGGCTTCACAATTTAAACCAAAAAGATTGCAAAATTAAAGAAAGGTTAGTTCTTGCACAAGCCATTAAGAAAGGTGCATTCTGATTTCATCATACCCTTTTACCTTTTTAAAATCACTGGCAAAAAAATGTCTAAGTAAAAGTAAAGCTGAACACGATTTGGTCTTCCATTATAGACCAGAGATCCAGCAATAAACATTTATAGGAAATGATACTCTCTCATGCATGGATCTAGTTTTTTCCCCTCCAAAACAAACATGCAGACCATATAGGATAGCCAAAACCACATGTAGACAGAGGCCTTCTATTCCTATTTTCCCTAACGTCAGCAAGTTCTCAAATGCTCACTTACCGATTTCAAGGCTGCTTATATAGCATATATGTGCAGTTGAATTTATATATGTGCAGTTGAATTACAATTCTCAGGATATCTAGTCAAACTAGATTTTTTTTATAATCTAGGTGGCTTTTATAATCTAGCATTGGGTTTTCTTAATGTATAAAAGGGGTCAATTTTCTAGTACACCTATATATAGGTATGTGCATCACCATAGGTCTGCATGGATGTACGTCTTTTACAACAAAAGATCTGTAACGTTTTTGATGTTGGAGGATATAGATATATATATAATCATATATATCCCCCCAACCCAGATCAACAGTTCTTTACAATGCCTATAAACTGGCAACTGAGACTGCCAGGCTATTTGATGATGTTTGCCAATACTAGACTAGAACCTTTGCCAGTTCGTATCTTCACAAACCCCTGTAATAGGTTTAAAAAGAAAAAAAAAATCAAATTCTTGCATAGGTATATACCTTCTCCTGATAAGTGAAGCTAGGCCTGAATGCTATGTAAGCGAGCAGGTGACAAGAAGCCTCTGCTTAGATCCCTTCCATCAATGAAACAATACTTTTAACCAAACGTTAAAGTAAACCATGCTTATAATATCAGGATATATCATTTAATACTAGGGCCCAGGTATATCATAGGCTTAATTATTCCTTTTAAAGCAAGTCACAGACTCTAATCTCAGGACATTTAGCAGATGATGCGTTCTATAAACCAATCATGTTTATAAATATAAAGCTAAATAAATTTTATAAAATTTATTTAATGAACAAAAACTTTACCTCCCCTTCACCATGAAGCGCTTGGAAACCTGTATTGATTTAGAGACGTTTCCCCTATCATGATCTTTTAAAGTGGTTTTAAAAGGCACACATATGCGGGGTTATTCAGAGAGGTGAAAAGCTGGAGAATGGAAAATTCTAGGACAAAATAGCCAAACCAGAAGAATTCTCCCATTTTTATCCCACTTTCCAAATAGACTATTTTGACCTAGAATTTTCCATTCTCCAGCCATTCTCCTGCTTTTCACCTCTCTCTGAATAACCTTGATAGTATTACCACAGCCAGTAACTTTATTTTATCCACATACATGATGACAGAGGTCAGGGAAAGAACATGACTGTTCAATTCTCAGCCATTTCCTGTATCAGGCAGTTTGTTTTGATTTCACAACTGATATTTCTCTAGATATTGCAAATCGGCAGCCAAGCATGATAGAACTCTACCAAAGCATTGGAATTAGCCATGATCTTTGAATCGGTTAGTGGCAAATTTCCTTTGAAGTGGATCAAGTGGAGAAAATGAGGGAAAAAAAAAAAAATCATTTGTATTTTAACCTGCATTTTCAAAACTGCAACAAACTCAGCTGCTGTAGGGATTTTTAAGTAAGTAGCTATAGCGATGGGCATTTTCCATGATATATTTAGGTGCATACATGTGCTCATGAGGGTCAGCAGGTGGATAATCTTGTTTTGTCCCATCAAACCAACCCCCTGTCTTTATAAGCCATCGAATATAGTTTAGATCCCTTTTATCTTCATAGTCACCCCACCGTGGAAAGTCACCATTCTGTGCAGAGATCAGTTTAAAATGGATACCTTCAGGAGGAAAACACCACGAGCAGTGCCAACCCGCAAAATGCAAAGGGCTTCCCAAGGACCATTGCACCAAAATATGGCCAGTTTTGTTTTCATATTGGCGGAAATTGGGCATAGTATAGTACTCCCGCCGGCGCAGACGAATACCATCTGTGCCATACACTGTTCGAAGCATGCCGATAGTGCACCCAGATATCACCTCCAGGGTCCCCGGCTGCTTCCAAAAAAAGCCATATAATGATTTGCGCATATGGAAAGCAAAGGGCTCTGTCCATCCATCATACAACTTGAGGAATAAAACCCCTTCCCTGCTAGGGATCTCATCTGCATCATCTATGATAAATAGGTCATCATCCCGCAGATTGTGCAAACGACTAATGCCATTGCGAGTGAGAAATGTCCGAAGATAGTCATCAGCAATCCATCCATCCTGTTTTCCACCCTCTGGGAAGTGGTTCAAGAACACATAGACCACCTTGGATTTGATGTAGTCAAATGTGCCATTAAGAAGCATTTGACGAAATAAAAGTGGCCTGGCCTCACCATATGCTGTAAAATTTGACTCGCACACAATGAATATATCCACAGCACCATCCAACTCATGAAAGCGTGCCTCCAGCAGATCAAACTCATGGTTAATGTTGATTGCATTAATTACTCGTCGGGGCTTTTGGCGAGGAGTCAGACGATCCTTAGTGGGAAGGTTGGAATGCTGAACAACTGTGGGTACCCCACAACTAGGCCCATGCCAACCTGGCAAGCACAAGCATTCAACCCTTTTTCTTCGATGTGGTGTTTGTTGCTGCAGTGGCCGGGCAATACCGGGTGTTTGCTTTCGTGAGGTAGTGCGTTCTGGTTTTTCTGAAGGAGAACGCTCCAAGGATTTTGTTCCAGGTTTGAAACATACACCACCTGACTTTGTGTTTACAAAATACTCTGTCGTGTCTTCTTGTATCACAAATTCAGCTACATGTATTCCATTTATGTTCAGTTGTTCACCTAACCCAGATGGTGGTGGTTTTGGTAGGTGTGGGTTAAGTGGTGGCGGATAGTAAGCAGGGGTACGCAAGACTGCAGCACGGTCATAGTTTCTGGTCACAATTTGTGAAATTAGAGGACGAGATTCCCAGAATATGCCAGAGATTAAATTGGGACTTAGAGACACCAATTCTCGGGACAGAGAGACATAAGACAAAGCCTTCAGGAAGTGCAGAACAGAGATAACACAAAGGCCAGCCATGCAAATCAGCAGGAACATCTTGTGCCACCTCATCTTCATCCTGTACAAGATACAGAAAAAAAAGTGTAAGGTTATAATGTATATATAAATAAGTGTATACAAATAAAATCAAGCAAAATAGTCATCAAAACAATCAACAGGCTATGCTTAATCTATGTGTTCAAAGATCCCGTACTTCGTATTCCCAAGGGAGCGGCTATAGATTAGCCTTGGGCATGGTTATTTAGGTAACATGCATAAGAGCTATAATGGTGGTTGCTCTAATGACAGTTTTTTGTTGTCCCCCCCAAAGACTGATCTAACTAGTTCTTACCTGGAACCTCCCTAACCCCTAAAAAGGGTTGTGCTTGCTTCTGGAGGAAGGCAAATGGTCTAAAAGATAACCAAATGAGTTGGGAGGAGCCAAGTGTACAATGGAGGCCCTTTATAACCAAAAACTTGTGTTTCTCACTCTGGCTACCTGCAAGCTTCAACACCACCATGAAAGAATTGTTAACAAAGTAACTGGGTGTACATATAGCATGTGCTTTCTTCATTAGCTTAGATGGGGGGGGGGGGTAGTTTTCATTATTACTGTAAATATATGTTGACCTAGTTTGGCCAGCCTCAAATATTTTTGGATTGTTGAAAGCAAGGGGTGTAATGTCTGATTTTATACTCCGTGTTTAAGGTTATTAATTTAATAAAAGATCACTGCTAGATTGAGTGGGATTTTATATAGATTTATATTACATAACTGAATAATCTTAATTTTTTTATAGCATATCACTTATTTCACTATGAAACTCTAAACAGTTAAGGTTTCAGGACTAAACAACAAGCAAAGCTTACACATAAAAAAAAATAAAGTAGCCCTTGACCTTTACACAATTCTTCCACAGATTGTTCTAAGAAAATACAAGATGGATGCACCAGTTTGTTCTAAAAACATAAAAATATGCTTACATAAAAGTAGTAAAAGGAATAAAGCAGTAAGCATATAAAAAGTAATTAAAATAATTATCACAAAAGCAAACACGTTTGCCAAGAGCACATATGGGAAAATGTACAAAAAAGGAACCGGGGTACAAGGGACTAGTATCTCACATTAGCTTTATGCGTGGTTATTCAGAAAGCATATGCGTAAGGGCTATAATGGCAGTTGCTATGAGGACGAAGGAAATAATGGAATCTGTTGGCGCTTTATAAATGCTTGTAACTGTACTCCCAGGTCACTCCTCGTCCCCTGAATGAAGGCACATGGCCTAAAGATAACCAAATGTGCTGGGGAGGGACTGAGGTGTGTAAGGAGGAGCCTTGGAAACTTGGTTTAACCAGAGCTCCTCTGCTGGCACCCTGTTCTCCTGCAAGATCCACCACCATGAAAGGATTGGTAACATCAAAGTAAATGGGTTTACATATCGCATGTGCTCTGTTCATTAGGCTTGATGGGGGTTTAGTTTCCATTATTAATCACTGTAAATATATGTTGTGCTAGTTTGTTCAACCTCTAATAATTATATTTGGATTGTAGAAAGCAAGGAGTGTAATGTCTGATTTTATACTCCAGGTTTAAGGTTATTAGTGTAATTAAGTAATACTATATATATTTATATTAATACTAGTTGTTAAGCCTGCCCGGAGGGCAGTCACACACACACACACACACACCTGTGCTGGGGGGGGGATCTGTCTTGAGGTCTGGACTTGGAACTCCTGGCTGGCTAGTTTACCAAAACACCTTTTTGCATGTTGGGACTAGCTGTGTAATGGTGGGACTAGCGGTGCTGCTGCGCAAAGGGGTTTATTTACTAAGCACTGACATGCCTCCCGAAGGGCACTGGATGTTGAATTTCCCCATACGGTGCAAATTTGTTGCCGTTTGTACTGTAAAAATTATGGCGAAATATGGTGCAGTTTGCTGCAGATCGCTGCACTTCGGCAATCTGCGGCGGCAGAGAGAACAAATATCAGAGCGCAGTACTGCACTGAAGTGTTGGCGTCATGCACTGATTTAGGGGATAGTTTGACATTTTTATTATGCGCTTTATCTGTAAACCTAATAGTAACAAAACGAAAAAAGGACTGCACTGGTTCCAAAAGCAGAATTAACTTGTTTTTGTATGTAAAACCAGTTCATTCTGGTTTTGGTAGCCTCTGCACTCCACCTCTGATTTTGATTTAGATAGTCTGTGGTCGCACGACAGAACGCACGCAGTGGACGACCCTAGTCTGACGAGCGACGTCATCCTTGGTCTGACGAAAAAGTTGGTCGTCCGACTACGGATCCAGTGGACGGCCAGCCTGAAGTCTGTATGTTGCCTGAGGGCTGTAATGAAGCCACAATGCAGAAGTGACCATGTGTATAATGAGTAATTTGCAACAGAAACTTTGTATTTGTATTTTTTGTTACAAAAATACAGCCTCAGTAATTTATCTTTTTTGGGTAAATGGCAACAGACAGTTGTTGAATTCTTTGCAGATTGCATGCTGCCAACGTGTAACTGTACATAGAAGTAGCATTCAATCTTAAGGTTTTTCTCTCCAAACTTTATCATCATGTATGTGGTTTTCTAGATGGGGTAAATTATAAAAAGAAGTTTAAATATTTTTCTTCATCTCATTGTTGCTTTCAAAAGGGGTTGTACCATAGTGGGATTAGAATTTTACTTTATTATTCTCCTTCGAGCGAGAAACAAAGTAGGCTTAGTTTTTCCTGGGGAAAACTACATAAAGTGGGTGTAGTAGTTCTTATTATGTTTCAGGCTTTCAAGTGGGCAATTAAAATCAAAGTGGATTTTAGTTATTCTTGATCATCTCATGCAGGGCTGGATTAACATAGGGGTTGATGGAGCAGCAGCTCCAGGCCCATGCCCCAGAATAGGCGCAGAGAAAGGATAACTATCAAGGTTATTCAGAGAGTGGTGAAAAGCAGGAGAATGACTGGAGAATGGAAAATTCTAGGTCAAAATAGCCAAACCAGAAAAATTCTCCCATTTATTTCACTTTCCAAATCAACACATGAATTTTAGACTCCGTGCCCCAATTTCACCTTGGGGCTGGATTCCAACCCTGGTGTAAATGCGTGGGATTACAATGCAGGGTTCTTAAAAAACTGCCTGCATTGTTTGCGGGCGCTACGCCCCGGGATGCTCGCGGCAGCGCTGAGCACTGTGCGAGCATTCACTCAATGGAGTCCATAGGACTCCATTGAGCCAGACCCTGGCGTCACATGACCTGCCGGATCTCGCCTCGTGAGATCCGGCCGGTCGGCGTAGTGATACGCAGGGGGAGACTGAGGAGCTTTTCCCCCCAGTCTCTCCCTGCTACCGCCGGACGGAGGAGTTGGACGGAGCCACGGTCCTCGCCGCAGGATAGGAGGGAGTATAAAATCCCTTTTTTTATTTTTTTGGCTGGTGTTAACGGATTCCGCTTCTGCAGAATCCGTTAACACCAAGTCCTGGCTGTGTTTAAATTTTTGATAACCACAGCCGGACGTTAATCAGCACTAGTAGATTGTGCTCCCTATACTTAACATGGGGAGCGCAAAGTACAGTAACTTCTCGCTGAAATCACAAGGTATCAAACGCAAATGGGCTACTTACCCTGTTATCGTTTGGATTGTAATATGTGGTGGCCACCGCGGCTAACGTTAATGCTCACGCAGGTGAGCGTTAACGTTAGCACCTAGATTGTAATGTGGTCCCATGTCTTCTGTAGTTATCTTCGAGGAGAATCGCTATTTCATTCTTGCCGCAAACTGGGCTTGTGGCTCAAACGTAGTGATTCCCCGCATGAGGTTACTATAAACTGACGTATCCTATACTTGGTATAGGACAGTGGTTCCCAACCCACGTCATTCAAATACCCCTAGCAGGTCAGGTTTTCCAGATATCTGAAGCACTGCACAGGTGATATGGATTTGCTACTCCATAATTGCAGTATTCAGTCTGCATTTCCTCAAGGGAATTCTTAACCCCTTAAAGCAGTGGTTCTCAACCTGTGGACCCTCAGGACCCACAATTGTCCTTTGTCATTAAGTCGTGACCCAAAAATAATTGAATTTCTGATAGAATTTGTTCCACAAAACAACGTGTGCAATATTCTACAATGTATGCACTTTTTAAACAATTTTGTAAACAAACAGGGATTCTTTCCAAAATGGATAGTGCAGTAATCACAGAACTAGTGAAAACGAAAGCGCTGTTGAGGCAAAAACCCAATACAATAAACTGTAATTAAAACATGAAATTAATTAGAACTTAAGGGAAAACTGGGGATGCTTCTTACTCTAAATAAGTGTCTCAAAGTCTGGGGTGATGGTAGAGAAGGCAACTATAATTTAAATCACTACTGAATGAATAATAAAATATTATAAAAAAAACTTAAACTCGCCTGCTCCACGCTCCCCCACCGTTTGTCTCTGACGCTTTGCACATTATTTTTTTTTTGCAGCAGCCTGCCCTCCCTGAGCCTACGCAATTTGCGTAGCTGAACACTACGCTAATCGCATAAGCTCAAGCTGGCCAAGAGATTGAGAAGTCTGCAATGTCTGGCGCTGCCTACTTCCTGAACCTATGCTCTTCAGTGCCTCAGAGAGACACTGAAGAGCAATGGAATAGCTTGGACCAATGGGAAAGCACCATTGGTCCAAGCCATTCAAAAAACACCTCCATGGGAGACTGGCCTATATAAATATACTTTGCTTCACTGAGATGTGCACAGTGGCTCCTGGTGTTGGGAGTACAGCGCTTGTCACCAGTCACTGAGTCCCACCCCACACCTTCTCATTACAGATTCTCGCCCCCCCCTTGCCATTACAGATTATTTTACCTGATGCAGCGGGTCCCAGGTGGCGCCTGGGAACATTCAGAGGTAGCAGCGCCACCTGGGACGCTGCAGGTAAGATGCATCAGCAGGTCCCAGGCATTAGAGAGGCCTGGGGGCACTTGCCCCGCGACCCAGTCCGCCCCTGGTCGCGACCCACTTTTGGGTCACGACCCACCACTTGAGAAACACTGCCTTAAAAGGACCAATGACATACCAGGTACACCCTAAGAAAAAGATCGCAAAATGTACAAGGATGTACCTGGATGTCTTTCCGCTTCCTTAAACTCAGTCTTGCCAAAACTGGAGTTCTCGTTGTTCCACCCTCCAAGAAAAACCCAATACCACCTATCTCTCTACGAATAAATGGAATGCTCATTAGCCCGACGCCTCAAGCTCGCTGCCTTGGTGTCACCCTCAATTCTGACCCAACGTTCTCTCCCCACGTCCAGACAGTGATCAGATCCTTTTACTATCAACTTAAGAACATCGTCCATATCCGCCCCTTTCTGACACCAGATACCTTGAAGGTGCTGGTTCATGCTCTTGTCATTTCACAACTTGATTACTGCAACTTGCTCCTTTTTGGCCTCCCCAACTCCCGTATTGCCCTTTTGCAATCTGTAATGAATGCAGGTGCTAGTCTGATTTTTTTCTCACCAGATGCACCTCGCGTACCTACCCCCCTGCCGGTCCCTTCTTTAGCTTCCTGTACGTTTCAGGATACAGTTTAAGATACTGATGCTCACGTTCAAAATCGCTCAATAACTCAACCCCTCCCTACATGTCTTTGTTACTCCGAATGCACGTCCCCTCTAGACAACTCCAGGGTTGGGGACATAGAAAAAGGAGGTCATCGGCATAGGCCGAAACCTTATGTTCCCGTTGAGTCGCACAGACTCCAAAAACGTCTCTAGGGAGAGGGCGAAGAGAAGGGGAGACAGCAGGCATCCTTGTCTGGTCCCGTTGTGAATCTGGAAGGGTTCAGAAAGAACCCAATTGACCCATACTCTAGCGCTAGGTCCCCGATACAAAGCGGAAAGCCACGTCAGAAATTCATCGGGAAGGTTCATGGCGTGAAGTGTAGCGAACAAGAATGGCCATGAAACCCTGTCGAACGCCTTTTTGGCGTCTGTTGACAGCAACAGCGTGGGGGTCTCCGAACTGAGAGCCGAATGGAGCACATTCAAGGTCCGGATCGTGCCATCCTTGGCTTCCCGGTCCAGGACAATCCCCACCTGATCCCTCCTCACCAACTGGGGAACCACAGAGTGAAGTCGTCTGGCCAGAATCGTGGCAAAGATTTTAAGATTATTAAGAAGCAAAATTGGTCTATAACTGACGCAGGAGAGAGGCAGAGGATATCAATAGACCCCGGATGACTGCCTTGTGCACCTCCCAGACTGTAGGCAAGGGTACCTCCGAGGGCTCATGGTCCTCAAAGTAGGCAGTCAAGGCGTCCCTCACTTCCTCCACCAATACCGGGTCGGAGAACAGAGACACGTTAAGTTGCCACATTCGGCTTTAGGTCGGAGAAGGGGCGAGGACATGGACATAACTACAGGGGCATGGTCTGACCTTGTGGTCGCCTGTATGAGAGAGAGAAAGCGAGAGAGAAAGCGAGAGAGAAAGCGAGAGAGAAAGCGAGAGAGAAAGCGAGAGAGAAAGCGAGAGAGAAAGCGAGAGAGAAAGCGAGAGAGAGAGAGAGAGAAGAGAGAGAGAAAGAGAGAGAAGAGAGAGAGAGAGAAAGAGAGAGAGAGAGAAAGAGAGAAAAGAAGAGAGAGAGAGAGAGAGAAAGAAGAGAGAGAAAGAAGAGAGAGAAGAAGAGAGAGAGAAGAGAGAGAGAGAGAGAAAGAGAAGAAGAGAGAGAGAGAGAAGAGAGAAAGAGAGAAAGAGAGAAAGAGAGAGAAAGAGAGAGCGAGAGAGAAAGAGAGAAAGAGAGAAAGAGAGAAAGAGAGAGAGAGAAAGAGAAAGAGAGAAAGAGAGAGAAAGAGAGAAAGAAAAAGAGAGAAAGAGAAAGAAAGAGAAAGAGTGAAAGAAAGAGAAAGAGAGTGAAAGAGAGAAAGAGAGTGAAAGAGAGAAAGAGAGTGAAAGAGAGTGAAAGAGAGAAAGAGTGAAAGAGAGAAAGAGAGTGAAAGAGAGAAAGAAAGAGAAAGAAAAAAAAGGGCGGAAAGGTGGTGGGAGGGAAAGGTGGGGGGGAGGGAAAGGTGGGGGGGAGGGAAGGGTAGAAGGCCCACCTCACGGATGAGCAGACAGAGCTCAAGAGAAGAGAGATTGGAGAGGGGAAGAAGAGAGGGGAAATGTCAGATAGCAGGATAGTAAACAAAGGAATCTCTCTAGGGGGTTAGGAGAGATAGAACAAGCCCGAGCCAAGCCCAGGCCGTAAAGGGGGAAAAACAACACCTATCGAGGGAGGGACTAGTCCCACATCCTCACTTTTTGAGGTGGGGACAATCTAAACCCTCCTCGATTGATAATCGTTGCCAATCCCGTGGGGACGCGTGGGGTACCAGTCCTGAACCAAATGGAACTGCACGCGGACCTCCCAGATCAGGTCATGGTATGCAAAAAAGAAGGTAAAAAGGAGTAGTATATGGATAGACAAAAAGAACAGCTCCTATAATCTGTTCCCCTCCGACAGGAGAATTAGGAAAAACAGCATCTCAAGCAACTCTTAGAAAGGTCAGTGTAATAATAATTGGCGGTGAACAGTAAATGCAAAACAGTAACAACAGCGTGAACCCAGAACGTGCCACCCAACTCCGGACCTCGCTCTCAGCCCACCTCCCTCCAAATCACCCGCCCAGGTCCCGCCCACCCCACAACAAAATGCGAACGGCCCCCTCTACTGTGATCCCATCTGAGGGTGGAGGAAGTGCGGTGAAGGAGTCCAATGGCATCCCCCCCATCCCTGAGGGAGAGGCCGATCACTCTTAGGGAAGGCGTAATCTAGGCCAATGTTCGCCTATTACTCAGGGTCCGAGCGGCTCTTCAACTCCAGAGTCACCTTCTCGACCTGAGTCACCTGAGGGGTGAATGTGGTGAACAACAAAATAGGGCCAAAGAGCAGAAGCAAGGGATACATGGGCCAACAATCCTAGAACCCCGTAGCCATCCCCCACCCCCCCGTGGGCCTTTGTCTCGTGGAAGCGTCTACATTAACGACTCAAACAGCTTGTCATCCTTGTGCAGGCGCCGCGCTGTTTTACTCTGTAACATGCGGACCTAATCCGTTGAGGGCCTACCGGTACAGCGAGGTTGGGGGGGAAGCATCGCAGAGCAAGGTCTATGCCAACCTGTCCATGTGGGGGGGAAGAGATAGCGGGTCGGCCCATATAAAAATCTCCAACCCTCCCATCCCCCAGGATTGTGCATCACCAAGACCTTCCCCGCAATGATCTCAACATCTCACAGTCACGAGGCAGGCCCCCCGCGACATGCAAGCACGGTGAAAAGAGGGAGTAGCTCCATGGACCATAGGGCTGCTTAAACAGTTACAAGGTTCGCCCCTACCATACAGCCAGGCAGAGGTGTTTACAGATCTGCAGGGCCGGGACCCCGGACAACAGAATTAGGTGTTCAGCCTGTGCAGGGATAATGACTCCTGGGTCAATCTTCGGCTCCCTGGGGATCGGGCTCCTCCAGGTTTTGCTCCTCCCAGGCCCTTCGGCGTCGCGGAGGTCTCTGCAGCCTGGCTGATCCTCCCGTCCACCACAGTTATCCTCTCTCCCAGTCTAGCACTTCCAGTGGCTGCATATTCAATGCTGCAAGGAAGGGGAAACATCACCCGGGAAGGTTATGGCATGGGAGACACCTTCTACGCGGACCGCCAGGGCAAAGGGGAATCCCCAGCGATATGGGAGGTTTCTCTGACGTAGGGGTGAATGGGGTCAGGTTGTGGTAGAGCTCCAAACTCTGTCGCTCAAAGTCCCATGAACGAGAGGAGCGAGCGTGGTGTATTATTTGTTCTTTCAGTTTATATGAGGCTAAACAACACCCCACATCACGCGGAGGCTCACCATCAGGTGGACGAGGCCAAAGCACTCTGAGCCCTCTGGAAGGTCAGAGCGGAGTGGGAATCACAGCCCAGAATCTTATTAAAAAACCATCGAAGCAGCTCCTCCAGTTGCTCCGGGGGGGGGGGGGTCCATCTCATAGAGGCCTCTAATATGTAAATTACTTCTGCGGCCACGATTGTCTAAATCGTCCACAAGTCTTCGCAGGCCCGGAGTAAGCTGGAGCCGTCCCCCATTCAGCCAAGGCCAGCTGGGCCGTGGCCTGTTCCAAATGCGACACGCGGTCTGTAAGCGCCACTATCTCCTCGCTTACCCCATCGACGTCGCGCCTGACCGAGTTGTGGAGGTCCGCCAACATGTCTGCCAGGTCCGCTTTCGTGGGCATGCCCGCCAATAAAGATTTCAGCCAGAGTTCCGGCCTGGCTATAGCCGCTGTCGGGTCAGTTGAGGCCATTTTAGAGGTCGTGGGGGATGGAGACAGCCACGGCGCGGGAAGCAGAAATGCGTTGAGTGATCTTGGAGGTGGCTCTCGGGGTTCTCGCTGGGGTCTTCGGGTCTCTCCGTGTCCTCTTGCCGCGTACCATGCTAGTGCTGTGGCGTAGATAAAAGGTGTTTTGTCGGAGGGATCAGAGGAGAGTTCTCAATGTGCGGCCATCTTGGTCAGCGGTCGAGCCACGCCCCCCTGTTTTAATCTTTTGATCCTCTATAGTGAGAAGTAGATCTAAAAAAAATTATCTGACGATCACTAGAAGTCATAGTAAATTGAATAGAGGGATGTATGTCATTCATTTCCTTATGGAACCTTTCCAGTTCCTCCTTTGGGCCCTTCCATACGCCAAAAGTATCGGTCGCTAAAACGCCACCAAGCAGAAGCATATTTGTTAAATAAATCATGATTATAAATGTGGCGTGTCTCCAAAGAGTCCATAGCCTTCTGATTTATTCTAGCTTTCACCCTAAGAACACCATTGACTCCTTACCTAGGAGCCAATTTACTAGAGTAGCCAGGAATGTTTCCAATTTGGATACACTATTATTAGGTTGGGAGAAATGACCAAGAAGTTAAGATACAGAGGAAATCCCCCCCTCTCTCTTGGATTCTGAGTCGGAGAGAGCTAGATCCTTTAAAGCGAGGGAACCTAGAGATACTCTTGTCAAGCAGACGAGACCATCAAGGATACCGTTTGTATGTCAATATAAATCGAGCAAGTAACAGGATCAATAATATCTTACATAGACATTGGAATCTATTGGGCAGGGGATTCCCAGAGATGGACGAGTTTAAATCACAACCTCTTGTGTCATACAGGAGGAACAAAAATTTGAGAGATTTCCTTGTAAAAGCAGACATAGGACCACTTAAGGTGAAACAGAGATTTTTAGGTAATAAGACCTGCGGCACATTTCCATGCTTAAACTGCAGTTGCTGCAATGCCAAACGAGGGAATTACATCTCCCACCCGTTTAGTGGTCAGAAATTCTAAATACTGGAAAATTTTACATGTGATGCCACCTATGTTGTATAGGTTTTAAAATGCCCGTGTGGCAGGGGCGGACTGACAAGTAATGGGGCCTCCAGGCAATAGGAGATTATGGTGCCCCCCCTTGTTCCGCACCCACAGGAGGCCACACCAATAAAAAACCCTCCCCTACAACGCAACACCCACATGTACATTATTGTGCTAAAGTATTTATTTCTGAACTCCTTAAAATAACCTTTTTGAAAATTGTGAAGAAAATCCACTTGGACCCAGCAGCGAATTGGGGAATCCATTGTGCCCCCTCCAGACTTAGAGAGATGGCCACCGCTCTGCTGCAGCAGCCATCACCCACTCACTGCAGCCAAGGCTGGACTGCGGCACAGAATGTCCCTGTGGCAAATGTGGGAACTGCCCATCACTTTAAAAGATACTGTACATTACGGACACACTGCACATAAGCCCCAACGCAATAAAACTCACAGTAATGTGCGGTGTGTATGAACGTATCACAGAGCTCCACAGCAATAAAAATCACAGTAATGTGCAGCGGAGGCTCAGCACGTCGCCAGCAGCAAAGAGGTTAAAAGGTGGTAAAATTTGAATAGGGTGCCCATTTAACCTCTTGCTGCCCCGCACCAATATTTAGTCTCCTACCTGTACCTCACGATGCTGCCGACACGCCTGCTGTCATTCTTACTTTGTGGACTACAGTCAGCAGATAATAATGTGGCGATTCTAGGAGCAATACCAGCAATACCAGCATAAGGATGCAGCATAAGAGGACAACACCGGACTGCGACAAGGACACAGGCGCAGAATTTTACACACAGCAGCCTGTTTAAACACAAATACATGCATTTACACACATTGTCCCCCTGAGCACAGGCCACCTCAATTTATTGTCCCCCTGAGCAAAACACCCTCATTTTATTGTCCACCCTGAGCACAGGCACCCTCATTTTATTGTCCACCCGAGCACAGGCACCCTCATTTTATTGTCCACCCGAGCACAGACACCCTCATTTTATTGTCCCCCCGAGCACAGGCACACTCATTTTATTGTCCCCCCCAGCACAGGCACCCTCATTTTATTGTCGACCCTGAGCACAGGCACCTTCATTTTATTGTCCACCCGAGCACAGGCACCCTAACTTTATTGTCCCCCAGCACAGGCACCTTCATTTTATTGGCCCCTGGGCACGGGCCACCTCAATTTATTGTCCCCTAGCACAGGCCACCTCAATTTATTGTTCCACCCCCCAACACAGGCTCCCTTATTTTATTGCCCCCCCCCCAGCACAGGCCCCCCTCACTTTATTCCCCCCCAGGCCCCAAATCTCATAGGATGATCTCATCCATCCTGCAGGTCACAAATCAATATAGTAATAGTAGTCAGTGCTGTCACTCACCCACTCACCATCTGTAATATGTAAAAAAATATTTCTCAGCCTCTGTTCTCCTGCACAGGTTGGGCTGGCTCCGCTGATCTCCCCCCACAGGCTCCACTTAACGCTGCAGCACCCTGTGATGTGCACTGCCCTCCTCTTCTGTGACTGCTGCACTATGCGTCATGTGATTAAGGGGGCGGCACCAAAGCAACGTGCTTTGAAGTGTGAGGCATGCACACTGGAGGGATGCCGCGGCTGTCTGTGTGAGTGAAAGCGAGCAGTGAGTGATTCAAAAACCGGTGGGGCCCACAGAGCCAGTCAGTACATGCCAAACCAGGCCCCTACCAACCCGCAGTCCCTCGAGGGAGTGCCCGATGGGTCAGTCCGCCCCTGCCATGTGGCCTTCTATATGTTGGGGAAACAAGGAAAATTAAGGAACGGATTACCCAACACAAATTGACTATACGCACTGGCAAGACAGGCCTGCCAGTTCCAGAACATTTTTTGAAAGAACAAGCACACTGTATCGCAATTACGAGTTTTGCTGATAGATTGGGTTCCTCCATTACGGAGGGGAGGAGATCGGTTAACGTTATTAAAAAGAAAAGAGAAACTATGGATTCATAAACTTGATACATTGTGGCATAGGGGCCTCAGTAGGGAGTTCAACATTGATATGTTTTATTGAGTGTTTTTTATTTTATGTATATATTTTTCTGAGAGGTACTCTCTCTTTATGTTATATACATGTTCCGGAGTAAAGGGGCTATATGGGAGAATAAAGAGTTAATGGATCAATTATGATAACAATCTCCACCCTAATTATTTGATTCTCTGGAGAGTGACTTTGTCTATATAGAGAGATCATACTTGTATGTACATTTATGCATGATTAAGGTCTTTTAGGACCGAAACGTCGCATTTATTTTATCTGCTGTCTATTCATTTTCAATAAATATTCCGTTGGATACAGCTGTGTGGTGCCTTGGTGGATTTGTATATGTTTATATCTGAATATAGAGGATCATCTCTTCCGGGGGACATCATTTAAAACTCACCGTTACCCCTTCACTACCGATACGGAGATATCTCAGGCTTCAAAAACACCATCTGATGCCACGATATCGAGATATCTCGATATGCTATTCTGCAGCCCCAAAAGCAAATGAAATCTGCTTGCTGCAAATGAATTTCATTAGTTTTTGGGCTGCAGAAGGTACCCCCAAAGTTCTAGCCCTGTAGACATAATGCTCAAGAGCTAAAGCTATAAAAACCGGCAGCTGAAAACTCTGAAATATCAGGCTTTCAGAAGCCACCAAGAGCCGATGCAGGGAGAAATGGAAGAAAATAGATTTGCTGTTAAAACCTCTGTAACTAAATTTGGCAGTAGATTGTGTCATCTACTGTCCAAATAGGTTATTACAGCAATAGGTATGTATTACTGTACAATTTATTAAAAATTATTTTATAAAAAAAAACACTGGTTTCTGACAATGATCTTTTGGAAAATCACTTGGCAGTGAAGGGGTTAAATCACGGCAAGTGCTTTCCTCCTCTGTAAAGAATTTTTTTATACCCAGTTTGCACAGTCCTGTACAAATGCACGACCCAGACTGGCTGTCATCCCAATATGCATGACGACATCAGTGATGCAATTTGCATTACATAGATCTCAACGTTATGTATTATTCCCATCTGATTCCGAGACGTATGTCATATTAAGCATGGCAAAGGGAGTGTTATATCTGTATTTTGTGATAAATGATCTGTAGTTTTTAGTTACATAATAGGTCTTCCTCTGTTATGATAACTTGCCATTTCATATAAAAATGACATTTAATTGACTAAATTATTCAGTAGGGCAATTACAGTAATTATATTAACATGTTCTCACATATTTGTATGAAACTGAAAACAACTATTTGAGCAAGTAATCACACGTCATGTTTGCATGCTGTTCTGAAAGCTAGGAAAAGGCACTGAAAAGATTTTATAATGTAACAGAAGCTGATAGTCTTTTCAGAAAGATTACTGCAAAAGAGAAATTACACTGATCTGCAATTTTTCAACTTTTTCCTGTTGTTTTCAAATGAATAGGTGTATCTGAATGGATTTTTTGCGCAGATTCCGAAAATGACCTTCAAAATTCCGTATCACGTCAGGTTTATTCACAAATGATGGAAATGTAAAAATTTAAAAAATACTTTATTTTTTAACGACATTGCTATATGGCAACGTTTGTAACATGTGAAAATGTTCTCTGGAGGGGCGGAATGATTGTTTAAGGAATAGATAAACAAATACATATTCAAAACCAAACATACCTAACATTCGCCACTGGGCTCCCCTTCAAACTTCTTTTTGGATTGTCTTCGGTGTGCGTCCGTACAGTCTCTGTTCAACATCCAACAATAGTCGGCCATCATATGTACAGTCCACTTTCCTTGGTATCTCTTTTCCATCACTTTAATATCCTGATGGAAGTGCTCGCCATGTTCTTCCGAAAAATCCAAGATTGTTAGGAAAGTAATTTAGATGAGCATGAAGAAAGTGAACTTTGACGCTCATGTTGCAACCAAGCAGTTCATAGGATTCCAGCATATCCTTGACTAAAGTGGAGTAATTTGAAGTTTTCGTGTTCCCCAAAAAGTGGTGTACCACATTTCTGAATGCAGTCCATGCTCGCAGTTCGCACTCACTCATGGTTTCCTCGAATACGTTGTCTGCCATTAATTTTCGTATTTGAGGGCCTATGAAAATGCCAGCTTTAATTATTTCAGACGTGATTGATGGAAACTTACCACCAAGATACTGAAAGCATTTACTGTCCCTGCTTAAAGCTGTCACAAATTGCTTCATTAAGCCAAGTTTGATGTGTAAAGGTGGCAACAGTATTTGAGGGATCAACCAGTGGAAGTGAAACAATGATTTTTTCGCCAGGTGTGAATGTACTTCTGACTGGCCACTGCTGCCGAACCCAATGTTCCATCCTTGTTCTGGAGTCCCATTCACACAAAAAGCAACGAAATTTGGTGTAGCCTGCTTGTTGGCCGAGCAATATTCCAATCACCTTGAAATCCCCGCACAAAGACCATTCATGAAACGTTTAAAATTTTCACATTTCCGTCATTTGTGAAAAAACTTGATGTGATACGGAATTTTGAAGGTCATTTTCGGAATCTGCGCAAGAAATCCATTCAGATACACCTATTCACTTCAAAACAATAAAACCTTGCATATTGGTGTTATCCATCACTGCACATGTTTAACAAATCAAAAAGAACTAAAGAGTCACTTTAGTCAGGGCCGGCGCGTCTGTAAGGCAAACTAGTTGTTTGCCTAGGGCGCCATAATGAGAGAGCGCCGGCGGAGCAGCAATGACATGCATTATCACACTGCCTGCCCGCCGCTGTCCTTTCTCTGTGAGTCTGGAGTGGAGCGCAGCAGAGTGGTGACAGGTCACACCGTTTTACGGAAACTACGGAGTGAGTGCGGTGAGCGGAGGCGGAGCCGTGCACAGAGTCGGGGAGGCAGCCTGACATCTTCGTTGCTCGCACATCACGTGACATGATGACTGACATCCCGTGTGCGAGTCGACAGAGTGCGAGTGCGTGCTGACTTGCCGCCCTCTACGCGGTGGCATGTGCGCCGCGTGATGATGTGACGATGTCACGCACCGCGGCACCAGCAGCATTCACCGTTGGAGACTCGGAGAGGCCAGCAGCAGCCAGAGGCGCCCCAGGCTCCACAGTCAGACTCCATCAGCAGCTGCCAGCAACCATCCATCCCCAGTCAGACTAGACTCGTGACCTGCCGTCTCTCACTACTGGTTCGTATTAGTATTTATAATTATGAGGTTCCGAATTTATGGGGGCTCTGATCTGGGGTCTGATGTACATTTATGGGGGCTTGGCTCTGATCTGGGGTCTGATATGGGGGCTCTGATCTGGGGTCTGATATGGGGGCTCTGATTATATATTTATGGGGGCTCGGATTTTGGGTTGAATGTATTTATGGGGCTCTGATCTGGGGTCTGATATGGGGGCTCTGATATATTTATGGGGGCTCTGATCTGGGGTCTGATATGAGGGCTCTGATATATTTATGGGGGCTCTGATTTGGGGTCGGATATGAGGCTCTGATAATATATTTATGGGGGCTCTGATCTGGGGTCTGATATATTTATGGAGGCTCTGATATGGGGGTTCTGATATTTTTATGGGAGCTCTGATCTGGGGTCTGATATATTTATGGGGGCTCTGATCTGGGGTCTGATATATTTATTACATTGGAGTAATTTGTGTTTCAAATCCAAGAATGTCTACTTATAGCATGCAATACAGTAACTTTAATGCTTAATGTTGCAATAATATTAATAGTAATAAAATGGTGTGCATGTGGGAAAGGGGCGGCAAAGTATGTTTTTGCCTAGGGTGCCAACAATCCTTGCACCGGCCCTGACTTTAGTGCTTGATAAAGTACACCTTAACAAATCCCCTCTGGTAGGAGAATCATTTAATCAAATGGAACATTTAAAGGGCCACTACCACCAAAAAGTGAAATGTTCTTATTTTAGTTTGCTGATATCTTACATGTGCTTGGTTTTCCTCTTGTGTGTTTAGTTAAGGAAATATTTCACTCTGTATGTCACTGGGTGTATACATTTTGTGTTCCTTTGTGTTGTAAATTGCCCCCACCCCACAGTATCTTGACCTCACGTGGTCCTCACTTTGTGGTTTTGTGCCATAGAATGGAGTCCATGGGTCAGGCAACCCACATCATTGTATGGTGTGGTATGTATTAACCCCATAGTGACCAGGCGGTTTTACCATTGTCAGTCCAACAGTACCCACTGCTGTTTTTACATTTCTGCGCTGTTTGTGTTTTAGCTCTAATTTTCCTCTTATTCGTTTATGGAACCTACATCTATTATATATAGTATTTCTAGCCATTAAAAGGACTTTCTAAAGACACCATTATTTTCATCATATCATATAATTTACTATAACAAATTATGAACAAGATGGAAAAAACACACTTTTCTGATCATTGATCCCCAAATTCTACTGACGCCAAAAAAAACAGCCAATTAGTTTCAAAATTTTGTCCTAAGTCTAGATATACCCAATGTTTGCACGTGTTTGGTTTTTTTAACACCTTCACTGCTGAGCCATTTCACCTCTGAACAGGGCTAGATTGGAACCTCAGGAGCCTGTAGGCACAGAAATGTGGAGCCCCCCCCACAAAAAAAAAGGAAACCTGTGTAGCGCTGTGTTAAAAATCTTGCTGTGGCAGTACCTATTTTTGGCCACAAGATGGAGACTATCGCGATCAGAGATACTGGACATTGGGACTACAATGCCCGGCATGCTTTGCAAGAAGACAGGAAGTGGGTGGGGACTGGACACTTACATCCTCTGCCTCATGGAGAAAGTTCCAGAGCGCGCCAGGGAAGAGGAGAGAGCAGATGCAGTGCCATATTTTTGTGAGAGGGCCTAGGGAGGAAAGGAAGTGAGACCTTCAGTTCGGTTACCGGGTCATTCATTCCTCAAGAAAAGGAGCCCTCCAAGTTCCAGAGTTGTTGTAGAGGGGACCAACCGAAGACCTCGAGTAAGCAGTCACCGCAAGCGGATCGGGGACAGAGAGCAGGCGGTGAGCTGAGGAAAAGTCGTGGACAAGCTACGGGAAGCCAGACAACGGATCCGGCCGCTAGTATCCCCAGTCAAAATCCAGCGGAGAGACGTCCTGGGTCAGCGGAGCCTAAAGCAACTGGCGGATGGGTGAGAGGCCTTCAAGGCCGTTTATAATACCAAGAGCACGCTGCTGTTTTCCCTTTACAACCCACAGGGCCCCAACTTGACTAGTCGAAGACCTTTCTTAAGTAATTTCACTGGCCAGTTGAACAGTACCCGGGTACCTTACACACATACACACCTTTTACATTCTGGGACTTAACCTGTGCAGGACTCATTTTTGTTACGAATCGGAACGGGGGTTAAAGATACGTTCCGAATATATTTTTCTCTTTTTCCGCTGCGCGTTTGCCGTGATACGAAGTGATTGTATATTCTGGGGTTCCGCTACGTGTCCCTTTTTTCTGAATATTCGTGCAATTGCATTTTTCTTTTATGTTCGGTTACGAATATTTTATTTTCCGAAATACGAAGCCTCGTGTTTCGTTTCTTTTCCGCTACGCGTTTTATCGCAATACGACAGTACAGTAATAATATCTGTGAATACCGTATCTTAGTATTTGCCAAACATTTTAGTAAACTATTTAAATGATAAAACCCACAACTGTGTTGGAGTATATTTATTCCCTAGTGCGGGGAGACTGACCCGTGGTTCATTTTCAGCGGCTCCTCCGGGAGTGAGCGCTGCACCTGCTAAAATGTCTTTTTAAGTTTTCGTTTTGGGGCCAACTCTAAAAAAAAATAACCCCTTCACTGCTGGACCATTTCACCCCTGTGTGCTGAGCTCATTTTCATAATTTTTGCTCATCATGTTTAAACGCGATTTGAAGTCACGTTTTATTAAAGGACCCAGACAAATTATATATACTTTTTTTTGGCAGACTCCGCAGATTCATAACATATTATTATATGTATAAGTCATGCCCTGCAAGAATGCTATAACAAAAAATGTAAAAAAAAAAATGAACTCTATTAAAATTTCAAACGTCTAGTTCAGTGGTTCCCAACCGTGGTCCTCAAGTACCCCTAACAGGCCAGATTTTAAGGATTACTTTGGAGAAAAGCAGACTTAACTCAGCAATCCCTGAGCAGCAAATATGTGCTGTGCTTCGGATATATGGAAAACCTGGCCTGTTAGGGGAACTTGAGGACCGCAGTTGGGAACCACTGTCTACAGCGTGTAAAATGATTTTTTCACATTTTATCATCAGAGCCTTTGTGGTTATATATTCTATGGGGGTACGTACGCCTGTTAAAAAAATTAGAACTGGGAACCCGTAACTTTATTTTACTGAGAAAATACATGATTTTAGATAAGTTTTCAGTGGATTTGGTAAACTTCCCATCCTATATAATAAAACAGCTTGTAATATCCGTCGCCGTCAACTTACTTGCGCATGTGCGAAGAGGAATCTGCCGACGTGCACGAGGGGGTCAGAAAAAAAAGCCTATCCGTTGAAGAGAAGGCTGTGTGAAGAGGCAGCTCAGGGCTGGCCCACAGCTGATAGATGCAGTGTGCTCAAGATAACTCCTCCCCCTGACTCAGCCCTTCCTGCTCCCCCTGTGAGTTGCTCCCTTCCCTGCATGTTAGGGGACAATGACACACACATACACCTGCAAACCTCCCGCACACACACCCTGCAAACCTCCCGCACACACACCCTGCAAACCTCCCGCACACACCCTGCAAACCTCCCGCACACACCCTGCAAACCTCCCCACACACCCTGCAAACTTCCCCACACACCCTGCAAACTTCCCCACACACCACCTGCAGCCCCCCACACACCCTGCAAACCCCCCCCACACACACACAACCTGCAATCCTCACACCCCGAAAAACCCCCCATCCACACCCTGCAACCCCCCCCACACACACACCCTGCAACCCCCCCACACACACCCTGCAACCCCCCACACACACACCCTGCAACCCCCCCACACACACACCCTGCAACCCCCACACACACCCTGCAACCCCCCACACACACCCTGCAACCCCCCCACACACCTCCTGCAAACCGCCCTACACACACAACCTGCAAACCTCCTACACCCCACACCACCTCCTGCAAACCTACACCCCACTCCACCTCCTGCAAACCTCCTACACACCTGCAAACCTCCCTGCACACGCACCTCCTGCAAACCCCCTACACACACGCACCTCCTGCAAACCCCCTACACACACTCACCTCCTGCAAGCCCCCTACACACACACACACACCTCCTGCAAACCCCCTACACACACACACCTCCTGCAAACCCCCTACACACACACACCTCCTGCAAACCCCCTACACACACACACCTCCTGCAAACCCCCTACACACACACACCTCCTGCAAACCCCCTACACACACGCACCTCCTGCAAACCCCCTACACACACGCACCTCCTGCAAACCCCCTACACACACGCACCTCCTGCAAACCCCCTACACACGCACCTCCTGCAAACCCCCTACACACACACCTCCTGCAAACCCCCTACACACACACACACCTCCTGCAAACCCTACACACACACACCTCCTGCAAACCCCCTACACACACACCTCCTGCAAACCCCCTACACACACCACCTCCTGCAAACCCCCTACACACACACCTCCTGCAAACCCCCTACACACACACCTCCTGCAAACCCCCTACACACACACCTCCTGCAAACCCCCTACACACACACCTCCTGCAAACCCCCTACACACACACCTCCTGCAAACCCCCTACACACACACCTCCTGCAAACCCCCTACACACACACCTCCTGCAAACCCCCTACACACACACCTCCTGCAAACCCTACACACACACACCTCCTGCAAACCCCCTACACACACACCTCCTGCAAACCCCCTACAACACACCTCCTGCAAACCCCCCTACACACGCACCTCCTGCAAACCCCCCTACACATGCACCTCCTGCAAACCCGCCCACACATGCACCTCCTGCAAACCCGCCCACACATGCACCTCCTGCAGACCTCACCTAAACACGCACCTCCTGCAAACCCCCACACACGCACCTCCTGCAGCCCCCACACACGCACCTCCTGCAAACCCCCACACACGCACCTCCTGCAGCCCCCACACACGCACCTGATGCAACCCCCACACACGCACCTGATGCAACCCCACACACGCACCTGCTGCAACCCCCCACACACGCACCTGCTGCAACCCCCCACACACGCACCTGCTGCAACCCCCCACACAATTTTGTCTATGGGACTTCATTTACAATTGAAAAGATCATAAACCATTAATAACTATATATCAGTTGTGGAAAGCTACACCTAGAATTCAGAGACTGCTGCTCAAACTGCAAAAATTTACTATCAGGGTTATTCAAAGAGAATCGAAATGTCACCGCACGTTCGGTGACTTTTTGTTCGCTTCAATTCAGTTCGATTTGGCGATCCCATTTCTGCGACCCTGTGGTGTATTCAGCAAGCACCACAGGGTCCCCGAATTGCAGGGAAAAGTCACCGCAAACAACTCACCGCAAAACCCAAAAACACATCTGGATTAACCCCGCCGAAAACACCGGAAAAACCCTAGCAGGAGCCGATGACACGCAGTGCAGCCGCCGGAAAAACCCGACACCGCAGACGAAGCGAGGGAATAAATTTAAAAAAAGTTTGCTTGAATGTTTGAAAAATGAAATGCTGTTTGCAAAGAAACTACTGAGCGAAAATGTCTGAAATTTACATATGAGGTCCATTGAATGATAATAAAAAGGTCTGGTGCAGAAAAAAGAAGTTAAAAAAAAAAATAGGATTTTTTTTTTTTTAATTCCTGAAAAAATGCTTAAAATATCCTAAAAAAAAAAATAATCTATAAATAAAGAGACTCTTTACTGCAGAATATTATAATAAACGGTTTATTAGATATTGTATTAAAAAAAAAAGAAGGAATATTTTTAACATTGAAGCCTAGGGCATTTCGCCAACTTTTCACTGCTGGCTTTTGCTCTCTGAACAGCCGAAGCATTGCTTCTGTACGGGGATTCACTGCCCTCGAACAGGCGCCGTATGTGCAGGCAATTTGCCAGGATTTGGCGAATTGCCTGCTCTCTTTGAATAACCCTGTATGTGTTGGAGTTTTCCCCTGGCAGACATCTTTTAGTCGCAGATACATTGTCACGAATTTGGTCTGAAAGAACCAGGTCTCCGCGTGATGGAATAGATTCTGATGTGAATGTGCATATTAACAAAATCGTGATGTCGGATGTGATTTCACCAGTGAAGTGGAAAAACTGCAACAAGCTACTACAGAAGATGAAACTCTTCAAAATGTGATACAAGTCATACTTTCAACAAAGAAAATTTACATGTCGAAACAATATCTTGCACACAGGGATGAACTATCAACGCTTGACAATGTACAAAAAATACACGCATGGCATTTAGGCTAGGGTCAGACTAACGCATTTTTCACGTTGTCCGTGAAAATGTGCGTTCGAAGAATGGACGTATTTTTTCACGGAATACGCAATAGCGGTCATACGATGCGCAGTTTCATCCGTGATTTTGTACGGATCTTCAATAAAACACTTTGTGCATCTGGACGTTATGTTGGCCGGACATTAGCAGCGTCTGACATCTCCAATTCACGCACACACGCCGCTAGCGGACGCAGCGCACTCTGTACGTCAGTACTAGTGGTTTAACGTTCTCGAAAAAATGCGTTCATTTTCCACTTGCGTTGCGCAGCCGGACTTTTGTGCGACCGTACTTCGTATATTGGCCGTCATTGCCCGGCATCTGCTGCTAGCACGGCCGTGATTAAGTGCGCCAGAACGCGCGTTCGCACTGCCTCAGTCTGACCCTAGCCTTAGGAATACAAAAATGCAAGAGGAGAGCAAGGGAAATTCTTTTCTGGCTTTCCATGAGGAGTGACATAGCAGCTTTGGTCTCTTCGTGCCCTACTTGTCAGGTGTTTCAGCCAGCCAGTCCAAAAGAACCTACTGTAGGACGATATGGTGAAGATTCCTTGGCATACGGTGGGAGTGGATATATTTTCACTTTATGGACGTGATTACCTAGCAGTACTGGACTCTTACTCACCATACCCCGAGGTTGCTAAACTCAACAATATGTCCTCAGAGAATGTATGCTGGAAATTATGAGCAATATTCAAGATTTGGCATCCCTACAATCCTAAAAACTGACTGGTCCCCAGTTTTCTTGCAGGTTCTTTAAGGCATTTTCTGAAGAGTTTGGATTTCTTCACATAACATCTAGTCCAAAATATCCTCAAAGCAATGGATTAGCTGAGTGTGGAATTTAAAATCATTAAGAGACTCTTTACAAAGGTAAATCACTCAGATGCAGCACCACAGGTAGCTTTGCTAATTATAGAGCCACACCTTTGGAGGGGCAAATCTCCCTTAGAATTAGTCTTCCGGTGCCAGATCAAGATAAAGTTACCGCAATTGAAATTGACACAATATCACAATGACAGAAAGTTGCATACTACCTACATGGCAAAGAAGGATGTAATTGGGGTACGTCAGAAAAGGAACTATGACAAAAGTGCAAAGAATGTAAAAATGCTGCACATTGGGGGCACTGTAAAGATATGGACAGGTCTACAGCAGCTGTCTAAAGACAAATAAGTCAATGGGGCCTGATGGGATCCACCCTAAGTTATTATTATTATTATTATTCTTTATTTATAAAGCGCCAGCATATTCCGCAGCGCTGTACAATAAGCACAGTATAGACAGGGTTACAATACATTGAACAACATTTGACAAACAGTACAGGAGGAGATGAGGGCCCTATTCCCGTAGGAACTCACAATCTAGGAGGGTTGGGGTTGGAAACAGGAGGAGAGGACTGTAAGGTGAGAGTGATTGATGGTTGCGTCAGTGAGTTGGGTGGTAGGCTTCCCTAAATAGGAATGTTTTCAGGGAGCGTTTGAAGGAAGAGAAGTTAGGGGAAAGTCTGACAGTACGAGGGAGAGCGTTCCAGAGAGTGGGGGCTGCGCGTGAGAAATCCTGCAGTCTATCATGGGAAGAGGTGATGCGGGGAGAAGCTAGGCGCAGGTCACTGTTTGACCTTAGGGAGCGGGCTGGGGTGTATTTGGTGATTAGTGAGGACCGGTAGTGGGGAGCTGAGTTAGTGAGGCTTTTGTAGGTAAGGATAAGGATTTTGAACTTAATTCTGCAGTGGATGGGGAGCCAGTGAAGGGACTCGCAGAGGGGAGCGGCAGAGACAGAGCGGCGGGTGAGGTGAATTAGCCTGGCGGAGGCGTTCAGGATGGATTGTAGGGGGGAGAGGTGGGACAGAGGGAGGCCAGATAAGAGATTATTGCAATAGTCGAGTCGGGAGATTACCAGGGCGTGTATGAGTTGTTTTGTGGTGACAGCGGTAAGAAATGGCCGAATTCTGTAAATATTACGCAGTTGGTATCGGCAGGAGGAGGAAAGAGACTTGATGTGGGGGATGAAGGAAAGAGCAGAGTCAAGTGTAACTCCAAGACAGCGAACTTGGTTTGATGGGAAGATGGTGATACCCTCCACCGTGATAGAGAAGTCAGGAGGTGGGGCGGCATTAGAGGGAGGAATAAGTAGGAGCTCAGTCTTTGACATGTTGATCTTTAGGTGGTGGGAGGCCATCCAGGAGGAGATGCCAGATAAACAGTCACTGACTTTTGAAAGGACAGGGGGAGAGAGATCAGGGGTAGAGAGGTACATCTGAGTGTCATCAGCGTAGAGGTGGTAATTAAAGCCAAAGCTGTTGATGATTTTGCCCAGGGAGGAGGTGTAGATGGAAAAGAGCAGAGGACCAAGGACAGAGCCTTGAGGTACACCAACAGATAGAGGCAATGAGGAGGAGTTACCAGCAAAGGACACACAGAAGGTACCTGTTGGATAAATAGGAGTCAACCCAAGCAAGTGCAGTGTCACCGAGACCCAGAGAGTTGAGGGTCAGTAGAAGGAGGGGGTGGTCAACAGTGTTAAAAGAGCTCAGTGGTATAATACCAAAACCGTTAATGGGAGTCATCCCAGAAGACTGGAAATTAGCAAATGTTGTGCCCATTTACAAGAAGGGTAGTAGGGAGGAATTGGGGAACTATAGGCCAGTTAGTCTTACATCAGTAGTGGGGAAATTAATGGAAACCATGTTAAAGGAAAGGATTGTTGAACATAGGGCTGCAACTAACGATTATTCTCATAAATCGATTAGTTTGCCGATTAATCGGATAAAAAAAAATTGGTTACTTAAAAGGAATTTTATGTAAATAAAAATAACCACAACCCCTCCCCCTTTTTTCATAATCCATTTGCGTAGTGTACGTAACTTTCGTACATACATATGCAAATTGCGTATCTTGCGTACTTTTCACACACAAGGTATGAGGCTAGGGTCAGACTAACGCATTTTTACGTTGTCTGTGAAAAAGTGCGTTCGAACGAATGGATGCATTTTTTCACGGAATACGCGATAGCGGTCATACTATGCGCATTTTCGTCCGTGATTTTGTACGGATCATCAATAAAACACTTTTTGTGTCTGGACGTTATGTTGGCCGGACGTGTGCAGCGTCTGACGTCTCCTAATCACGCACACACGCCGCTAGCGGACGCAGCGCACTCTGTACGTCAGTACTAGTGGTTTCACGTTCTCGAAAAAAATGCGTTTGTTTGCCGCTTGCGTTGCGCGGCCGCACTTTTGTGCGACCGTACTTCGTATATTGGCCGTCATTGCCCGGCATCTGCTGCTAGTACGGCCGTGATTAAGTGCGGCTGCACGCGCGTTCGCACTGCCTCAGTCTGACCCTAGCCTGAGTGTGCTTGGTCAGAAAGATGGGTTGATGCTGCGAGTTCTTGGTCAGAGGGATGGGTTGATGCTGCATGCGTAGCTTAAGCCCATGTTTGCTTTGCAAATGAACGTGGCTACAAGCACTTGGTCATAGATGATGAGGTCAGCATGAAATCGGGGTTAACAAGCTAAAGTGGTCAGGGTGCGTAGAGTGTCCCTTTTTAAATAATTTCGTGAACATACTGAGTGGAAGGAGGGACTGGAGGTGGAAGGGAGTGACTTCGCTCAGGTGACTTGACCTGAGTGTGAGAGGGAGTGGGTATGGCCGAAAGACCAGATCGGAGTGTGGGAGTGAGTTTGGGGAAAGGGAGTAGACCAAAAGGGAGGGAATGGCAGTTCCCAACCAAAGAGGGTGTGGCAGGGAGGGTGGGGTGGTGGCACAGGACTCCAGCTTCAATTAAGGATAAAACACAGGCATACAGCTCCTCCACCCAGTGACAGTATCCTATGGTTTGAGTTATAGTTCTGCTACTGTTGTAACCTGAATAAAAACAAACTGGTTGTGTCTGACATAACTCTAGAACTAAATCATACCTAGTAAAGCAGCAGAGGGTCTTCTCCAATCAGCTCCGAAGCTGAGGTTATTTACGTTTTACTCCGTCTGACTCTAAAACAGTGTGTGCTGTACATAGGACGATTAAGCGACACCAATTAACCGATAATGGAAATCGTTGACAACTATTTTAATCATCGATTAGTTATTTCAGCCCTAGTTGAACATCTAAAAACACATAGATTACGGGATCAGAAACAACATGGGTTTACCTCAGGGAGATCATGCCAAACTAATCTTATTGATTTTTTTGATTGGGAAACAAAACTAATAGACAAAGGTGGTGCAGTAGACATTGCATATTTAGATTTCAGTAAGGCTTTTGATACTGTTCCGCATAGAAGGCTTATCAATAAATTGCAATCTTTGAGCTTGGATTCCAATATTGTTGAATGGATTAGGCAGTGGCTGAGTGACAGGCAACAGAGGATTATGGTAAATGGAGTTTATTCGGCGCAAGGACTTGTTACCAGTGGGGTACCTCAGGGGTCAGTACTTGGACCCATTCTATTTAATATTTTTATTAGTGATATTGCAGAAGGTATTAATGGAAAAGTATGTCTTTTTGCTGATGACACAAAGATTTGCAACAGGGTAGACGTTCCTGGAGGGATCAGCCAAATGACAAATGATTTAGGTAAACTAAAAAAATGGTCGGAGCTGTGGCAATTGAGTTTTAATGTGGATAAGTGCAAGATAATGCACCTGGGACGTAAAAACCCAAGGGCTGAATATAGAATATTTGATACAGTCCTAACCTCAACATCTGAGGAAAGGGATTTAGGGGTTATTATTTCAGAGGATCTAAGGGTAAGTAGTCAATGTAATAGAGCAGCAGGAAATGCTAGCAGAATGGTTGGTTGTGTAGGGAGAGGTATTAGCAGTATGAAAAGGGAAGTGCTCATGCCACTGTACAGAGCACTGGTGAGACCTCACTTGGAGTACTGTGTGCAGTACTGGAGACCGTATCTCCAGAAGGATATAGACATCTTAGAGAGAGTTCAGAGAAGGGCTACTAAAATGGTGTACGGCTTGAAGGAGAAAAGATATCAGGAAAGGCTTAATGATCTTAACATGTACAGCTTGGAAAAAAGACGAGACAGAGGTGATATGATAGAAACATTTAAATACGTAAAGGGAATCCGCAAGGTAGAGGAAGGGAGTATATTTAAAAGGAAACATAGTAGCAAAACAAGAGGACAGTCTTAGATTAGAGGGGCAAAGGTTTAAAAGTAACATCAGGAAGCATTATTTTACTGAGAGGGTGGTGGATACATGGAACAGCCTTCCAGTAGGAGTTGGTAGAGGCCAAAATAGTGATTGAATTTAAGCAGGCATGGGATAGGCATAAGGCTATCCTAAACAAAAGATAAATCCAGGTAAAGTATCCATGTAATTGGGCAGACTAGATTGGCCGAAAGGTTCTTATCTGCCGACATTTCCTGTGTTTCTATGTCAATGCTGGATGAATGAAGCTGAAATGCAGAGGACATTCCTGCCCCAGTAGAGCATCCAGGAAGAGCTGTACAACAGTCATCACAAGGCGACTAACATACATCAAGTGGCAGAGCTATCAGAAGGCCAAAAAGATGCATTGTGTGTCTTAGTTTATGTGTTCTAAGTATAAGATAAGTTGTCATGCCAAAAAAGCATAGACATCTGGTTTCTGAGGAAATTGTTCTATCTATATATATAAAATCGTTTTCTCCGTCGCCGTAAAATGACCTAATGCACATGCGCGACGATGAAAAAAAAACTGCCGGCATGCTCGAGTGAAAAAAAAAGGGGTGGACTGGGCCGAGATGAGGGGCGGACGGTGAGGAGTTTGTCTGGTTTTGGAGTCATGTGTCCGGGTTTGACTCCCCCAGCCACCCGGACACATGACTCGGAGGAACCGGCTTGCAGTCCCCATTTCGTCTCATACTTACCATGCTGCCGCGGTCCTCCTCCGCAGAGATGCGCCGCCCACTCCATCAATCATTGATAGTGTGGGAGTGGTGTGGTGGGTCGCTGACATCTCCCTTCCTCCTTGCCTCTTCCCATCAACCGCTTGCTGTGAAACAGCGCAGGTGCTGCGGCTCACGTGACCGCGTGACTTTGAGCGCAGCATCACCTGCTCAGCGTGCCAGTGTCTGACAGCCCAGCTGCATCCACTCCTAAGGCTCCATCAAAGCAAGTATTAATGTGCCACTACACCAGTCTGCCACTGTGCCACTATATCAGTCTGCCACTATACCACTATGCTATTATACCAGTCTGCCACTGTGCCACTATCAGGGCAGCCATCAGAAATGATGGGGCCCCTTACTGAACCTCACGATGGCCCCCCCCCCGGCACTCCCTCAACCTCTAACAGCTTTTCTCCCCCTTCAAAAAAAAAGACATAACCTAGCACCACAGCAATAAAACTCACAGTAATGTGCAGTGTGTATGAGTGTATCACAGAATCCCCAGCAATAAATCTCACAGTAACGGGCTGTATATGATAGCCTTTGGGTCTGGGGTCTGGGCCTGGTCCCTGGGCTAGGCCCTGGGTTTGGGCCTTGGGGTGTGTGTCTTGGGGTCTGGGCCCTGGGGTCTGTGCTCTGGGTCTGGTCCCTGGGTCTGGCCTGGGGTCTGGGCTCTGGTCCCTGGGTCTGGGCCTTGGGGCCTGGTCCGTGGGTCTAGGCTGGTCCCTGGGTCTGGGCCTTGGGGTCTGAGCCTTGGTCCCTAGGGTCTGGGCCCTGGATCTAGGCTGGGCCTGGTCCCTGAGGTCTGGCCCCTGGGTCTGGTCCCTGGGGTCCGGGCCTTGGTCCCTGGGGTCTGGCCCCTGGGTCTGGGACTCGGGGTCTGGGTCTAGGCTGGGCCTGGTCCCTGGGGTATGGGCCTTGGTCCCTGGGTCTGGGCTCTGGGCCTTGAGGTCTGGTCCCTGGAGTCTGGGCCCTGGGGTCTGGGCCTTGGGCCCTGGGGTCTGGGCCTTGGTCCCTGGAGTCTGGGGTCTGGGCCTTGGTCCCTGGAGTCTGGGGTCTGGTCCCTGGAGTCTGGTCCCTGGAGTCTGGGGTCTGGTCCCTGGGTCTGGGCTCTGGTCCCTGGGTCTTGGGGCATGGTCCCTGGGGCTGGGCCTTGGGGCATGGTGTTTGGGTCTAACCTGGTCCTTGGGTCTGGGCATTGGTCCCTGGGGCCTTGGTCCCTGGGGTCTGGGCTCTGGATCTAGGCTGGGCCTGGTCCCTGGTCCTTGGGGTCTGGTCCCAGGGTCTAGGCTGGGCTTGGTCCCTGGGTCTGGGCCTTGAGGTCTGGTCCCTGGAGTCTGGCCTGGGCCTTGGTCTGGTCCCTGGGTCTGGTCCTTTGAGTCTGGGCCCTGGGGTCAGGGCCGGGCCTTGAGGTCTGGGCCCTGGGGGTCTCGCCTGGGCCCTGGCTCACCACTCCGCCGTCTTCCTTCCCTGTCCTCCTTCCTTCAGCTCTTCTTTTCTTCTCTTCTGATCTTCGGCCCGGGCCCTCCGTCTCAGGCGCACAGCTTCACTGACTGGAGGGGCGGAGCCAAAGCAGCAAGCTTGGGAGGCCCCCGGAGGCTGGTTGGCCCCGCCCAGCCAGCGAAGCTGCCAGGAGCCGGAGGAGACACAGTGTCTCCTCTGGCTCCTGCAGCAGAGACACAACACAGTCAGCTCCGGATTCGGACTCAGAGTCCGATACTGGAGCTGTAAAAGGGCACCGCCGCTGCCGACAGGGCCCCAGTGGCCCGGGCCCCTTACAGCAGCATGGGGCGTAATGCCCTGATGGAGGCCCTGGCCACTATATCAGTCTGCCACTGTGCCATTATACCAGTCTGCCATTATACCACTGTGCCACTATACCAGTCTGCCACTGTGCCAATACACCAGTCTGCCACTATACCAGTCTGCTACTATACCAGTGTGTCACTATACCATAGCAACCGGCAGATGGTGATAGGAAGGAAAAAAAGGAGTCAACTTATCTTTTTGTGATGAAGTGCTGAGGAGATTCCCTGGAGATGGTCCAAGATACTCCACACATAGATAGGGCAAGAAAATAGGAAGCCTCAGCGTCTGGAATAGGTTCCCGTTGTTCTATTCAGTTGAATCGTGGATATTATAATCGCCAAATTTGGCAAAAAAAAGGAAGAAAGATGGGTGTAAGGTAGAAAATATTTTTAATTCCAAAATAGATAAATGGATAGAATAGCATAGATATGCTCAAAGCCCGACGCGTTTCGTCTACAGCTAGACTTTTTCAAGGGCAATACAAGTTAAAAGGCAAAAAAAATCATATAACAAACAGAACACCCATCTTTCCTTTTATTACCCATACAGGGATTTCATTGGTCAGTTCATTAACTGTGGCGTTTTCCTTATATGGTAAGGTCACAGACCACATTTACACTCCCATGAGTCTTTGTTCTTAAAGTCCAATCCACTCCTTTGTTGTTTTCAAGAAGCCATTTTCATTGGATCCCTTTCGTTTCGTTTTCGGAACGTCGGGGAATCGTTTCCGGTATCCGTTTCTAACTTGACTTCCGATTTCAATCCGACCGGAAGTTCTTTCGTACTGCAGCATCTTCCCCTATTCGGATCTGGTTTCCCTCGTGATCTCCACCTCCACTTCCGTCCCCGTGAAAAACATCCGAAACTTTGCCATCGTAGTAATTGCGACCTGATGATCGATCTCCAATCCACGATTCTTGTACGAATCTTTATTCTCAATTTATCCAGGATCGTTCGGAAGGCAGATTTTTTTCCCTTCGATTCATAAAAGGAGAAAAATATATAAGGAAAAAGAAAAAATGTATAAAACAAAAAAAAATTAAAAAAATTAAATAAACAATTAATAATAAATAAAAAATTACAAATACAGGTAAAAAATTAATCTTACCAACCCTAAATACAAGGGAAAAAAAGAAAAGGAAACCCCTGAAAAGAGATATCCCTTGATATCTTATATTTATTATTTTCTTTACTAAGGAATTATATAAGTGCAAAAAATAAAAATAAAAATTGAAAAAATGAATAAAAATAAAAGTAAAAGTAAAAATAAAAATAAAACCAATAATAAACAATGAATATAAAAATAAAAATATTCTATCGACTACTATGGTATCAAAAATATACACAGTAAGAGACACTATTTCACGATAGGGCCCTCTAAGAGGACCTAAAAGCAGGTAAGATCCAGTTCTTCATTCAAACCCAAAAGGTGCCATCGTTCTTAATTTATATATCCAAAAGGACTCCCTTTGCAGTAATTTTTTATTTCTATCGCCTCCCCTCCAAAATTCTTCTACATGTTCCAGTCCCACAAAATCAAACGATCCAAAGTTAAATAGAGGACAATGATTACAGTGTACAGGGACCAAGTGTTTTCTAATATTATTTTGATGTTCCAATATCCTTTCTTTTAATTTGCGTATTGTTTTGCCGATGTACTGTTTCCCGCAGCCACATTTCAACAAATAAATGATGAACTTAGTGTCACATGTAATCCTAGTTGTGATCTTAAGTCTCTTTCGTGACTGTACTTGAAAAGAGATTGGTTTTATTCTTCCTCAAAATCGTATCACCAATTATTTCCAGAGAAAGGGAAGGGATCGGGAAAACATAAATATATACAGCCCCCTGAGGGAAGAGACCCCACAAAAGAAAAGAAGACACGAGGACAACTAGAGGGAGCCACCCCTACTCCCTATAAATCTCGTTACGGGGAAAGAGAGAATGGTATCTTTAATCTTACTGGTGTTCCATTGAAAGAAAAAGAAATTAAGATACTGAGTAAAGGCCTTAAGTTCTGTCCAAATGAATCCGCAAATAAATTTGAGTTGTTCATAGATGCTAGAAAATTTCTCTGCAAACTTACTCTCAAACGTTTCTTTAAAAAGAAAGAAATGGAGGTTAATGATAAAGAGGATTTAATAGAGAAGGGAGTAAATACAAGATTCAGACCTAAATCCAATTTCTTTCCCTATCATGAGAAGGGACCTTTTTTGGAAACATTTTATAGAGCTATATGTGATGATTTTGAAAAAATGAATACGGAAAATAAAAAACACAATCTGAGTAAAAGAAGAATATGATGTTGTACAGACCTTTAGAAAAAGGAAAGATATCGTGATAAAGGAAGCAGATAAGGGGGGAGGTGTGGTTCTCATGTCACGTACTTACTATGAGAAGGAAGCACTAAGAATATTATCTGACATTACGACGTATAAGAAATTGAAATCAAATCCAACTGAAAGTTTTATAAAAGAACTGGAAAACCTATTGAAACAAGCTACAGATAATGGAGTTATTGAAAGTGAGAATAAATCTTTTCTTATGACGTACCACCCTCAAATTCCAATCTTCTATTTTTTGCCAAAAGTGCATAAAAATGTTAATGAACCACCCGGAAGACCGATTATCAGTGGTATCGACTCCCTTACTGCTAATTTATCTGAATTTATTGACTTCTTTCTTCAACCTCTGGTCAAGAAAACTCCTTCGTATATCAAAGATTCTTGTCATATTCTACAGGAGATGGAGAACATAGAGTGGCCCTCAACCTACTGTTGGGCAACACTGGATGTAACAGCCCTATACACGGTAATCCAGCATGACCTGGGAATTGAAGCGGTGGATGCCGCCCTACAGAATGAGGAAGAACCAGGAAGGGAGATGAAGGAATTCCTAAAGGTGGCTATAATATTTATTTTGGAACACAATTATTTTTTATTCAATGAAAGTTTTTTTCTACAGGTCAATGGTACGGCCATGGGCACCAAGTTTGCCCTCAGTTACGCCAATCTCTATATGGCGTATTGGGAGGACTCCTTCATTTGGGGTTCCTCCCAATGGGGGGCAAGCTTGGTGCTCTGGCGGAGGTACATTGACGATGTCATTGTGATTTGGGATGGTGAGGAGGAATCCTTTAATCAGTTTGTACAATACATCAACTCCAACAATTTTTTGGTTTAAAATTCACGGTCAATTTTCATCGCGAATACATAAATTTTCTGGATATTTTGTTTTTTAATCAGGACAAGTCGGTGAAAAGTGTTATTTCAAACCTACGGATGGTAATGGCTACATTCACTATACGAGTAGCCATTACAAACCTTGGTTGGATGAATCCCAAGAAGCCAAGCTCTGAGAGTGAGAAGGAACTGTACGGAACGAAAAGATTATTGGGACCAAGTGTCTACAATTCAGGAGAAACTGATTGCCAAAAAATATAACAGAAATGAAATTATAAGGATCTGTGGGGAAGTGGGTGAAGTTGAAAAGAAAGATCTTCTGAAAATGAAACCTCTGAAGAATATCCTCAATCAGAAATATCAATTCGCCTTCTCCACAAAATTTAATGCACACCACTATAAGATTAGAAAAATCCTGGCAAGGAATTGGTTTATTTTAAAAAAAGATCCAATACTTCAGGAAATTATCCCAGAAAAACCAAATGTAGTATATAAGCGAGCAAGAAACTTAAAATCCATTATCGCACCTAGTGCTACCTTCCAACCAACTAAGACAGAAGTAATTGGTGAACCGAGAGGTTTCTATGGATGTTTAAAATGTAAAGCCTGTAAACATTTGAGGAAGAATAAAACCAATCTCTTTTCAAATACAGTCACGAAAGAGACTTTTAAGATCAAAACTAGGATTACATGTGACACTAAGTTCGTCATTTATTTGTTGAAATGTGGCTGCGGGAAACAGTACATCGGCAAAACAATACGCAAATTAAAAGAAAGGATATTGGAACATCAAAATAATATTAGAAAACACTCGGTCCCTGTACACTGTAATAATTGTCCTCTATTTAACCTTGGATCGTTTGATTTTGTGGGACTGGAACATGTAGAAGAATTTGAGGGGAGGCGATAGAAATAAAAAATTACTGCAAAGGGAGTCCTTTTGGATATATAAATTAAGAACGATGGCACCTTTGGGTTTGAATGAAGAACTGGATCTTACCTGCTTTTAGGTCCTCTTAGAGGGCCCTATCGTGAAATAGTGTCTCTTACTGTGTATATTTTTGATACCATAGTAGTCGATAAAATATTTTATTTTTATTTTCATTGTTTATTTTATTTGTTTTATTTTCTTTTCATTTTTATTTTTACTTTTATTCATTTTTTCAATTTTATTTTTATTTTTTGCACTTATATTTATTATTTTCTTTACTAAGGAATTATATAAGATATCAAGGGATATCTCTTTTCAGGGGTTTCCTTTTCTTTTTTTCCCTTGTATTTAGGGTTGGTAAGATTAATTTTTTACCTGTATTTGTAATTTTTTATTTATTAATTGTTTATTTCATTTATTTTTAAAAAATTTTTGTTTTTATACATTTCTTTTTCCTTTATATATATTTTTCTCCTTTTATGAATCGAAGGGAAAAAAAATCTGCCTTCCGAACGATCCTGGATAAATTGAGAATAAAGATTCGTACAAGAATCGTGGATTGGAGATCGATCATCAGGTCGCAATTACTACGATGGCAAAGTTTCGGATGATTTTCACGGGGACGGAAGTGGAGATCACGAGGGAAACCAGATCCGAATAGGGGAAGATGCTGCAGTACGAAAGAACTTCCGGTCGGATTTAAATCGGAAGTCAAGTTAGAAACGGATACCGGAAACGATTCCCCGACGTTCCGAAAACGAAACAAAAGGGATCCAATGAAAATGGCTTCTTGAAAACAACAAAGGAGTGGATTGGACTTTAAGAACAAAGACTCATGGGAGTGTAAATGTGCTCTGTGACCTTACCATATAAGGAAAACGCCACAGTTAATGAACTGACCAATGAAATCCCTGTATGGGTAATAAAAGGAAAGATGGGTGTTCTGTTTGTTATGATTTTTTTTGCCTTTTAACTTGTATTGCCCTTGAAAAAGTCTAGCTGTAGACGAAACGCGTCGGGCTTTGAGCATATCTATGCTATTCTATCCATTCATCTATTTTGGAATTAAAAATAATTTTCTACCTTACACCCATCTTTCTTCCTTTTTTTTGCCAAATTTGGCGATTATAATATCCACGATTCAACTGAATAGAACAACGGGAACCTATTCCAGACGCTGAGGCTTCCTATTTTCTTGCCCTGTCACTATACCAGTCTGCCACTATACCAGTCTGCCATTGTGCTACTATACCAGTCTGCCACTGTGCCACTATACCAGTCAGGCATTATACCACTGTGCCACTATACCAGTCTGCCACTGTGCCAGTATACCACTGTACCACTATGCCAGTCTGCTATTATAAAAAATATAAATGCATTTGTAATGCGTTGTCAGCTGCACGCGTACCCATCACAGCTGCTCACTCGGCCCTCCCGTTGCGGACGGGACGGAGACGGACGCGTTATTTATTTATAAAGGATTTTACCAGGAAGGATACATTGAGATTTCTCTCGTTTTCAAGTAGGTCCTGGGTTACAAATGCATTTATATATAGAGATACTTTTGGATAGGACATTTGAAAAGCAAATATGTGGTAACGGATTCTGAGCTGGCAACAATAGACTGGCTTAACAACTAGTTGTTAATATTAATGTTTGTGTTTTGTTGTTTGTCGATTTTGTAGAAAAGATTGGATGTGCTGAGCCAAGTATGCAATGCATATTCATAAGTGTCAGACAACAGGAAGTGAGCTGGTGCCCAGGAAGTGTTACTGTGAAGGAGAGCCAGCTCAGAGTCAGGAAAAAACAGCGCACTTCTCATGTCCTATAATAATAAAGTAGTTGCTTTAAACAGAACCTTGTGGATCATTTCAGTACATTAAAAAGCTGAACAACACAGTGTCCCTTTAAATATTTTCTATCTACAATGAGTTATTCCTATTTATTCAGCAGTCTTCAGAATTCAGACTCTGCTTCCTCCATCTTATCTGACTTGTTCACAGTGTAGGGAGATAGGTTCTGTTTTTTCTCTGTCAAGGGAAGGGCAGAGAATGAAGAGACAGGAAAACAGAAAGCTCAGCTATAAAACACATTCATCCACTTCTGTTTTTCTGCCCAAAAAGAAAACAAAGTCATTACACTGACATCCTCTCTCATGACAATGATAATCTTTATTTTATTCATGTTTACTACAAATTAATTGTTTATAAAGACTTCCCCGTTCTTCCATCTACTCTCACTTCCTCAATCAGTTTTCACTGCTCCCTCTCTACTACATCCCACCTTTTCTCGCAACAGGAATTCACAGTACACTTCTGCTCGATCTCCATCCATTTCCAAATGCAAACGTACACCTACCGCACATTGAACTCACATTCCCACCTTTTCTACTTATCGCTCATCACTCCGTGCAGCAGGTGATGCCCCCCAACCCTGGATCCACTAGGTCCCGATATTTTCACTCAATCTCCACCTCTAGAAACCCAGCCAACCTCAGACACATTAACACTTCCCCCACACCCCATTTTCACTTTGGTCTATGGAAAGTTAGGACAGCATGTAACATAAGGAAATCTACTGCCATCCATAACCACTTCATCTCACAATCTCTAAATCTCCTGGCTCTAACTGAAACATCAATTTTGTCCTCTAGGGGTTTGTGAATGTAGTTCGGCGCTAGACAGAATATCAAATTATTATACAAACATGCAGCTCATCAATGGGTGTATCCCTCACCCGTCACAATATACAGACAAGAGAAAATACATAAAATGTATAGTAGGGAGCGCGTGAGAAGAACCACTATAACATACACAACACCCTGTGATAGGTGGGATCAAGCTTTAGATACTCATCTTATATATCAAAATGCAGAATGCCACAAACTTGTATCGTAAGCCTATAAAACAGAGATAAAGACCAATTGTGCAATATTAAAATATCAATCTGGTTGGTGCTCACAGAGACTACAGAATATACGCTCACAAGCCTGGAGTCTGGATTGGCTCGTGATTTTTGCCTGTAAGCCTCGGGGGGGGGGGCTTTTCCCATCAATCGATGTATTGGTATCCCAGGTGGAATCCATGAGCAAGATGTACCTCAGAAAAAAAGCTATATAAAAAGGTGCAATATCCGTACATATAGAGAGGAATAAGAGGGATACACTCACATATCCTGGAGCCTCCTTAGGTAGTGGCTCTGTAGTATAGGCCCCAGACCACTTTCGGGGGGGGGGGGTCTCGCCCTCTTTCAATGTGGAATGAATAGCCAGTTGAAATCCCAGAATGCGATGTCTGAGGCTGGTCCCAATGACAGGAGTAACAGTCCGGTATTTTAAAATAATTACTTCATTTACTAAAACATGCAAAACAAATTAAAAATGTGGGAGTATTACCGAAACGCGTTTCTCCTGCTGTCCTGCAGGCTTCAGTCGGACTATCCCAATCATGTTTATGGAGTCCATTTATAGTCTCTGCTTATTATCCCTGTGAAAGCGTGGTCCTGGCGTGCGGGTCAAAGTCACTTCCGGCTTGCAAGTCAACACGGGCCGCCTCCTGATGACGCATATCCACCCATTCGCATCACTGGGAGGTACGTGAGCGGTAGCATTCCTTCAGTGCTTTCACTTTCAGTTGCTCTCGGCCATATCTATTCAAACAAATCAGTTAACTCCCAGACTATGTCCTGATTAGTACAAAGCACTACTTTGGCTCTTTATATACCTTTAGGCTAGGGACAGATGAGCGCATTTTCTGCGGCCACTGTCAAAATGTACGTCGATGCGTGCGCACGCATTTTTTCACGGAATACGCTTAAGTGGTCAGACGATGCGCAATTCTGGACGTATTCATGACGATGGGGTGAAAAGAAGTCTAGGGAAATCCGGCTGTTTGAACGTTATGTTGGCCGCACACTAGCAGCGTCTGACATCTCCTAATCACGCACACACGCTGCTATGCGCCGCAGCGCACTCTGTACGTCAGTAGCAGCGTTTCACGTTCTCGAAAAAATGCGTTCATTTTCCACTTGCGTTGCGCGCCGGACTTTTGTGCGACCGTACTTCGTATATTGGCTGTCATTGCCCGTCATCTGCTGCTAGTGCGGCCGTGATTATGTGCGCCAGAACGCGCGTTCGCACTGCCTCAGTCTGACCCTAGCCTTAGATGAAAAATGCCGCATCTATAAGCCTTTTTTAATAACCGCATTATATATATGAACAAATCCTTTCCACAACCCAAAAAAATGTGTACATTATATGAACAAGTGCATAATAAAACTGAGATCTAACAAGATCTATAAAATATAAAAATACAGTATATACACTATATGTATGTAAAATCATATAGCCTATCACACAAAAAATAAATCCAACACTAATAAAACAGAACATGATAAAGACACATTATCGCAGTTTTCCTCCTTGCGCCCGCATTTTAACGCTAGATTACAATGCAGGCGCAAAAAATGCTGCTTGCATTGTTATCGAGCGTAAAATCTTGGAATCCATAGGACTCCATTGAGTTCCTCCCTGCCGGTCACGTGACCAGCCGGATCACGCCTTGCGAGATCTGGCCAGTCTGCGTAGGGATACGCAGGGAGACTGGGGGGGGGGGACTTTTTCCCCCAGTCTTTCCCTGCTCCCGCAGGCCGGAGGAGGCGATCGGAGCGGTGGTCCTCACTGCGCGACAGAGGGTATCTGTTCTAACGGATTCTGCAGAAGCGGTATCCGTTAACACCAAGTCCTGGCTCTGGTTAACTTTGCACTGACCAGAGCCAGGAGTTAATCAGCGCTGGGACATTGTAATACCAGCGCTGATTAACACTTTGCGCTCCCCATGTTAAACATAGGGAGCACGAAGTACAGTAACCTCGCGCAGAGGAGCACAAGGTATCAAACGCAAACGGGTTTTTAAACCCATTTGTGTTTGGATTGTAATATGTGGTAAATCCCGTAGCAAACGTTAATGCTCACGCAAGTGAGCGTTAACGTTTGCGTTCGGAATGTAATAGTGCCCTATGTGTCTAAACATAGAAACTCAGATCTCAAAATCTGCATTGAAATCTCTTGGCGAGAGTGTATCTAAAACATATATCCACCTCATTTCAGTTCAAATTAATTTGGTGTTCATATTTTCTCCCCTCCAATTACCTATCACTTGTTCTATTCGTAAAAACTCCATCCCTTTTGGACTACAGTTATGAACATCTCTGAAATGTGCAGAGATGTTGGGCTAAATTACAATCTTCAGGCAAATGTTTGCACCGACACAAAAAAAGATTAACGCGAGGGGTAAAACCATTTGCGCCGAATCCCGTATTACATAGTTAGCGCAACAATCGCGCGCAATCGTCTACCGCGGGTGAACCTGCGCGAACCTACTGTACTTTGCGCATCCTATACTTAACATTGTGAGCGCAAATGCAAATGTGCGCTGGTACGAGGATGGTATTACAATCTATTTTGCGGTAATTACTGCATAGCCTTTGCGCGCATAATTGTAGCAACTCCTAAAAGCTGGTGTTAATGGCAAATCTGAACAACCTGGCCAAACCCAAATACACCAGCCCAAAAAAAAAAATAATGCAGCAAAGTATAGTGGCCCTTCAACTCATACTAAACTAATAAAATGGAGAAGATGTGTGTGCATGTATTATTGCTGCAGCATATATGCTCAAATTGACTGTGGCAGGCGCAATTTCTTATCGTGAGATAATTGTGGTTCTTGATTGGCTGAATCGCGAGAAAAAAAAAACGTGTGCACACTGTTTTTTGCGCAACGGTACTGCGCGAGCATTTGGGCGCGTCCTGTTTGCGCACTTTATTGATCGGCGGATGAAAAGACGCGCAAGGATTGTAATTCCAGTGGTGATTTGCGCGCGCAAAACCTTTACGCTTGGCGCGAAGATCGTAGTATAGTCCGTTTATGTTTTAAATTTAGATTGAGTATTAATGGAGTCAAAATCCCGAATAAATTTTGAATCTATTAATACTCGATCTAAAATTAAAAATAAACAGTTAATAACATGTCATAGTAAAAACGTAGCATACTTACTGAAATGCCCTTGTGGTAAGAGATATATAGGACAAACTTCTAGGGCCTTATATGTCAGAATTAAGAGCATCTTTGCAATATTGCGAGGGGTTATGACAAACATAACGTCTCTGCACATTTCAGAGATGTTCATAACTGTAGTCCAAAAGGGATGGAGTTTTAAGGAATAGAACAAGTGATAGATAGGTAATTGGAGGGGAGAAAATATGAACACCAAATTAATTCGAACTGAAATTAGGAGGATTTATGTTTTAGATACATCTCTCCAAGAGGTCTCAATGCAGATTTTGAGATCTGTCATTTTTTAGGAGTTTCTATGTTTAGACACAAAATGTGTCTTTATCATGTTCTGTTTTATTAATGTTGGATTTATTTTTTGGGTGATAATATATGTATGTAAATTCATATAGCCTGTGTATATAGTTTTATAAATCTTGTTAGATCTCACTTTTATTATGCACTTGTTCATAATAATGTCACTTTTGGGGTTTTGGATAGGATTTATATATAATATATATATATATATATATATATATATATATATATATAGATTTCCAATGGTTTGCAGGGAGCACTCGAGGACTTGAGTATAGAAAAAGATTTTATTGAGCAAGTAAATCTAAAAAACGACGTTTCGGCCTACACAGAGGCCTTCATCAGGTATAAAAACAAAAGTAAACTGGCTCTTAATATAGTATCTTAATTAAGGATTGACCGGTCTGTAACACATTGAAATTGATTGCACGTCAACCGGAACTGGTTGCACGCCTCTTAATTTGTGCTATGTAAATTAGGTCCTCAGCTGAAGATCCCGTTGCTATGTAACAAACGGGACGCTACCTCTGAGTTACAGCGAGAATTGTAAAAACATTAGGAGGTTAAAATCCTAAAGGATCCGGAGAGTAAGAAGAAAGAAGGTATATGAAAAGTACAATAATGATAAGACTATTGAGGAAAGAGGAGTAGTTGTAATTGGAGGAGAATTACTATCTGGATGAAGATACTCTGTGTATTGCATGTATCGGGAAGGAGAATATTATAATGTAGACAACACGTCCTCAATAATAAGTTCCTATTACTTAAATACTGGGAGATACAATGTAAAGGTAACTCTCAGTGCGAAAAGCCATTGTTCACATGGCTAAGAGACCACAGATCATATCGTAAGGGTAACAGTCGCTGCTATTTGAAATCAGCAGAGCGTGCTGTGTTAGAAATATTAATTGTGAAAAAAGAAATAGTATAGTTATAAACAACTCTATTGGATGGAATATGAAGCAGTGACTCTTATTGTCTAGAGATAGCAAAGCACTTAATTGAACAAGTGATTATGATATAAAATTAAAACCAGTGAACCTGTGAAAATATAAATATACGAGAAGATGTACAACTTACTGTTGGAAATAATATTATGCTAACTTGGGCAAATAATGTGATAGGAAATAACTAATATAGAGTACAGCAAGCAGTGTATCTTGGGGAATGTAAGCGATATAAACTGTTGAAGAATGAAAGAAGGAGAAAAAAAGAGAAAAATAATACGGAGGTGAGGTGGACAGTGTGGTGAAAGGGTACTACGGGGATGTGTATGTGTATGTCGAAATGAATAATGACTAAAGAAGTGAAGTGAAAAGTAGATAAGAGGAAATGCTGAAGACAAATAGGTGAAAGTGGAATGCTAGAAGAAGTGATTATGTGTGTGAGAGTGACCCTATGTGTATGTGTGTGTAGAGATAAAAGTGGAAATAAGTATTATCAAAGTGTCACTGAAAGGTTAGCGTGAATAAATGAAAATGAAAGATTAAGAGTGAAAAAAGAAAGAAAAAAAAGAAAAAAGAGAAAAAGAAAAAGAAAAAAGAAAAAAGAAAAGAAAAAACTTCTGTAAGGAAAGTGTGAAGATAAGTGGTGAGTATATGTGAAAGAGGAAAAAATGAAGAAAAAATAAATAAATACAGTATTATCTAGGATATAGGAATGACGTATATGACAAGTATTCATTGAGTCCCTTGGGGGCTAGTGTATTCAATGTCCTGATCCAGTAATTTTCCCGTTGTAATAGAATCTGAGAACGGTTGCCTCCTCTATGGAGGGGGGGCACATGGTCAATTCCTATAAACTTTAACGTTGGTAAAGTGTGATGAGATTCCAAAAAGTGTTTGGCTACTGGTTGTTCTGATTTGCCATCTCGATATGCAACATTGATAGCGGAGCGGTGTCCTCTGATGCGGTCTCTAAGTGTAAGGTCCGTTTTGCCGACATATGCCAGTCCACAAGGGCAATGCAGGAGATAAACTACATATTCCGTTGTACATGTTATTCTAAAACGTATTTTAAATCTCTTTCCAGTGGTTGGATGTGCGAAGGAGGTACCAGGTGACATGTGTCGGCAGGTAACACAGTCTAGGCAGCGGAAGCAACCTTGTTTGGGTGCAGATGTAATTTTTTCGTAAGATTGTACCGGGTCGGTGTGAACTAAAAGATCTCTCAAATTTTTGGTTCTACGAAAGCTGATCAAAGGTGGTGACTTGAATTGTATAGGAAGTGTGGGATCATACTGAAAAAGTTGCCAATTTTTACGTATAGTCGATGCCAGTTGGTCTCCTGTTGTGTGGTATGTAAGCGGTAGTACTATCCTAGGAGTAATTTGTTGTTGACTTGTAGACTTAGGTTTGGAGAATCTGTTTTGTGCTTGATGCAGTGCTTGAGTAAGAACCGATGTAGTGTATCCTCTTTGTTGAAATCTTTGAGTCATTTCTGATATTTGTGCATGGCATAATTGGGGGTCCGAGTTGTTCCGTAGGACCCGCAGATATTGTGATATAGGTAGAGATGTTTTTAGATGTCTTGGATGGTAACTGGTTGCTTGAAGGATAGAATTTCTATCTGTCTCTTTACGATACAGTGTAAATCCCAGTTTATTGTTGTCTCGAAAAACAGTAACGTCCAAAAAGTTGATGGCATGTTCATCCATATTACAAGTTAATTTGATAGGTGACTGTAACTGATTAAGTTGATTGACCATGGAGTTGAAGGATGTAGACGTGCCCTGCCAAATTAAAAAAATGTCGTCTATGAAACGAGTATAGAAAAATATTTGATCTCCAAAAACAGGTAAAATGTTGGTCTGTTCAAATTGTGACATGTAGATGTTAGCATAGGATGGTGCCATAGAGGCCCCCATGGCTGTCCCCGCAATCTGTAAATAGAATTGTTTTTCAAACCGAAAAAAATTACATTCGAGTGTAAATCGTAATAACTCAAGTAGAAATTCAATAGGGGGACCTTCATATTCTGGTGAATTGATAAGTGCTCGTCTAAAGGCTTCTACTCCATGGTCATGTGGGATGACTGTATATAAATTTTTAACGTCCATAGTGACAAAAAGAATTTCTCCATCCGGTAAGGTTAATTGTGAAATCTGATTCAAGAAATGACCTGTATCTCGCAAACAGCAAGGGAGGGCTAATACTGTGGGTTTACTGCATCGGTCTATGTATTTTCCAATAGGTTCTAACAGGCCTCCGCAGGCCGACACTATTGGACGCCCAGGTGGTGTATGTGGGTCCTTGTGTATTTTAGGTACTGTGTAGAGTACCGGGATACAAGGGTGTGTTACTCGAAGGTAATTGGCAGTATTTTCATTGAGGAAGCCTGAAAGTAAACCTTCCTCAATTAAAGAGGATATTTTATGGCTAAAAATTTTGGTCGGATCCGTTGGTAATTTTCTATAAACTTTGATGTCTGAAAGTTGTTGTAGAATATCCTGGCGGTATGCTTGATAATTGAGTATCACTATTCCCCCTCCCTTGTCCGCTGGGCGTATAACTATGTTGGGATCATCAGCTAGTTCTCTTATTGCCTTGGTCTCCTCTTTGGTTAAATTTTGCTGTCTGTTTTTATTTGTCATTGTCGGGTTGATGTTGTCTTCTGTATTCAATACTAAGCCCAATGTGTTAATGAGAGGATTCGAGGCTTTGAATTCTCTAGTGCTTTTCAAACGTAAGGTATTTTTGGGTAGTTCTGGTTTCTGATGAAAATTTTCATGTAAAGCCAATGTTCTAATGATTTTATAATGTTCAATTTCACGTTGGAAGGGGGTGGCTATTTTAGTTGGTACAAAAGAGAGTCCTTTATTGAGAATTCGTAGGTGGGTCGATGTTAGTTTTTTGTCAGACAGATTGAAGATTGGTGTTATCTCTTGTACAGAGGTGGGCGACCTCTGGGCGTTCCTGATTTTATTCTTTTGTCCACGACGGGTCCTTCTTCGGTGGGTATAGTTTGTATATACCCTCTGGTCTGTACTCTTGGTGGTATTGTTAATTGCCCCTCTCTGGGGGTGTTCTCTAAAAAAGATTGAGATGGTTGGTTTGTGGTCTGGACCCCTGTTGTTTCAGCGTCTGAACCAGACTCGCCTGAGGTAACGTCTACTGTTGTTACCTTAGTCTTTTGTACCCGGGGTTTGGGTCTGCGATAAGGTGGACGCGGTTTATCACCTGAAAGCCAACCATATACTTTATGGGTGGTATAGTCGTAATTAACCCGGTCTACCTTTTGCTTTTTAAAGCGAATTAGTTCGGATCGGTATTTGTCAATCTCCTCCTGTAGTTTAGCAGAGAGGATAGTGAATTCATGGGACTTCATAACTTCAATATGGTCCTTTTCATATGCTGATAATTTGTGCCTTATGTCATGTAGTTCAACTCCAACCTCCTCAATGACTAGTACTAGCCAGTCTAGGGCGCATTTATTAGCAATTGCTACCCACCTTCTGCATAAGTCAGGGTTGTTACGCCCTATGGTGGGTGAATTCTTAATACGAAATCCTCTCGGTATACGTTTAGCTCGATAGTAGTCCGAGAGAAAAACCCCGTGGAGGTCCAAATCTATCTCTTTTTTCCTCATTCTTAGGATATCATGATACACCTCTTTAGCTGTAAAATGGTGTTGCAATTGTTCAGGTGTTTGTGCCCAAAGAACCTTAAGTGCTTCTTCTTCCGTTATATGTAAGGTTTGGGCTTGTTCATCATAAACTCCAGCTTTAAGAAAAAAATCCTCCATAGTTGTGTCAATGGGTATGCAGTAAATAGGTCAATAAAGTAAAAGTATTTACAAGTGGTGGTGCTAGAACAATAAATGTATAGTATAATGTCCAAGAGGTTCTGCACACATACCAGATTCTGTTGGATTCTGCCTCGGTGCAAACGTCCCTCGTTGAGATATGTAGATTTCCAATGGTTTGCAGGGAGCACTCGAGGACTTGAGTATAGAAAAAGATTTTATTGAGCAAGTAAATCTAAAAAACGACGTTTCGGCCTACACAGAGGCCTTCATTAGGTATAAAAACAAAAGTAAACTGGCTCTTAATATAGTATCTTAATTAAGGATTGACCGGTCTGTAACACATTGAAATTGATTGCACGTCAACCGGAACTGGTTGCACGCCTCTTAATTTGTGCTATGTAAATTAGGTCCTCAGCTGAAGATCCCGTTGCTATGTAACAAACGGGACGCTACCTCTGAGTTACAGCGAGAATTGTAAAAACATTAGGAGGTTAAAATCCTAAAGGATCCGGAGAGTAAGAAGAAAGAAGGTATATGAAAAGTACAATAATGATAAGACTATTGAGGAAAGAGGAGTAGTTGTAATTGGAGGAGAATTACCTGGATGAAGATACTCTGTGTATTGTATGTATCGGGAAGGAGAATATTATAAGAGACAACACTCTTAATAATAAGTTCCTATTACTTAAATACTGGGAGATACAATGTAAAGGTAACTCTCAGTGCGAAAAGCCATTGTTCACATGGCTAAGAGACCACAGATCATATCGTAAGGGTAACAGTCGCTGCTATTTGAAATCAGCAGAACGTGCTGTGTTAGAAATATTAACCTCCTAATGTTTTTACAATTCTCGCTGTAACTCAGAGGTAGCGTCCCGTTTGTTACATAGCAACGGGATCTTCAGCTGAGGACCTAATTTACATAGCACAAATTAAGAGGCGTGCAACCAGTTCCGGTTGACGTGCAATCAATTTCAATGTGTTACTATATTAAGAGCCAGTTTACTTTTGTTTTTATACCTGATGAAGGCCTCTGTGTAGGCCGAAACGTCGTTTTTTAGATTTACTTGCTCAATAAAATCTTTTTCTATACTCAAGTCCTCGAGTGCTCCCTGCAAACCATTGGAAATCTACATATCTCAACGAGGGACGTTTGCACCGAGGCAGAATCCAACAGAATCTGGTATGTGTGCAGAACCTCTTGGACATATATATATATATATATATATAATGCGTACTTTGTACTAATCAGGACATACAGGGTTATTCAAAGAATAGAAAAGTCACCGCACGTTCGGTGACTTTTCGTTCTCTTCAATTCGGTGCAAATCGGCTTTCCCTTTTCGGGCACCCTGCGGTGTATTCAGCAAGCACCACAGGGCTGTCGATGTGCAGGGAAAAGCTGCCGAAAACCGGCGAATGCATGCCGAAAACCTGTAAAAACATCTGGATTAACCCGAAGACGACGCTGGAAAAAGCCGAGCAGGAGTCGAACACACGCAGCGAAGCCTCCGGAAAAAGCCGACACCGCAGAAGAAGGCAGTGAATAAATTAAGAAAACAGTTTGCATGAATGATTGAAAAGTGAAACGCTGTTTGCAAAGAAATTACTGAACAAAAATGTCTGAAATTTACATATGAGGTCCAGGGAATAACATGAAAAAAAAAATCATCCAGAAAAATGCTTAAAATATCCTAAAAACAAATCTATAAATAAAGAGACTCTTTACTGCAGAATTTTACAATGAATGGTTTATTAGATATTTAATTAAAACGGGAAAATTTTTAACATTGAAGCCTATGGGATTCTCCTGAATAAACTTGCCGAATTAAACCACCGAATGGCAGGGCATTTCAGGAACCTTTCACTGCTGGTTTGTGTTCTCTGAATAGTGCTTTTTTATGGGGATTTCACTGCCCTCGAACAGGCACCGAATGTGCAGGCAATTTGTCAGGATTTGGCGTATTGCCTGCTCTCTGAATAGCCGAATGGCCAAGAAAGGTAGCTGAACGCTGATTTTCAGCGTTCGGTTACCTTTCTCCAGCCATTGGGATCTCTTTGGATAACCCTGATAGTCTGGGAGTTAACAGATTTGTTTGAACAGATATGGCCGAGAGGAACTGAAAGTGAAAGCAATGAAGGAACGCTACCGTTCCCGTACTTCCCAGTGATGCGAATGGGTGGATATGCACAGTGGCGTTACAAGGGGGGGGTGGGGGTGCGACCCGCACCGGGTGACACCCTATATATATATATTTATTTATTTTTAAACACAAAAATATTTTACCAGGAAGGATACATTGAGATTTCTCTCATTTTCAAATATGTCCTGGGTAGGCAAGGCCTAGGCTGGCACTTTCCAGGGCACGAAAAAAAAAAAAAACAAAAGAAAAAGAAAAAAAAAAAAAAAAAAAAAAAACACACACCACTAAACGGGGATATTCACAGAGCACCGAAATTACGCAGACATTTCAGTGTTCAGTTGTTCCCCACACTTTGGGGAATCAAATTTCCCCAGTGAATTCACCGCAGGGTCCCCAAAGTGCAGGGAATCAGCCACCGAATGTCGCCGCAAACCCGACGCCCACTGTTTTCAAAAAAACTACTGAACGAAAGAAAATGTCTGAAATTTACATAGAAGATCTTATGAATGATAATAAAAAGGTCCGTTACAGAAAGAAGAAAAACTGCTATTAGAAAAAATAAATAAAAAAAAAAAATGTCTAAAAGATATAAAAAAAAAATATATAAAGATACTTTTTACTACAGATTAAAGGAATAAACGGTTTATTAGATATTGGATAAAAACGGGAATATTTTTAACATTGAAACCTATGGTGTTCGACTGAATAAACCTGCCAAATGAAAACAGGTCAGGACATTTCTCTGCTGTGCGGTATTCTCTGAAAAGATTAACCATTACTTCTTTATGGGGACTTTCACTGCCTTCGAACAGGCACCGTACTTACTGGCAGTTCACCAAAATGTGTATGTGAGCACATCACAGAGCTCCACAGCAATAAACCTCACAGTAATGTGTGCTGTGTATTATGAGCATTCATTGTTATATGGGAATACTGATTTATGCGTAAGAATAGTTTTAAAAAAACCCGTAAAACTCTGGGGGTGACCCCATAAGTTGCCGCATGGAGTGACACCAACCCTAGTGACGCCACTGGATATGTGTCATCAGGAGGCGCGCCCGTGTTGACACGCAAGCCGGAAGTGACTTTGACCTGCACGCCAGGACCACGCTTTCGCAGGGGTAATAAGCAGAGATTATAAATGGACTCCATAAACATGATGGGATTTTCCGACTGATGAAGCCTGCAGGACAGCAGAAGAAACGTGTTTCGGTAATACTCCATTTTTAATTTGTTTTCATTTATTAAAAGATGCAAGTAATTATTTTAAAATACCGGACTCTTACTCCCATCATTGGGACCAGCCTTGGACATCGCATTCTGGGAGTTCAACCGGCTATTCATTCCACATTGAAAGAGGGCGAGAGCCCCAAAAGTGGTCTGGGGCCTATACTACAGAGCCACTACCTAAGGAGGCTCCAGGATATGTGAGTGTATCCCTCTTATTCCGCTCTATATATACGGATATAAGACAATATTGCACCATATATTGCTTTTTTTCTGAGGTACATCTTGCTCACTGATTCCACCTGGGATACCAATACATCTCATTGATGGGAAAAGCCCCCCATAGAGGCTTACAGGTGAAAATCACGAGCCAATCCAGGCTACAGGCTTGTGAGCATATATTCTGTAGTCTCTGAGCACCGGCCGTATTGATATTTTGATATTGCACAATTGGTCTTTATCTCTGTTTTATAGGCTTACGATACAAGTTTGTGGCATTCTGCATTTTGATATATAAGATGAGTATCTAAAGCTTGATCCACCTATCACAGTGTGTTGTGCATGTTCTAGTAGTTCATACGCGCTCCCTGAAACATGACGCTCTCCTTCTGATACTGCAACATCTGCATCCCTAACACACGGTGGTCTCCAATTGACACACACCCCTAGACCGAGTGACCAAGAAGGTTCTGGAGTAAGATTCTTAATTTCTCCCCATTGCAGAAGGTATTAATGGAAAAGTAGGTCTTTTTGCTGATGACACAAAGATTTGCAACAGGGTTGACGTTCCTGGAGGGATCAGCCAAATGATCTAGGTAAACTAAAAAAATGGTCGGAGCTGTGGCAATTGAGTTTTAATGTGGAAAAGTGCAAGATAATGCACCTGGGACGTAAAAACCCAAGGGCTGAATATAGAATATTTGATACAGTCCTAACCTCAACATCTGAGGAAAGGGATTTAGGGGTTATTATTTCAGAGGATCTAAGGGTAAGTAGTCAATGTAATAGAGCAGCAGGAAATGCTAGCAGAATGCTTGGTTGTGTAGGGAGAGGTATTCTCAGTAGCAAAAGGGAAGTGCTCATGCCACTGTACAGAGCACTGGTGAGACCTCACTTGGAGTACTGTGTGCAGTACTGGAGACCATATCTCCAGAAGGATATAGACATCTTAGAGAGAGTTCAGAGAAGGGCTACTAAAATGGTGTACGGCTTGAAGGAGAAAAGTTACCAGGAAAGGCTTAATGATCTTAACATGTACAGCTTGGAAAAAAGACGAGACAGAGGTGATATGATAGAAACATTTAAATACATAAAGGGAATCCACAAGGTAGAGGAAGGGAGTATATTTAAAAGGAAACAAAATAGCAAAACAAGAGGACATAGTCTTAGATTAGAGGGGCAAAGGTTTAAAAGTAACATCAGGAAGCATTATTTTACTGAGGGTGGTGGATACATGGAACAGCCTTCCAGTTGAAGTGGTAGAGGCCAAAACAGTAATTGAATTTAAGCAGGCATGGGATAGGCATAAGGCTATCCTAAACAAAAGATAAATCCAGGTAAAGTATCCATGTAATTGGGCAGACTAGATGGGCCGAAAGGTTCTTATCTGCCGACATTTTTCTATGTTTCTATGTCTTTCCAGCTTATCTAAATCGTACCCTACTGTCACTTTCCCCACTTTTGAGGTCCATACCATCTACCTATTTAAACCCATAACCATTTGCATTGCTGATAGCTTTTGTCCTCCTGGCCAACAGCTACTCTTCCTTGACCACTTGTTTTCTTGGCTTCCACACTTCCTGACATTCTCTGACATTCCATCTCTCATTCGTGGAGATTTCAACATCCCTGTTGATCCACCTCATAGCTCAGCTGCTTCACAATTTCTCTCCATAACGTCCTCATTTGGCCTCACTCAGTGGTCCAATTCTCCCACAAAGACAGCTGGCAATATAACACACTATCTCCAATGGTGTTCCTGCGCTACTAAACGGTACTGTAGGAAAACCTGGACCTTTTTCACTTGAAATTTATGTTTTGATCCTACAGTTCTGTCCTCTTTCTAGCCAAGCATGAATATTATACAGTCCTTGTACACACTCACGGAACCCAAAACACTTGTTCACCACTTCCTTCTTCCTCCAGCTGTGGCTGTTCCTCACTCTGACCTTAATGCTGACAACCTCACCTACTATCTCTTTTTTCTCACCTGCTACTTCACAGCAAAAATAGACAAGAACTGAAATCTCAACAATGCCATTATCACCCTCATAAGGAAATCTCTATCAGGTCTATTCTTCCATGTTTACCTCCTCCTCAGCACCAGGACTAACTCTACATGACACCGAGGTGAAGTTCCTGTTGTATGCAGATGACCTCCTATTACTGTCACCAACAGAGAGAGGTCTACAAGACAGCCTGGAAGTGCTGGAAAAATACAGTGCGGCATGGGCACTACCCATCAACCAAAAGAAAACAAAGGTCATGGTTTTCCGAAGGAAGAACGCAAAAACCAAGAGTTCCTCTTTCACACTTAATGACTGCACTCTTGATGAAGCCAACAGCTACACATACCTCGGGCTAGAAACAAACCGATCGGGAAGTTTCAAACCAGCCAGAGAGGCCCTAAGAGACAAGGCGCGTAGAACCTTCTATGCCATCAGGAGAAACCTCTACAAACTAAAACCGCCTGTAAGAGTCTGGCTTAAAATCTTTGATAGCGTCATCACTCCAATCCTCCTTTATGGCAGTGAAGTATGGGGCCCCATCACCTACCCTGACCAACCCAAATGGGACACCAGCCCAACAGAAATATTCCATCTGGAATTCTGCAAGCACCTCCTCCAAGTCCATCGGAGCACCTCTAACAATGCTTGCCGGGCCGAGCTGGGCAGACTCCCCTTACTTCTTGCAGTACAGAAGAGGGCGCTATCATACTGGGACCATCTAAACATCAGCAGCCTCAACTCATACCACCATAAAGCCCTACTGGCCAACAAGGACCATCCAAAACCATGTGGGCTGCAACAACTCATATCCACCCTGATCATCCAAAGCCCCCATGAAGGCAACCTGACAAAATATCAAATAAAGGTCCTAATTAACAACTCCAGGGAAAACTATATCAGAGAATGGAGACATGATATAGCAAACTCCAAGAAACTCACCATTTACCAATCCTTACAGAGGGAATACAAACTGGCCCCATACCTGGAGGTACTACAAGACCCCAAGGACAGACAGATCCTGAGCCGGTACAGACTGAGCGCCCACAGCCTGGAAAATGAATCAGGGCGGCATAGACAGACCTACAAGCCCAGGGAGAATAGACTGTGCCAGCATTGTGACCAGGAGGCCCTGGAAGATGAGGTCCACGTCCTCCTACAGTGCCCCAAGTACTCAGCACTGAGGGAAACTCACTTCCAGAGACTCTCCGCTCTCATCCCGGACGTCACCTCTATAGAAGAGACGAGGAAACTCCACATCCTACTGGGAGAAAAGGAGCCGGCGGTGAAAATATCTGCCCAATACGTCGCAGAATGTCACAGACTGAGAGGAACATTAGAGATCCTGGACTTATAAATCCCCAACACGGACTCGCCCCCATCCCCCTTGACATTATCCCTTACCCCTGATAATGTCCATGGACTTGCCCATTCCCCCCCATATATATGTCCCACTACCCCCCCCCCTCCTCCCCCATATGCTTTGGCAATGCTAAAATGTATTTGGTCCTGCCAATAAAGCTTATTTTGATTTGATTTCATTTCATTACCTCCTGTGGATAAACAAGAGGTCATTGTGGTCTTAACCTCTTCTCAGCCTACCACATGTCCCCTTGATCCCATTCCTTCACAATTAATCAAAATGCTATGTGCTTCTCTCAGGCCCGGATTACGATCTCTATGGGTCTGGAGCTGAATATTTTGGTGGGCTTTTTTTGTAATTTAGTGAAATGAAAACCAAAAATATGTTATTTAATAGTGCAGATACGGCTATATTTAACCAGGCAGATACTGTGGGATTAATTTTTCATTCAGATTTCTATCATTTTAAGAGTGTAATCCCCCCCCATTTTATCATCCAAACCTTTGTGGTTATATATTCTATAGGGCATTCTTATTAAAAATTGAAATGGGAACCTGTTATTGCATTTTTCTGAGAAAATATATATTTTTCTTTATATTTTTTTGCTTAAAATTGTATATTTCCCTTGTGTTTTGGAACATGTTTTTTTATGAATAATATGACTATATACAAAACACGGACCTTGCTCCCAGTGTGGGAAATGAGAAGGTGAGTAATGGCAGTGGTATTGCTCATTTTATACATGACAAATGGACAATGCCATCGCTTTGGAACCAAAAATAAATAAATCGTTTTCTTTTAGATTTTACATGTCAGTTTTGGTATTAATGCAAAGGCCAGATTCTGCCCTGTCCAATGACAACTCACTTGACCTTGTGAGGTGTAAAGATTAGTGACGCAGGTGTCCAAAGTTCCGTGCAGTGCTTTTCGCTGCAGTGCAGCGGTTTAGGTTTTTGATGTAACAATTTGAAACAATGGATTGTACCATCACCTCCACACTTGTTGGTGACATGAGAAATGTGATGGTTAGTTATAGCAGCATCATTGTTTACTTTATAATTGAAAAATATATATATATTTTTGTTACTTGGTCATGTTTGATATCATTGGAAAGGCCGTGCTCTGGTCATTCCAGTGATACCTAACTTGACCCTGTAGCTTGTATGGAGTTGGTGATACATGGCTCCAAATGCAGACATAGTTATATTTTCTCTGGGCCTATTCTGAGGCATGGGCCTGGAGCTGCTGCTCCATCTGCCCCTATGTTAATCCGACCCTGCATGCTGCCCACCTCGTCCCTTTGCATGAACTTGACTACGCTACCTTACTCGTTTGCCACATTGCTGGATTCCCCTCCTCCTACTGCCTGGATTTTACCAATTATACTCCCTGATCCTCAGCCTCTTCCTTTGTCCTGCCTTATTAGTCAGTAAGTGTCTTCGTTTTCCTCTGCTGCTATTGTATGATTTTCTGGTTCAGTCAGCTCTCTTCATGTCCTGCCCCTCTGTTCCCAGTTAAAGTATCCTGTTTATTTTCATTCAGTTCCTGTTCTGTCCACCTGGTGTCTCTATCCCGTGTCTAGTGCCCTAGTATGGTCAGCCCTTTCCCGCCTCGCCCAATTACCAGTTGTGTACCTTATCCAGTGCCCCCCCCCTTTTGGTTTATTCCTGCTGTTGTGACTCCTTGTGTTTCCTCATAATAAACCTTATCTGTTTACCCCACATTGCTGCCTCCACTCCACTCTGTCACCACATCCAGGCTTGGCCTTGCCACCCCGTGACATATTGCACCATAAGGTGAAATTCACAATTTGATTGCAAACTCGGCACTCTATGAATAACCCATTTTAGTCTAAGGAAACAGGAAGACATCCAGTTAGAAACGGCAGAGAACATTCAGTGATGCAATCCAAGAGAGAAATCGGAAGAGGAAAGGTAGATCTGGGGTCATCAGCATATACTGTAGGTGGTACTGAAATCCAAAGGAGCTTGCCTAGAGAGGCAGTATAGAATGAAAGACAAGGGCCCAGTACTGAACCTTGGGGAACCCCAAATGAGAGAGGCTGTAGGCATGAGGTACTTGAAGAAAAAAGACACTGAACGATTGTTGGGATAGATAGGAAGAGGACCATGTTAGAGCAGTACCTTGAAGACCTACATCAGAAAAGGTTTGTAGGACGTGATAATGGTCTACAGTGTCAAAGGCGGCAGAAAGGTCAAAAAGGAGAAGTAGAGAGTGATGCCCATTATATTTGGCGGGGACGTGGTCATTGGTTTGTTTAGAGCTTTTTCTGTTGTGTACTTTTATAATTGAAAAGTGAAAAATATTACTGTTGGAAAGAAAAATATATATATTTTTTTACTTGGTCATGTTTTATATCATTGGAAAGGCCATGCTCTGGTCTTTCCAGTGATACCTCACTTGACCCTGTAGCTTCTATGGAGTTGGTGATACAGTGGTGTTCAAAATTATTCAACCCCCAATGCTGTAAAGGGTTTTAGGGAATTTAGTGTACATTTGTAATTGTATTCAGAATGAAATCCTACAAGGACTTTTTAAAGAACCATATGCAACTAAAATTACATCACTTGGTTTTGTAATACAGTAGTAAATGTTTATTTTGTGAATTCTTCAACCCCTTAAAGACTACCACTCTGAAGAACAGAGGTTCATTCAAGTGTTTTCAATCAGGTATTGAAAACACCTGTGGATGTCACGGAGCAGCAATAAAGCATAATAAGCACCAATTAGGCAGCTTTAAAATGACTGTGATACTCAGCTCCTTCTAGACATTTACTGGTGTGGTTACAATCATGGTGAAGTCAAGAGAATGGTCCAGGAAGACAAGAGAAGAGGTGATTACTCTTCACAGGAAGGGCAATGGCTATAAGAAGATTGCAAAGATGTTAAACATACCAAGAGAGACCCTAGGAAGCATCATTCGCAAATTCAAGGCAAAGGGCACTGTTGAAACACTACCTGGTCGTGGCAGAAAGAAGATGCTGACTTCGACTGCTGTGCGCTACCTGAAGCGTAGAGTGGAGAAAAGTCCCCGTGTGACTGCTGAGGAACTGAGAAAAGATTTGTCAGATGTGGGTACTGAAGTTTCAGCTCAGACAATACGGCGCACACTGCGTAATGAAGGCCTCCATGCCAGAACTCCCAGGCGCACCCCCTTGCGGTCTCCAAAGAATAAGGAGAGTCGACTGCAGTATGCCAAAAGTCATGTGGACAAACCACAGACGTTTTGGGATAGTGTTCTGTGGATTGATGAAACAAAATTAGAACTGTTTGGGCCCATGGATCAACGCTATGTTTGGAGGAGGAAGAACAAGGCCTATGAAGAAAACAACACCTTGCCTACTGTGAAGCATGGCGGGGGGTCAATCATGCTTTGGGGCCGTTTTGCTTCTGCAGGTACAGGGAAGCTTCAGCGTGTGCAAGGTACCATGAATTCTCTTCAGTACCAGGAGATATTGGATGACAATGCGATGCAGTCCGTCACAAACCTGAGGCTTGGGAGACGGACCTTTCAACAGGACAATGATCCCAAGCATACCTCCAAGTCCACTAGAGCATGGTTGCAGATTAAAAGGCTGGAACATTTTGGAGTGGCCATCGCAGTCACCAGACTTAAATCCGATTGAGAACCTCTGGTGGGACTTAAAGAAAGCAGTTTCAGTACGCAAGCCTAAGAATGTGACTGAACTGGAGGCTTTTGCCCATGACGAATGGGCGAAGATACCCGTAGATCGCTGCAAGACACTTGTGTCAAGCTATGCTTCACATTTAAAAGCTGTTAGTACAACATCCTTTTACAGTTATAAGTACTAAGATTGAATGTCACTTGGGGGTTGAATAAAACTGATAATGATGTGAGCACAGAAAAGACATTTGTGGTTATTTCATTATAAATGTTATGTTATATTTGTCTGACCTACACGTGCCTCTTTGATTTAATTGTAAGCAAGATGACGGAATGATCAAAATCAATGTCAAACTGGCCAAAACACTCAATTTCAGTGGGGGTTGAATAATTTTGAACACAACTGTACATGGCTCCAAATGCAGACAGTTATCTTTTCTCTGGGCCTATTCGGAGGCATGGGCCTGGAGCTGCTGCTCCATCTTCCCCTATGTTAATCCGGCCCTGGCTTCTCTGGTACCATCCCTGATCCACACCTTTTACTCTGTCCTTATCCTCCGGGGTTTTCCCTGCTCACCTCAAGCATGCCACTGTACTCCCAAAACTAAAAAACCACATCTCTGGATACCACTGTCCTGTCCGCTTCCACTCTGTACTTCTACTCCCTTTCACCTCCAAACTCCTTGAAAAGCTTGTGTACGCTCAACTGAGGCTAGGGTCAGACGAACGCAGTGTGAACGCACGTGCAGCCGCACTTTATCACAGCCGTAGTAGCAGCAAATGACGGGCAATGTATGAAGTACGGCCGCACAAAACGCATTTTTTTCGAGAACGTGATACCGCTAGTACGGACGTACAGAGTGCGCTGCATCCGCTAGCGGCATGTGTGCGTGATTAGGAGATGTCAGAAGCTGCTAATGTCCGGCCAACATAACGTCCAGACGCAAAAAGGGTTTTATTGATGATCTGTACAAAATCACGGACGCAAATGCGCATCGTATGACCGCTATCGCGTATTCCGTGAAAAAATACATCCATTCGTTCAAACGCACTTTTTCACGGACAACGCGAAAAATGCGTTAGTGAGAATTAAGGTACTGAGTGTCAGACTTTCTCCTTGACCTTCTCTAATCTGGTTTTCACTCCCTGCACACAACAGAAAAAGCTCTAAACAAACCAATGACCACGTCCCCGCCAAATATAATGGGCATCACTCTCTACTTCTCCTTTTTGACCTTTCTGCCGCCTTTGACACTGTAGACCATTATCACGTCCTACAAACCTTTTCTGATGTAGGTCTTCAAGGTACTGCTCTAACATGGTCCTCTTCCTATCTATCCCAACAATCGTTCAGTGTCTTTTTTTCTTCAAGTACCTCATGCCTACAGCCTCTCTCATTTGGGGTTCCCCAAGGTTCAGTACTGGGCCCTTGTCTTTCATTCTATACTGCCTCTCTAGGCAAGCTCCTTTGGATTTCAGTACCACCTACAGTATATGCTGATGACACCCAGATCTACCTTTCCTCTTCCGATTTCTCTCTTGGATTGCATCACTGAATGTCTCTCTGCCGTTTCTAACTGGATGTCTTCCTGTTTCCTTAGACTAAAATGGGTTATTCATAGAGTGCCGAGTTTGCAATCAAATTGTGAATTTCACCTTATGGTGCAATATGTCACGGGGTGGCAAGGCCAAGCCTGGGATGTGGTGACAGAGTGGAGTGGAGGCAGCAATGTGGGGTAAACAGATAAGGTTTATTATGAGGAAACACAAGGAGTCACAACAGCAGGAATAAACCAAAAGGGGGGGGGCACTGGATAAGGTACAACAACTGGTAATTGGGCGAGGCGGGAAAGGGCTGACCATACTAGGGCACTAGACACGGGATAGGAGACACCAGGTGGACAGAACAGGAACTGAATGAAAATAAACAGGATACTTTAACTGGGAACAGAGGGGCAGGACATGAAGAGAGCTGACTGAACCAGAAAATCATACAATAGCAGCAGAGGAAAACGAAGACACTTACTGACTAATAAGGCAGGACAAAGGAGGAGGCTGAGGATCAGGGAGTATAATTGGTAAAATCCAGGCAGTAGGAGGAGGGGAATCCAGCAATGTGGCAAACGAGTAAGGTAGCGTAGTCAAGTTCATGCAAGGGACGAGGTGGGCAGCATGCAGGGTCGGATTAACATAGGGGCAGATGGAGCAGCAGCTCCAGGCCCATGCCTCAGAATAGGCCCAGAGAAAATATAACTATGTCTGCATTTGGAGCCATGTATCACCAACTCCATACAAGCTACAGGGTCAAGTTAGGTATCACTGGAATGACCAGAGCACGGCCTTTCCAATGATATCAAACATGACCAAGTAACAAAAATATATATATATTTTTCAATTATAAAGTAAACAATGATGCTGCTATAACTAACCATCACATTTCTCATGTCACCAACAAGTGAGGTGATGGTAAAATCCATTGTTTCAAATTGTTACATCAAAAATCTAAACCGCTGCACTGCAGCGAAAAGCACTGTGGGGAACTTTGGACCCCTGCGTCACTAATCTTTACACCTCACAAGGTCAAGTGAGGTGTCATTGGACAGGGCAGAATCTGGCCTTTGCATTAATACCAAACCTGACCATGTAAAATCTAAAAGAAAACAATTTATTTTTTAGTTCCAAAGCGATGGCATTGTCCATTTGTCATGTATAAAACGAGCAATACCACTGCCATTACTCACCTTCTCATTTCCCACACTGGGAGCAAGGTCCGTGTTTTATATATAGTCATATTATTCATAAAAAACACATGTTCCAAAACACAGGGAAACATTTTTTTTTTTCATTTTTTTGGTTAAAATTGTATATTTTCTCAGAAAAATGCAATAACAGGTTCCCATTTCAATTTTTAATAAGAATGCCCTATAGAAGATATAACCACAAAGGTTTGGATGATAAAATGGCGGGGGGGGGGGGTAATTACACTCTTTAATCACAGTATCTGCCTGGTTAGATATAGCCGTATCTGCACTATTAAATCACCAAAAATATGTTTTCATTTCACTAAATTACAAAAAAAGCCCACCAAAATATTCAGCTCCAGGGCCATAGAGATCATAATCTGGGCCTGGCAGCAGGCAATAGTTTGGTCAAAGTCCAAAGTAGTAATTCGTAACAGTGATATCCAGTATCAGAGGGTAAGGTGAGCAAAATAGGAGCTTCTGGGAGTTGTGTGGAGCATGATGGTGAACAGGGAACTGGTGACCAGTGGCGTCACTAGGGTTGGTGTCACCCGGTGCGGTAACTTATGGTGTCACCCCCCCCCCCGAGTTTTACGGATTTTATTTTTTTTAACTACTCTTACTCCTAAATCAGTACTCCCATATAACACTGAATGCTCATACACACAGCGCACATTACTGTGAGGTTTATTGCTGTGGAGCTCTCTCATATGCTCACACAAATTTTTGCCAACTGCCAGCAAGTACGGTGCTTGTTCGAAGGCAGTGAAATCACACATGGATATATTATTGCCCCCAGCAGCTCTGGATATATTGCCCCAGCAGCTCACCCATGGATATATATTGCCCCCAGCTCACATATGGATATGCCCCAGCAGCTCTCATGGATATACTGCCCCAGCTCCTCTCATGGATATACTGCCCAGGGGCGGATCCAGGGGGGGGGGCAACGGGGCAATTGCCCCCCCCCCCGAGATTTGAGCCGGGGACACAGATGCCGGGCAGCGCCGGAGTGCCTGCCTGCCCGCAGTGGCGTAGCGTGGGGGGGCCGTGGCCCCGGGCGCAGTTTTGTTAGGGGCGCATTCGCACCCCTAAAACTGGCCCGGGGGTTGAGGGACCCAGATGCCGGGCAGCGCGGGAGCGCCTGCCCGATCTTGAACAGTCCGTCCTGTGAAGTGGATGCGGCTGTGTGCGTGCGCAGCCGGTCACGTGGTCCGGCTAATCAGGTGGTACTGAGTCTCTGTACCACCTGACTGGCCGGACCGCGTGACCGGCTGCGCACGCACACAGCCGCATCCACTTCACAGGACGGACTGTTCAAGATCGGGCAGGCGCTCCCGCGCTGCCCGGCATCTGGGTCCCTCAACCCCCTGCCGGAGCTGGGGCAACAATCCAGGTGAGAGCTGGGGCAAATCCATGAGCTGGGGGCAAATCCATGTGTGACCTGGGGGCAAATCCATGTGTGACCTGGGGGCAAATCCATGACCTGGGGGCAAATCCATGACCTGGGGGCAAATCCATGACCTGGGGGCAAATCCATGTGCTGGGCAAATCCATGACCTGGGGCAAATCCATGAGCTGGGCAAATCCATGACCTGGGGGCAAATCCATGAGCTGGGCAAATCCTTGAGCTGGGCAAATCCTTGAGCTGGGGGCAAATCCATGTGTGAGCTGGGGGCTCTCTGCTCCTCTAGATTGTAAGCTCCTGGGTGTCCTCTGCTCCTCTAGATTGTAAGCTCCTGGGTGCCCTCTGCTCCTCTAGATTGTAAGCTCCTGTGAGCCGGGCCCTCTGTAAATTCTCGTGAGTCGGGCTCTCTGCTAAAACACCTTATTTTCTTTAAGTGCCCCTCCCGAGACTAGTCTCTGGATCCGCCCCTGATACTGCCCCAGCTCCTCTCATGGATATACTGCCCCAGCTCCTCTCATGGATATACTGCCCCAGCTCCTCTCATGGATATACTGCCCCCAGCTCACCTCCTGCCGCCTCGTGTTCTGCTCCCTCTGAGCGTCCGGCGGCATGGAGCTTGGGCGCTCGCCTGGGGGAGCCACGTGACCAGCTGCGATCTCGCGAAAACTCGGCTGGTGACGTGTTTCCCCCAGGCGAGCGCCGAAGCTCCATAGCTTTGGACGCTCGCAGGGAGCGAACACTGCATCGCAGGGTGAGACACCCGCCCCCACGTTGCGACGCCAGTGCTGGTGACTTCAGTAATGCAGAAGCATCTAGGAAAGGGCGTACCACCCTTAAGTACGGAGTGAATGATCAAGTGATCAGGTGCAGCAAGAATAAGGGAGCACTTCACAAGCACTGCCCAGGCGATTTCAGGACATGGCAGAAACAGATTTGCCTTTGCATCGCTGCCGCCAGCCAGGACTGTGACACAATTTCGTAACAATTGGGCTACTCAGAATGCTGGCAACCCAAATATTGGTGAATTGCCAGCGACATATTGAGCAATTCGGCAGCAGTGAGATTCCCCTTTCAGTTTATTATTTTTTTATTTGTTTACGCTGTTCTTCAAAGAGAATCGAAAAGTCACTGCACGTTCGGTGACTTTTCGTTCTCTTCAATTCGGTGCGATTTGGCGATCCCATTTTGGTAACCCTGTGGTGTATTCAGCAAGCACCACAGGGCCGTTGTAGTGCAGGGAAAAGCCGCCGCAAACATACTGAACACTCACCGCAAAGCCCGGCGGACGCACACCAAAACATCTGAATTAACCGCGCCAAACACAGAAAAAAGAAACAACGATTTAAAAAGAAAAAAAGAAAAAAAATCCTGAAAAATGCCTAAAAGTATCCTAAAAAATCTATACATAAGAGACTTTTTACTGCAGAATATTATCAACGGTTTATTAGTTATTGATTTAAAACGGGAATATTTTTAACATTGAAGCCTATGGGATTCGCCTGAATAAACCTGTCGAATGAAACCACTGAACAGCAGGGCAATTCGTCAACTTGTCACTGCTGGTTTTTGTTCTCTGAATAGACGAAGCATTGCTTCTCTATGGGGATTTCACTGCCCCCGAACAGGCAACGAACAGGGACCGTATGTGCAGACAATTCCAACATTTGGCGAACTGTCTGCTCTCTGAATAGCCGAATGGCCAGGAAAGGTAACCGTACGCTGAATTTCACTATTTAGTTACCTTTTGGCCACAATTCGGATCTCTTTGAATAACTCTGATAGTCTTTTCATTTGCAGCAAAGAGGCTTATTTTTTTGGGGAAAATTTTTTGATTCTGATTTTTTTCCCCGCTGAAACAGACCTTTTTAATATAATTCATAGGACTTCATTTATTATTTCTTTGCATTTCCTTATTTTTTCCAACGCCTTTTAAAAATTGTGGTGTGTACGTGCGTGTGGCTGCAGTCTGTTTGGCGGGGCGTCAGCTGCGTTCGGTGGTTTGTGGATCCCTTCGGCATACTTCGGGGAATACTGAATTCACCACAAGGTCAGCGAACTTAGGCTAGGGTCAGACAAACGCAGTATTTACGTGCGTTTAGCCGCACTTAATCACAGCTGTGCTAGCAGCAAATGAAGTCCAATGCCGGGCAGCATATGAAGAACGGCGCAACGCAAGTGGCAAACGAACGCATTTTTTTTCGAGAACGTGAAACCGCTAGTACTGACGTACAGAGTGCGCTGCGTCCGCATAGCGGCATGTGTGCGTGATTAGGAGACGTCCGATGCTGCTAATGTCCGGCCAACATAACCTCCAGACGCAAAAAGTGTTTTATTGATGATCCGTACAAAATCACGGACGAAATGCGCATCGTATGACCGCTATCGCGTATTCTGTGAAAAAATACGTCCATTAGTTCGAACGCACTTTTTCACAGACAATGCGAAAAAAGCGTTCGACTGACCCTAGCCTTAAATTACACCGTACAAGTACGCTGAGAAAAAGGGCACCGAAATTTCAGCGCACTTTGAAGAACCCCTTACATCTTGCCAAAACTAAGAATCCAGTTATTCCTCCTTCCAAGAATAACTCCCTGCCACCTATCCCTCTGAGAAAATTGAACGCTCATAAGCCCAACGCCTCAAGCTTGTTTACTTGGAGTAATTTTCGACACCATATCCAGACAGTGACCAAATCCTGTTTTCTAATCAACTTAGAAACATTGCCCATATTAACACCTTTCTGACGCAAAATACCACAAAAGTGCTGGGCCATGAGCTTATTGTATAATGGCTTGTTTGCTGTAACTCGTTCCTCATTTGCCTCCATTGCCCAATTGAAATCTGCAATGAATACAGCTGCCAGGCTTATACTGCTAACTCATCTCTCCTCACATACCTCCTCCCTCTGCCAGTCCCTTCATTGGCTTCCTGTACCCTTCAGGATCAGAATTGAAATACTCTTACATTCAAAGTCTTCAACAACGCAACCCTTCCTTACAGGTCTTCATTGCTCCACAAGCACGTCCCTTCTAGATCACTCTGGTAACCAGGCGACCTCTAACGGTCCTCTGTCTCAACTCGTACCGCCAACTCTTGCCTCCAAGACTTCAAGGGCAACTCCAGTCCTGGGGAATGACCTGCCCTATCAGACGCTCCACTAATATGCAAGCCTTTAAGAAATACCTTAAACCCCATCTCTCCAGATTAAAATACCACATTACTGATGCCAACATATCCCTCGCCTCACCTACCCCACATAATCATTGAGGCCCTTTCCTTGCCACCACCATTTCTAGAACACTAGTACTACACCAAAGAATAGAGGGCACCAGTACCTAGTGACCCTTCTAGCCAGGGTAAATAAACACTTTATTAGATAATTGACATAAAAAATACATACAATAGCCTCAACAAAGAAACAAGGCAGGATATTGAAAAGAATTGGTCAATGGTTACTAGCACAATTTAGCCACTTTCTGCCTGAAGTTCCCAAAATGTTAAAGAGACAAAGCAAGTTAGGAGCATAAATGCTGATTTAAAGGCATTGTGTCAAGGGCCTCCTGATGAGGCTGTGACGCCTTACATGCGTGGAGTAGGTCTATGGTGATGGGTACTGATATTTTAGCAGTTGCAATCTTGTGATTTATTCTCTTGCTTCGTACTTAGTTGAAGCATTTATCATTTAGGAGCAGGTTTCTGCTCTGTGGACTCTGCAATGTGGTCTCCAGCTTGTTTAGTTGCTTATGTATAGTATTATATAATATAACAATAGGGATACAGAGGGACAGGACAGAAATCATGCAAGAATAAGATCAAAGCAAGGAACATATATGTGTATTCATGCTGTTCTGGTCTGTGACATTGGCAATTGTGCTTTAAATTTGCCGTTTTTCTCTGACTTGGGAAGCATTGGCAACAGTACGCAAGGAGCCATTGACTTGCCCTTTCCAACTGATATTTTCTCTAGAGTTGTGGGCCTATCTGCTCACAGAAATCTCCCCTTTTTTAGGATCACAGCTAGGGATACATGTCTGTATGCTCTGTTCTGGCCCTTGACACTATGCCTATAAAAAAATCAGCATATATGCTCCTAACTTGCTTTGTCTCTTTAAAATTTTGGGAACTTCAGGCTAATAGCGGCAAAAAAAATCGTACTAGTAACCATTGACCAATTTTTTTCAATATCCTGCTTTTTTTGTTTCTGTGAGGCTATGGTATAAATTTTATCTAGTAAAGTGTTTATTTACCCTGGCTAGGAGGGTCACTAGGTACTGGTGCCCTCTATTCTTTGGTGTAATACATTGTGGGTTTAGTCCCATATGGTAACGATTTCTCCCTGTACTCCCCCACTATTGCTACGGGTGGAGGTTTTTTCTTTCTTTTGTACTTGTGCTAGTGATCCTGATGACCGATAAAACTCTCGTCTTCCTTTAGACTGTAAGCTCATCCGAGCAGGGCCCTCTGGACCTCTTGCTTCTGGTCATATGTTTGTTTTAAATTTGTCTCTTTCCCATTGGTTACTGTAAAGCACTGCAGACAGTGTTGGTGTTAGTCACTCACCACCACCATTTTTCCCCTGAACAGAAGCAAGCATATTCAAAGCTAACACTCCCTCTGCTCCCTGCTAGAAACCCAGAAAGGTATACTTCAAAATCAACTATTTTTTTGCCATATTGCTACTGCTGCTAGTTACTTCTAGATTTTTTTTTCTTTCCTCTTTTTTTTTTTAGTTTAATTCTGTGCGGATTCTCAGTCTGCCCTGCTCCTCCCTGTAAATACTCTGTATGAACAAATGGCTACCCCCTCTAAACTCTGTATTTGTCTTCATCCATAGTTACTCACCACCACCATTTTTCCCCTCTGCTGTCCCATGTGCCCGCCCCAGCCATCCTCTCACCCAGCCCCTATCCTAAATCATATAGCCTCCTTTTCTCAGCTGCTTCAATCCTTGCTCGGTTTAACCTCATCATGCCCAAGCTCTTGGTCTATCTTTATGCAGTGTCTGCTATATTCTCGCTGGGAATTATCTCCACACTCCTTGTTCACTTTTGTTTCACTTGCCTTAGTCCCTTAGATTGTAAGCTCACGGGATGTCTGGCAGAGCACTTGTATAGAGTGCTGCTTTTGCAGGACATTTATCCTATGGGCAGGGGCGTCTGTTCCTTATGTTTTATTATGTATTATGTCACCTGTCTGTGCTTCCCCATTGTAAAGTGCTACGGAATCTGTTGGTATTCTGCTTCCCTAAGCAAAGCTGTGAGGCATGGATACTTTAGACTAGCTGAAACTGAAATCTTGATGCGGGTGGTAGCAGATAGAAAATTCGACCATAAACCTCATTTAAACAAGATATATAATGAAACCTTGGAAAGTTTGACTTTAAACCATTATCTAATATACAAGTACTCACCGACCCCAGGCAGGGGGAACACACGCAGCCTGTCTGCTCACCTCCCTGGCCTGGCAGGCACCTACTTGTGCCGCCTGCTCGAGCGCTTGTTCATAAGTGGCACGAGACATTCCGGCTGGCCCAGGGTGTCAGGTGGGGATGGTCTGTCAGTGATGACATCTCCCCCACTGCTCTACCTACGTAACATCCACCACATGCTGAGTCCAGTCCTGCTCTCACAAATATATGCACCTGCAGGTGGCGCTTAGCTTGCTGGAAAAGAGAGGCAGGGGCTGGGCTGCCTGCAAATTCAAGCATTTGGGCGCTACCAGAAGCCAGGAAACCACCGGTCTATCATCCAAAAAGGGGACACACCACTGCCACTCCTGTCTTGATTCCTGACACATTGATCTGCAATTCTGAAACACAAAATTACTACCGCAGTGCCGCTTAAGAACGGTGAGATACGGTGATGTAATATATTGTATATTTTAAACCTTGATGGCACAAAAAAGGAGTATCTGCCATGAGTGCCAAATACCCCAAGTATGCCTCTGTCCCCATCAATATTGCAGACTACCTACTGCGGCTGTGAAACCATGCCATCTTTCCACAACTTGTGTGTGTGTGGCCTGCCGCTATTGCTCGAATTTGTATTTAAATAAGTTAAATCGTTTTATGACATGAATGGTTAAAGAAGTTATTAAAGTTGTGGCCGTTACAAATGAATTGGGTCTTCTATAATAGAAAGCAAAATAAAAAATGGGGAGAGGCATTGAGTGTTTCAGAGGTTCTAGGTAAAAAGCGGTCATATAGTGCAGTATGTTAGTCACAAAAATGTACTGGTAAATAAAGTGTGTCTTCACTACCAAAACTCTCAATTTCCGGAGCCCAACACTAGCTGTAGATGGAAGCACCTATGGGCATTTGTCATCTCACTTCTACGGCAATCCAGTCACATTTAAATTTCTTCACTTCAGACTAGCACCATCTAAACATGGCAAAACAAACACAGATATCCTCCTAGCCATGATCCTGTGCAGATCAACGACAGAGTAAGAATAAGCCAATTTTCTACTTACTCTTGCTGGAGCCTTTCCCGGCTCTAAACAGCAAGCCTATAGGTTTTAAGAGTTAACCCAATTAAACCTCTCCCACGAAAGAAACGTCAGCGGTCCAAGATGCATTTCGACGGGTAGTCCGGCTTCTTCTAAAACAGGTGCCCACAATTGCACGGCATATTCAAGGTGCGGTCTTACCATTGATTTAAACAGAGGTAAAATTAGGTTTTCATCCTGAGAGTGAACTCCACTTTTAATGCATGCCAATACCTTGCTGGCCGTGGCGGCTGCTGTTTGACATTGCACATTGGCATTTGTTTGCTTATCAGCGAAGGGCCTCTGAGTTGTTACATAAAACCAAAATAATCAAAACCTAGAAAACTTGGTAAGTCACTACAATTCTAAAAAGGCAAAATGCTAACGCTTTGTTTAACAAAAGGAAAGAGGTATAAACTTAAATGTCTGCCAATACAAATACACGGTCTTTTTACTTTGGCGGATTTATGTGCCTTTGTGTCCTTAAATAAACTCTATGGTTAAAACCGGTAGGAGGCAGTGGGGTTAAATATTAACTCTTCTGATCTCCAACCCCCTCACCCTCTCTTGTGCACAGCTTTTTGGGAGGGTTAGAATCCCACACCTCCCATTTGGAAGGCTGAAAGGCCTCCAGTGGTACCCAAATCATGAGAATATATAGGTGGGCAAACTCACCCATGCATGACCAATTAAAATGCATTACATGATCATGGCGGCTAGATTTTCCCCTTTAATCCATTATCGACAAAACCTAATTTTGCTTGTTTGATACGCAAGGACACAAGCAATTTTGTCATTTTTGTTCAAAGCCTCAATTCTTTGGCAATCAGCCTTTCTTATGGTCCAACTTTCACTCCCATACAATGCAACTGGGAAAACCATAGCCTTGACTACACGCACTTTTGTTGGCAGGGTTATGTCTCTGCTTTTTAGTATGCTGTCTAGATTTGCCATAGCTTTCCTCCCCAGGAGCAAGCGTCTTTTAATTCCTTGGCTGCAGTCCCCATCTGCGGTGATTTTGGAGCCCAGGAAAATAAAATCTGTCACTACCTCCATCTCTTCCCCATCTATTTGCCAGGAATTGAGAGGGTCGGATGCCATGATCTTAGTTTTCTTAATGTTGAGTTTCAAACCAACTTTTGCACTCTTCTTCTTCACCCGCATCAAGAGGCGCTTTAGTTCATCCTCACTTTCTGCCATTAGAGTGGTATCATCTGCGTATCTGAGGTTGTTGATATTGCTCCCGGCAATCTTAGTTCCAACTTTTGATTCATCTAGCCCCGCATTTCTCATGATGTGCTCTGCATACAAGTTAACCCCTTCACTGCTGAGCCATTTCACGTCTTTAAAAAAAACACGTTTTTCTGGAACTCCCTAGCTTTCTCCATGATCCAGAGTATATACGCTGGATGTATTTATTGCACCCAGACAAAATATATACTATTAAAAACCAGAGATGGCTTTACCTTTGTGTGTATGTATAAATTGCTGCATTTTCAGTGATTATGAAAAAAAGTTTTGACAACAGTAAATAGTACAAAAGATAGAAAAATTATGTCCTTCAGATTTTTACACTGTACAGTAATCACTGTGATTGTCTGTCACCGTGAAGACACCTGCTGACATTGGTATTTGCTGCCAAGGCACCCAACAATGGTATTAATCCACTGGACACCCCAAAAAAGGCTGTACAACAAGGGTTATGTAGAATAATTGTACTAATCCGTCATGGGTCTTTAAACCTTTTGTTGTGGATGATATGTGGGAGATGTTGCTATATGGTTAATGTCCCCCACACGTCAGCCAGTATACTCCCCTTTCTGCCGAATCACCAACGACCAGAGGCTTCTACCACCTTGTAATGGCCAACAGAAGGTCTGTATGATCTGGGGCAGATATGTCGTGACATCCGATTTTTGTGTAACTCAATTAAAGTTGGACGGGTGGCACCTGGCATGGGGCCTATATTACTGGGTTAAAAGCCCAAATAGCAGGAACCATCACTGCCTAATGCAGTTAATAGAAGCAGGCAGGAGGTGAAGACACCACTCGGCTGGGCAGGGACTCTCTGCAGGATCAACTGGAATAAATGACACAGCATGTCCTTGTCGTAATGTCACGGTCTGGAGAGAAGAACCAGCACACAGACAACTCAAAAATCTGGTGCAAGTTCTCAGGCAAAAACAGAGTTAATAACTAAAGCCAAGTTCAGTACACAGAGTAATTAGTAACCAGTAGCACAAGGGTAAAAACACAAGCGTAGTCGATAGGAATACCCAAGGTCGGTACACAGAATCTACACAAAAGCACAAAGGGTTTAGGCAAAGACAAAGTAACAGTACGTAGCCAGGTCGGCACACGAAGAATCCACATAGGAGCAGAAATAGTAAAACAAAGTGGGGAAAAAACTGAATGAAATACAAGTCAAGGGAAACTGGAAACTAGATAAAACGAGATGACTTTGGCAAGGAGAAGGATATCAGAAATAAAAATTAAGCAAGGGCAACAGGAGACTAAATAAACAACAGGACTTGGCAAGGACAAGGTTAACAGAAATAATAAAAGGCTTGAACAACGACAGAGTGCGCTGAACCTGGGACGAAGTGAACCTCATCTGGGCTGGAGATTCAATGGCAGAGCACTTCGCTATGGGACTCACTCCCTTAAATAGCTTGCTGGACAGGCAGTTACTAGGCAGATGGCCGCAACAAAATCCAAGACTGGATGTAGGAAGAGTAAGGCAAGACTAAGACAGCCTGGATAGGCTCAGCCACCGGATTAGCTGGCCCTCCTGTGGTCTCCAGGGCTGGAAGCATGACAATAGGATTTATTAGTGGAGCAAACTTTGGGCCCTTCTGTATTCCTGCTTTTGTACACCTCACAAGGTCAAGTTAGGTGTTATTGGGAAAGCCAGAGTGTAATGATACATTCCACATATTCATGTTGGGTAAAAAAAAATAAAAAAAAATTCTGAGGTAGTGGCATTGTCTGTGTTTCACAAAAACAAACATTGCCACTGCAATAAATCTCATATCCCAGGCCAGAAGCATATGTGGAGGAGATGACCATATACATAAGCCTTTGCACTGCTGGGATGAGAGACTGATATAAAAGACGCCTTTATCTGCATTCTCTACATCCCACGAAGTCAAGTGAGCAGTCATTGAATAGGTCAGGGTCTGGCCATTTAACATGACCATGTAATGTACAAAAACAAAAATAATAATTGAAAAAAAAGTTTTGTTTTTTGTTCCAAGCAGTGCAGCAACATTTTCTTTCCAGGGGTTATGCCCCAACGTGATATTAATGCAGGTCCTGGCTCCTGGTCGCACAGAATATGTCCAAAATTGTCATCCTTATTTATTCCAGATGAGACCTGAAGGAAAAGGAATCCTCAGACCACCATCTGCTGACCTATAAGAAGGACCCTATAAGTAGTTAAATAACACCCCGTGAATTATAATATTAATTTAAGATAAATTGATAATCAGCAGTATATTAGGACTGGGGCTCATTTCTCAAGATGTTTAGAAATGTTTTTTTGAAATGTCTTTAGATACTGGTCTTTAGAAATGTTCTTTAGAAATGTCTGAAGAAATGAACTGATGGCTAGCATTTCTCAAGAGATAGCATGTCACAAGAAATCACATGCTCGGGCCACGGGACTGTCCAGAAATGTGTCACCAGACCTGTATTGAAACTAGCCAATGAACGATGTTATGTTTTGAAATGAACTAATGAAATAAAGAGCCAGCGCCTTGACACAGGGTATAAATAAGTGTCAAGAACCGTTGGAAGGCAGAGAGAGGGATGCCATACTAAAATATGCTCGTGTGTTTTGATTTCTCTCTCTCTCTCCTGCGCAGAATGAGAGTTAACTCAAGGTGTGCCTAAGACAGGGTCTTAGGGGTTAAGGACGGACAATTGGAGACCATTATTCTCTTCAATCTGGAGGCACTGCCGAAATGAACAGTCATCCTCGTCCTGGTGAGTATATTGTCTTGTCTGGACGAGGGCAATGACAGCGTTTATCTCGAACTAAAGTTAGTTGTCCATGTCCTATAGAAGTTAAAAGAAAACGTTGCCAGGGGCCGTTTATTTAAAGATGGAGTGGGTCAGGGACCACACTCAATAGAGGGACATTATATGTCCAATTGATCACACCTTGCGTTAACCCTCATAAAATGTATAGAGTATAAAAATATTAGAGTGTAAGAATATTAGAGTATAAGAATATTACAGTATAAGAATATTAGAGTGTTAAGATTCACTGCTGAACGATCTGTAAGGTAAAAACAGACGTCCATCAGTTGTGATAATAGAGTTATAAGTTAAAATAACGAACAATCCGCAAGGTGAGGCGGAAAAGTCGTTATATATATATATATATATGTATATATTGTTAAAGTATATTATTAGAGTGATAAGTTAATTGGGTGGCAGGGAAAATCTGTAAAGTATGCAGACTTTTGCCCCTTTGTATACTGATGGTACTGTATATATATATATATATATATATATATATAAGAGCTGACTGGTTGGACATTGTTTGCTGTGAGGTGTATGTTGTATTAAGCAGAGGTGTTTGTTGGCCATTTGTGTGTTAGTTGCTGACTGATGGGGTGGATGATGTTGGTCATGTATGCAGCTACTAACCGGAGATACATATATTGTGAAGCTAGTTTTTATATACTATTGGATTGTGGTTTATAAATTTTTGTTTATGATATGAAGGAATTATATAACTACAAAATAAAAGTAAAAGATTAGAAGTTTGATTCTCGAGATTAGGGGAGGATTCACTAAATAAGTTTTTATTACTTATCCTTAAATTAGCTCATTTTTTGTTGATCCATGTAGCATAGAGATATAGATATATATATAGTAAGAATTTAAATTGTTTTTCTTTTCGAGCACTGTGAAGAGTCTCTCCTTTTTCTTTCTTTCTCTATTTTACCTGCCTGATTATTCAATTGTACAACTAGCCATGGGTATTAAAGTAGCAAGGTTAAAGAATATCCCTTACTGAAAATAGGAGAGTTTTGTAAAGATTATGTAGCACGAGTAGGGGGCACAGATTGCTATTTAATTAACCCATGGATAGATAGTATGGCGGGATGGACAGAAGCAGTGGGAGTTGTGATCCTTTCCTCAGACAGGGAGACCACAGCCCATTCTATATGGATATAGTGAAAGGGCTTATGTCTTGGTGACACCGAGGCATGGCCCCACTATGCAGGAGACCCTCAATGGGATATGACATATATGAAATTAGGGAGGGGGGACAATGATTAATGGTGAAACAATGTAGAAGAGGGACCCCATTGTCCTCTGACAGCGCCAGATTACATCAAATAGAATTAAGCATATTACGGAGAAAACAGGAAGTCCCACGAGCGGACTGGGGCCCTCGCCACCTCCCTCTTACAAATACTCAATGTATTCTTCACTTGCTGGTTTCCAAGACACCGAAATACTCGGTGCTGTTGCAGCAATCGAATGTACATCGTCAGCCCCTAGTAAACCACAAATAGAAGATACTAGGGACATAAAAATGATAGACAAGATAAGAGCAGAGAAAAAGAGGAAGTAAAAGAGAAAATAGAAAAAAAAAAAAAAAAAAAAGCAGAAGAATATATACTGTCTTTCGTTATTATGGCCACTCGCATATAACAAAGGATCGCCATTAATAAACCCTTAAGATATGAGAATAACTCCAACAAAACCCATTTTCCATTTATGACCGTGGGGAATAAGTTACTTAAAAAGGCGATAGAAATAGAAGATATTAATAGAATTTTTAAACATTGTCAAAAAGAGAAAGAGGACGGACTATGTCCTATGATTGACCAGTTTCTACAGGATGGTATCCTGGAACCTGTAGTCTTCCCCTTCAGTACCCCAATTAACCCCGTGAACAAAGCTGACGGGACTGTCAGGTTCGTTCAAGACTTGCGCGCAGTTAATTCCCTAGTGATTCTAATTGCGCCAATTGTCCCAGATGTCACGTCACTTCTGTCATCAATACCAGCGACACATACACATTTTTCTGTAATTGACCTGAAGAATGCATTTTTTAGCATCCCTGTACATCCAGGAAACGGCATTGCTTTGCATTTTCATTTGAAGGCACCCAATTTATATGGAAAAGGTTATCTCAGGGGTACATTGATGCCCCGGTGGTCTACAGTATTGTACTGCAGGCCACTCTGAAATTCTGGCACCCCAGCCATGGTTCTGTCCTGCTGCAATACGTGGATGATCTCCTCGTATGCAGTCCATCAGAGGAGGCCTGCCGGGAGGATGGTAAATCACTTCCTCGTTGGTTACAGGAATGTGGGTACAAGGTTTCCCTTAAAATGAAATGTTCAGTGGTGTCAAACGCAAGTTGAATATTTAGGGTTTGTTCTCAGACAGGGGGAACGGAGCATCAGTCAGAAGAGAGTCCAGTCTGTCACGGGCCTGGTCAACCCGAAAACTAAGAAGGACATGTTGTCATTCTTAGACATGATAAACTATTGCAGACAGTGGATCCCTGACTGCTCCTATTATGATAACATTCTGAGACAAGCCACCCTGTTGGGTCAATCCAATGTGATAACGTGGTCTAATGAAATGTTAAATGCTTTTAAGGTTCTCAGAAATGCAATGATGTTAATAAGCCCCGCGCTAGGCCTCCCTGATTATGTACTTTCATTTCATCTGTTTGCAAGGGACAATTGTACAACCAAGGCCGGGGTACTGACGCAAGAACATGGGGGGCCGGTTGAGCCCCATAACATTTTTTTTCAAAGATTTTGCCAGTAACGGTACAAGGGATGCCGGCCTGTTTGCGTGCCCTGGCAGCATGTGCAATGGTCGTTAGTATGGCAAGCCAATATACATTAGGGTACGATCCTCACCTACCCACAACCCATGATGTTTTATTTTTACTTAAGGGCATACATACACGGCACATGTCACAGCGCTTTAGTGGATATGAAGTCACACTGCTAAGCAACCCTGCACTGCACATAGAATACAGTTCAAGTGTCTCTGGTCCAGCACCAATCCTAAACGCTTTACTGGGTCTTAAGAATCCCTCAGATACCATCCCACTCGAACATGACTGTGCTCTCTCCATTGAGTCTGAAACTGCACCCCGCACTGATCTCATGTCAACACCTGTTCCGGACGCAGATGTCGTCTTTGTTGACGGCTCCTGTACCCGCCCCAATGACAACACTTATTATGCAGGCTATGCAGTAGGTTCAACTCCCTGACACTGTTCTAGAGTCAGGGCCTGTACCCTACCAGTCTGCCCAGGCAGCAGAACTGATTGCATTAACACGAGCATGCAGGTTCTATGCGGGTAGACCTGTCACGATATACACTGACTCCAAATATGTTTATGGTGTGGTCCATGACCATGGGACGATATGGGAAAAGAGGGGATTTGTGGCCGCAGATGGCAAGAAGATTTCCCATTCGACCCTGGTCACGGACCTCCTAGCAAGCATTCTTATGCCCTCTCAGATAGCGGTGTTACATTGTAGAGCACACACCAGAGCGTCAGATCCTATTGCAAAAGGGAATCATCTGGCTGACCAAGCAGCTAAACGAGCAGCACAACAGGACATAGCTAAACTAGTAATGCCGGGTTTTGCGACCTCCCACAATGGATAGGGACCAATTATTTTGTACTTTACAAAAATATGCAACCACAGAAGAGCTAAAGAATTGGAAATTGGTACTCCCCATCATTCTGGCTGAAATCAGAATGGCGGTTAATAGGAACACAGGCTACTCCCCCTTCGAGATACTTATGGGCAGACCCTTTCCATTACCATGGTCTACAGGTAGGCTAACAGTGGAGACAGGGGACTTAGGCAGCTGATCTCAACCCTCGAGACAACCAGAGACGAAGTTATATTTAAGTTCCCCTTTCTTTCAGACAAACCAACCCACCATTTAATCCAGGAGACAAGGTGCTGGTAAAGCGGCTACAGAAAGGAAAAAGACCAGAGGATTTCGCCTATGGACCAGCGACCACGGTGGTAGCTGTAACCCGCACAGCTATACTGACAGAGGACAGCCCAGTCTGGATTCAACAAGGGACCCTCTCGAGTCAAGCGGATTCAACAAGGGACCCTCTCGAGTCAAGCGGATTCAACAAGGACTCAACAAGGGGTACTAACGGGGGCAGCTAATAGCCCTGGCCTCCATCAGGAAGAGGACCCGGACCAAGAGACACTCACGAGGGCAGATAGCCCTGGTTTCCAACAAAGAGAAGATGACAACCAATGATCCTTTTCGAAGAGTATGGAGACGCATGTGGGGGGAAGAAAAAGACTGAAATAATATGTTTACCCCCCCCCCTTCGGAACATATGTCACAACCCCTATTGTCCACACCCCCTACCAGAAAGAACCCCAACCCAAACCATCACTGTCTGGCCACTGTTTTTTTTTTATTTATTGTCCACCATTACTGCAGTATGATACGGTACAAGGCAACTGTATATATATGTGTAACCGATGAGTACTGGGACATAATTGTGATTATTGGGGCGCAGTGGGGTGGGACACGGGCAATATGGGATATGGTACCTCTGATGCCGTAGTTAACAGATGGGGATATAAACCAGATAGCGCCGCACGACGACGCAGTTCCGAGGGACAAAGCCTATTAAATCGTATGACTTTAATTGGGAGAGGTGGGTGGCGGTGCTCAATCAGAAGCGGAGCTCAGTCAGTACAATTGACGCTGACTATACAACACCCTTCCCAGGCCGACACGGGTGTCTATGTAATGGGAATATACGCAACTGCCACAACAAATTCCCTCGATACAAGTTCAAACTCCAAGATATGGCCATTTATAAGAAGGAAGAGAACCCATTCCTACCCAGGAAATATGGAGAGGTAGTGAGACCTCCTCCTCTCCTACCTAACACCAAATCAATAGCCAATCCCACCTATGAAGACAGCATAGTAATGGAAACAGGATTTTCAGATGTAAATGTTTGGCTAGAATGGGTAAAATTTAGTGCCCTAAAACAATAACCGTACAAATTGTTATGTGTGTGGTGCTGCTAGGCCACATCTAGGCACTGTACCTTTTAATATTCCGCAAGATGTAGAAGAATGTTTTCTTAGTTTATATACTAACACCACTGATAGCCAGAGTTTATGTGAATATTGGAAGAATAGCTACCCCATACTAACACGCCTCCCACAACCAGGAGAAGGGATACATGTTTACCCAGGGAACTATACCTGCTATAGGTCAGCAGAAAAAGGTAGGAACCTCACCTTCTTCCCCGAGGGTTATTGTGCCAATTATAGCGATATCAACAGTATTAAGTTACAGAATCAAGTTTTCTGATTGGGGATCTCTACTGGATATGTGGAGACCTCAAGATTAGGGCGCGTCTGCCCCTTCAATGGTCAGGTGAATGTGCCCTAGCTAAGGCCATAATGGGATTTCATATTGTTTCGGATCCTGAGGAAATTCCAAATATTAGCTCACGTCGCAGGAAAAGGGAAGTCCCAAGCCCACAAGGTAGTCTTGATCCGCATGTCTATATGATGCTATAGGGGTACCAAGAGGGGTCCCTGATGAATTTAAAGCAAGGGATCAGGTAAAGGCAGGGTTTGAGTCATTCCTAGCACCTCTTGTTACTATTAATAAGAATGTAGATTGATTAACTATTTATATTATAACCAGCAGAGATTTGTTAATTATACTCGCGAAGCTTTACAGGGCCTCGCTGACCAACTACAATCCACATCCATTATGATGTTCCAGAACCGGATGGCTCTGGACATGATATTGGCTGAAAAAGGTAGGTTAGGAAGATAAATAGGCACTGGGAGACTGCCATGTGTTACCAGTTCCATGGCAGGTACAGCCCCCCCCTAGTTCTATATTGATCCACATGGGTATTGAGGGTCTCGCTCCCCAACCCATACTAACTTTCAGTAGATAGATGAAACAAAGAAAGAATCAAATAGTATGATCATACTATGATTCTAAGAGGGGATTGAAGGAAAAGGAATCCTCAGACCACCATCTGCTGACCTATAAGAAGGACCCTATAAGTAGTTAAATAACACCCCGTGAATTATAATATTAATTTAAGATAAATTGATAATCAGCAGTATATTAGGACTGGGGCTCATTTCTCAAGATGTTTAGAAATGTTTTTTGAAATGTCTTTAGATACTGGTCTTTAGAAATGTTCTTTAGAAATGTCTGAAGAAATGAACTGATGGCTAGCATTTCTCAAGAGATAGCATGTCACAAGAAATCACATGCTCGGGCCACGGGACTGTCCAGAAATGTGTCACCAGACCTGTATTGAAACTAGCCAATGAACGATGTTATGTTTTGAAATGAACTAATGAAATAAAGAGCCAGCGCCTTGACACAGGGTATAAATAAGTGTCAAGAACCGTTGGAAGGCAGAGAGAGGGATGCCATACTAAAATATGCCTCGTGTGTTTTGATTTCTCTCTCTCTCCTGCGCAGAATGAGAGTTAACTCAAGGTGTGCCTAAGACAGGGTCTTAGGGGTTAAGGACAGACAATTGGAGACCATTATTCTCTTCAAGACCTCTTGAACGCTGCTAGGTTATAGCTCTCCTGAGCAGCATGTGCTAGCATTAAATTTGTTTGTATCCAGTTACTAATCCTTTCTCTAAATTACATGTAGTCCCATTGCATGCTGAAAGGTGATAGCTTTTTAGGAGGGAAGAGTTTTCTTAAACTATACATTTGTTGACAATTTAGCTAACAATGGGCCAAATTAGGATCCTGGCGGTAAAACGGGGGCTTTAGGGAGGAAAAACTGCACCCATAGTTTTCCCCCTAGCACTCCTGTTTCTACTGCTAGATTACAATGCAGGTGCTAAAAAAGCTGCCTGCATTATTACCACGCGCTACGCCCCAGGATGCGCGTGGCAGCGCTGAGCGCCGCCACGAACATCCTCTCCGTGGAGTCCAGTGAGCCAGGTGCCGACGGTCACATGACCTGACGGATCTCACCTCGCAAGATCCCGCCGGTCAGTGTAGTGATACACAGGGGGAGACTGGGGGAACTCCCGCCGGACTGAAGAGGCGAACAGAGCCACGGTCCTCACCGTGGGACAGGAGGTGAGTATACGATTCATTGGTTTTGTTTTTTGGCTGGTGTTAACGGATTCTGCAGAAGCAGAATCCGTTAACCAGAGCCAGGACTTGGTGTTAACTTTTTGTTAACCGCAGCCGGACATTAATCAGCGTTAGGACTTTGTAATCCTAACGCTGATTAACACTTTGCACTCCGTATACTTAACATGGGGAGCGCAAAGTACAGTCACCTCACGCAGAGAAGTGCAAGGTACCAAACGCAAACGGTTACTTAACCCGTTAGCTTTTGGATTGTAATTTGTGGTAACTACTTGGGCTAACGTTAACACTCACGCAGGTGAACGCTAACATTAGCACCAAGTATGTAATTTGGCCCAATATGTATAAACAGAACTGTGTAAGCTTTCAAAAGCAGTAACGGTGTTGGGTTGAACATGATGAGTCCAGTGTATATATTTATGGGGTCCTAGACAAAAGGGAGGTTTTGGAAACAGCCACGCTTGTCCCCTGCTCACTCGAGCCTCTGAGTATTGATTCTAAACCTTTAGCTGAAATAAAACGCAAACCTCACTTATCACTCTTTGCTATGAACAAGTCCCTTGTTCTCATAGAAACTGAACTCCATTTTCACAAAGGGAACTGAAAGGTTGAAAAATAAAAAACAAACAAAAGAGAAACTCTTCCAAATGTTGAACATGTGCATCCTGTCATATTCATTTCTAGTAATAAAAATGCACCTGTTATCAGGGTGAATAATAAAACCGTAATTTTTTTCTTTAGCAAAAAGCATATATCTAAAAAGAAAATCTGAGTCAGTTTCTGCATCCATTGGCCATTTTGTAAAAGTAAAATCTGGATTAAACATTTTTTTTATACAAATCAGATAATTTTAAGTTTTACAAGTTTTAAACTGAGTTTTAAGCTACAATAACACATGACAAGCTCACACACCATTCCATAATACACCCACGTTGCACTGTTTAGTTAATAGATCTGGCTGCCAGGTCTGTCTGGTTTTCTGGAAACCTGTTACTCATTCATAGCACAGAGAAGATAAAGAGCTGCCCTGTAACATGTACAGTCATGGCCGAAATGGTTGGCACCCCAGACATTTTTCCAGAAAATCAAGTATTTCTCAGAGAAAGGTATTGCAGTAACACATGTTTTGCTATACACATGTTTATTCCCTTTGTGTGTATTGGAACAAAACAAAAAAAAAGGGAGGAAAAAAAAGAAAATTGAACACAATGTCACACAAAAATCCAAAAATGGGCTGGACAAAATTCTTGGCACCCTTTCAAAATTGTGGATAAATAAGATTGTTTCAAGCATGTGATGCTCCTGTAAACTCACCTGGGGCAAGTAACAGGTGTGGGCAATATAAAAATCACACCTGAAAGCAGATAAAAAAGGAGAGAAGTTTGCTTAGTCTTTGCATTATGTGTCTGTGTGTGCCACACTAAGCATGGACAACAGAAAGAGGAGAAGAGAACTGTCTGAGGACTTGAGAACCAAAATTGTGGAAAAAAATAAATAAATCAACAATCTCAAGGTTACAAGTCTATCTCCAAAGATCTAGATTGGCCTTTGTCCACAGAGTGCAACATTATCAAGAAGTTTGCAACCCATGGCACTGTAGCTAATCTCTCTGTGGGTGGACGGAAGAGAAAAATTGATGAAAGGTTGCAACGCAGGATAGTCCGGTTGGTGGATAAGCAGCCCCGAACAAGTTCCAAATAAATTTAAGCTGTCCTGTAGGCTCGGAGCATCAGTGTCAGTGCGAACTATCCGTCGACATTTAAAAGAAATGAAACGCTATGGCAGGAGACCCAGGAGGACCCCACTGCTGACACAGATGTAAAAAAGCAAGACTACGGCTAGGGTCAAACGAAAGCATTTTTACACGAGAACGTCAAAAAGTGCGTCCGAATGCATTGACGTATTTTTTCACGGAATGCGCGAAAACAGTCATACGATGCGCAATTTTTGTGCGTGATTTTGTACGGATCCAAATCAGGAAACTTTGGGTGTCTGGACATTATGTTGGCCGGACATGAGCAGCGTCTGACGTCTCCTAATCACGCACCCACGCCGCTAGTGGACGCAGCGCACTCTGTACGTCAGTACTAGCGGTTCTGCGTTCCCGAAATAATGCGTTCAAATTCCACTTGCGTTGCACGGGCGGACTTTTGTGCGGCCGTACTTCGTATATTGGCCGTCATTTGCTGCTACTACGGCCGTAATTAAGTGCACCAGAACGCACGTTAAAAGTGCGCTAGTCTGACCCCAGCCTACAGTTTGCCAAAATGTACTTGAGTAAGCCAAAATCCTTCCGGGAAAACGTCTTGTGGATAGATGAGACCAAGATAGAGCTTTTTGGTAAAGCAATTCATTCTACTGTTTACCGAAAATGGAATGAGGCCTACAATGAAAAGAACACAGTACCTACAGTGAAATATGGTGGAGGTTCAATGATGTTTTGGGGTTGTTTTGCTGCCTCTGGCACTGGGTGCCTTGAATGTGTGCAAGGCATCATGAAATCTGAGGATTACCAAAGGATTTTGGGTCGCACTGTAGAGCCTAGTGTCAGAAAGCTGGGTTTGCGTCCAAGATCTTGGGTTTTCCAGCAGGACAATGACCCCAAACATACATCAAAAAAGCACCCAGAAATGGATGGCAACAAAGCGCTGGAGAGTTCTGAATTGGCCAGCAATAAGTCCAGATCTAAATCCCATTGAACACCTGTGGAGAGATCTTAAAATTGCTGTTGGGAAAAGGCACCGTTCCAATAAGAGAGACCTGGAGCAGTTTGCAAAGGAAGAGTGGTCCAAAATTCCGGGTGAGAGGTGTAAGAAGCTTATTGATGGTTATAGGAAGCGACTGATTTCAGTTCTTTTTTCCAAAGGGTGTGCAACCAAATATTAAGTTAAGGTGCCAAGAATTTTGTCCAGCCCATTTTTGGAGTTGTGTGACATTATGTCCAATTTGCTATTTTCCTCCCTTTTTTTGTTTTGTTCCAATACACAGAAAGGGAATAAACCTGTGTATAGCAAAACATGTCTTACTGCAATACTTTTCTGTGAGAAATACTTGATTTTCTGGAAAAATGTCTGGGATGCCAACAATTTCGGCCATGACTGTAGATGACGTAGAAGGACAATCAACTACTTAAGACAGTTAATTTGGGGGTCCCACCATGATTAGTGAATTGATTACCGAGTTGCAATGTATGGATTCTACATGCTACAGGGTAGAACTTACTGCACAATACCTGTACAAGCAAACACAGAATTAAACTACATTAATCATAAATCTCACATTCATTACACATAAAATAATAAAAAACAAATCTTATTAAACTTAAATGTGTGCATGAAGTGCCTTCATGGTCCAATTTGATTTTATAAACTAGGAAACTGAATTCCCCAATTCTGATTGAAGAATTTCTGTGTGGAGATAAAGAGCTCCAAAGGAAAGCTTTATCAAGAACACTTTTTTTTTCTTTAACCCGGTTAAAGCAAGTTCTGGGACCTTCCACTATCACCGTTCTAATAAGTTGACATTGGTATAGCTAGTGTGTCCCTTTTAAGTTTGGCTGTGTTAGTCCATCCCTGGGTTTCACTGTCAACAGAGCACATGTTTATTGCTCATTTTACTGACAAATAATGGTGTAATGATTAAACTAAGAACTGCACGCTTACGTCGGTCAGAGATACAATAACTTAGCAATTGATTAACACTGGGACCTCGAGAAATATCATACTGTTCACAGCAAACATTCAATCAATCTAAAAATAAATGACGATTTATCACAGTTTGTAAACGTAGTCCTATAATTTTGCAAAGTCCCAGCAGTGATTATGTTGAAGTTGGTTTTATCCTTATTTAAAGTTTAATTTAACTACACTATACACAGAGCAGTAACAATCTATATCCCAAGCTGGGATCCAAAAGGACAGATTCAACAGAAAACCCCAATCCAATTACATAGAATTTCTCTCCAGCAATACTAGCCACCTACTGCTTCAGGTGTGCAAATTGGGGAAAATATGGAGGGGTGAAATAAAATGAGTGGATGAAGAAAAATAAGGTGACAGACAAACAGAATCAGACAGATGGGATTGTTCACATTGTATTTTATATTTTTAAGTTAAAATTTATATTTTTTGCTCCTGTATCATATTTTTTTTAACTATGAAGGAGTATAGGGAGAAGGATCTCATTAGTAAAAATTTGGTCCATGAGACACACAAGCTTTAAACAAACTGGTTTACATCTTAATAGCAATTTTAAAATAAGCAGCAGCAGTAGTAATTAAGTACATGACATCTTGTCATGTATATTCAGACATTGCGCAGCTAAGGCCGGGTGCACACTAGTGTAGTCTTATGCTCACAGTACGTGCGTTAAAACGCACATACCGGCGTCCGCACAGCGTTATGTTGCTGCGATGGGGCCAGTCACATGCTTGTGCGCGCGTAGCATGCGTCCACCTAGAGATCCTCACCGTCGATGTGCTAGGTTGTGCATCGATGGGACTGCAAAGTGCGATCCTCCATATCAGGATCACGCTTTGCAGTGCTGAGAGGGGGCAGGCGGACGTCGAGTAGAAGGAGCGTCAACTCTCGAGGACGTTCATTTCACTCCGAGTGCGCTCGTGTGCACCCGGCCTAAAACCCACAGTTATAACTGAATAACAAAAATCAAGGAAGATGATGGGCAATGATATTGGAAAATATAAGCTCAAAATACACGAGCAGGAAAATTGACTTTCAGCACAATCAGCATCATCTATTTTGATCAATTCATACTTTAAATGAATAATCTTGATATTACCAAGATAAAATAGTCTATAACATGACTAGTCAGAACAGACATGCATGCGCATTTAATGGAGCATATACTGTTTGTTAGTATTTCCTGCCTGTGGCGGGATGGAAGTCCGCCTGCGGTCCTGCTCTATCTGACCCCCCCCCCTTTGATGGCGTCCGGCCCGACTACCGAGTGGCACGGCACTCGGCATCTCGAGCGGCCTGGAGGATGAAATGGCGTTGGTCCGGCGTCTGGAGAGATGGTGCGGTGTTGCCTTGGGGATCCCGTTCCTGGGTTGAGTGGTGATGCAGGAGACCGCCGAGTGTCTCCTGCAATAGTGATTGTAGCTCTGAAATGAAGACACCAGACGTGGCTGTATGCTTTAAAACAGTGAACTGAATATTATGGGTTTCAACAGGGTCATTTATACAACTTCACACAAACAGATAACCAACTCCCCCACCCACACAACCAGCACTGATTGGCTCCTTTCCCAGCCTCCTGTTCCCTATCAGGTCCCTTTCAGCCTTCCCATTGTCCAGGGATTAGGCAGAGGAGGTCTTGGAAAAGCCTCCAATCAGCTGTCTTGCTGTATCCTCTATTTTGCCCTTTCAGGCTCCCCCATTGTCCAGGGGATTAGGCAGATGAGGTCTTGGAAAAGCCTCCAATCCTCTGGCCCGCTGCATCCTCCATCTTGGGGCATGAGATCCTTTGTTCTGTGAAACCATGCTGGGATGAGCAAAATGGCGACGGGGAAAAACACATACAAACTGTTTCTTTCATACTTTTACAGTCACATCATACAGGGTACATTTTCATTACATTACACCAATAAAACCACATCTAGCAATAAAATAAGAGGTCCATAGGCTCACACGCAAAACCAAAACGAAAACAGGAAAAATGGTCTTTAAAAAGGGTTCAGTCTTTAGTCCTGTGGCTCGCTGAAAAGAACTCTCCTGTCCGTTCCGTGACACTGCCAAAATTTCCTTTTGTGAGCAGGATGACTAATCAATTAACCTGAAGTTGTAGGACGGATAGGAAAGGTTTAAACGTCTCCCACTCCCTTGCAGTTCTTCCTTAAAGCTAGTTATTCAAGTTTCTTATGATCTCACCTTGCCCACATGCATCTCCACACCTCATTCCATTGTGTAGTGAAATATGCTATGTACTTTCATTTTTTTTCTTTAATAAAAAAATTATTATTCCCCAAACTGCAATCAAGCTAGTATAGTAAACTGTTAACAACTTAGGCTAATCGCACTTTACGGATATACATATTTTACATACAGTTCCAAGGTGCAATGCAGGGCTTGGCAAATACAAGATCCATGTAGTCAATGGCTCCTGGAATTTTACCTTTTGACTCCTAAGCCTCACAATTAGCCTATTAAAAGGTTTAGGCAAACTTTTTTCTCTCCTACAAATGTGAAGTTGGCTGAACTTGGCTGCTATGTTTACTTAATGGCTTGATACACATTAATAAAGTGATGTTATAAGGTGCATCAAGTGTAGTCATTTAGCAGACATTATAAAAGAACATACAATACATATGGATAGATTAGGACACAGGATCACTGCTATGCAGAACATGCAATCTAGGAGGTTTCTATGATTTTCATTGCCTCTATATGATCTACATTACATAAATATATTTCACTGATTTCTACCTTCCCTATAGTTTCAATTATGGCACACATTAAACTAGTCCTGCATTCTTGAAACGTTTACGTATCAGTTTCCTTTTGGACCAATAATAACAATGATAAAGATACAAAAAAAAAAAAGTAATCATTTAAGAAAAAGGTGAAACTGGATGTATACATACCTATAAAGACCCATTTTGATGCATATCTGCTAATTTAACTTCAAAATGACTTGTCGTCCAGCATATAGCAAACAAACATATTCGTCCAGACACAATAATTTCTGAAATTATAGAAAATAATCCTCAGGATTCGAGTATATGCAAAAGGATGTGGCGATGCAGAGACAGCATTTTAAGCGTCTGCATGCAAATCTCCAGAACAAAAAAACAACAACGATAATAGAGTGACTAAATAGGAAGTAAGGTTTTATGGCACTAAAATGGTTCAAAATGCAATCAGATAAAATATAGGCTTAAAGGTCGTGTACTCATAGGCAAGCAGCAAAGTCTGCATTTTATGGTGTGCACACATACATTTACTACTTAGAAACTGTAAATATCCCCTGTTAATTTTCATGTTCTTTATCATGAACAAAATAAGAAAAACTCAAAATGTCGAAAGCAGGAAGAATTAACAAAGTGGGCATGCCTTGTGGCTGCAAACACCTATGCATATGATCTAGATAGAAACTAAGGATATCAGAGATAAAACCAGAGTATTATTAAGTAAACAAAATTATTGTATTTTTAAACATTTATATTAATCACTATGCACAGGGCTGGACTAGGTCAAAAAAGCGGCCCTGGACTTCATCCAGACCAGCCCACTCCGTTATGCAAACACGATTGGCTGGATTAAGATCTCTATGGGCTGGAGCTAAAGATTTTGTTATAATTTTTTGGCATTTATTGAAATGAAAACATATTTTGTTATTTTAAAATTGCGTATAATTTCTGTGCTTTGTGTTTCACCGCATTTTGGCACTCTTCTGTGATACCATTTCGCCGAAAATACAGTGAATTCACTATGTAGTGAATGTTCACCGTGTTTTGCTGAAACAGTTATCCGATGTCGACGAAAACCACCTTATTATGCCAATAACCGCTGAATCACGCCAAATTGGCATTGGAAAATTCCTCTGAATTGAAGAAAAAAAGTCTCCTATGCTCCCAATAGGAGTTTAACCCCTTCACTGCTGAGCCATTTCACCTGTGTGCTGAGCTCATTTTTACCGGGTTTGGTCATCATGTTTAAACGTGATTTGAAGTCACATTTTATTATACAACCCAGACAAATTATATATCTTTTTTTTTGGCAGATTCAGAATATATAATTTTTCTTTGTATACGTCATGCCCTACCTGACTGTTATAACAAAAAATGCAATAAAATTTGATCTGAAAAGCAGCGTCTGACTTCAGGGAAGTCAGAATGCTGTGGGACCCCGGAGGAGAGAGGTGAGTATCGGAGGGAGCTCCTGGGTAGTGGAAGACGTGTGGGGAACGTCCTCCGCATATAGAGGGAGACTCCCATGACGTTCCCCACACGTCTTACACAGTAAAGGGGTTATATCAATAAAAATGTGTCTAAATACTAAATAATAAAAAAGATCCATTAAAAAAATATACAAAATTAAAAAGTTTTTTAAAAATCAAAAACAAAAATGTCTAATAAAAGAATCTGTTAAAAAAAAAAAAAAAACTGCTTTTGCAAAATCTTAAAAGAATGGGGCTTAAAAAAAAAAGAAAAAAAAAGGCAAAGGCAAATCGACAGCCACAGACTAGCCAGGCTAGGCGATCCCAAGGCTCGGCCCTGGAGGCCAGGCCCGGCAATCCCCAGGCTTGTCTGGCCCACTGAGCCATCGGCACACCGGTAGTCCCGAATGCCAGTACAGGCCTGATGTCATGATAAATATATCAGTTTCTGCTTACATGTGAGGAAAAACTTTCCATGGCAGTCCAAATAAAACTATAGAAGGAAGGGTCAGAAGGTACACAATAACTAGATTTGAGCATTCATAGATCATATGTTTGTCCTTTATCTGAATCTAGAATTAGGAAATCTGTTTATGGCCTAAATTCACAAATTGTTTATCTTTTGTGCCCATTTTGTTGCTTAACCCCTTAATGCCGGGCGAATTGTGCCCAGCGGGTGGGTCTGAAAGCCATTAGTCTTTATTATCCATTATTAGCCATGTTAATGCTTTGTTTAAGGGTGCATATGCTGATCCCAGATAGACTAACCCAAGCCTTGTATGGAGAATAAAGAAATCCAGCAATTCAAATTATGTTTCGGCCATGTCACCGACGTTTGCCAAGGGGCTTGACAAAGTAGAGTGACATGGCCAAAACATTGTCACAGTAAATACTAATAAACCTGCTTTAATTTAAACTGCCTTAGGGCCCTTTCACCTGGATACAGCTAAAACAGGGACGTTAAGGGGAAAAATTTGCGCTTGCAAATCTCCCTTTAGCATCCCCATTTCACCAGTGGATTACGAGGCAGGCACTGAATACAGACGTGTCGGATTGGGGGGGTCCATATGAAGCTCTAAATTGTAGCAAACTTTCTTAGAGACAGCGGTGAATAATTCGCTTTAGGACTTTGCTTACTCTTTGTGCTCCCCAGGTTAAGCAAAAGGGAGCGCAAAGTACAGTAAGCTTGTGCTAAAAAGCGCTAATACCAATATGCTAAAGTTTTTTTTAACCCGTTAGCGATCAGGAGATGATCTTTGCGTCACTCTACCGCTCATTTATGCGGGCGCTAACGATAGGGTGCCGGATTCCTTTTATCCACCCTCCTCAAAACAGAAGAGTTAGAGATACTCTATACAATGTGACCACGCAATGCAGTCTAAGTGGTCACAGTGACCTGAGTGCCTTTGTAGTGGCAATAGGCTGGAAGATGGCCGCCATTGTAAGCCAGGCGACCATCTTGTTCAGAATATTGGTTTTAATATTTTAATAATATATTTATTTGAAATAATTAGCAAGCATACATAGAAATTTAGGAATGTGCTTAGATTAGGAGAAAAACAATCAAAGCGCTGAGAAAGGATACATCAAGGCCGATGGGGCCCGCAGAAATACAAAGAAGCATAGAGATCAGACCAGGTGCCTTTTGTAACAAGTGTGTAGAGACGCTAGGGAATCAGGCGCAGCCCCAAAACAGTGAGGACAACTAACCATGATTTATTGTTACTAATATGAAGCTTGCCAATTTAAGGTCAATTAATGAAATATCTTTTGTTTTAGACTAAGGGAGGTATTAAACCCATGTGGGGTGGGATAATGTCACAGGGAGGTGGGCTAATTGGGATGTACCTCATTATGTATTCTGGGGTATAAAGTCTCATGTCACTGTGAAAATCGTGCTCAGTCTTTGCGATTCAATCCTGTCACGTCACAATAAAGTTTGCCTTTCCTGAAGAGACTCGTGTTCAGACAATCCTTGCTCGTGTCCGGTCCGGCCTCGTCCCGAGTGAACCAAGTGGATTCCGGTAACACCTTCACCTCTCTTCCCCCCTTCTGGCGCGTCTCAGAGGATTAATTCAGCCATCTCACCATCTCATTTCACTAACAAGTGCGGAGGTGATGGCACAATCCATTATTACAAATTGTTACATCAAAAACCTAAACCGCCGCACTACAGCGAAGTGCACTGGGAGTACTTTGGAACCCTATGTCTCTAATCTTTACACCTCACAAGGTCAAGGGAGGCACCATTGGACAGGACAGAGTCTGGTCTTTGCATTAATACCGAACTTGACCATGTAAAATCTAAAAAGGAAAGAAAGCAATAAAAAAAACTTTGTTAACTTATTTTTAGTTCCAAAGCGATGGCATTTGCCCTTTGTCATGTATAAAATGAGCAATACCACTACCATTACTCACCTTCTCATTTCCCACGCTGGGAGCCAGTTCAGTATCTTATACATAGTCAGATTATTCATAAAATACCATCCTCCAAAACACAAGGGAAATATTAAATTTTTTGGTTAAAATTGTATATTAACCCAGAAAAATGCAGTAACAGGTTCCCATTTCAATTTGTTTTTGTTAACAAGAATTCCCTATATAATATATAACCACAAAGGTTTGGATGATAAAATGTGAAAAAATTATTTTACATGTTGTAAGTGATTGAAATCTGAATGGAAACTTCCTCACACAGTATCTGCCTGGTTACATACACCCATATCTGAACTATTAAATAACCTAAAATAGGTTTTCATTTCACTAAATTCAAAAAAAAAACACCAAAATATTCAGCTCCAGGCCCATAGAGATCTTAATCTGGCCCTGCTCCCACTAATAACTCCTGGGATTGAGAGTCATTGGATTCGCTGGCTGGACACTTGCTTGATCAACCAACCTCCACATAGTCATGTGACTGTTCTGGCTTACATTGTGGCAGCATGACATGCCGAGGGAGTCCGGTGGTAGTTTCTTGGGAGTTTAAAAACAATTAATTAGTTGTTACAGCCTGTTACTGATCCTAGTAGCCCACGCTCGGTAGCTCCGTCTGGGTGCCCCTTTCCGCTGTACAAGATGGTCATACCTCTACAGACTAGATCAGTGGTTCTTCCCAACCGCGGTCCTCAAGTTCCCCTAACAGGCCAGGTTTTCCCAGATGGCACAGGTGATATGATTTGCTGCTCAGGGATTGCAGGGCTCAGTCTGCATTTCCTCAAGGGAATATTTAAAACCTGTCCTGTTAGGCGTAGTCGAGGACCGCGGTTGGGAACCACTGGACTAGAGGATACTAAGTTCTGTGATCCTTGCCAAGTGAACACCAAACTCAGAATACCTTTATCTTTCCTCAACAGTTACAAACATTCAAAAGTAAAGCACTCCTCTGCGTTTCCCAGCTGCAAAAATGCTCCCCCTCCCACACACACACACACACTTGTCTACAGACAAAGGCTGGGATATCCAGTTCAAACCAGTTTCTGGAGGAGAATGCAAACAAATGGTTAGATTGTAAGCTCTCGAGCAGAATCCTCTCTCCTACTGTTCTGAATGTCTAACGTTTTTTTTTTCTTTTTTTTGAGAAAGGATTTTACCAGGAAGGATACATTGAGATTTCGCTCGTTTTCAAGTATGTCCTGGGTGGAGAGTATGTACCGTTGGGCGTCTTGCCCAAGAACACTTACTGGAGAGGTGCTCTTGCTGGGATCGAACCCATGTCTCCACAGGCTCTCTCCACGCAGAGCAGTGATGTTACCTCAACTTGTATGTATTTGCCTATTCGGTTTTACCCATTGCACAGCGCTATGGAACTTTTTGGCACTTTATATAACTTGTAACTGTAACATCCAGATATACTGTGTTGTTTTACCTGTGTGTATCACACAACACTCTACCTTAAATACAGGGCAATGAAATGTAAGAAAATTCAACGAAAATAAACATTGTCGTGGCCGCTCCATCACACAGCTCTTAACCAGTCTGCCGGCTTGGTGGAGTAGAGGTAACATCACTGCTCTATAACCGTGGAGAGAGACTTGAGACACAGGTTCAATCCTGGCAAGAGCAGCTCTCCAGTAAGTGCCCTTGGGCAAGACACCCAACGGTACATACTCGCCACCCAGGGCATACCTGAAAACAAGAGAACTCTCAATGTATCCTTCCTGGTAAAATCCTTTCTCAAAAAATAAAATAAATAAATGGCTGCTCACAACTACCATATTCTGTGCGGATGAAGAAGTTAATGATAAACAACGAAGGACAGCAAACTGGGTGTCTAATGCCTGCACTGTCCAAACACCAACACCCTTGCATACATAAACCTATTCCCCTAAACATAATACCTCAGGATCCAATCCACACACTCAGCACCTGACCTTCACCCTGATTATCTCCACAAATTGACTACTGCCTAGCCCCATCACAAGCAGAAATCTAATTTAAAAATCTTTAAAAAAAAGGTTATATTAAAATGATTGACTTTTCAAAACTCAAGTTTTATAATAATTTTCTACCCTACACAGTTACAAGTTTTTTATAAAGTGCTAACAAGTTCCGTAGCGCTGTACAGTGGGAGGCAGAACAACAAATAAACATACAGGTTAAAAACACAGTACAGTAGATGAGAGAACCCTGCTTAAGAGCTTACAATCTGAGAGGATAGGGGTGACAACCTAGGTGAGGGTTAATAGAGAATGTAAAATAGCAGAGTGCATGTGGGCTATGTGGAAAGATGCAGCAGGAAATGAACAGAGGGGGATTAGGGAGTGAGTTTATAGGCTTCTCTAAAGTAATGTGTTTTCAGAGACTTCTTGAAGGACTGGAGAGAAGGGGAGAGTCTGATGTTGCGGGGGAGGGAGTTCCATAGAAAGGGGGCAGCTCGAGAGAAGTCTTGAAGGTGGGAGTTGGGGGTGAGGGTACGTGAAGCTGATAGCATCAGCTCATTGGCAGAGCGAAGTGGTCAGGGTGGGATGTACCTGTTAATAAGGGAGGAGATGTAGGTAGGGGCGCGGTTATGGAGAGCTTTGTATGGGAGTACCAATGTTTTGAATTGGATTCTATAGGAGACAGGAAGCCAGTGTAGAGATTGACAAAGGGGGGGAGGTGGGAGGTGTGAGAGGTGCATGAGGTGAGGTGGATGAACCTGGCACAGGCATTCATAACAGACTGCAGAGAGAGAATCTGGGATCTCTTAAGGCCAGAGAGAAGGAGGATACAGTGTTCGAGGCGGGAGATAATAAATGCTTGGATGAGCATTTTAGCAGAGTCCTGATTAAGACAGGGGCAGATGCGTGCAATGTTTTTTAGGTGGAAGTAGCAGGATTTGGTTAGTGACTGAATGTGAGGAGTAAAGGAGAGATCAGAGTCTAGGAGGACACGAGGCACCGGGCCTGAGAGGTAGAGATAATAGTGGCACCATTCAACTGAAGGGAAATGGGAGCAGGAATGTTAGTTTTAGAGGGAGGGAAGACAGGAAGTTCAGTTTTAGAGAGGTTAAGCTTTAGGAAATGGGAAGTCATCCAGTCGGAGACAGCCGACAGGCAGGCAGTAACACGGTCCAGCACGGGAGGCGAGAGATCAGTAGCAGAAAGGTAGATTTGGGTGTCGTCGGCATAGAGATGATATTGAAGTTCATAGGAAGAGATGAGGTTGCCAAAAGAGGCAGTATAGATCGAAAAGAGTAGGGGACCCAGAACAGGGCGTTGAGGTACCCCAACTGAGAGAGGAGTTGGGGGGGGGGGGGTAAGAAGCACCAGCGAAGGAGACACTGAAGGAGTGAAGAGAGAGGTAGGAACAGAACCAGGAGAGAGCGGAGTCACTAAGACCAAGTTGACGCAGCGTAAGGTGCAGGAGAGGGTGATCAACAGTGTCAGATGCAGCAGAAAGATCAAGAAGAATAAGGAGGGAGAAGTGACCTTTGGTTTTGGCAGCAACTAGATCATTGGTCATCTTGGTCAGAGCAGTTTCAGTGGAGTGCTGGGAGCGGAAGCTGGACTTGTGCGGATCAAGTACAGAGTTAGTAGTGAGATAACCGTGAGCTGGTTAAAGACCAGGCGTTCTAGGATTTTGGAGGCAAAGGGGAGCAGATAGGACGGTAGTTTGAGAGGGAGGTGTGGTCAAGAAATGGCTTCTTTAGGATGGTAGTGATCAGAGCACGTTTGAAAGCAGAAGGGAAGACACCAGAGGAGAGCAAGAGGTTCAAAATGTGAGTCAGAGCAGGGACAACAACTGGCAAGACTGACCGGGAAAGGTGCGAGGGGATAGGGTCAAGCGGACAGGTGGCTGGGCAGGAGGACAAGAGAAGTGCAGAGACATCCTACTCAGAGACCACAGAAAAGAACGACATAGAAGAGGGGGCAGGGAGTGAATGGGGTTGAGTGGTTAGTGGAGGAGGGCAGTGAAGAGATTTCTAGTCTTAGCAAAGCAGACAGCGGTGAGATCCACTGTACATAGAATGCCTGGCTTCTGCCTAGAAAAGAGGTATTTTAAGAGTTTATACTGCAATCGGTCCTATTTCTCTTTACCTGAGAGCTAAACAACCAGCCGTTGGTGGCCTCTTTGATTGTTCTCAAAGCAATATAAATCAGGTGCTAGCATGACCATGTTTCGACTTATAGTGCTCTAATTTTTATTTTGTCAGGTTTCAAAGATTTGCTTTATTGTTTCAAAGAGTCCATGTTTCTGATGATTTATGTCGATGGGGGGGAAAAAAATGGCGTTCACACTTTGAATAAAAAATAATAACCTGTACACCTGAAATGAGCCAAAAAAAATAAGGTTATATATAAGAATGTGTTCTGGCGACCCTTTTTTGGATGACAGCAGTGTGATTTGCATATGGTATAGTCATCTCTGTAATGGCACCATTGAGCTAAAATTTTTGCTCACTACGAATTTACAGGATAATTCAGACATAGACCCCCCTTGCACAAGGTTCCTAAAGGGGTGGGTATCTGCTATTTTCTCCCAGTTAGGCTGAGGGCTACTGTATATTTTGTCCCAAGAAGACATGTTATTTTACTTCTGGTCACCTTTTGGTTGATGGCAGTCTGATTTGCATATAAAATTATCTTCTATGTAATGACACCATCAATTTAAAACCGCAGGAGACCAGAGCAGGGAGCCACTGTAGGGCAGACCACTAGTGCTACTGCCTGTTCCCAGTACTCTCATAAACCTATTTCTGATAAGATATAATAACCCAATCCATGTGTGATAAATAAAACACAAAGGGATACATTACAATTTTATTTAAGTGCCTGCATTGTAATTCCATGCTAAAACGGGGGTGCTAGGGAGAAAACTAAGGGCGCAGTTTTTTCTCCCTAGCGTCCCTGTTTTAGCACGAGGAATGTAATGTGGCCCAAAGAGTGTTAAATCCAAATTCAAACCCCCATGTACTCCACCCTGCTCGCTGAATATGTGGCAGAAAAAAAACAGATAATGGATAGGCTTGTGCGCAGTCAATAAATTTGGTTAATTTTGTTTCGTATTAGCCGTTATTTAGCTGGCCATGGTTGGTATCTTTGGAAAGGCCATGCTCTGGCCTCTCCATTGAGACCTCACATGACCCCGTAGCTTCTATGGAGCTGGAGATATGTGGTCCAAATGCCCATCACTGCAGACATTCAGGGTTATTCAGAGATAAGTGAAAAGCGGGAGAATGACAAGTTCTAGGTCAAAATAGCCGATTTGGAAAGTGAGATAAATGTGAGAATTTTTCTGGTTTGGCTATTTTGACCTAGATTTTCCACTTCTCCAGCCATTCTCCTGCTTTTCACCCCTCTCTGAATAACCCTGATAGTTATCCTTTCTCTGGGCCTATAGCTGCTGCTCCTCCAATCAGCCTCTAAATTAATCCGGCCCCGACTACCACTTACATAATGTGAGACTTACACTCCTTTCCTTCTGTGTCGGTTTGTCCTGTCTCCCATTTGTTCCATTCAGCCCTTCTCCCTTCCTCTTCATCTTCCACTCCATATCTTTGCTTCCTCCATTTCTGGATTTCCTTTGGCTGGCTGTTTCCTGATTATTTCACCTGTCTAGCCAGCCATAAATTCTTGTCACTCCCCTTCCTCAATGCTCTCTCATTTTGTTTCCTTCTCCCTGTCTGAGGTTCTGTGAGCGTCCTCATTTCTTGCTATAGTTTCTTGTTCCTGATTAGTCCAGTCTGAATCTATATTTTTTTTATTTCTCCTAGTCCGGTCTAGTATTTTGTGTATTTCTTTCAGTCCTGTTTGTATTGGTTTTTGTTTTAGTATTCTGTTCTGCTGTACTATACCATCTTGCCTGCAGTTACCAGTGAATTCCATCCATGCGGTGTCCTCCTTGTTCCTGTATTTCTGGACTCTGATAACTGCATAGCCCACTATCTAGTGAGTCTGGAGACTTGCCTGCAGCTTCCTGAGTTCCAGATTTCCACCTTACCAGTGATTTGTATTGCTGCCAAAGATCCTGGCGCTGGTTCAAGTGGATTCTACATTTCTACTACGTGGCCCACAATCCAGTGGGTCTAGAGATTTAATGCTGGCTTCCAGTCCTCAAGCTCTCTCAAAAGAAGCAGACCTTCAATCAAGGTACTATTGCCAAAGGTTCCTGCTTCTCCCTCAAGTGTATCCTGAGAGACTATGTGGCCTACCATCCGCTTGTTATAGCACTGCCTGTGTTTTGTTTTGGAACCTTTTTCTTTTGCAAAGACTGCTTGCTGTGTAGCGCTCACCCCCGGAGGAGCCGCTGAATAAACCTCGGGATAGTCTCACCGCACTAAGAATTATTATTACACACCAGCACTGTTGTGGATTTTCTAGTTTTATATACTTTACTAAAAGATAGGGTCATAAAATATAAATGCGCGTTGAATGAATTTACAGGATGCGTCACGCGGGAAAAACACGAGGCGGAAAAAGAATGGTTAACCCCCTTCAGTTCTGGAGTGTAAGTCCCGCAAAATAGCTCAAAATATATATACACAAAGTCTAGGGAACCCGGGTACTGTGTTCGACTGGCCAGTGAACGAAAATAGCAATCTTCGACTAGTCCCTGTTGGGGCCCTGTGAATTTAAACAATATTGCAAGCGTGCGTTTCTGTTTCGGAACTGTGGGCCTGGGGCCTTTCACCCATCCATCGAACGAAACTGTCCAGCCCTCGATGCCTCGACCAAAGGATCTTTCTCCGCTGTGTACTGGGACTCTGTGCCACCAAATCTGCTCCCCGCTTGCCAAATCTCTGCAACTGGAACAATCGATCCGCCGCCTGCACTCCCAATCGATCGGCGCGGCCTCCTAACGCAGGGGCCTGCCGGAACCAACTTGTCCCCCAAACCTCTCAGCGCTGGGTAGGTAGAGCACAGCACGATTTATGTCCCGATCTTCAGCACCAGTAAGACAGCGTCTGCACTCCGGCCTGGTTGCGATCCCTGACAGCTCCAACATGCGTCCTCCACCTTTCACTGCTCTGCTCACTCTCAGCGCCAAACATGAGGCTGCTCCAGTATATCCTCCACCTTGTAACACCCACTTCCTGTCCTCACGCAAAGAGTGCTGGGAGATGGAGTCCGCTCTGTCCAGCATAGTCCACAAGGTCTCCACTCTGTCTCCCTCTAGTGGCAGCAATAATTCAATGCACCAAAATACAGTCTTTAAAGCAGCGCTACAGCTGTTTTGTATACTTTCAATATATTCAGTATTTTGGCATTCACATCTCCTGAGTCGGCTTGTCCTGATCACCCCCGGCGCTTGGATAAATAAAAATGAAACCTATAGGTCCCGCCATGGCTCCATCCTGGCTCGGGCCTGACAAATAAGCTATAATGAGATTACTTGTGCATTACAAACAAAACTACACTATAAAACACATGCTGTTTTTAGTTTCTTGATTTTAAGTAAAGTTAAATTAAATCTTTCTTATAATTGTCGTTTCCATTTTTGCGTGTGTTGGGTTTGTTTTTGGTTTTTTTCCCGTGAGGCAACAGTTAAGCTACAGAAGTAAAGTAAAAATGTTGTTAACGGCTAATGAGACGGGAGGGAATGGTTAGAAAAGGCAGCAGGGGGCTATTGTTCCCCCAGGTGAATGAGATAAACAGGGAGCTTAAAAGAATCTACCCCCTGGTGATGTCCTTTGAATACATCCCACAAAATACAATGATTTAAGTCAGTGACCGACCCATAGGAGCAATGGGAGCAAGTGCTGTAACGATACAGTGGGGCGGGCAGTTTACAACACAAAAGATCACAAAATGAACGCACCCAGTGACACTAAGTAAAATATTTACTTAACTAAACAAACAATAGAAAAAGTACGTGTACGATAACAAAATAAAATAAACACAATAAGGAAGGACATTTTATTTTTTTTGGTGGTAGTGGTCCTTTAAGGATAGAGGGTAATCCAGATATGGTCCCCTTGCTTGAGGTACCTAAAGTGGTATCTGCTATGCCCTCCTGACAAGGCCTAACAATAAACCTTAACATAACTTGAATAAATAAAAAGAAAGGATTCAGGATAAAAATGTCCAGCTAGAAAGATGGTAGCTATACAGAGGACAGGCATGTCACTATTCTGGGAAATGAGAAAGTTGTAGAGAAGCTGGTTTCAAACGCGTCTAATATTTTTCTAGTTGGAGATTTTATCCGGAATCATTTCCTGCATAAAATGAGACACAAAGTATCTAAATCCTAGCTTACAAATGTCAACTACAATTTTTCAGTTACAAATATCTGCAGAATCTAATTTTTTTATGAAGCCAAATATTGTTCAGTACACCCAATGGCACCAAAATTACAGGGACAATCTGCACTCTGCGATAACTCAAAGTGCCCTGAGAGTTCTCACCTCGCTTCACCATCTAGGTGGAAGAGGCTTGGAGGGATGATTCAGCCCACCCAGAGTAGGGGCTTATCTTCTCTTTGAAAGCCAGATCAGTGAGGGATGACCTGAGCTTCAGGCTCCTTGACCAATAATATAGAACCAAATTGGGTCCCACAAAACTCCATCCCCTCCACTGGATTGGCTGGATGCTCCCTGGAGCGTCCAGCACGCCAACGACCAAGTGACATGCTCTAGTTTTGGGCAAGCCGGGAGCATGCCACTTCTGGAGGATTAGAGAGCCATAAGGTCAGTTTTAAAACTAAAGGGTTAAAATACGAGTGGGTGTGGAGAGGATAATCTTTAACCATTATAGTTTACAGGGTTATTCACAGAGAATCGAAAAGCCACCGCACGTTCGTGACTTTTTGTTCTCTTCAATTCAGTTCGATTTGGCGATCCCATTTCGGCCACCCTGTGGTGTATTCAGCAAGCACCACAGGGTCCCTGAATTGCAGGGAAAAGTCACCGCAAAACAAGGGCAAACGCACTCCGAAACCTGCAAAAATATCTAGATTAACCCGCCGAAAACGCGGGAAAAAATTGAGCAGGAGCTGATCACATGCAGCGCAACCGCCGGAAAAAGCCGACACCGCAGACGAATGCAGTGAATAAATTAGAAAAACAGTTTGCTTGAATGTTTGAAAAGTGAAATGCTGTTTGCAAACAAACTACTGAGCGAAAATGTCTGAAATTTACATAGGAGGTACAATGAATAAAAGGGCTGTTACAGAAAAAAGATTTTTTTTTTAAAAAAAAATATCCTGAAAAATGCTTAAAATATCCTAAAAAGTCTATAAATAAAAGAGACTCTTTACTGCAGAATATTATAATAAACGGTTTATTAGATATTGAATTAAAACGGGAATATTTTAACATTGAAGCCTATGGGATTCGCCTGAATAAACCTGCCGAATTAAACCACTGAATGACAGGGCATTTAGGGAACCTTTCACTGCTGGTTTTTGTTCTCTGAATAGCCCAAGCATTGCTTCTCTATGGGGATTCACTGCCCTCGAACAGGCACCGTATGTGCAGGCAATTCGCCAAGATTTGGCGAATTGCCTGCTCTCTGGATAGCTGAATGGCCAAGAAAGGTAACCGAATGCTGATTTTCAGCGTTCGGTTTCCTTTCGGCAGCCATTCGGATCTCTTTGAATAACCCTGATAGTCTAACTATAAACTAAATACCAGCTGGGTGGAGTAGAGGTAACATCACTGCTCTGCGTGGAGAGAGTCTGTGGAGACATGGGTTTGATCCCCAGGAGCACCTCTCCAGTAAGTGTCCTTGGGCAAGACCCTCACTTGTGTAGTCGAAAAAACAAACATTGTTAAAAGAAAGAGGTTTGTTTTGTGACTGCACAAGTGAGGGTCAGCATAGAATTTATGAGCATGAACTCTACGAGCATTAGGGCTATCGGTGAATAATTGGTGCCTTGAGCAGTGGTGTTTTTCTGCTTCCTTGCGTGGGCAATCCTCGTTTGGGAGCTGTTCTGCCATTTGAGATTACAGTGAATGTGGTGAATTTAATACAGGAGCTGACTGCACCCGTATATATACACCTGTATCACTAGCCGCTCTGGATTGGCTTATTTACACTCACTGTGCGTGTGCTTTTTGTTTGTCTTTTGTTTATTTTATCTATTTGTATCTGGGAGTGTCTGTTGTAGCAATAATGGTTTACCACTTGTAACCACTCCCTGATTATCAGTTGATAAACCATAGGTTTGCCAACTGGATTTTTTGTTTAGTGACTTGATGGATACGACCTGAGCCAACTGCTTTGCAACATATTTTTTTTTTGAGAAAGGATTTTACCAGGAAGGATACATTAAGATTTCTCTTGTTTTCAAGTATGTCCTGGGTGGCGAGTATGTACCGTTAGGTGTCTTGCCAAGGACACTTACTGGAGAGGTTGCTCGCTGGGATTGAACCCATGACTCCACAGGCTCTCTCCATGCAGAGCAGTGATGTTACCTCTACTCCACCCAGCCGGTATTTCATTACTATCCTACATCTATTGACCCTGAAAGAGGTACCTTTGCTTTACGGTTTGGAAAATACAAGGCGCACGTCTTCACACAAGATGCCCCGTCCAGTGAGAACACCCCAGATCCTGACTGTCACATCACCGCTTCTGTTTGATTGCGATACCAACCCTGCTGAGAAATACAACTTGTTTAAGCGAGGTGTACCCGCAGATTTGGAACCGGTGCTTGATGCCATTCTGAAGGAGCGAGTCCAATTTCTAAAAGCCATGGAATGCGCAGAAAGTCAGATGAACTTGGGGATAGACCCCTCACTGAGGCCTTGCTGTAACCCGGAATGTACCCCCAAACCCAGCTGCTGCCATTGTGAAATTTAAACGTTAAACTCTACTGTAAACCTGGAATGCCCTGCGGGTGTTTGATAAAAATTTATTGATAATATTGTTGATAACCGCAATTGAACCAAATGAAACCATACGGATTTAAAAAAAAGGCCGCACACCGATTTCTGCGCGCAACGTTACTGCGTGCGTATTTTATGCATTTTGCGCGTCCGTTTTACTTGCGTTATTTTTTAAAGGATGAAAAAATGCAAAGGATTGTAATACCACCGTTAATTTTCACGCGTTAACGCTCAACGCTGTGAACAAAATTTAGTGCGCTGCGCGCGCTTTTGCGCACAAAATATAATAGGGACCTTAGTGTGTAAGGTGTATTTATATATTTGAAGCTGAAGAAATTGATAATAGGGGAGAAAATTAGGAAATAATGTGTATTTTGCATAGTCTTTAATTGTATATGTTTGATGTTTGTATATTATCTTGAAAATTTCTAATAAATTTTTTTAAAGGATTAAAATAAGAGTGGGTGTGGAGAGGATAATATTTAACCATTTCATTCACCCCTTCTGTTTTAACCCTAGAGTAACCCTTAACATTTTATACACCGACTATGGAAAAATCTTTATCCATATTTAAGTGATTACACAATGTGTACATTAAAGTGGCTGATTAAGGCTAATGTCAGACGAACGCAGGCAGAGCGCACTCTGCGTGCGTGCATAATGGACAGACGTACTGACGGAAGATACTGTAGACACCACATGGTCCGTTTTTGTTGATGGACGTAGAAAAAAAAAAAAAAAGGGAATTATAAGAAACAAAATTTTATATGAAAAGGATATGAAAAGCCATTCTGTGCGTCAAGGTGCTGGACGTCGCAAATGCGCTGCATCTGACATCTCATCACTCACACAGAACGGTATGTGGCGCATTTGCGCGTCTGTTTAGCGTTTTTACGTTCTTGCCTAACTTGCGTCCCTTGGCTTTGTGCGTGCGCAGTTTGGTGCGCACGTACTTAGTGTGTGGGTCTCTATTGATCATGATTCTATGCTACGACGGATGTTAAACTGCGGCAACACGGACGTGATCACTGCGTTCGCCTGACACCGGCCTAAAAGAGGATAGTCTTCTGAAAAATAACAGGATGATATGTGTAGTACCTCTCTGAAAAGTTTTTGAAATTGAGTCATACAGCTTTAAATTTAGGATGTGAAATGTCTCGGCAGTAAATGACAACCTCACTCCCTGCTTTGGTTGTGTTGTACACAGTACTGCAAATGGTAGTTAAGGTTCCTTTAGGTAAACTCTCTGTTTACACAGTAACATTTTGCTGGTAGTCAAATATGCTACTTAGAATGTAAATTTTTGAGATGTATGCATACAGATTTTCCATATACAAAACCTTTTCACTCAGACAACATGAGAGGCTGTCTTTGGAATCTGTGGACGTACTCCTGATTATGGAATCCACTAGGAATGCTCATAAACTAATCTTAAATAGCAGTCACTTCAGATGTAAAGTACATCATCAGCACAAATAGAAAGTTGCACATTATTTGAGCTTGTTTGTTTAGATTTTAATTATTTGCATTTGAGCTGTGTATAGATTTCTTTGTTAATGCAAATTGAAAGATCTCGATTTTGTATTTTAACCCTTACGCTGCTGAGGCATTTCCCGCCTGTGTGCGGAGGTCATTTTTACCGGTTTTGCTCATCATATTTAACCGCGTTTTGAAGCCTTATTTTATTATATGACCCAGACATATTATATTATATCGTTCTTTCCGGCAGACTCGGCAGATGTCATTATTATATGTATACGTTATGTCCTGTCTGTATATAACAACAAAATATGAAATAAAATTGGAATTTTCAATAATTTACAACGTGTAAAGTGTTTTTTTTTTTCACATTTTAACATGCGATCGTTTGCGGTTATATTTTCTATGGGGTGAGCTTGTTAAAAAAATTAGAAATGGGGTCTCGTTACTTTTTTTTGGGGAAGACTTGTGCGATTTTTAACAAACGCACCCCATACAAAATTCGTTAGTGCAGCATCATTGTTCACATTATAAATTAAATGGGAACAATATTGGTGCATTAACAAAAAGTAAAAAAAGGTTTTTTTTTTACAAAACTTTTTACATGGTCATGTTTGGTATCGTTGGAAAGGCCATGCTCTGGCCGGTCCAACAATATCAAGCATTAACCACTAGCTGCCACGGATCGGGAGATAGGGGGTTCCAATGAACCCCCTATCTCCACCATTGCTGGTAGTTAGGGGTTAACTCCAGGACTGGCCTCATCATGCTATGCACGATGACGCCAGTCCTCAGGGGGAGTTCCCGGATGCTTGGCCGACATCCAAGATGTCGACCAGGTCCGGGAGAGGATCACGAACCGGCACTTTTCGGCGCAGAATCGTGATCCGACCCCCATGGGGTTAATGCCAGGTACTGTTTGGAAGGGCAGGCTGTGCCCTTCCAAACGGTGCCTGACATTAAGCTCAGGCCCCTGGCGATCGGGAGGGAGACAGGTCTGAAGGACATCACCCCCTCCCTTTCAAGCACCTCCTCCGCACTCGCAGGGGGGGGGGCGCCTGAAATAGATGTCATTGTGCCGCCCCGATGATATCTATTGTGCCCGTGGCGGTCCCGGAGTGCCGGGCTGACATCAAGGATGTCAGCCCGCACCGGGGGGCACAGCGATCGGCCGGAATCTGGCCAATCGCTGGCTGCGAAGGGAGGACGCGCTGAGCGCATCCTCCGCAGCCACCCTTCCTGCGGGAGGACGCACTGAGTGCGTCCTCCACAGCGAAGTGGTTAATACATTGAAAAGCACTCATTAGCATATCAAAACCCAATTCTCACACCCTTTCAAAGCAAGATTAGTTTGTCCCTGTGAAGTTTTGAAATCCACTGTTTTATCCTCTTTCCAAGCACCCTGCAGAAACACAAAACTTGCTGAACCAGCAGCCCCAGACCTCCCTATAACAAAAAGTTCTAAAACATTACTGTTGCATTACAGCAGCCAGGAAGATGTCAGAGTACAGGGAGAATCCAGGGCCACTCACTGCTGTACAGGGATAAGATTCAGGGTCTTAATCACTGTACAGTAGAGAAACAATGTGTTACTGCAATTTGCACACACTTTTTTTACATTGTGCTGGCCTTTTTTGGAAGCTGCATTGCAAATAATAATATTGTCACTACAAATCCCCAAGCAGGAGATCTCCCCATTTTTATTATTTATCACAGTATTTGACACAAATGCTATTTCTGTCTGTATACTGATAATGCAGATCCCTTGTTACAGTTACAAGTATTTATAAAACGCCAATAAATTCCTTGGCGCTGTACAATGGGAGAGACAGAATAACAAATACACATACACGTTACACACGTGGAACAGAAGGAGGGAGGACCCTGCTCACAATCTAAGAGGAGAGGGGTGACCCATTAGGTGAGGGTGAATAGGGTAGGTGGAGTGGAGGGTTGCAGGAGGGCTGAATGGGAAGAGAAGCAGGAAATGACAGTGGGGAGATCATGGAGTGAGCCGATAGGCTTCTCTAAAGTAATGTTTTTCAGAGACTTCTTGAAGGACTGGAGAGACGGGGAGAGTCTGATGTTGTGGTGGAGGGAGTTCTATAAAAAGGGGGTGGCTTGGGAGAAGTCCTGAAGGCGAGATTTAGGGGTGCGGGTACGAGGAACTGATTGCTCTGCCAATGATCTGATGTTAAGTGGTCAGGATGGGATGTACCTGCTAATAAGGGAGATGTAAGCAATTGTTATGGAGAGCTTTGTAAGTGAGCACCAGTATTTTGAAATGGATTTAAAGGAAACAGGAAGCCAGTGTAGAGATTGACAGAGGGGTGAGGTGTGAGAGGTGCAGGAGGTGAGGTGTTGGAGTCTGGCACAGGCATTCATAACACACTGCAGAGGGATAATCTGGGATCTCTTAAAGCCAGAGAGAAGGACATTGCAATAGTCAAGGAGGGAGATAATAAGAGTTTGGACAAGCATTTTAGCAGAGTCTGGATTAAGAAAGGGACGGATGCGTGCAATGTTTTTTTGGTGGAAGTAGCAAGATTTGGTTATAGACTGAATGTGAGGAGTAAAGGATAGATTTGAGTCCAAGAGGACCCCAAGGCAACGAGCCTGAGAGGTAGAAGTAATGGTGGCACCATTCACCTGAAGGGAAATGAGTGTAGGAATCAAGGTCGTAGAGGGTGGGAGGATAAATTCACTTTTTGAAAGGTTGAGCTTGAGGAAATGGGAAGTCATCCAGTCGGAGACAGCTGACAAGCAGGCAGTATCACAGTCCAACACAGAGATGGTAATTGAATCCATAAGAAGTGATGAGGTTGTCCAGAGAGGCAGTATAGATTGAGAAGAGTAAGGGACCAAGAACAGAGCCTTGAGGTATCCCAACTGAAAGAGGAACAGGTGAAGAGGCGCCAGCAAAAGAGCCACTGAAGGAGCGAACCAGGATAGAGTGGGGTCACTGAGGCCAAGCTGACGCAGCATGAGGAGTAGAAGAGGGTGGTCAACAGTATTGAAGCAGCGGAAAGGTCAAGAATAAGGAGGGAGAAGTGACCTTTGGTTTTAGTGGCAGCTAAATCATTAGTCACCTTGGTCAGAGCAGACTGGTGTCCATGTGACATTGTGAGAAACACCTTCTCGAGTTCAGAATCTTTCTTTCCAACAATATCTCTGTAATGGATAAACAAATACATGAAAAATAAACTAATTTATATTCTCAGAACAACAATCTTTGTGCATTTTTTTAAATAGATTTTACCCTACATTTAATTGTTAACTTTACATCCTGCGTTTTAAATGTCACGGAACTGACATGGCACTCTTCGCTTTTTACAAAGTCTCTATTTTCATTTATTGTGTGATGTAAGTTTAAACAGGTTTTTTTACTGTAGATGTGGTTTTCATTGCTGAGTGTTGTAAAGACTCATTTTACTGTGTTCCCCGTTCTCCCCAACCCCAGAACGCCATTTCACCAAGCCAGCCATGGGTCCCAGGAACAAAGGGCAGGCAGGACATACTTGAAAAACGAGAGAGATCTCAATGTATCCTTCCTGGTAAAATCCTTTATAAATAAATATGGAGTTGCAGATTTGGTATAGAATGTTTATGTTGAATCTGGGATTATGCAAGAACACTATTCTGTTTGCAAGTCTGAGAGGTTGTGAGTCACCATTGTCTCAGCCAAACACTATCGGATTTCCTTTACAATGGGTTATGTAAATCACTGTGTGTGGTCACTGTGGGATGAAGACTTAATCTGCAAAAACCCAGTGGACCTAAGTGAAGCCTGAAGAGGACCTGAAGGAAGCCTGCAGTGGTCTTGGAACCAAGAACTATCAGAACTGTTGGAGTGGGCGGGAAGTTTGAACCTGTGTTGCTGTAACCTGTATAAATATCCCTGTGAAAGCTTCCTAAAAGGAGACCTTCCCTGTTTGAAACACCAGACCAGCTGAATGTACATTCAGCTACACTGCCTATACTACACTCACAATCAGAAGGCATCGAGCGGCCGTCTGAAAGATTGACCTAACATCGAGGCTACAGGTCAGGATATTGAAAGCCTGCAGATCCCTAGAAGCTGCTGCAAAATTCGGCCCAGCACTGACACAGATCCCTGCCAGTCAGCTCAGGTCTCCCAGCAGGCAGAACCAAGTGGGTCAAGCTGCACGAGGCGCTGAGGACTGCGTTCCCAGTAGCCGGGCTGACCGCAATGAGGGGGGTGTCCGGAGAGCCAGGACAGGCGGAAAAGAGGGGTTTCTGTCACATTAAATAAATGTTTTTTCAACAAATACCACTTGGCAATGAAGGGGTTAAACACTCAATCACTTAACTAGAGCGAGTGTAAAAAGAAAAGAACAACCCTACCATTTTCATTGAAACTGCTATATTAAAGTCAAGATAGCAAACCGCACTATTTCAAATGGAATCACAGACATATGATAATTGAGGCTTACTGTAATAAGCAGATGTGTAAAGGGTTCCGATTAGTCTTGCAAAACTAGAAAAAGCTGCATCCAATGTATAAAGACATACTGGCACATATAGATTTCCTTAACAAGCACTAAATTTATCAAAATTGCTTCCAAAGGTAAAAAAGGTAATATTCATGTTGATGGTTGTTACATGAAGAGAGATGCTCAGTACTTGAAGTTGTTTGTAGAACCAAAACCTAAAGGGCACTATATCTAACATTAATGAAGATACCAATCAGGCCTCAATGCTACAAGTGAATCATCTATGGGATAACTTGAGTACAAGGAGTAATGCTGGTAGTCACGTGATTGTCTTTTTGGGGTGAAGAATTCCTTATAATGGCTGGGACAGTGAATGGAAAGAGACCTGAACTACTGACAGTAGCCCACAATGTAAATAGGTCACATATTCCACCAAGTATCCTTCCCTGGCTGCATGTTATAGGGTGATTCGTAAAATGAATATAGAGGAGGTAGAAAAGAGGGAACACTGACTTTCTGACAAAAGCTGAATCTGCATACTGTATATTCTTTTCACTTAGTCATTTAGGTTACACCCAAAAAAAAGCGCTATCAGTTATGGGCACCCTCCAGTACTTATGGAAAACAAATACTGTTAAGATCACATCCCAACTCCATGAACGCTCTATGCATTTCGCAAGAGAATATTTCAACCGTGTGACACGCTTTATGCAATGTAAATATAGAATAAATCAAATAATCCAAAAACGTGATCAAGCTATATACGATTAATTCAGTTATGATGTGAATTTGAAATGTTTCCATGAAACTGTGAAATGGGTCTTATTGTGTATACGCACGATAAATGGTTTCATAAAGTATTAGCGATTCTTTAAAATAGAAAAGTGCTGAGTCACTATTGGGGAGTGCTGGGCCACTGTTGCTTTTGAATTAATCCTTGCTATGAAGTATGGGGCAGAGATTTACAACGTAGAGTAGAAAAGAAATTAAATAAATTATTATGGTGATAATAAATAATAAACAGCACAGTGCTCATCAGTGAGTAAATCTGTATGCTCCCGGTATCTACACGGTATCGTTAAAAAGCCAAGAGGGTTATTCAAAGAGATCCGAATGGCTGCCGAAAGGGAACCGAACGCTGAAAATCAGCGTTCGGTTACCTTTCTTGGCCATTTGGCTATTCAGAGAGCAGGCAATTCCCCAAATCCTGGCGAACTGCCTGCACATACGGAGCCTTTTCGAGGGCAGTGAAATCCCCATAGAGAAGCAATGCTTCGGCTATTCAGAGAACGAAAACCAGCAGTGAAAGGTTCCTTAAATGCCCTGTCATTCGGTGGTTTATTCAGGCGAATCCCATAGGCTTCAATGCTAAAAATATTCCCGTTTTAATTCAATATCTAATAAACTGTTGATTATAATATTCTGCAGTAAAGAGTCTATTTATAGATTTTTTAGGATATTTTAAGCATTTTTCAGGATTTTTTTTTTTAAAACAAATTTCCGTTTTTAAAAAAAAATCTTTTTTAACTTCTTTATCTGTAACAGCCCTTTTTATTATCATTCATTGGACCTCATATGTAAATTTCAGACATTTTCGCTCAGTAGTTTCTTTGCAAACAGCGTTTTACTTTTCAAACATTCAAGCAAACTATTTTGCTAATTTATTCACTCCATTCGCCTGTGGCGTCAGCTTTTTCTGGCGGCTGCGCTGCGTGTGATCGGCTCCTGCACGGCTTTTTCTGGCGTTTTAATCCAGATGTTTTTGTGGGTTTCGGTGTGCATTCGCCGGGTTTTTGCGGTGAGTTTTCGTCGGGTTTGTGCCGTGGTGGCTTTTCCCTGCACTCCGACAGCCTGGTGGTGCTTGCTGAATACACAGCAGGGTCGCCGGAATGGAATTGCTGAATTGAAGAGAACGAAAAGTCAACAAACGGGCAGTGACTTTGATTCTCTTTGAATAACCCTGCAAGTGTTGCGCAATATTTGCTGGCAGTCACATGTTAATTACTAAACCCGTGCCACGTGTGCATTCTATTCAAGGGGAAAGAAGAGACTATCAGGGTTATTCAGAGAGAGGTGAAAACCAGGAGAATGACTGGAGAAGTGAAAATTCTAGGTCAAAATAGCCGATTTGGAAAGTGAGATAAATGGGAGAATTTTTCTGGTTTGGCTATTTTGACCTAGAATTTTAACTAATAGCTTTTTTTGGGGTTTTCCTTTAAAAGGAGCTGTAGACAATTACCACTGCATGTTAGTAATATTTTAACACTACACAACATTGAGTTTCCAAAAAGGTGAGGATTGACAAAAACCTGGCTATGGGGAAATTTTCTAGTTACAGATAATATTAAACAGGGTTATTCAGAGAAAGGTGAAAATCAGGAGAAGAGAACAATGTAGACCAAACAGCCAATTTGGAAAGTGAGATAAATGGGAGAGTTCCTTCGAATCGACCTGATAGATCTTGCCTAGGTAGGTCTTACCCATTTACACAAATATTGTTTTTCAAGGTCTTCTGAATTTTATTTGTCAATCTGCGTAGCTAAACATCAAGCCTCAGTAAAAACAAGTCCAAAAAACAGCTGTTATGCTAAATATTGACTTCTCCTGATGTAATTTGTCAAGAATCTTAAAATTTTTATTTTGTACGAAAGGTCACAGACTGACCAGCATAGATGGCCTCGCAGGGCCATAAAGTATACTCAGATAAAACAGAAAAACAAAAAAAAGGTAGGGGGGGGGGGGTCTCAAAAGAGCTTTGAGATGCGCAAAAACAAGGGGGGGGGGTTCTTACCAAAAAAACAAAGTCCTCAAATAAGTCTGAAGATGGACAGCATACAACAAAGAAAAACAAACGTTAGCAAACTACATCAGTGTCAAAAAACAAAAAGTGGGAGATCAAAAATATAATAGAGAAACAGGGTTATGCGACAGTTCACATCTTCGGGCTTAACCCCAGTTTGAAAAACAAAAAGACAAAAGTACCAAAAAGGTGCAAAGGAAACTGAAGCAGAAAAATTGGTATATCAAAAAACACAAATCCTATATTATAACCAAAAAAGCCAAATCAACACTACACAAACATTTAAAAAAACATAGGTGTGTATAATGAATATGTTAGGCAACAATACCCGAAAAAGGGGGGGGGGGCGATGATTGCAAAACAAAGCGTGAATAAATTGATACAGCCTGTATATAAACAATTGAAAGTGGCTATAAAAGCGATGTAACTACATTGCACAAAAAAAAATTTAACAACGCACCTGATTGTGAAAAGATTTTTGGAAAAAGGAGGGATATAAAATAAAGAAGGGTAGAAATAACTACCTAATACCTCAGCAGTTCGTGCTGCCTACAAACCTCCCTAGCTAAAGCAACAAGTAATGCAGGAATGAATCACCATACCCCACAAGATAAAAGGGGATGTCAAAAAGTAGGGATGCACCGATACTACTTTTTAAGACCGAGTACGAGTACCGATACTTTTTTCAAGTACTCACCGATACAGAGTACCAATACTTTTATTTTATGTCATGTGACCACTTTCAAAAAAGAACAGACCTCGTATAAAAATGCCCCCAGCTCACATATATATATATATATATATATATCTCTCGGGGTGGATATATACATCTAACATACATACAGAATGCCCCCAGCGCTCATGAATATTGCCCCAGCTCATGGATTATGCCCCCCAAGCTCTCATGGATATTGCCCCAGCTCATATTGTCCCCAGCTCATGGATATTGCACCCAAGCTCTCATGGATATGGCCCCCAGCTCAGACCCCACACCAGACTTGGGGCGGCTGTTCGAATGCTCTATCGGCATTCGGACAGCCGCCCCTGGAGCGATCCGCGGCATACTTAACTTCCCGGGCGACGCCGAAAAAGTCTTTGCGGGTGCGCTCGTTGAAGGACCCCAGCCGCGATCAGGTGGGACTCCCACGTGATCGCGGCTGGGGTCCTTCAATGTGCGGAAGCGCAGAAACTTTACCGGCGTCGCTCAGGAAGGCAAGTATGCCGCGGAGAGCTCCAGGGGCGACTGTCCAAATGCCGATAGAGCATTCGAACAGCCGCCCCAGCCCCTCGGATGCCGGCAAGCCGGCTGAATGCCGGCTTCCGGTATCGGGGGAAATATCAGGGGCACTGCATGAGTACCGAGTACTCCTGCAGTACCCGGTATCGGCACCGATAGATACTAGTATCGGTGCAACCCTATCAAAAAGTAGGAAATTGAAGACATGACAGTTAAAATAAACAAAAAACCAGCACAGCTCGACGCGTTTCACCCATCAGGGCTTAGGCTCGGGTCAGACGAGCGCACTGATCACGTCCGTGTTGCCGCACATTTGTATGTCCGTTATAGCATATAATTATGACCAAGGGAGCCCCACACACAAAGTACGTCCACACGGAACTGTGGACGCATACCGGAAGAAGTAAACGGACGCAGGTTAGGCAAGAACGTAAATCCGCTAGAACGGACGCACAGAGTGCGCTGCATCCGCTACGTCCGAATAGCTTTGTGGTTGAGTGATGGTACGAAGTTAGACGGACTGCATTTTTGACGCAAAAACAGTTTAATATTTATTTTCCCTTCTACATCAGTCAAAAAAAATGTCAGTCACAAAAATGGACTGTGTGGCCACTACCCTGGTCGTCAGTCAGAAAGTACGTCCGTTGTGCACGGACACACAGAATGCGTTCATCTGACCCTAGCCATAAATCAGGGATTGCGCTCAATTCCACAAGTTTACTGTACTGTGTGCTCCCTATACTTATCATGGGAAGCGCAAAGAGTAATTAACGTTAGGATTACAAAGTCCTAATGCCAATTAACCACAGCTAGGAGCTGGTGTTAGCGCATGTCCCGTAATATGGTACTAAAACAGGGATGCTAAAGGGAAAAGCTGCAGGTGCAAACAATGTAACAGAGGCCGCGATGTAAAAAGGATTGCTTCTTAAAGTAAGCAAAAGGTGCCTCTTTACCAGTACTTCTCGTATTTCTAAAAGAGGTTTCAGAACTTGTTTCATGTGTTGAAGTTAGGAGTTTTTTTTGTAGAAGAGTTTTTCATGGGGATTGAATGTAATAACAGAATAATATCACCGAGAAGGGATTGAGAAGCCCTGACCTTGAGACTATGCTATGAAAAGAATGTATGAAGAGTAAATAAATGCGTCACTGTTCAGATATATCTTTTCAACTAGATAGCTAAACTGCAAAGCTGTTTCTCTTTTGCCGAATTCTGGTTTAAAGTTTTATTTTCTTCACGTACTCGCATTTTATATATTTAAAAAAATGTATTATTTGCCCTGTATTTACATGTAATATTTAATCAGGCAAGATAGAGACAATCTTAAGCCTGGTTCACACCTGGACGTTTTACAGCGCGTTCCTACATGCTGTAAAACGCTCAAACACTAAAATTCTATTATTTCCTATGGGCATGGTTCCCACCTGGGCGTATTACATACGTAGGAACGCGTTGTAAAACGCCCTAGGTCCAAAAAAGTACAGGAGCTTCTTTGGGGCGTATTACAGCGAGTTTGCGGCCATAGACTTCAACGTGAATGCGCTGAAATGGGCGTTTGCATCATCAAGAACGCGCGATCCGCACATGGCAAAAAGGCACTAAAGACTTTTTCCTTGGACGCCTCCGTACTCAAAGAAAACGAGCGTACTCTGACGAAAACGGCAGGTAATATGCTCATAAAACGCTTGACAAAAATGCGTGTAAAAGGCGCATATGAGATACGCTCAGGTGTGAACCCAGCCTTAAAGGATATTTCTCTTCAGAATGAATTATTATGGTGGCAGATTATTTGTAATTGCAAGAAGCTGCAAAACCCAGAAAACGTCATGCACAAAAAGGAAAAATTTGTGTGGAAGTGAAGAGAGTGGAGAGGTGTGCTACAAAGCGAATAAGGTGTGAATTCAGACAGCAGTGAAGGCAAGTAAAACTACATTTGTTTAAGACAGAGGTTGTCTATGGGGGATATAGTCTCTATGGAAATATAGCAGGGATCATAATGAACAGATTTCTGATGATCAGTTCATTAGCAGGACAATACAAAGAACAAAAGATCATCCATTGAGACATGAAAAAAGTAGAATTCGCTTATAGCATATGTAGCGAGAACCTCTCAGACGGCTTGCGAACTTGTGTTCCCCGCTGCAGTTCAGCATTGGACAGGGACACATGCAGCCTGTCACAGCTGAGGGAAATTCTGCCTTTTTTCCCTGTGGTCATGGTGAGGGAAGCTGATTAAAACCGGAGGACTAAAAAGGGAGCGCAAGGAATTCTGAGACATTTAGTTCCAAAGACAAAAAAGGGCCCAATAGAACTCTCAAAGTTGGAAAAACTACACAACCCAGCGGAGGGAGAGAGAGAAGAGATAGGAGGAAAATGCCCACTGGTTTTCCGTAGAGGGGAGGAAGCGCACGTACAAGGGAATGAGAGGGAGAGTAAAAGGAAGGGCCATCCTCGTCCGGTTGGGAGACTTGCACAGCCTGAGGCGCTGCAATTAGAGACAGTGATCAAGCTACCGACGGCGGAGAAGTGAGTGCATCTAACGGAGAGAGATCTTCGGCTGTTTCCGTGTGCTTCCATTGCTAGAGACGGCGATCAAGCTACCAACGGTGAAGGAGAAGTGAGTGCATCTAACAGAAAGAGAGATCTTCGGCTGTCCAGGTGTGAGTTGATAAGGCCTGTGCAGCTCCATCTAAAAGGGAGGATCGCTGCAGTTGCTAATCTTTGTTATTCAGTGACACTTTGCAAAGATTCCCCTTTCTCATCCTGTGGATTACAAATATGGTTTAACAGTAAAGGTACTCAACAACAGAACTTTAAGGGCCCCAACGCTAGCAGACTCGGGTTGGTGTAATTCCCACTGGCCAGTGGTTAGGTAGAATCTAAAAGACCTAGAAAGGTTCTTAATGTCAGTATGTTACTCTTGGCTAATAATTGGGCAGTAATTGAAGTATTGTGTAGTTAACTGTTTCGTTCACTCATCACTCCACTGAGGGGATTATAGTATATCATTCTAATTGATATTATACCGTTAATCATTTTATTCCTCTGAAGGGCTCATTTCTGGTCTCAAAGCCCTTCTAAGAGTAACAGCATAAAAATCAGTTTAAAAGTCCAAAACAAGTTTCACCTATTTGGCTTCATCAGTTGGTATGCCAACTGATGAAGCCAAATAGGTGAAACGCGTTTTGGACCTTTAAACTAATTTTTATGCTTGATTTTATTTTGTAAAGGATCAATACATTTTTTAATACCTCCACCACTGTTTGGAAGGTCTTCTATAGGAAGGAGTTCACAATTAACCAACACTGGAACACCAAAGTGTAAGTACACCTGTGTAGTGTGTCACTCAGTAAAAGTGGTAATATTAAATTTTGACCATATGTATCTGTATCCCTGAGGGAGGAGGAACCCGGGACAGCTACATAGAAAACAAGAGTGTGAAAGTAGGCCATGGCGTCCACAGGTGCCCAGTGAACAAGGACTTTGGCTATGTCAGCTAGAGGCGATGTGAGCAAGAATTAATACCCACGTATCTCACTCTTAGCCACTTTAAGACTGACACCCTGTACCTTTTCATCAAGGAAAAGGATAAATTACATTTTACCAATATAAACTTTATTGGAGCTCATATTTGTCCAACAGAGAATATGTGAGATGTCAATAATCTGAAGCTGCACCCCAATTTTTTTGAAGTTTGAGAAATACGTGTTTTTTTGTGTGTTTTTTCCTGCTAACTATTGTCACTTATACTGTACATTGTTACCCAACAGTATATGAATATTGTTATCTATTAACCCATTACCTCTTGACGGCGCCCTCTCCATTTCTAATTCTATTATGACTACCTGCCTAGTATCGTGGAGGTCTCCCTCACGCTGCCAAAACAGCCCTGATGTGTCATGGCATAGACTCCACAAGATCTCTAAGCATGTACTGTGGTAGCTGACACCAAGACCTTAGCAGTAGATCCTTCAAGTCCGACAAATTGTGAGATTGGGTCAGAGCAGCCATCAGGGGGTGACGGCCCATACTATGTTCATGGGTCAAGTGGGTCCAGGGGGCCCTGGCCCTTGCAAATTGTTCTCTGACATGCCACAGATGTAAGGGTTCCTCCATGCCACCCAAGACTGGCCCAGAAAGATACCAATAAATTTCCCTGTGGGCTGCGGCATGTGGGACGGTAAGATCACGGATTCATCACTAATGGAGCGATTAGTATGGTCTGCAGCAGGTAAAGGTGCAGACTGTACACGCTCTCTCCAGGGAACACCATTTATCCCTTTCCTGAAGGGTATGAGTGACTGAGGGCAGCTAAGGGAAGGGGCCCCGGCCAGTGGTTTAGTAAGGGGCCTCATGAATTCTAATGACAGCCCTGGATGGGCCCTCCATGGATCAGAGTTGTTGTTTCAGCACATCCCACTTTCTGTACCGTTTCTGAAGGGTTGTACGTGAACTGCAGCAATCTCTAGATAGGTGGAACATGTCAAGTGTGTTCTGAGAGCTTTCTATGATTGCCAGCATTCTGTTTTTCAGCAGTTTGAGCTACAGTAGCTCTTCTGCGTGATCAGACCAGACAGGCTATCTTTCGCTCCCCATCGGAGCCTTGGGTACCCATGACCTTGACACTGGTTCACCAGTTGTCCTTCCTTGCACCACTTTTGGTAAGTACTAACCACTGCATATCAGAAACACCCCACCAGACTTACCATTCTGGAGAGGCTTTGACCCAGTCATCCACTCATTGTTATTTAGTCCTTGTCAAAGTCACTCAGATCTGTTCACTTGCCCATTTTTTCTTCTTCCAACACATAGGGGGGTTATTCAGAGAGATCCGAAATGTTGCCAAAATGTAACCGGACACTGAAATTCAGAGTATGGGGACATTTCTGGGCCATTCAGAGAGCAGGCAATTCGCCAAATTGTAGCGAATTGCCTGCACGAATGGTGCCTGTTCGAGGGAAGTGAAATCCCCCATAGAGAAGCAATGGTTTGTATATTCAGAGACACCGAACAGCAGTGAAAAGTTGCCGAAATGCCCTGATGTTCAGTCAGGCGAATCCCAAAGGCTTCAATGTTAAAAATATTCCCATTTTAATTCAATATCTTAAACCATTTATTATTTTATTCTGCTGTAAAAAAAGTCTTTTTTTTTTTTTTTTTTTTTTTGGGAGCCTTTAAGCCTTTTTTAAACGTATTTTCTTTTTTCTATAAACAGACCATTTTATTAGCATTCATAGGACCTTGTATGTAAATTCCAGACATTTTTGTTCAGTAGTTTTTTTGCAAACAGCATTTCAGTTTTGAAACTGTAAAGCGTATGTTTTTTTTTAACCACGTTCGTCTGCCTGTCGGCTTTTTCCAGCGGCTGCTCTGCACTGTGATCGGCGTGTTCGGTGGGGTTTTTGCAGAGGTTTCTGCGGGTTTACGGTGAGTGTTCAGAGGGTTTGCCCTGCACTACGGGGGGCCCTGCGGTGCTTGCAGCATATACCGCAGGGTCAGCAAACTAGAATTGCCGAATCGCCCCGAAGTGCAGGGAACAAAAGGTCATCGAACGTGCGGTGAATTTTCCGATCGCTCTGAATAACCCTGATAGAATTCAGGAACTGACTTTTCACTTGCTTCCCAATATAAAAAGCCACCACTTTAATGACTTCTAAACAATATTGATCACTTTACCTGTGTTTTGTTTTAATGTTGTTGCTGATTAGTGTATATAGAAGAACTGTAGAATTTGTGACAGTTGTACAGAGTTTCTTTTAGGCTTTACTATTTTAAGATTGGTTTTTGAGATGACACATTGAGGATAAATTCAAATGTTTTGGCAGTCATCTTGTCTTCATCAGATAAAATGCAGCTCTTCTTCACCCTTGACCAAGATGCAGTGCAATTTGATTATCTAGACATTTACTGTTAACGGTTTCACTTCCAAGTGCTATTTTTTGGATTTAAAAAAAAAAGTCAAATAAAATTTATTTGAAACTTGGGATGTATAGATAACACTGAAATATAGGGTAAAAGAGAAAATTGGCATGACGATTGCTATTCTGGAGATATTTAAAAGATTTAATGTAAATTAGCTTTTTTTAATTTGTGTTATTCTTTACAAGAATATTGCTGAGGTGAAAAGGTTTTAAATGTTAGATGGTGCCTCTTTTCTTCCACACTTTCAAATGGGGTTTGCATTAAGTTCAGAAAAGGTGTTTTGTCGAATACAGAAAATGTGAAAAAGACAAATAGTAAAGTTGGTCAGATATCTTTCATATCATGAGAGAATTTGTAGCGATCATAATAAACCCAAGTTTACCTCCGGGTAAGAGTTAGGGAATATCCTGGTGCTTACGTGCTGCTTGAGTTTCCAAGATAAGAGGATAATAAAAAAAAATAATACTGAATGGAGCTGCACAGAGATTTTTTATTTATTTTATTCCAGCACAGAATTCTCACATATCACTGAGTGTGGCAGCACACGCCACCGCTGGCGAAAGAGTCACAAGCTGGTGCTGCCCTATCTTTATTTCCATGGTAGCACCTTTCATACATTGCTCTACACCACTTTAGCCTTCTTGCAGGCACCATGGGTGCTTCCCTTCATAAGCTCTAGACTTGCCTATTTAATGAAGACTTACACTTCCCATGATGCTTCTGCATTATTCATTACTCAGAAGTAAGAAGCCTCAAGAAACACCCTACCCGTGTGCAAGGAAATAAGAAGCCTCCTTCTCAAGACTACAGGGGCCCTGCTTCTCAAGTTACAATTACCTAGCTTTTCAAGACTACCAACGCCCTGCTTCAAGTCACAAGTACCCTGCTCCTCAAGTCACAAGTACCCTGCTCCTCAAGTCACAAGTACCCTGCTCCTCAAGTCACAAGTACCCTGCTCCTCAAGTCACAAGTACCCTGCTCCTCAAGTCACAAGTACCCTGCTCCTCAAGTCACAAGTACCCTGCTCCTCAAGTCACAAGTACCCTGCTCCTCAAGTCACAAGTACCCTGCTTCTCAAGTCACAAGTACCCGGCTTCTCAAGTCACAAGTACCAAGTACCCGGCTTCTCAAGACTACTGGTGCCCTGTTCCTCATGCTACAAGTACCCAGCTCTTCAAGTCACAATACTCTGCCTCAAGACTAGCAGTGCTCTGCAACTTGAGCTACAAGTACCTTGCTCCTCAAGACTACCGATCCCTGCTATTCACCATGACCCCAACTTTCAAACCTTCCCATCTCCATTGTCCTGCTTCTCCTTAAGCCAGCCCTCTTCCTGTCATACCTGTGTCTCCTGGTAAGTTTCCTAGTGTTTCCCTCATTGTCTTTGCTCCTTTCTTTAGTTTATCCTGGCCCTGTGTTTCTCATCCCTGCCTCTTCCCTCGGTCATCACTTTTCTTGTCACACCTATCTCCTCCTACTCTGGTACCTCATTGCCATTGATCAATTCTTACCATTCTGTTACCTACTCAATAAACCAGCGTATTGGAACCTCATCCAGTTGGCTGCCTCTTTTCACTGCATCCCCGGTTGTATACCTTTGCCCTGGTTACACCAAGCGTTACAGTAAGAAGCAATGCCACATTTTGGTGTCTGTACTCCTTACGGTGCAAAAAGCTTTTTGAATTTTGAACTATCAGTCTTGTAACACCTTATCTTTTCAGTACACAGCTTGTATCCTGCCCCATGATTTAGGATTTATTGTATATTTTTCTGGTTTGTGTTGAATCTGCCTTTGCTGCTTACATGCTATGGATTTCATAGCTATTTTGTCCCTGCTGGGTTTCCTTAGCTTTCTGTATACTGCTAGTTTCCACCCCTTTGCTCAGTGTCTTGTTCTAGGGACTTGTTACATGGCATCCATTCTGTGCTCACTGCTGGACAAAACTAGTATTTTTACCTGCATTTCTGTACACGATTACAAGATTGTCATTCTGATCATTAAACTCTTCAACTGGATTCATCTGTCTACGTGTCAGTTTTGCTGAGTTGAAGCTATCTGCGAAGTGAACCGGCGGAAAAAGGCTATTACAGCAGCTTGCAGCACTAGTATACAGCCTTCAGTGAACAGAGAGCATTTTTTACTGCATTCCACAGACAGAGTCTGCCTACAGCTGCAGCGTGTGGACGGTGTAAAACTTTGCCTGGTATTTTACTGCCCCTTTCTTATTTTTCTCATCTGTGTAAACATGGCAGACAGAAGAAGCCCTCCAGCATCACAGGAAATGCAACTTGTCTCAGATGTGGAAGTAATGAATAGAAATCCACTCAGAAGCAAACGCAATACAAAACCTACATGGAAGATTACTGAAACACTTATAAACTATGAGAAATCACAGCAAATGTCATGGCTTTGGGAATAGGTGAGGAGTTATGTCTCCACCATCATACACCCTGTTTGTGATGCACCCAAACTAAAAGAAGTTTTAGGACAGCTTTCTACAGCTCATTCTCAATATCTTGCCCACTGTCACATTTATGTCTCTAATTTAGAGAAGATAAATTCTGAACAGGCTTTACAAGAAAGATTAATTAAAATGTCTTAATTCAGAAAGAGACAATTTAGTCCATCGGGCCAGAGTAAAAGGCAGCAGAGAGAATTGCTCAACGCCAAGAGACTGCTGCACACTTTTCAGCATCTAGCAAGCTAATAGCTCACATCCCTCAAGGTCAAAATCCTCACAATATTCAGAGAGTTCATCAACTATTTCAGGAATAGTACCAGAGGATTGGAGAAAAGCTGACGTGGTCCCTATATTTAAGAAAGGTCTATAATTCCCAGGCACAAATTTTAAACCTGTGAGCTTAACATCTGTGGCTGGGAAAGTATTCGAGGGGTTACTAAGGGATAATATTCAGGAATTTATTGGGAGGTATAATGTTATTGGCAAAAATCAGCATGGTTTCATGAAACACAGATCATGTCAGACTAACCTAATTACGTTTTATGAGGAAGTAAGTAGAAGTATAGATCAGGGGGTCGCAGTGGATGTGATTTACTTCGATTTTGCCAAAGCTTTCGACACAGTTCCACACAAAAGGTTACTATTTAAATTAAGAAAAAATGGTCTAGATGAAAATACTTGTTCTTGGATAGAAAACAGGGTACAGAGAGTGGTCATAAATGGTACATTTTCAAGATGGACACCAGTGGTAAGCGGTGTCCCTCAGGGGTCTGTTATAGGACCAATACTATTCAATTTATTTATAAATGACCTTGAGATAGGCATTGAAAGTCATGTATCAGTGTTTTCAGATGACACAAAACTAGGAAAAGTAATACAATATGAGCAGGATGTTACTTCGCTGTAGAGGGATTTAGATAGATGAAATTTAATGTAGATAAATGCAAAGTTATGCACTGGAGTGAAGAACACACAAGTAATTTATACCCTAAATGGTACGGAGTTAGGGAAATCCAAGCAGGAGAAGGATTTGGGAATAATCATAGACTTCAAACTAAGTAACAATGTGCAATGTCAAACAGCAGCTGCCAAGGCAAGCAAAGTATTGGCATGCATTAAAAGGGGAGTTCACTCACGGGATGAAAACATAATTTTGCCTCTGTATAAATCAATGGTCAGGCCACACCTTGAATATGCCGTGCAATTTTGGGCACCGGTCTTAAAAAAAAGATATTATAGCGTTAGAAAAAGTGCAGAGACGGGCAACTAAATTAATAAGGGGAATGGAAGGGTTAAGTTATGAGGCAAGACTAACAAGCTTAAACCTGTTTAGTTTACAGAAACAGCGCCTTAGAGGGGATCTGATAACCTTATATAAATATATACGGGGCCATTATCAACCATTGTCTGATAACCTATTCATTAACAGGACTATACATTGGAAGAAAGAAAATTTAGCTTAAAGCATAGGAAGGGTTATTTTACGGTGAGAACAATAAAGCTGTGGAATTCTCTGCCTGTTGAGGTGGTTGGGTCTGAGTCTGTACAGACTTTTAAAAAACGACTGGATGACTTCCTGCAGACACAGAATATTAACGGTTATAATATTTAATATGTGGGTAAAAGCTTCTTGATCCAAGGAGAAATCTGACTGCCATTCTGGGGTCAAGAAGGAATTTTTTCCCAGTATGTTGCATATTGGCAAGCATTTCAGACTGGGGTTTTTGCCTTCTTTTGGATCAACAGCAGTAGGTTATGTGGGAGAGGCTGAACCCGATGGACGCATGTCTTTTTTCAGCCTATATAACTATGTAACTATGTAACTAGTCTGCAGCTTATCCAAGCCCGGGAGAAAGCAGAGACTGCCAAGATACAGGCGGCCTTTGCAAAAAGAATAGCCGAAATGGAAACGGACGCCGCTCGCAAAAAAGCTATAGAAACGGAAGAAGCTCGCAAAAGAGCGGAAATAGAAGCCCTAGAGAAACAGTGTGAGCGTCACGGTCCACCCCAGGTGCCTGCCTTGCACACCTGGATCGAAGAAAATTGCCCTGGATCTCTTCTTTCTTGGATTCCATTCCAGGTTTTGCCCAGGCTCAGCACCTTGACCAGGCTCATGGAAATCCAGCCTGGGGTCTTCCTTTTCTAGCCCTGGACTTACAGCTGAGGTCCATCCATGATTAAGCCTCCATAAAAGGCAGAGAGAGCCAGCCAGCAGTGGTTCTGCATTGTTCTCCCTTATTGAGGTCACTTGGATGTGTGCAGACCTGCTCTTCATGAACAAGCTTACCTTGTTGCCTGTACATCATATCCAGTGTATCCAACGCTTTATCTACAGTCCGTGGTCAAAACCTCCAGGACACTGCTCAAGTGGGTACTCCCAACCGTGTAGTCCACTATCCCCGGTGTATGGAAACCTGCATGTGGATTACAAGTGTTTACCACCGTCTGACCTTTGATCTCAAGGTACCACTGTCAGTTATCCGGATTTATTCCTAGTGGACCCTGTCTGCAGTCTGGGACTGCATATTCCACTATCCTGACTCTCCATCCAAGACCACTTCCTGGACTGTATATACTGTGTGCTGAACTCTTGCATATAGACATTAACCCTGTCATTGCCTATGCTGTCCAGTATTGCATTCCTTTATTCTTTCAAGTCCCTGCTGCCAAGGCCTATTTAAGTTTCATTAAACTCATTCAGTGCTTGATATCCTGTCTGGCCTCCCCTCTGTGTCGCTGCCTGCTGGGCTCTCACCAGAACCGCACACGCCACGTGACAGGGAGCATGCCACAGCCATGGCAACACTGAGGATCCTAGAACAAGCTGCTGGGGGAAGTGAAAGAGACAGCATCAGTTTATGCAACGTGGATACAAAAGATTCCGTTAAGCACACCAGACACTATGTACTAAAACAAAACAGTGAATCTCTCATAACATCAAATGTTCCTGACAGTTGTGACAACCTTCCAAAACAGGGAGAAGACTCTTCAGCAGTACCCTGCATCCAAGGTCAGTACAATACTCTACTAGCTAATGACCTTGAGCTTTCTTCACACGCCCTAGTGCAACAGCAATCCCAATGTATTATCTCTCAGATGCAATTCATCAAAATCCTAGCACCCATACAGCTATAAAACCAAGCCTGCCTGAGTCTATGGACATTAAACCGACTCCAGGGCTAAATACAGATGCAACCGCATACTACCCTATGTCACTTAATCAGAATACTGCAAACGACTTTCAAAGTTAATTTCCCTGCCCAAAGTCAGAGAAAACAGACATGTCTGAGTTTGCTAGACACATGGCTCACCGTGAACTCACCAAGACAAGCCTTTTGAACTTCGATGACCAGCCTGAAAAATACAGAAGCTGGAAGGGTGCCTTCAGAACTGCAACTACTGATTTTGGCATTACTCCTGCGGAGGAACTGGACCTGCTGATCAGATGGCTTGGTCCACAGAACGTGTCAAGAGACTCAGAGCTGTCCACATCAATAATCCAATGTCGGGCCTCGACGCTGCTTGGCAAAGACTTGATCAAAGCTACGTCAGCCCTGAAGAACGCTCTGTTGCATCGCCTGCACTGTTTTCCAAAGATTTCCTGCAAGGACAATCAGAAATACTTGGAACTCAGTGACCTTCTCTGGGAGCTGCAGCTGGCCAAGACAGACACTTTCTTACCTGGCCTCAGCTATCTGGACACTGCTCGTGGAGTAAACCCAATAGTTTAAGTTGCCTTACAATATCCAGGAAAAATGGACTGCACTTGGGACAAAGTATAAAAGAGTGAACCAAATCTCCTTGCCATCTTTCTCCTACCTTTTGTGAGTTCATAAGAGACATTGCAGAAACAAAGAACGACCCCAGTTTTTCCTACAACGACTTCCACGCTTCAGACTTCCTTCCTCAGATGTCCCACAGCTCGCACTTTAAATCACAAAGGCAGCAGGGGTTTAGTATCAGTGAAGAAGACTAATTTCCTTCCCCCTCCTACCTCAATTCCTGACAAGTGCAAACAAGGTGAAAAGATGGAGAATCCTAACCGCCTTTGCCCTATCCCCTCAAAAAGTGCATCGGCTTTAGAAAGAAACCACTCCAAGAGCGCAAGGAGCTCCTAAAGACATATGGTGTAGGTTTCAGATGTTGCGCTTCTTTTTATACACCATCCTGGACGATCAGAGCAATCTGTCCCTCGCAAGAACGGAACTCTGATCTTTTCAACATAAAAAGGAGATTCTTACCCTTATACTATAGGTACATGTAGTGGCATTACAGAGGTCTCTGGAAGAAGAGCAAGCGGATTCGTAGTAGCTTCTCTTGGGGGCAATCTGGAACTACCCACACTTGTCGAAGTGCAACCAGATCCCATCTAACAAGCAAGAGATCCCTACACCAGAAGCTGCCCTACACCATCCTCATCTGAAGGCTATAGCTGACAAAATTCCAGCCCTTGACAAGAATGTAGATATCCCGATACTCCTGGGCAGAGATATACTCAGAGTACATAAGGTACGGCGATAAATTAATGGTCCACATGATGCTCCATTCGCTCAACGCCTTGATCTAGGTTGGGTTATCATAGGCAATGTTTGTATAAGGGAAATGAAAGGTGCCTACCAAGATTGCTTCCTACAAAACGCATATCTTGCCAAATGGTCGCAACACATATCTTGAACCATGCCAACACCATTACAGAGTGAAGGGAAAAAATAAATAAAATCGAACAGCAATGAATGGCAGCATGACTACCAAGATAAATTAAAGGTCTTTCAGTCCTGGGATAACACCTTTGGAGCCACAGTGTTCAATTCTACCAATGATGACAACAAACTAGCACGGCAAGAGAAGATAGGGAAATTCTCAAGATGGATAAAGAATTCGCTCAGGAGGATGCCAATAGCTGGGTAGCACCCTTACCCACTCGTACAGCTAGAGAAAAGCTACCTACCAATCTACAGCAAGCAGCTGCTCGATTTGTCTCTTTAAAGCGCACCTTGAAGAAGAAAACCGAGGCTGTGAAAAAGACAAACTGGCACCATGCCAGCTGGAATCCAGTACCGATCCGCGGAGTCGGGAAATATTCCCGTTCTGCAGGAAAGTCCTCTACAAGTGCAAGTACAAAGCCCCAGAAACAAAGATTGAAAGGAATAAAAAGGAGAAGGCTAGAGCTACCGTGTCAAAGACAGTCGGTGGGGATAAGAATGGCGGTACACGTGTAGTCAAACTGCGTAAAATGCCTCGCTATTATTCCACTGAAGATGTTCCAAGGAAGCTGTCAAGCCATGGCAAGAAGCCTTTCAGCCAGCACAAACGCGGCCTGCACTCCTCCATCGCTCCTGGGACTGTACTTATACTCCTCAATGGATGGCACAAGGGGAAGCGTGTGGTTTTTCTTAAGCAGCTCCAGTCTGGCCTTCTGCTGGTAACAGGACCACTGGTTATCACAGGCTAATTCACCTCACCCGCCGCTCTGTCTCTGCCGCTCCCCTCTGCGAGTCCCTTCACTGGCTCCCCATCCACTGCAGAATTAAGTTCAAAATCCTTATCCTTACCTACAAAAGCCTCACTAACTCAGCTCCCCACTACCTGTCCTCACTAATCACCAAATACACCCCAGCCCGCTCCCTAAGGTCAAACAGTGACCTGCGCCTAGCTTCTCCCCGCATCACCTCTTCCCATGATAGACTGCAGGATTTCTCACGCGCAGCCCCCACTCTCTGGAACGCTCTCCCTCGTACTGTCAGACTTTCCCCTAACTTCTCTTCCTTCAAACGCTCCCTGAAAACATTCCTATTTAGGGAAGCCTACCACCCAACTCACTGACGCAACCATCAATCACTCTCACCTTACAGTCCTCTCCTCCTGTTTCCAACCCCAACCCTCCCAGATTGTGAGTTCCTACGGGAATAGGGCCCTCATCTCCTCCTGTACTGTTTGTCAAATGTTGTTCAATGTATTGTAACCCTGTCTATACTGTGCTTATTGTACAGCGCTGCGGAATATGCTGGCGCTTTATAAATAAAGAATAATAATAATAATAATAATAATAATAATAATAATAATAATAATTATCAACCGGGTGCCCCTGCGTAGAGCTCACCAGAAATTTGTTATCACCACTTCCACAAAAGTCAATATCTCAAGTGTCAAGGTTTCAAAGCACCTGACTGATGCGTACTTCAAGAAGAAGAGGCTGTGCAAACCCAAGCACCAGGAGGGAGAGATCTTTGAAATAGAGAAGGACAAATACGCAGTCACACAACAGCGCAAAGCCGATCAGAGGTTCGTGGATTCCCAACTCCTGCCAATGGGTCTTGTCACTCAGGTTATGTCTAGTGACAATGGAAGAATCCGAAAAGTGAAGGTCAAGGGGACTAAAGGAGGTGTGGTACATAGTTTCTTCCGGCCAATCACCGAACTGATGCTCCTTCTGCCAAGGGAAAAGGTCAGTTAAGAGTTTCTGCTCTCGGCAGAAGCCTTTCCACAAACAGCCAGTTGGATTACAATGGTGTTGTGAAAGTTTTGGCCTAGTGCGGCTTCCCCAGCAAGAAGATGGGTTAACTTGTTACATTTTCTCCTCGCATCTGGAACTATGGCCTACCTTCAAGACTGTTGACTTAGTAACTTGCTATAAAGTGTAAAGTTGTATTATTGAATGCTTTACCTTTGTTTTTCAGCTCTCCGCATTGGATTTCCAGGAGGACATTTAAAGTTATAGTGTTAGTTTATTTTGAAATCTAAAGATTTCAGACGGAGTGTCATGCCCCATGATTTATTGTATATTTTTCTGTTTTGTGTTGAATCTGCCTTTGCTGCTTACATGCTATTGATTTCATAGCTATTTTGTACATGCTGGGTTTCCTTAGCTTTCTGTATCCAGCTAGTTTCCACCCATTTGCTCAGTGTCTTGTTCTAGGGACTTCCTTGTTACATAGCAGCCATTCTGTGCTCACTGCTGGACAAAACTAATGTCTTTTTACCTGCATTGCTGTACACTATTACAAGATTGTCAGTCTGATCATTAAACTCCTCAACTGGATTAATCTTTCTACGTGTCGTTTTTGCTGAGTCGAAGCTATCTGCCGAACTTCATCGTGTGAGTACTGGTCAAATACAGACTTCAGTTAGTCTAAAGCATCCACGCTTCACAGCTTTGCTTAGGGAAGCAGAATAGCTTGGGTTGAGAATTTCTGCCGCTTGGGTCATTTGAGGGAAAGTAAGACTGGGATTCAGTCTTATAGTTGAATAGATATGCCACAATAAAAACAGAGGCTGTAGTGTTATATATACACACAATTTATTTTTTTGGGGGGGGTAAATCTCTTCAAAGATTTAAAGTGAAATATGGTGCAGTTTGTGGTAGTAGATAAAATATATTTACCTCACCGGTCCCCCTCCCCCACCCTTTTTCTCTCTCTTTGTGCTTTAAGTCTTTGTTCTTTTTCCTTGATGGATATGTATCTCCTCTATGTCCACACACACACACACACATATACATATATATATATATATATAATCACACATACAATTAAAGCGGGGCCCTATTCCTAGGTTGATAGTAAGGGAATTCCTCAAGTTGTTCAACATAACGGCTCCAAAATTTAGCTTAACCCTTTCGCTGCTGAGCCATTTCACACCTGTGTGCCGAGCTAATTTTTACCGGTTTCGCTCATCATGTTTAAACGCGTTTTGAAGTCACATTTTATTATACGACCCAAATATATTATATATCCTTCTTTCCAGCAGACTCGGCTGATTTATAATATATCATTATTATATGTATACATCATGTCCTGCCTAAATATAACAAAAAAATGCAATAAAATTAGAATTTTCAATAATCTAGTGTGTGTGTGTGTGTGTGTGTGTGTGTGTGTGTGTAAAGTGGTGTTTTTCACATTTTACCATGCGAGCGTTTGCGGTTATATTTTCTATGGAGTGCGCTTGTTAAAAAATTAGAAATGGGAACCCGTTAAATTTGGGGGGGGGGGGAAATTACGTGATTTTTAGCAAACACTCCCATAGAATAAATAGTTAGTGCAGCATCATTGTTCACATTATATTTGAAATGGGAACAATATTGCTGTATTAACAAAGAAAAACACTTTCACATTTTTTTTATTCTATTATTTTTACACTTTATTTTCTTTACATTTAACAGTCATGTTTGGTATCATTGGAAAGGCCATGCTCTGGCATTTAACCCCTAGCTGATTGGCAGCTACGGGTTAACTCCAGAACCGACATAATCGCGCTATGCGTAATGACGCCAGTCGTCATGTGGAGATCCAAGATGTCGTCCAGCTCGGGGAGGGGACCACGATCCGGCGCCTATTGGCACCGAATTGCAATCCAGCCCCAAGGGGTTAAAGGCAGCCACTGCTTGGAAGGGCAGACTGTGCCCTTCAAAGCGGTGCCTGCCTTTTTCCTGTGCCCAGCACGGATGAGGAGGGAGAGAGGTCCAAAGGACCCCCCTTCAGGCACCTTCCCTGCACTGGCGGGGCAGGTGCCTGGAATAGACCCGCCGAGGTCCCGGAAGCTGGGCTGACATTCAAGATGTCAGCCCGCACCAGGGGGCTTCAGCGATCGGCCGAAATACCTCCTGCGCTCAGCGTGTCCATAGCACAGGAGAAGCAGCCAAGTGAAGTGGTTAATGTCTGGAGTTGCTTGGTATATTGACTCCTTACTGTAGATAAACAATCTCTGGGCTCTATTCCATAGTTGGTGCTAAATTAACCAGAGTTGTTGTAAATTTAACAGAGCCATTATAGTCTATGGAGTTGTTAAGTTTACAACAGCTCTGGTTAAATTAGCACCAATTTTGGAATAGAGTCCCCTTTGTTTTATATAGGACTTGTTAATTTGTAGTTAGCTGATGAAAAGCGAGTTTATCCAACCTCACTCATTCTTCATCTGCTACAGCTGTTTATAATAACGATTCCTAAACCATGGGATTAAGTGAATTTGTTTTTGCTGAATCATTTAGCACATTCATTTAATCCACTGAAACATTTCCAAGTTTAATTCAGATTCCACAGTGAAGAGAGCAAAGAGATCTGCCGCCACCTCTTCTTTGTATGCAGCAGAACACTTCAAAACAGATAGTTCCTAGTGTTCTACTGGGAAACCTTCCTCCATACAAGACCCTTGATCCTGCTCAAGGGAGCTCCTGCAGAGTTCAAGTAGGGTTCACCTAGAAAAAGCGATAAAATCCTATGGACTCTTGGAGCTTGTAATAGCAAAGGCATGCAGTGCTGCTGCCGTTATCCACCTGTGGTTCACAAATATTTTGACTCAATCTGCTGATACAGAGGCTCAGTCGGCGAGCTGCAAATGGAAAAGGGCTTGTGCAGGATTTTTCCATTTGCTGCTGTCACCCCTCTCCTCTTAGATTGTAAACTCTCAAACAGGGTTCTCCCTCCTGTTCCATATATGTATATTTGTTTATTCTGTCTCTCCCATTGCCAATTGTACACTGCTAAGGAATTTATTGGTGCTTTGTGAGTACTTGTAACTGTTAAAGGGCCACTACCATCAAAAAATTAAATGTCCATATTGTGTTTATGTTATGTTGCGAATATGTTACATGTGCTTTGGTTCTCTCTTGTATATTCAGTTAAGGAAATATTTTACTCTATATGTGTCACTGGGTGTATTCATTGTGTGATCTTTTGTGTTGTAAACTGCTAAACCCACACAGTGGGCTATGTTACAATCTTAATGCTAACTTTAGCACTCAGCAGGGGCGTAACTACCAGGGGTGCAGCGGGTGCCACTGCACCCAGGCCCCTGGGTCCGGGGGCACACAACTGGATGGGTGGGGGCCCAGACTGGTCCTGCTTGCCCCACAGTCCAGGCAGGGGTCAGGCACCTGGTCTCCCGTTTGAACGGCAGCGTGTGGGATCAAACTCCCACACACTGTGCCAGAAGTAAAGGCCCTGCCGGGGGGGGGGGGGGGGGGCAGGAAGAGGAGGAAGAAGACAGCTGCTCACATGGGGACATGCTGGCCCCGCCCCTTCCCCCTCCACAGCCAAGCAAAGCAGAGCCTCCCCTGCTGTGCTGGAAGTGTCCAGCATGTGCAGGGAGGGGAAGTGGAGACCATACTTACCTATGGTAAGTATGTAACAAGCTGGGGTGGGGTGAGTGAGTGAGTGAGTATGCAGGGCCAGCATCGGGGGGGGGGGTACAAGCATTGATCTGGTATGGGGCCCTGTGGCTAATTACCCTGACTGGCCAATTACTGGGGCTTCTGATATCGGCCAATTACTGGGGCTTCTGATATCGGCCAATTACTGGGGCTTCTGATATCGGCCAATTACTGGGGCTTCTGATATCGGCCAATTACTGGGGCTTCTGATATCGGCCAATTACTGGGGCTTCTGATATCGGCCAATTATTGGGGCTTCTGATATCGGCCAATTATTGGGGCTTCTGATATCGGCCAATTATTGGAGTTCTGATATCGGCCAATTATTGGAGTTCTGATATCCGGGGCCCGCGCGGAGGGTGGGTCTTGAAGGTGCAATGGCCCACGTCTGCCCCTCCCTGCAGGCGACAAGGGGGGGCCCCCCCCCCCTTCATGGATTCTTGCCACGGGGCCCTGAGGTTTCTAATTACACCTCAGCTAATATACACTGCTCAAAAAAATAAAGGGAACACAAACATAAGACATCCTAGATCTGAATGAAATATGCTTATTAAATACTGTGGTCATTACATAGTTGAATGTGCTGACAACAAAATCACACAAACATTATCAATGGAAATCAAATTGAGCAGCCCATAGGAGGTCTGGATTTGGAGTTACACTCAAAATTAAAGTGGAAAACAACACTACAGGCTGATCCAACTTTGATGTAATGTCCTTCAAACAAGTCAAAATGAGGCTCAGTAGTGTGTGTGTGGCCTCCACGTGCCTGTATGACCTCCCTACAACACCTGGGCATGCTCCTGATTAGGGATGAGCGTTCGGTTCGAACGGGAATTCAAATCGAACATCGGCCGTTCGGTGAACATTATGGGATGTTCACAGTTTGTTCGACCGCGGACATTCCATAATAAAAAAAAAATGCATCCACAGGTCTCCTAAATGTACCGGCGGCAGGACTTTGCCCAGAGCTCAGCATAGAAAAATGTCGGCAGATAAGAACCTTTCGACCCATCTAGTCTGCCCAATTACATGGATACTTTACCTGGATTTATCTTTTGTTTAGGATAGCCGTATGCCTATCCCATGCCTGCTTAAATTCAATTACTGTTTTGGCCTCTACCACGTCAACTGGAAGACTGTTCCATGTATCCACCCTCGCAGTAAAATAATGCTTTCTGATGTTACTTTTAACCCTCTGCCCCTCTAATCTAAGACTATGTCCTCTTGTTTTGCTACTTTGTTTCCTTTTAAATATACTCCCTCTACCTTGTGGATTCCCTTTACGTATTTAAATGTTTCTATCATATCTCCGTCGTGTCTTTTTTCCAAGCTGTACATGTTAAGATCATTAAGCCTTTCCTTGTAACTTTACTCCTTCAAGCCGTACACCATTTTAGTAGCCCTTCTCTGAACTCTCTCTAGCTTGGTTAAAGCTCTGCCTCATACCTCATCTTCAATCAGGGCTCAATATTGAATTAGAGCCCTGATTGGGCAAAGTCCAGGTCAGGCGCAGGACTTTGCCCAATCAGATCATGCAGCATGAAGACGTGGGGCAGAGAGGAGCCGCGGCCAGACGGACCAGAGGCGCTGACGGACCGGGAAACAGGAAGCCGGGACAGCTGCAGGACAGGTGATTTACGGGGGCTGGGGGCCGCAGGTCTCCTAAATGTACCGGCAGCCGCCGGTACATTTAGGCGAACTGCGAACACATTTTGCGTGTTCGGCCCCCATACTTTACATGGTGTTCAAGTTCGTATTCGAACATTTCAGCTGTTCGGATACGAACAGAACACAAAAAAGTGTTTGGCTCATCACTACTCCTGATGAGGTGGCGGATGGTCTCCTGAGGGATCTCCGCCCACACCTGGACTAAAGCATACCCCAACTCCTGGACAGTCTGTGGTGCAACGTGGCGTTGGTGGATGGAGCGAGACATGATGTCCCAGATGTGCTCAATTGGATTCAGGTCTGGGGAACGGGCAGGCCAGTCCATAGCATCAATGCCTTCGTCTTGCAGGAACTGCTGACACACCCCAGCCACATGAGGTCTAGCATTGTCTTGCATTAGGAGGAACCCAGGGCCAATTGCACCAGCATATGGTCTCACAAGGGGGTCTGAGAATCTCATCTCAGTACCTAATGGCAGTCAGGATACCTCTGGCAAGCACATGGAGGGCTGTGCGGCCCCCTAAAGAAATGCCACCCCACACCATTACTGACCCACTGCCAAACCGGTCACCAATGGTGGATATAGGGGGTTCCAATAAACCCCCTATCCCCCGATACATGGCAGCTAGGGAGCATGGCATGGCCTTTCCAATGATAGCAAACATGACTTTTTTTTTTTTTTTGTTAACGAAGTTATTGAAAATAAAAAAATTCAAATAAAAAAAAAAAAAAAAAACTGTTTATTAATGCAGCAATATTGTTCCCATTTCAATTAGACTGTGAACAATGATGCTGCACTAACGATTTTTCTATGGGGTGCGTTTGTTAAAAATCACGTAATGTTCCCCCAAAAAAAAATGGAACGAGTCCAAAGTTCAAATTTTTTTAACAAGCGGAACTCATAGAAAATATAACCGCAAACACTTGCATGATGAAATGTGAAAAAAAAAAAAAAAAAAAAAACTTTACACACTGTAAATTATTGAAAATTCTAATTTTATTGCATTTTTTGTTATACTAGTCAGGCAGGACATGACGTATGCATATAAAAATGATAGATTACAAATCGGCCGAGTCTGCCGGAAAGAACGATATATAATATGTCTGGGTCATATGATGAGCAAAAGTGGTAAAAATGAGCTCAGCACACAGGCGTGAAATGGCTCAACAGCGAAAGGGTTAAGGACCAAGGGTCTTTAAAGTCAATGCATTTATGACTCAACAGTTCGGTCATTGGCCCTTAAGAGGTTAATTAGGCAACAGAGGCCTTGTTATTTTTCCTCTGGCTATCCATCAGGAGTCTGACACTTCCTGGTGTCTCATTGCAAGTCTGGTGGTCGCTTGTTTGTGATCGCTCAAGTGTGATGTGTCCCTATCGATCTCTTGAAACAAAGTAGTTCTTCTGCACACGGTTTTCATCATAAAAAAGGGTGCTCATCTGCAAGAAGGACTCACAAAAGGTCCTATAAATGTGTAACTAAACCACAATAAAAATAAAGTAGGGCACAACCATGAAATAATATATAAACCAAAAGTATAATAAAAAAGATCTTTTAATAAATACAAAAATGTATAATGTCAGTAACAAGAGTAAAATATCACAAATGTTTATAGTTCCAGCACACAACATGCAGCATATAGTAAGGCAGCCCCACAGGCTCAGCAAAAATAAACACAAGAAAAACCAAATGGCTGAACCATATGAAATATTAGGGAAAGCACAATGTGAAAAGTGGGTCAGTACAAACTCCCGAAAGCCAAGAAAAGGCACCCCAACATTTCGGCGATCGATCGCCTAGTATCCTTATTATGTATGCATTAGCTATGGAATTTAATGCTAGGGTAATATTAATATAATAGGGATTAATATACTAGACGATAATACTATAACCGATTAGGTAATTTGTTAAATATTGCACCTTAACGTGGCTCTTCCCAGCTTCAGATGACAGGAGGGTTCAAACACTTCTATAGCTAGGCCAAAACTGGAATATACAATAAACTTCCTTTTCCAAATTCAGTGAATGCCAATACCAAAACAAAACTCTGGTCTTGGATCTTATTTCTACACTGAATGACAAACTCCGCAACTAAATTAAAGGACATTCCAAAGTCATAGCTACCTTTAATGGGTTACCCTCTCCTTCCTTATACGAGTGTCCTGGAAGGCTGTTTGACCTAAGTGAACAGAATGGATATCATGGTTAAACTGTTAACCAGCATGTACTGATCAGCCTTCTCAGGTGTAGGTCAGGAGTGATTGGCTGACACTCCAGCTGGAAACTATCTGATCCAAAGCAGTGCCAAGGGAGTTTGCATTAGAGAGGTGAGTACCAAAGGAAACCGTGGAGTGGAGTGGGTGGGCTGGTCAGAAGAGGTTAATATTTATCCAACCCCCTTCTCCAGTTTAACCCTAAAGCAAGACTGTCAGTCCAGCCCCCCTCCCCACCCCCCAGATGTTGCTAAACTTCAACTTCCATGATTCTGTGGGCATCTGTTGCATTCAAAGATTTTTGGGAAATGCAAGTCCTCAACATCTGGAGGGTGGATTTTTACATCAGTGCCCTAGAGTGTCCCTATTGTAATATGATGTTTGGGTGTATGGAGTGCAACACATTCCTAAGGGGTTACGGTGTGCAAACCACAGACAATGTCGCAAGTCTAGCTGAAAATATTATGAGTAATTATAAATAAGATTGCACAGGCATTAATTACCTAGCCTATAAACAACACTTTGTATTCTCTCTGGAGATTATCCAATGCTGGCAATCTGGAACTACCAGAATGAAAAGGGTTAATGTGACACCTTACTTGCATATAAAAACAAGATAATTTATTCACCTTGTACAATTGTCAGAGGCCTCTTTATTCCTGAATAAACTTGAGGGCAGAGATCATTATGATTAAAGGAAAGAAAAGCATTACCATTATGGATTAATATGTACTTACATATCTTTATTTACATTGCATTTATTAATCATAGAATTTAAGAGAAAAAATCCAAAGCCTATATAATAGGTTTAAAAATGAAATGTGAATTGACAGATTGTAAAAGACGCAAGTTGGTAAAGCAACAGTGAATGAGACCTTTTGAGGTTGTTTGCTGAAAAATTTGCAATTTACTTTTCAGTTTCCTATAATTCACAGTTTACCTCTAATGCAATAATAACTTAAAAAGCCATTCTGACCACCAAGATCCCTGGTCAGTGGCGACTCTAGGAACAATATTTAGGGGGGGCACATAAGATACCACAGTCAAAACTGGGGGGATGCTAACAATTTTCGCCACTAAATCATACCACTGGAAAAAACTAAGGACCCTATCACCTGGTGTGAGCTAAAACGCCGTCGCTAAAAGGAAGAAGTTAGCACAAGTCGCTAAAACTGATGACCTACTAACAGAACACCTTGTCTGCGGGAGTCCATGTAGAAGGTCAATTAGCACACGCTAGGGAAATGCTAAGACCCGGGCTGAGACCCAGCGCTAAGGCGCTGTACAGAATAGAAGTGTTTTTTTCCAGTGCAGCTGCCCTCGCAAGCTTGTAGAAGTATGAACACATCCAGTGAAGAGCCCTCACACCCCTGCATTATAAAGATCCTCCAAGGTGGCTGTATTATCCATGTTTATATGCCCACATATATTAATTAAGGCTGATGGGCATTGCATGATAAATGTCACCCAACAGCATGTAGAATCCTTACAATGCATTTAATAGATCCAAAAAGAAGGCCAGGTGAGCGACAATAACTTCCCTGCTGCAGCATATAAATAATACATGTTTCAGGGCAAGACTTGTGTCCATGTGTCCCTTTAAACATGGTCCAAGCTGTCACCCTAATGATCAACTGCTAATGATCATACTATGAATAGCCCAAAGCATAAAATGTTTAAAATTAGGCAATATATTAGAATTTGGATACATGTCAGCACAGGGTGCGCCGGGTGTGCCTGGGCACACCCTAATCAGACTAACTTTTTTTTTAACGTGGCAGCCGCTGGATTTGAACCGGCGGCTCCAGCTTATTGCTGCCTGCTACTCTGGAGGACTCCGTTAGGCTGCTGGAATAGCAGCATACACACCCCTGCCTGTGTCTTTTTAAATGCCCAGTGACATGTAGGGGCAGGTTTGGCAGCTGCTCTGAGGGTAACTCTGAGTCTTTCCAATGCCCAAGTGACAGGGAGTAGTGCATACCTCCTGGCCTGATTGCTATTTGCCATCTTCCTGCACATATCTGCTATGTGTGTGTGGGAGGAGGAATAGTACAGAGAGGAGGGAGAGGTCATGCAGCGGGGCAGGAAACAGCAGGCTCCACTTCATGAGGTCTGAAGGAGATTAATCGGTCAGTCCTGGGTCACTGTGGGTAGCCCACTCCCCCCCCCTCACCAAAACAACCCACTCCTTCCCCCCCTCACCAAAACAGCCCCCCTCCTTTCCACCCCTCACCAAAACAGCCCCCTCCTTTCCCCCTCACCAAAACAGCCCCCTCCTTCCCCCCTCACCAAAACAGCCCCTCCTTCCCCCTCACCAAAACAGCCCCTCCATTCCCCCCTCACCAAAACAGCCCCCTCCATTCCCCCCTCACCAAAACAGCCCCCTCCTTCCCCCTCACCAAAACAGCCCGATCCTTTCCTCCCTCACCAAAACAGCCCCCTCCTTTCCCCCCTCACCAAAACAGCCCCCTCCTTTCCCCTTCACCAAAACAGCCCCTCCTTTCCCCTTCACCAAAACAGCCCCCTCCTTTCCCCCCTCACCAAAATAGCCCCCCCACCAAAACAGCCCCCCTTTCCCCCCCAAAACAGCCCCCCTTTCCCCCCCAAAACAGCCCCCCTTTCCCCTCACCAAAACAGCCCCCCTTTCCCCCACCAAAACAGCCCCCCTTTCCCCCACCAAAACAGCCCCCTCCTTTCCCCTCCTACCAAAACAGCCCCCTCCTTTCCCCCTCCTACCAAAACAGCCCCTCCTTTCCCCCTCCTACCAAAACAGCCCCCTCCTTTCCCCCTCCTACCAAAACAGCCCCCTCCTTTCCCCCTCCTACCAAAACAGCCCCCTCCTTTCCCCCCACAAAAACAGCCCCCTCCTTTCCCCCTCACCAAAACAGCCCCCTCCTTTTATAACCTAGGGGGGGCAATTGCCCCCCTGTAGAGACACCTGTGTCCCTGGTCATAGGGATAACACTTCAAAATAGAATTGCCACTACCCTGAAGTGTGTGTGTGTGTGGAGAGTAGAAGCACCAAAAACTATCAGTGCTATTGAATGCTGAAGTAGTTTTCGGAGAAGAACTATTACAGGGTTATTCAAAGAGAATCGAAAAGTCACCGCACGTTCAATTCGGTGCGATTTGGCGATCCCATTTCGGCGACCCTGTGGTGTATTCAGCAAACACCACAGGGCCGTTGTAGTGCAGGGAAAAGCCGCCGCAAACCCGCCAAACACTCACCGCAAAACCCGGCGAACGCACACCGAAACCTGCAAAAACATCTGGATTAACCCCGCCGGACACGCCGGAGAAACCAGAGCAGCCAACGATCACAGCGTAGAGCAGCCACCAGAAAAACCCGACACCGCAGAGTGATTTTTTTTTTAAAAAAAGTACGCTTGAATGTTTGTAAGTCAAATGCTGTTTGCAAAAAACTACTGAACGAAAATGTCAAAAAATTTACATATAAGATCCAATGAATGATAATAAAAAGGGCTGTTTCAGAAAAAAGAAAAAACGATTTAAAAAAAATTCTCAAAAATCCCGCAAATTGCCTAAAAGAATTATAAAAATAACGAGACTTTTTACTGCAGAATAAAATTAATAAACGGTTTATTAGATATTGAATTAAAACGGGAATATTTTTAACATTGAAGCCTATGGGATTCGCCTGAATAAACCTGTCGAATGAAACCACCGAATGGCAGGGCAATTCGGCAACTTTTCACTGCTGGTTTTTGTTCTCTGAATAGACGAAGCATTGCTTCTCTATGCGGATTTCACTGCCCTCGAGCAGGCAAGGAACAGGCACCATATGTGCAGACAATTCGCCAACGTTTGGTGAACTGCCTGCTCTCTGAATAGCCGAATGGCCAGGAAAGGTAACCATACCCTGAATTTCAGCGTTCGGTTACCTTTCGGCCCCAATTCGGATCTCTTTGAATAACCCTGTTAGGGATAAGCTACAAGAGCCCCTTCCTTGCACACCACCCACACACCGCTGCACTCCCACAGGGTGTTGCTATGCTCCAGACCATAGAATCTGCGTAGATGGAAAGCACCCAAGGTGGAGGTGACACAGACCTTTTATTTAAGACAGAAATAAAATGAAGGCGTCTTGATTTTTTTCTGAATTGTCCGAATTAGGCTGGGGTCAGACCAGCGCACTTTTAACGTGCGTTCTGGCGCACATAATTACGGCCGCACTAGCAGCAAATGACGGGCAATGACGGCCAATATACGAAGTACGGTCGCACGAAAGTTCGGCCGCGCAACGCAAGTGGAAAACGAACGCATTTTTTCGAGAACGCCGAACCGCTAGTACGGACGTACAGAGTGCGCAGCTGCGGCATAGCGGCGTGTTTGCGTGATTAGGAGATGTCAGACACTGCTAATGTCCAGCCTACATAACGTCCAGACGCAAAAAGAGTTTTATTGCCGATCCGAAAAAATCACGCACGAAAAATGCGCATCGTATGACCGTTTTCGCGCACTCCGTGAAAAAATACGTCAATTCGTTCGGACGCACTTTTTTACGTTCGCGTGTAAAAATGCTTTCGTTTGACCCTAGCCTTAAATATCTGTGTATGCTACACCTGGACTGGCTCTCCTCTCCTTGGTAGTTTAAGGAGTCAACCAGTCGAGTCATAATAGCTCTCTGAGCTTCTGGATTGAGGGCTATCTGATTGACTGTGTGTATGCCAGTTGTGCAATGTTCATTTGCTGATGTTCATCGATTTCTTCCTGTGGCTTGGTACCCGGCCACAGAAGTGAATAGGATGCACTGCAGTATGCTGGGGGAGATTGAAGTATTAATGGGAAAAAAGATAACCTGTTTAGGGTCAACTGTGTGTAATGATTATTCAAAACTAAAAATGAACTCAAACTTCGGAAGTCAGTTCTTTAACCGCACCATGCCGCTGTTTAGTTAATATCTGTACATTTAAAATACACAGTCCTGCTATTGTTCATTGTATGCATCATGCCATGAGTTCTCCAAACCTACCTTTTGTTTAAGTTTTAGCTTATCAGCCAACAGTATGTTTGCCTCATAAACCGCAAACAATTGATGATTTCATAATATCTTTCAAGTGTGTTACTCAACTGTATGTAATCTGCAGGGCACAGTGACCAATAAATTATCATAAAAAATATACTGGCGCCATTTGTTTTCATGACTTTGTTTATACAACAAAAACACTTGTATTTTTAATCAGCGTAAAGGTACAATCTCCACATTAATAAATGTAATGTTAAAATGAAAAACCTGTCCCATTAGGTAACAATTGCCTGAGGTTTGGTAATTATTGCAGATCCTCGTGAAAAATGTACTGCTATTATTCCAAATCAAATGGCAACTACCACCTGGCTTTTGCCCCTTTTATACCTCTTGCTTGTGTGTCTGAAACTTTGTAAATGAAAGAGGAAGCTGCAGACTATTGTGACCTAAACTCATCCCTGGTACTTCACAGCTATTTCCCAGGGCCTCAAATATAAAGAATAGGCAACCTCGGGTCAATGTCGAAATAATACAACTTGCATAGCAGTATTAGGAGTCAGTACAAGGATGTAGCCTGTTGGAGGGATATGTCTGCAGATTCTTCATTTTAATAAGAAAAAATAATGGATGTGAAACCAGAAAATGCTTGGTTTAGCATACTGAACTGATTTAGGTAGTTCAATTCAACTAAACTGCTCCTTAAACACAAGCCTCCTAAGTAAAGCCTAGCCAACAAGTCACAAGCACAAAAAAAAAATACTGTATAAAGAATCAGAAGCTAAAGCAAAGGTTAAAAGGTTAACCTAAAACTGCTCAAACCAATTCAGTTGTGTCTGTTTTGCATTTTACAGCGAAACAATTCAGATATCTTCTTAAACAATGAGAAACTGTAAAAATGCTTTAGCAAATGCAGGAATGTAGCATATATTTATGTCAGTAGGAATCAACAAATGCTTGTGTGTGGGCAGGAATGTGATATTTACTGTTGTCTGTGTACTAGATACGTACTGTAGTTGTCAAGGTAGTCTTTACAAATGTAACACAGTTTGCATAGAAGTGCAAACAATCTTCATGAAAAAACTTGATAGCAGAAATTAAAGGGACACAATACACACCCTGATCACTTAAGCATTTTAAAGAGGCCAGGCTGTGTGTAATACCCACTCACCATCGTGTTTGGCAATAATAGTTGTGTCATGTCCTTCGCCCACACATGTGTCACCATGCAACTGGGATTTTGAATTTCCCAGCTGCTGGTCAACAAATCGGACCCCGATGATCTCACCAAGCTCTACGCCTTGACTTCATCCTCTCTCAGAATGCGTGCAGTAGCAAACGTTCTGAGAGCAGGAAACCAATGGATTCGTTCTGTGTGTGCACGAGTAGCTATAAACCATTGTTCTGCGCAGGTGCTATTGAACTTGCATACAAATGTACGCAAGTTCCGTACAATATCCAATTTGCAGGTATGTAAATTGTGGAAAAAAAAAATTTGCAGGGACTTCCACATTTCAGAAGTGCTGAGCTGAAGGAAGAGAGCAGCACACTAAGGCTGGGGTCAGACAAACGCAGTGTTAACGTCCGTGTTGCCCGCACATAAGTACGTCCGTGATAGCATACAATTGTGTTAAATGGAGCCCCACACACGAAGTACGTCCGCACAGAAGTGCGGGGGCTGACGGACGCTGCAAACGGACGCAGGTTAGGCAAGAACGTAATACTGCGAGAACGGACGTGCCGAGTGCGCCACGTCCACAACCTCCGCATAGCTTTGTGTGTGAGTGATGGAGCATGGTCAGACGGACTGCATTTATACGTCCAGCATTTTTGACGGACAGAATGTTCTTTCATTGTAATTTATTTTCCCTGCTACATCAGTCAAAAAATACGTTGGTGAAACAAAACGGACTGTGTGGCCACTACCTTGTTGTCAGTCAGTAAGTACGTCCGTACTGCACGGACGCACAGTCCGTAGAAAATGCGCTCATCTGACCCTAGCCTTAGGGCTAAATTGCAGTCTTCACGCAAACGTTTTGTGCCGGCGCAAAAAAACATTAACGCGAGGGGTAAAACCATTTGCGCTGAATCCTGTATTACATAGAGCAACAACCGCATGCAATCGTCTATCGCGGGTGAACCTGCACGAACCCTGCGCGAGTTTACTGTACTTCGCACGTCCTATACTTAACATTGTGAGCGCAAATGCGAATCTGCGCTGGTACGAGGATGGTATTACAAACTATTTGCAGTAATTACCGTATGGCCTTTGCGCATAATTTTAGCAACTCCTAAAAGCTGGTGTTAATGGCAAATTTGAACAACCTGGCTAACCCCAAATATCCAAGCCCATAAAAAGGAATGCAACAAAGCACAGTGGCCCATTCAAATCATACCAAACCAATACAATGGATGAAGTTGTGTGTGCATGTATTATTGCTGCAGCTCGGATTGACAGTGGCAGGTGCAATTTGTTAACGTGAGACAGGTGTGGTTCTTAATTCTGATTGGCTGAATCTCGAAAAAAGACTGCTCGTGCAAAGATTTTTGCACGAGATGGTACTGCGCCTGTATTTGGGCGCGTCCTGTTTGCGCGCGCAATTGATCGGAGGCAGAAAAAAGTTGCGAGAATTGTAATTCCAGCGGTGATTTGCGCGCGCAAAAATTTAACGCTTGGCGCAAAGATTTTCGCTTTGCTTAAGGCTTTTTGCGTGAAGATTGTAATTTAGCCCTAAGGGAGAAAAGGTGAGTATTTTCACCTAAAATAAATAATATAGAAAAAAAATATTGGCACGTGTGGTCAGCAGCATTTGCCTGATTTATTTAGGGGCATAAAAATGGACTAAAATCTCATTAGAGTGCCCCATTAATTTTCTGCAGGATAGTACATGTGAACTACAAAACGTTTTAATACAAAATATTGAAATAAATGATATGCTGATTGAGACTGCCAATACTTTGGAGAACCAAAAATGACTAGAAAAATAACTATGGAAAAACTGAATTATCTTGTTTTTGGTAAAAAGACCGAAAAAAAAGTCATATTTGCACATGATAGCTGAAAGCAAAAGTTTGTGTTTTATTTTTTTTAGTAGTGATAAAAGTTATAGCAGCAAAGGTTTCTCAGGCTTAAGCATGTGAACGTGGCCATCATGATTGTTAACATAAGGGTAAAATACATATCATAAAGTCAAGATAAAAACATTAAACCTACAGGGCTATTCAGAAAGAGGTGAAAACCTTGAGAATGACTGGAGAATTGAAAATTCTAGGTCAAATTAGTCAAACCAGAAAAATTCTCCCATTATCTCACTTTCCAAATTGGCTATTTGGTCTAGATTGTTCATTCTCCTGGCAATTCTCAAGGTTTTCACCTCTCTCTGAATAGCCCTGTTAGTAATGAATTGCTTTTCTCAATAGATAAGAAAAATGAAGCAATGTTCTCAATAGCAGGATGATTGTATGAATTGTCAAGCGAAAAGGAGGACTGGAGGGCACAGAGTAGGAAGTGTTCATATTAGCATTATGTAGCTCTAGGTTAAAAAGTGATGCACTAAGAAAACGTGAGCTATTTAGTATTATAGGGACACTCTAGCCACCACGACTACTTTTAAGTGGTCATGGTGAAAAGATCCCCCCCCCCCGACTTTCACCTCCTGCTGATTAAGGCTAGGGTCAGACGAACGCATTTTTCACGTGCGTTTAGCTGCACGAAATCACGGCCGTGCTAGCAGCAAATGACGTCCAATGCCGGGGAACATACGACGAACAGCCGCACGAATGTTCGTCCGTGCAACGCAAGTGGCCAACGAACGCATTTTTTCGAGAACGTCAAACCGCTACTACTGACGTACAGAGTGCGCTGCGGCCGCCTAGCGGCGTGTTTGCGTGATTGGGAGACGTCAGACGCTGCACACGTCCGGCCAACATAACGTCCAGACGCAAAAGGGTTTTATTGATGATCCGTACAAAATCACGTACGAAAATGCGCATCGTATGACCGCTATCGCGTATTCCGTGAAAAAATACGTCCATTCGTTCGAACGCACTTTTTCACGGACAACGTGAAAAATGCGTTCTTCTGACCCTAGCCTTATTGTTATTCTCAGTGCTTTTTTTTGGGAAAAATAGATGGGGGTACTCTCACGCCTGGGGAAAAACAGATTATTATGACTCTTTTTAGTTGTGGATCACTCAAAGGAAGACACTAAAAAAGGGAACCATATTTTTTAATACTGTGTTCCTTTAAATGAACTTCAACTATTGTTGTAACCCTATGGGGGTTATCAACTAAGTGCCTCTGTTGCAAGAAAAATCTGTATTGCAGTGCAGTTAGCTGTTTTTTTTTTTGCAAAGCGGGCACTGAGTGGATAATCCCCTAGCATTTGTGAGCACCACAGCAATGAAACTCCGTCTCACATCTGCCAGAGCTGGGGTACAGAAGAAACATAGGGGCGATTTTTATTTAACCAGCCCTCCCTTGTCACTTACTGTGAGAAGAGGGGGGTTATCGGTCCCTACATACACTCCTGACAATCGGAAGCTTTCAGGAGCAACATGAGCTGCCGAGCACTTTCCGATTCTCTGCCTGCCACTGCAGGAGGAGGGAGGAGCATCATGCTCTCTCCTGTTAGTTCAGGCTGGTGGTGAGGTGCCGGTACAGAGTACCGGCGAGTACCCCCTGGAAAAAAAGCCCTCTTTATTCTTATGATTGTTTTCTTCATGAAGATGATGTGACCAGCTTCTCCATCAGTAAAACTGCGAGATAGCCTTCCTGTGCTTTGGTGCACCTCAATTCAAAAACTAAAATGGAAGAAATTGGTATGGGCGCAACAATTATAATTTTGAATGGGGTAGAACCTAAAACACGATCGCCACTACACCCATAAATGTCATCCCTAGAGTGACAGAAAAGATAGCAATCAAAAAATGAAAAAAGGTGCGGCGCTTCCCAGTGTAAATGTAAACAAATAATCAACGTTATTTACCCAAGGAGAGGTAATAAATCTTCAATTGATGGAGGGTCAATACCTCAAAAGAGAAAATAAACAAACATAGCGTAATATTGTTTGTGTATATATGATAATTTCGAAGGGTATATTCACTCACACTATAAAGAGCCTCACCCGGCTCTAGCAATTTTCGCCTGTGGGTAGAATTCATATAGGCCCCCCCACTGGCCACTTCAATTGATGGCAACTCCCAATGGACATCCGACGTCATCTTCTCGCGACGCTACCGCTCGTCGGAGGAGCGACTTGAGCATAAAGACGGCATGGAACCTTTTCCCGCTCCAAGAAACCTTTCCGATTGGATGGCAATTAAATGGATTATGTATTTAAGTGAACCAGGGGGTTTATTTTTTTTATTGCTGCTGAGGAAGCCGTAGGGTCTAATCGACCTAGGCGAAACGCGTTCGGACATTTTATTTGTTTGTTTTATACTTTTATTAAATATAATTTTTCTACTACTTGGTTTTTATTCCATGCCTACCACTTGGCTTCTACTCCATGCTGCTACAAGGATCCATTGAGGCTTTTATAAGAGTTGTGCCCACTCGAAACAACCCTTGGGCTTATCTATTTTGAAAAAGTGTGTTTAACTCCCGAACGGGGGTTAAATGTGTTTGGCGCTGGAGAGTTTTACTGAGAGGTAGTGTAACTACTATAAGAATATACAATTCTGCCGCTCACCACTGGTGTGTCCCTCACCAAAATAAATCAAAACAATACAAACTTGGGGCTTGTGAAGGGAGCGCAAGAAGGAAGGAGATAGAATTTTTCTCTCTCAAATTTTTCAGGTACACTTGATTAAAGCGATTTCTAAAATACAGAATTAGAAGACACCTTCATAGCGTAGCATGTATTGCAATATAAAGGAAACAATAAGGATGATGAATGTGAACTCACAAGCGTGGAGCCTCAAGGCTCGTAATGTTCGCTTCTGAGCCTCTATGGGGGGCTCCACCCGTCAAGATGGTGATTCGGGAGATGGTTCGGGTCTCCGGGAATACCTCGATGAATAAGAAAATGAATGGCACAATACCAGAGCCAAATGACGATAAATGGGATAGATAGTATACACTCACGTGTTCCTGAGCCTCCCGTTTGAGTGGCTCAGTACCTTGGCCTGTGGACCACTTGAAAGATGCGGGGGGGTCCCACCCCTGTGGTGATAAACGCTGGAAAGTGGACCGGTGAATAGATGTAATGGATAGCAGGATAGCAGGATCAGGTTCAAAAAAAAAATTTTTCTTAAAAGAAAATTTATTGGATGGTGCAAAATAAAATAGAAATAAAATAATAAAACTTTAACAAAATGTATAAAAACCGAAACGCGTTTCTCTCGCTAACCCTGCGAGCTTCATCAGTCGGATAATTTTTCAAGTCTGAGCTGGCGTCTTTTATTTATTTCCAATTGGTCATAATGAATGTCCTTTACATGTATTGCAATCAGCTGTTCGATTGTGATTGAAGGTAGAGGTGTTATTTCCTTCTGCGTTCCACTCATATAGATCCCGCCGTTGGATTGCGGTCCAAAATGTCCCCAGATGGCTTCCGTTGCGGTATTTTTCAATTCAGCTTTATCTCCATGGGGATCAAGTTGATCATTCGTTCTCAATTGTACAGGCAGATTAAACCAAAGTTGTTTTGGATGCATGTAGCCGAAAATGGAAAACGGGGAAACGAAAACATGAAAAAATAAAGAGATGTTTGAAGCATACAAATCTTTGTTTAAATATTAAATAACAGATTTGGTTGAGAAGTGGATCTCTCTCACTCCAAGGGGCATCAGTGATGATGTAATTATGATCACATATTGGGGTTCCATAGTGGAAATATAATCTAAAAGACAGCTTTACAATGATGTCTAAATGAAAGCGAAAGCATCTGAAAGGTTTGCAAATATTGATATGGGCAAATGCGTACTATGCTGTCCCAATATTGGGTTAATATGACTTGAAGGTGTCACGGGACTAAAAGGAAAAAGTGAGAAGGAGAGAAGGAGTCGTGGTGTTGAATACTGTCTATAATTATAAGAAGTGGCAGACCTCAAAATCCACATTTAATCCGTTGGGAACTAAAGTGTTTAAATGATAAATCCATCTCATCTCACTTTTGATGAGTTTCTCACGGATATCTTCTCCTCTCCAATTACAGCGTACTTTTTCTATCCCAATAAACTCTAAACTTTTTGGATCACAGTTATGATGTTCTTTATAATGAAGTGATACATTGTGCTTGTCATAACCCCTAGTTATATTGCATAGATGCTCATTGATCCTAACGGTAAGTGGGCGAGATGTCTGTCCCACATATCGTTTATTACAGGGGCATCTGAGTGCATATACAATATTTTTGGTGTGACATGTGACCAAATCTTTTATTTTATAGTTAGTTCCTTTTATTCCTGCATCAAAATGTCTTATAGTTCTTTTTTTACTGTTGGTTTTGCGACATGAGATGCACTGGCCGCAGTTATAGAATCCTGGGGTTAAACCATATGGATGTGTAAATTGGTTATTGGTGGTCCTGATATGGTTGGTGACCAGATTTTTATTAAGGTTTTTGCCTCCTCTGAAAATTATTTTAGGTCTTTCTGTCAAAGTGCCATTTAATATCGGATCATTCATTAAGATTGGCCAATATTTTTCTACTGACTTTTTGATTATTTTATTGTTTATATTATAATCCATAATGAATGAAACATTATCAGATTGATCTGTACATTTGGATTTGTATTGTAATAGTCCATCCCTGCTGGTACTTAAAATTTCTTGTGTAGTATCGTCCAGGAATTTTTTGTCATAACCTTTTTGTCTAAAATTATTTGACAATTTATCGGCCTGGATTAGATATTGTTCATCATCTGTACAGTTTCTGCGTATTCTCAAAAGTTCACCTTTGGGAACGGCTCTAAGCCAGGGAGGGTAAAGGCCACTGGCAATGGGTATATATCCGTTTACCTGAACGGGTTTAAAAAATGTTTTAGTTTTTATCATCCCGTGCTCTATATATATGTCGAGATCAAGGAAATTTACCTGGACAGTGCTAATGTTTATATCTAATTTGATTCCTATGACGTTATGATTCAAATGGTCCAAGAATCGTTCCAATTCGCTTCTCTCCCCCTTCCAGACAATGAATATGTCATCAATATATCTTTTATATAGGACGAGGTTGGGCCCCCAGCCATGCCCTGTCCATACCGCACCATTTTCCCAGTGGGCCATGAACAGATTGGCATAGCTGGGGGCGAACCTCGTCCCCATTGCTGTCCCATTGCATTGTAGATAGTATTCTCCCCCATACCAGAAGTAATTGTTATGAAGTATTAATTTAATGCCCTCGAGTATATATTGTGTCTGTTCTGCTCGAAATTTGCCAGAGTCTGTCAAGAAAAATTCAACTGCCTTACATCCAATGTCATGTGGTATTATTGTGTAGAGTGAGTTGACGTCACAGGTGGCAAGTAAATAATCTGGTTCCCATTTGATATCTTTGATATCTAACAATTACTTCTGGTATGGGGGAGAATACTATCTACAATGCAATGGGACAGCAATGGGGACGAGGTTCGCCCCCAGCTATGCCAATCTGTTCATGGCCCACTGGGAAAATGGTGCGGTATGGACAGGGCATGGCTGGGGGCCCAACCTCGTCCTATATAAAAGATATATTGATGACATATTCATTGTCTGGAAGGGGGAGAGAAGCGAATTGGAACGATTCTTGGACCATTTGAATCATAACGCCATAGGAATCAAATTAGATATAAACATTAGCACTGTCCAGGTAAATTTCCTTGATCTCGACATATATATAGAGCACGGGATGATAAAAACTAAAACATTTTTTAAACCCGTTCAGGTAAACGGATATATACCCATTGCCAGTGGCCATTACCCTCCCTGGCTTAGAGCCGTTCCCAAAGGTGAACTTTTGAGAATACGCAGAAACTGTACAGATGATGAACAATATCTAATCCAGGCCGATAAATTGTCAAATAATTTTAGACAAAAAGGTTATGACAAAAAATTCCTGGACGATACTACACAAGAAATTTTAAGTACCAGCAGGGATGGACTATTACAATACAAATCCAAATGTACAGATCAATCTGATAATGTTTCATTCATTATGGATTAAAATATAAACAATAAAATAATCAAAAAGTCAGTAGAAAAATATTGGCCAATCTTAATGAATGATCCGATATTAAATGGCACTTTGACAGAAAGACCTAAAATAATTTTCAGAGGAGGCAAAAACCTTAATAAAAATCTGGTCACCAACCATATCAGGACCACCAATAACCAATTTACACATCCATACGGTTTAACCCCAGGATTCTATAACTGCGGCCAGTGCATCTCATGTCGCAAAACCAACAGTAAAAAAAGAACTATAAGACATTTTGATGCAGGAATAAAAGGAACTAACTATAAAATAAAAGATTTGGTCACATGTCACACCAAAAATATTGTATATGCACTCAGATGCCCCTGTAATAAACGATATGTGGGACAGACATCTCGCCCACTTACCGTTAGGATCAATGAGCATCTATGCAATATAACTAGGGGTTATGACAAGCACAATGTATCACTTCATTATAAAGAACATCATAACTGTGATCCAAAAAGTTTAGAGTTTATTGGGATAGAAAAAGTACGCTGTAATTGGAGAGGAGAAGATATCCGTGAGAAACTCATCAAAAGTGAGATGAGATGGATTTATCATTTAAACACTTTAGTTCCCAACGGATTAAATGTGGATTTTGAGGTCTGCCACTTCTTATAATTATAGACAGTATTCAACACCACGACTCCTTCTCACTTTTTTCCTTTTAGTCCCGTGACACCTTCAAGTCATATCAACCCAATATTGGGACAGCATAGTACGCATTTGCCCATATCAATATTTGCAAACCTTTCAGATGCTTTCGCTTTCATTTAGACATCATTGTAAAGCTGTCTTTTAGATTATATTTCCGCTATGGAACCCCAATATGTGATCATAATTACATCATCACTGATGCCCCTTGGAGTGAGAGAGATCCACTTCTCAACCAAATCTGTTATTTAATATTTAAACAAAGATTTGTATGCTTCAAACATCTCTTTATTTTTTCATGTTTTCGTTTCCCCGTTTTCCATTTTCGGCTACATGCATCCAAAACAACTTTGGTTTAATCTGCTTGTACAATTGAGAACGAATGATCAACTTGATCCCCATGGAGATAAAGCTAAACCGAAAAATACCGCAACGGAAGCCATCTGGGGACATTTTGGACCGCAATCCAACGGCGGGATCTATATGAGTGGAACGCAGAAGGAAATCAATCGAACAGCTGATTGCAATACACGTAAAGGATATTCATTATGACTAATTGGAAATAAATAAAAGACGCCAGCTCAGACTTGAAAAATTATCCGACTGATGAAGCTCGCAGGGTTAGCGAGAGAAACGCGTTTCGGTTTTTATACATTTTGTTAAAGTTTTATTATTTTATTTCTATTTTATTTTGCACCATCCAATAAATTTTCTTTTAAGAAAAATCTTTTTTATTTTTTGAACCTGATCCTGCTATCCTGCTATCCATTACATCTATTCACCGGTCCACTTTCCAGCGTTTATCACCACAGGGGTGGGACCCCCCCGCATCTTTCAAGTGGTCCACAGGCCAAGGTACTGAGCCACTCAAACGGGAGGCTCAGGAACACGTGAGTGTATACTATCTATCCTATTTATTGTCATTTGGCTCTGGTATTGTGCCATTCATTTTCTTATTCATCGAGGTATTCCCGGAGACCCGAACCATCTCCCGAATCACCATCTTGACGGGTGGAGCCCCCCATAGAGGCTCAGAAGCGAACATTACGAGCCTTGAGGCTCCACGCTTGTGAGTTCACATTCATCATCCTTATTGTTTCCTTTATATTGCAATACATGCTACGCTATGAAGGTGTCTTCTAATTCTGTATTTTAGAAATCGCTTTAATCAAGTGTACCTGAAAAATTTGAGAGAGAAAAATTCTATCTCCTTCCTTCTTGCGCTTATCTATTTTGAGCCTTGGTGGCTCATGAACACGTGAGTGGTCTGAGTTTTGTATTTAGACACAGTATACGTTTGTGCTGAATCACCCTATGTCGCTATCTTTCTTTCCTATATGTCCATTGGGAGTTGCCATCGATTGAAGTGGCCAGTGGGGGGGCCTATATGAATTCTACCCACAGGCGAAAATTGCTAGAGCCGGGTGAGGCTCTTTATAGTGTGAGTGTGAGTGAATATGCCCTTCGAAATTATCAAATATACACAAACAATATTACGCTATGTTTGTTTATTTTCTCTTTTGAGGTATTGACCCTCCATCAATTGAAGATTTATTACCTCTGCTTGGGTAAATAACGTTGATTATTTATTTACATTAACACTGGGAAGTGCAGCACCTTTTTTCATTTTTTGATTGCTATCAATTCCATTTGAGGCCCCAAAGGAAGTGATGCCTTAGGCGACTGCCTATTTGGCCTAAAAAGAGCTGTCTCTGCTCAGTGTTCTGCTTTCAACGAAGAGAGGAGGCGGCAGATCGCGTCATGTTCTCCACCGAGGAATCTGATATGAGAATGGTATTTTTTTGTATATTCAAATTAATGGGTTAAGTGATTGTGTTGGAATGCAATCAGGGCTGGAAATACCCTATTTAAACCGAAATTGTGTCAGGCGCAGCTGAATAACAAGCTAGTTAGAAAAGATTGTTCTTCCTCTGCTAGGTGTACATTAACATCTCCCATATAAAGTATAGGAGACGCTAATGTACAGTAGGTCGGTGAAAAATCCAAGATGCAAACTGAACTTACGTCTCTGGAATAGCATTTGTTAAAATTAAACAGAACGCTTGAGCTGCGGCTTGAGCACTGTGTCTAATATCCTAGTTGTGATCTGGCCTCTGGGAGTCCAAAGTTGCTTACCCCTGACACAGTCAGTGTTACACCACATACTAGAATTCCACAATGTGTGTGCAAGAAGTACATATATTCAAATGTTATTGAAAGCTATACAACAGAATTGTTCTTAATGGAATAAGAAAAATATATTTTAAAAAAAAAGAACTACAAATAAGCCTAAGGAGAATAAAGTTATAACAGACATGACATCTCATTAAATCTACTTAGCAAAATGCCATTACATTAAAGTCCCTTGCTCTAGGGCAGGGGTAGGCAATCTTGGTCCTCCAGATGCTTTAGAACTACATTTCCCACAGGGCTTAGCTAACATGAGGAATGGCTGAGAATCATGAGATAACTAGTTCCAAAATATTTGGATTGCCAAAGTTGCTGATCCCTGCTCTAGGTTCTCAAGTGTGAAATGGGATTCCCATATTTGAAGATTTTTTTTTTTGTTACCACCACTGTGGGATACAGAAATTATGACTTAGGCTAAGGTCAGACTAACGCAGTATTAACGTGAGTTTAGCCGCACTAAATCACAGCCGCGCTAGCAGCAAATTACGTCCAATTCCGGGCAGCATACGAAGAACGTCCGCACAAAAGTGCGGCCGCGCAACGCAAATGGCAAACGAACGCATTTTTTCAAAAAAAACTGACGTACAGAGTGCGCTGCGTCCGCTAGCGGCATGTGTGTGTGATTAGGAGACGTCAGACACTCCTAATGTCCGGCCAACATCACGTCCAGATGCAAAAAGTGTTATATTGATAACCGTACAAAATCACGAATGAAAATGCGCATCGTATGACCGCTATCGCGTATTCCGTGAAAAAATGCGTCCATTCGTCTGTATTGCCCCCCCCCCCCCGGACCAGAGACTTACCCGGGCATTGCTAGCTGACTTTTGGCATGCGGCCGGCGGCCATCTTGCAGACTACTGCTCGTGTCCGGACGTCCCCCTGCCTCACTGGATTGCGGCCTGGCACTAAGCCGGATGCTGTGGAGATGGTGGGCCCACGTCTACCCGGCCATCTCGGCTGACCAATTGGTGAGAGAGGCTGGAGGATCAACAGATGGGCAGCGAGGAGGTTCCTCTCCCCCCGGGGGTGCAGGGACTGCTATCTCGGGCCTGATGGTGGCTGTGGATGAAGCTACGTCACCCTTGGGCCACGCTGAGCCCGGTCCGATGGCTGTGGAGAAAGCTGAGGTCGGTGGTCAAGGTGGGGTGCCGAGTCTAAAGCTCTGGCCCCCAGAGGCGACCCTAGACTGGCGTGCCGGAGTAGAGGCGGCGTTCGGCAACATTGAAGATGGACCGGCTGTGACTACTACCCCTTGGAGACCTCTACCGTTTTAAGTGGGACTTTGTCAGCCTCTGCTCGGGAGACCTGGTGGCAGAGTGCCCAATACATCTTCAGTGGAGAATCCGTAATTGGCGGAGCTGCTGTCCCCGTTTCTAGGGGGAATGCCGCTTCTGTGCCCGGTGAGACCGAAACACCCGGATCGCCTTGCAGAGGGCTACCTGATGTGTTATTGATCCTGTTCATGGATACGGGCTGAAGTGCCTCACCTCATTTCCTGGATTGAGACTCTCCCTCATTTTTGACTTCGACTTCCCCGCTTTTTTTTTTCTCCTTCTTGTCGCCCCACCCCCCACTTTTTGTTTAATTTTGCTTTTCCGGGATAACTCAGGGACGCAACCGTGGCCTGGTACTCGGCTTGCCCCTGAGTGCCCAGGCCGGGTGCCCATTGTGCTCATTGTACAGCGCTGCAGAATATGCTGCGCTTTATAAAGATTAATAATAATAATATTATTTGCTGATTATCTGATGTCATGTGTTAGCCCTGCGCTGCCATTTTTGCTTTGCTTTACATGGTACTGTACTGCTACTGTAAAATTCAAAAATAAAGAATTTTTAAAAAAGTGGGCACTAAGAAAAGCATTTATTTTTATTCATTTATTAATTTTTAAAACTTTTATTTTACACTGAACCTGTATATGAAGATTTTATTTGTTTATTACCAGCCTGTGGGGTACAGAAAGTATGACATTTAGCCTGGAATTTGAACTGTGCTGTAGAATGCTTGGACTGCAAGAAATGTAATGGAACCCGTTTGTCTGTGTATACTGTAAATTTGTCACATGTAAACTCTGAAAATGTAGCTGTAAGGCACCAGCGTGACAGGCAAGGTTCCGAACCCAGGATGCAGTGACACACAGACACCAGGTTAGGGAAAACAGGGGTTTATTTGTAGGATTCAGATAAATAATAAGTCCAGGTTATGCAGGATGAAGGGCAGAACTTAAGGAGAGGGACCAATGGAATATGCAATCTTTGGTGGACACAAAGGGATGCAGGAGACACAATACAAGGAGACACAGAGGGTAGACACACGTAGGAGACTTACTGGGGATACGAGACAGGACAGGAAAAGGGCTGAATGGTTTCTTGATAGCTGAGGAATCAGGAGACAGTTGATCAGCGGGAAACCAGGATGCAGGGGTCTAGGATGAAGTCTCTGGATGGCTCGGGAGACTTGATGCAGAGAGTAAGCACAGGATAGCGTCTGGATCTGTGTACTTCGCTTGCTGGCTCAGGAACCATAATGCTGAAGCATTGCCTTCTGGGTGCTCCACCCTTAAATAGGGAAATAGTCTCTGCGTGGATTAGAGGCACCTGTTAGGCCTGCAGTGCTGAGAGCAAGGTGGGACATAGGCTACGCCGTCTTGTAGAAGTGCTGCCCTGCAGTCAGGACAACGCAGCTCCAGGTTTGCATTTCTTCCGTTTACGGCGGGCTTTACGTGGGGTGCTGGGGGGCTCCAGACAGGGGTCCTGACAGTAGCTCTATTTCAAGGATCTCAAACTCAGATTACCCAAGGGCCACTGAACAAGCTTTCATATCCCATGTGAGCCGCATGCAAAATTTCAAACTCGTTTGAAAACAATTATATTTAACTTATTATTTATGGTTACAGTTACAAGTTTTTATAAAGCGCTAACAAGTTCCGTAGTGCTTTATAATGGGAGGCAGAAAAACAAATATATACACGAATTCAACACACAGAACAGTAGGAGATTGAAGGCCTGAAGCACCTAAGGCGTAGGGCCCTTAAGTTGCCTCTGATGCCAGGACGCAGGGAGGATTTTTCTAGAAGGGTTTTCAGCGTGTGTGGGGGTTGAGCGGGAGAGGTGTGGGAGGAGTAACCAGGAGGGTACTCAAGGCGCGTGTGGAGAGGCCCTGCACGCCTTTTTCTCCTGAGGTACAGCTGTGAAAATCTGAGCTTCGTCAGAGAACGGTGATTTCGACTTTTTGCCTTTAAAAAATTGTCTTTGTGGATGGCAGAAGGCGGTGAACTGGAGTCGCTATTGGAGGAAGTGCGGGAGGCGGTTCGGCATCGTGGTGTGGTGTGGAGTGGGCCAGAAGAAGCTTGTCGGAAGTGCTGGCGGCAGAGTCTGAAGTGGGAGCTCGGCCTGTCAGGATTTCGAGGCCTCCGGAGCGGTTCAGTCCGGGAGGAGAATTCAGCGGTGAATCGGCGGCTGAGAGGTTGAGGTTGGAGGCTGTGAGAGGCCGAGGACGGTTGGTCCGGCGGATGTTGGCTGGAGGTGGCGCAGTTGGAACTGAGGCTGGCGTGAGCGTTTCCAGAAGTGTGGAAGGAAGGAGCTCAAGGCCGGTATCGGGGGCTAAGGATCCTTCTGGTCGGAGGGGTGGTGTGGTGAGCGCTACCAGGAGAGAAGGAGTGCGGAGGTCGAGGAGTTCCTCAGGTAGAAGAAGAGTTCGGTGGTCCGCCAGGGGTCCCAGAGGTGGAGCGATGGCTGTCTCGGGGACGGATGTTTCTGCGGTAAGGCAGTTGGTGGAGGGGGGTGTGGACGGTGGTGTGGCACAAGGTGTCGGTGTGCGGGATGAGGTCTCTCAGGAGCTCGAAATAAATTGGTGTTCAGATGGTGGAGGTGAAAAGGCTCCGGATTTTAGTGTGGTGGAGCGAGATATGGATTATGGTACTTCGGGTTCTGAGGCTCATCGCACACATGTTGTTTTCGTCCACAGTTCCAATGGTTCGGAAGCGGAGTCCGCAACCGGTTGGTGGTTTCCAGGCTGGTGGAGTTGGAGTGAGGGGTTCGGAAAGTGTGGCACAGGAGGTTCCAGGAAGTTCGGGTGGACCTCGTGCGGCGACAGGTAATGGAAATGGTGGTGATATGAGTTTTCATGTCTTTTTTACAGGGGGCCTTTGAAGCCTGGTCGGTTTCACAAGGGGGTGTGAACCAGGGAGTTGATTTGGCTCAAGCTTGGAAGGGTGCATGTGGGCCAGTTGGGAGAGTTGGTGGAGCTCTTGGTGGTGAAGCTATGGCTTTAAGAGGACCGAGTGGTGTGTCGGGTTCACTCGGTGAATCCGCAGGGGTGGCGGATGTAGCCAGGAGGAATGCTTACGTGTCATTTTCTGGTCCTTTTGGGGTTTCATTTGAAACAGGAGGTTAAGGAAGGTATATGGCGGGGTGAGTATGTGGAGCTTTTTTCCCTGCTTCCTTTGGATGAGGTGGCAGGGGTTAAGGATGATTCGTCTAAGAAAGGTTTAAAGGAGGAAGAGGAAAGAAAAAAGAGGTATCGGAGGATTCCTAAGTCGTTTGGGAATTGGCTCCGGGCTTTTTGTATTTTGGCAAGTGTGGTTGGGGAGAAGAGCCCACAACACTGTTCGGCTCTTTTTTGTTACGTGGATGGGATTTATCGGATTTATGGTGGATGGGCGTGGTGGAAATACGATGAGCAGTTTAGGCGGCTCACCCAGGTTTGGGGTGGGATCAGATGGACATAACGCTGTGGTTGCGTTTGATGTGGGCTCAGAAGGCTTTGCCCTTTCAAGGGGGAGCCGGTGGGGATGGGGTCAGTTCTCCACCGGCAGGTGTTAAAAAGGGATCGTGCTGGCAGTTTAACGAGGGTCAGTGCAAGTTTGGTAATGGGTGCAGGTTCAAACACGAATGTTCAAATTGTGGAGGATTGCATTCATTGTCCAGATGTTTTAAGAGGGCAAGACAGGGAGATCTGCCTTTTGGAGGGTCTGGAGAGGAGGGGCTTCCCCAGTGAAACTCAACGCGATGTTACCGTGGCTAAGGCTTTACGGAAGACGTAGGGATGCAGAGTTTCTGCAAGACGGTTTTGGGGATGGTTTTCGGATTCCTTTTGTGGTAAGGCCGGGGGTGGCAAGTTAAGAAATTTGAAGTCGGCTAGAGTGTGTCCGGAGGTAGTTCGGGAGAAGGTGTTTAAGGAGATGGGGGCTGGGAGGATGGCAGGTCCATTCTCGTCTAAGCCGGTGCGGGACTTGAGGATATCCCCTTTGGGGGTGGTGCCGAAGCGGAAGGCAGGAGAGTTTTGCTTGATTCATCATTTATCCTATCCGCGGGGAGGATCGGTGAATGATGATATTGGTGAGGAGTTGGCCTCGGTGTCGTACGTGTCATTTGATTCCGCTGTTAATTTGGTTCAGGATGCAGGAAAGGGGGCTTTGATGGCTAAGGTGGATATTGAGTCGGCTTTTCGGCTACCTATTCATTCTGAGTGTCATCATCTTCTGGGGTTTTGGTTTGAAGGCGAATTTTATATGGATCTATGTTTGCCTATGGGTTGTTCCATTTCCTGTTCCTTTTTTTGAGTGTTTTAGTACATTTTTGGAATGGGTGGGCCGTGAAGTGGGAGGGTCGGATAAGCTGACACATTATCTGGATGATTTTTTGTGCGTGGGTAGGGAAGGGACAGGAGAGTGTCTGCACATTCTTTGGTCTTTTCAGTGGGTGGCACACCGATTTGGTGTTCCTTTGGCTTTTGATAAAACTGAAGGTCCGTCATCACTTTCTTGGGGATTGAGATTGATTCGGTTAAGGATGAGTGTCGTCTACCTGTGGGGAAAGTGGTGGAAGCTTTGAGGCAAGTGGAGGGGGCCCTGTCAGTTAGGAAATTGCAGTTGAGAGAGCTGCAATCGCTGATTGGTCGTTTGAATTTTGCGTGCAGGGTCATTCCGGTTGGAAGAGTCTTTTTATGTGGATTGGCTTTGGCGACACGGGTATTCGGGAAGGTCATCATTTTGTTAGAATATCTGGTGCCATGAAGGAAGATTTGGAAGTGTGGAGATCCTTTTTGGTTTTGTTTAATGTGGTGGCCATATTCCCTTCGAAAGAGGTGTTGGTGAAGGAACTGGAATTTTTCACGGACGCATCAGGAGGTGTTGGTTTCGGGGTATATTTTGGGGGGCGTTGGTGTGCTTTTCGTTGGCCTGATCGTTGGTTGGCATCTTCATTGGTGAGGAATTTGGCATTTTTGGAGTTGTTTCCGTTAGTGGTGGCCTGGGGGTGTTCTGGAGGGGAGAAGGATTCTGTTCGGTTCTGACAACATGGCGGTGGTGTCGGCAGTTAATTCTTTGTCACGCTTCATCATTGCCAGTCATCAGATTGCTGAAGAGGTTTGCGTTGCTTTGTCTTAAATTTAATGTTTTATGTAGGGCACGTCATGTTCCGGGTCGCCTTAACTCAGTGGCGGGATGCTTTGTCTCGTTTACAGTGGGACAGGTTTCGTTCCTTGGCTCCGTTGGCGGAGGAGGTGGGCACCCCTTGTCCAGAGGGCCTTTGACAGCTAGGCTCGGAATTTTTGGAAGATGGGTGAGAGGTTCTTTGTCTGTGTCCTCTTGGAAGGCCTACTCACGAGTCTGGAGGGATTGGGATACATTGGCTGAATGGTTCAGGTACGTTTTGGTGGATTGGATGAGGAGAGTTTGCTTAGGGCATACTTCATTCGGTTATTTGAGTCAGGGGCATCTCCCGGGGTGGTACGGCAGTCATTGGCCGCCTTGGCTTTCCTTTTCCAGGTATCGGGGAAAAGAGGATTTTGCTATTAGGTGTGCAGTTCGTGGTTATGTGAAGGGGAGGTGCAGGGTAGATGCTCGGCGTCCAGTTTAAAAACAGTTATTGGAGGGTCTATGGGAATTTGTCGGAAATTTTTGTTCGTCATCTTATGAGGTTCTACTTTTGAGGGCCGCCTTTTGGGGCATTTCGAGTGGGTGAGCTGGTGTGCAATTCTAGGAGAAGAGGTGGTGGTTTAGGAGCTGATGAGGTTTGGTTGGGAGTTAAGGAACTGGTTATTTGGGTTTCTAACTCCAAGACCGATCGGTTGGGTAGGGGGCGTAGAGTTGGTTTATCCATTTTGGATAACTGTGTGGTTTGTCCAGTGAAGAACGTTAAGGAATTTTTGGAGGTACGGGTGGAGTCTGGAGTGGCCTTTTTATGTCACGGGGACGGGTCGGCTTTATCAAGGTATCAGTTTGTTTCCATTTTTAAGAAGGGTTTGTTGAGTTTAGGGAGAAATCCGAAGGAATTTGGTTCTCACTCTTTTCCTATTGGGGCATCTACGGAAGCTTCAAGGTTGGGTTTGTCGGCAACATAAATTCAAGAATTGGGCAGATGGAACTCGAGGGCTTTTCAGTCTTACATACAGTTGTGTTCAAAATTATTCAACCCCCACTGAAATTGAGTGTTTTGGCCAGTTTGACATTGATTTTGATCATTCAGTCATCTTGCTTACAATTAAATCAAAGAGGCACGTGTAGGTCAGACAAATATAACATAACATTTATAATGAAATAACCACAAATGTCTTTTCTGTGCTCACATCATTATCAGTTTTATTCAACCCCCAAGTGACATTCAATCTTAGTACTTAGTACAACATCCTTTTACAGTTATAACAGCTTTTAAACGTAAAGCATAGCTTGACACAGGTGTCTTGCAGCGATCTATGGGTATCTTCGCCCATTCGTCATGGGCAAAAGCCTCCAGTTCAGTCACATTCTTAGGCTTGCGCACTGCAACTGCTTTCTTTAAGTCCCACCAGAGGTTCTCAATCGGATTTAAGTCAGGTGACTGCGATGGCCACTCCAAAATGTTCCAGCCTTTAATCTGCAACCATGCTCTAGTGGACTTGGAGGTATGCTTGGGATCATTGTCCTGTTGAAAGGTCCAACGTCTCCCAAGCCTCAGGTTTGTGACGGACTGCATCACATTGTCATCCAATATCTCCTGGTACTGAAGAGAATTCATGGTACCTTGCACACACTGAGGCTTCCCTGTACCTGCAGAAGCAAAACAGCCCCAAAGCATGATTGACCCCCCCCCGCCATGCTTCACAGTAGGCAAGGTGTTCTTTTCTTCATAGGCCTTGTTCTTCCTCCTCCAAACATAACGTTGATCCATGGGCCCAAACAGTTCTAATTTTGTTTCATCAGTCCACAGAACACTATCCCAAAACTTCTGTGGTTTGTCCACATGACTTTTGGCATACTGCAGTCGACTCTTCTTATTCTTTGGAGACAGCAAGGGGGTGCGCCTGAGAGTTCTGGCATGGAGGCCTTCATTATGCAGTGTGCGCCATATTGTCTGAGCTGAAACTTCAGTACCCACATCTGACAAATCTTTTCTCAGTTCCTCAGCAGTCACACGGGGACTTTTCTCCACTCTACGCTTCAGGTAGCGCACAGCAGTCGAAGTCAGCATCTTCTTTCTGCCACGACCAGGTAGCGTTTCAACAGTGCCCTTTGCCTTGAATTTGCGAATGATGCTTCCTATGGTCTCTCTTGGTATGTTTAACATCTTTGCAATCTTCTTATAGTCATTGCCCTTCCTGTGAAGAGTAATCACCTCTTCTCTTGTCTTCCTGGACCATTCTCTTGACTTCACCATGTTTGTAACCACACCAGTAAATGTCTAGAAGGAGCTGAGTATCACAGTCATTTTAAATCTGCCTAATTGGTGCTTATTATGCTTTATTGCTGCTCCGTGACATCCACAGGTGTTTTCAATACCTGATTGAAAACACTTGAATGAACCTCTGTTCTTCAGAGTGGTAGTCTTTAAGGGTTTGAATAATTGTGTCAATGAAGAATTCACAAAAGAAACATTTACTACTGTATTACAAAACCAATTGATGTCATTTTAGTTGCATATGGTTCTTTAAAAAGTCCTTGTAGGATTTCATTCTGAATACAATTACAAATGTACACTAAATTCCCTAAAACCCTTTACAGCATTGGGGGTTGAATAATTTTGAACACAACTGTACGTCCTGGTTTGGTGTTATGAGTTTTGGAAACACTTGTTAATGCTGGGAGGTAATGTGGAGAACAGTTTGATGTATGATCTGTTCTGTTATGTTTTGTCATTCTTATAAAAAAAAAAAAAAATTGAAATATGAAAAATAACAAACTTATACATGGAATATGAATTTATACCTTTTATATGGAATATATATATTCTATTTTATCTTTGTATATTTGCTGTTTGTGGAGGAGTGTGGGGGTTGGAGGATTTGGAGGCGAGGAGTATGGTTATTGTTATGTTATGTTTATCTTTACAGGTATGGACATTGTTTATTTGGTGGTGGTTTGGTGGGGAGTTTTTTCTTTAATTTTTTGTTTTTTGCAGATCCTTCGACAGTTGTTTGGATTATTGGAGACTCGCTGTTTTTTTGGCCAAAGAGAAGGGCGTTGGTGCGAACATCTGGAGTACAGATGGGTTTGCATGGGTCGGCAACACGGGTACGGTCACTGGTGTATTTTGGCCTAGGCCGACTAGGCCCAGGCCTAGGGCGGCACTTTCCAGAAAGTATTTTACCAGGAAGGATACATTGAGATTTCTCTAATTTACACTTTCAATTTCACTTTCCAGGGGGCAGCAAAAAAACCTCACCACTAAATGGGTTACTCACAGAGCACCGAAATGACGCCAACTTTTTGGTGTTCTGTAGTTCCCTGCACTTAGGAGGATAAAATTTCCCCACCCTGCAGTGAATTCACCATTCACCGCAGGGTCCCCAAAGTGCATGGAGTCGGCCGCTGAATGCTGCCACCGCAAATCCGTGGTCTGCTGTTTTCAAAAGAACTACTGAACGGAAATGTCTGGAATTTACATGTAAGATCCTATGATTGATAATAAAAAGTTCTGTTACAGAAAAAAGAAAAACTACTATTAAAAAAAGGGGGAATTTTGCCAAAAAAAATCTGAAAAATGAATAAAAGGTACTAAAAAAAAATCAATAAGTAAAGACTTTTTACTGCAGATTAAAATAATAAATGATTTATTAGATATTGCATAAAAACGGGAATATTTTTAACATTGAAACCTATGGGGTTCGCCTGAATAAACATGCTGATTGAAACCACCAAACATCAGGGCATTTCACTGCCATTTCTCTGAGTCTCAGTACCACATGACTGGCTGAACCACGTGAAACGCACGCGCGCAGCTGCCCGCCCTTTCGTTAACACAGACTCTATTCTGGACTGAACACCCACCGGGAAGGGAATCAAAGCTACAGTGCACCCTCTGACAGTGGCACCCCACTGCTGACAAGATGGCTCCACAGCATAATTGCTGTGTGCTCATATACACTCGGTTTTCTGGGAGTTTTAATGCAATGGATTCTGATGCACTCATACACACCGCACATTGCATTGCTGGGAGTCTTATTGCTGTGGATTCTGATACGCTGACACACACCGCACATTGCACTGCTGGGAGTTTTATTGCTGTGGATTCTGATACGCTGACCCACACACACCGCACATTGCATTGCTGGGAGTTTTATTGCTGTGGATTCTGTGATACACACTGCATATTACTGTGAGTTTTAGGCTGGGCTCAGACGAGCGCAGTGTTAACGTCCGTGTTGCCCGCACATAAGTACGTCCGTGATAGCATACAATTGTGTTAAATGGAGCCCCACACACGAAGTACGTCTGCACAGAAGTGCGGGGGCTGACGGACACTGCAAACGGACGCAGGTTAGGCAAGAACGTAATACTGCTAGAACGGACGTGCGGAGTGCGCCACGTCCACAACGTCCGCATAGCTTTGTGTGTGAGTGATGCAACAAGGTCAGACGGACTGCATTTATACGTCCAGCATTTTTGACTGACAGAATGTTTTATCATTGTAATTTATTTTCCCTGCTACATCAGTCAAAAAATACGTCAGTGAAAAAAACGGACTGTGTGGCCACTACCTTGTTGTCAGTCAGTAAGTACGTCCGTACTGCACGGACGCACAGTCCGTACAAAATGCGCTCATCTGACCCTAGCCTTATTGCCCTGGAGCTCTGCGATACGCTCATACACACTGCACTTTACTGTGAGTTTTATTGCTGTGCAGTTCTGTGATATGCTCATACACACTGCACATTTCTGTGGGTTTTATTGCTGTGCAGCACTGATATGCTCATACACAGTGCCCATTTCTGTGGGTTTTATTGCTGTGCAGCTCTGTGATACGCTCATATGCAGTGCACGTTTCTGTGGATTTTATTGTTCAACCAATTAGAGCGGCTGTGATCCCGCTTACTTGACATGCGTGGCTGTTCTTTGTAAAAATGCTTGAATTTAAACATTTCTTAATTTTCTTTATCTCAATAGATACATTTGAAATGGTATACAAAATATACAAGTAGGCACTTGGTATCCACTTTTGATATAAAGAGAGGAAAAGGCGGAGCTCTAAGAGGAAAAGGTGGAGCTTAAAGAGGAAGGGTGGGGATTAACCTGGAAGAGGTGTGCCCTTGACAGGAAGGGGTGTGTCAAATTTAAATTAGGGGGTGCACGAGTTTAGTCAGGCCTAGGGCAGCACAAAACCTAAATACACCACTGGGTACGGTGGTTTGGGATCCGTGGACTCCTATGGGAGGAGTTTAAGCCAACGGTTTTGGGTGCCCTTTGGCACGGTGAAGTTCCCCATGTGCTGGTGGTTCACATGGGAGGGAACGATTTGGGTATGGTCCCTCTTGGTGGGCTGCTGGAGCAGATGGAGGAGGATCTGAGGCACTTGAGGGAGTGGTCACCATGGACAGTGGTGGTGTGGTCCGAGGTGTTGCCAAGGATGGTGTGGATGCAGGCAGAGAATGAGGAGGCGGTGCGGCTTTGCCGGGTTAAGGTGAATCGCTGTATGGGAAGGTTTGTGACAGCGTATGTATGTATGTGGGCAAGACCTTTCGTCCATTTTTAAAAGAAGGATTATGGACCACATTCATTCCATTCGCCGTATTCAGGAGACACCTATTTCTCGTCACTTATCGCAACATCATAATAACAATGTTAAGGTCTTGAAATTCTGTGGTTTAGAGACGGTCTCTCCAAAAGGTGATTTTGACCGTAAACTACGACAAAGAGAATGTCAACGGATGTATAAGCTGCAGACTTTGTCTCCGAAAGGACTCAAGGAAGGCTTCTCGTACACTCCTTTTTTGTAATGTGCAATCTAACTATTATGTGTCTTGGTTAATTCTCAGTACAGTACCTTCAGTCCGATAAGGCATCCCCAACATACCTTTCCACAGCATTGCTGTCCAGATGCATAACCTTATGATGTTTATGCCCTTCTGACATCTATTAGGTATACATTATTGCCATCAAATCTTTCACTTGACTTATCTTTCAATCATGCTCAGGTATCAACCTCAATGATCACTGGGATATATTGGTTATCCTGGCGTAATCATTCACCAATCCATATACATAGTATTAGCGCATTAGATAGACCTTAATGGTCATAATACGGATGTCCCGGTTGATACTATGCCCCCTTTTTTGTACCATCAATATCGTGATCGATTGCTCTTGCCTTGGATATGTTGCATCTTGTTTCAGTATTGTAACTATGAGGTAACACAGTGAATTTGGTTAGTTGTTATCAAAGTGATATTTAATGCGTTTCGTTCCACATTAATATCGGTTTCCGATTGCGACCATTATTATTTATTGTGCGATGGGTAGGAATCTGATGCTTTATGATCATATAAAATTTAGCAAGTGGTGGAACCAGTCTATATGTTGAGTCGGTTCATCCCTTAAATATACGAAAATTATTACTTCAAATTATGGTCCTCGATATGCTGGGAATCATGGAAGTCTGTGATAATACAAGTACTCTATTGGTGGAATTAAACCAAGTGGTAGCCCATTCATGCAATAGGTCATATCGTAACCTATTGTAAAACGGCATAAGTCCTGCAAACTTTTCGCTTTTGTTTTGGTTTCTTGTTGACGCAATAAGTAAGTATCATTTACACCCTTTGAATTTCATTGAATCGATCGGCACTATTCCTACTTTTTACCAATGTGATGATGAGCGAGTGTCAATCCATAAAGTATGAACGTTACAAATAATATAGATATAATTATCAATGCTTAGCAGTCAATTTTTCGTTCATCCACATAGTATCACCCTCGTCTATTCATTGGTAGAATAAGGACATGTGATAGTGCACTATGATTTGATCCAGCTAATCAGTTCCACCTCATTGGTGTGGACACTGGCCGCAAGCACTTTACGATACATAGGACAAACCTATTTTCTGATTGGTTAATCCTAGCAGACCTAACATCTTTTAAGGAGGAAGGGGAACACTTACAACAAGCTATTCAATTTTCGCTCCAGATGAAGCCGGTTGTTACCGGCGAAACATATGTCAAGCTGAGTGTTTAACTTTTTTGGTTTTAGTGCTGTATGTCTTGTGAACACAGATGCGAGGGTAAGAGTAGAATCTGATGAGGATTAGGGCTAGCAGCAAGTGTGAGAGACGGTCAATAGTGAACATATATCTTTTAGCAGCTTTTTACATTGGCTGTGTACTAATTATTTGGAACTTCGATCCCAGGCAATTTAGCTAATTAATTTTTGAGGCCATTTTTCAGCTATACTTGCATTTTCGGTTTGCATCACGCTTTTGCAATAATAGCAGTTGTGCCAATTATCATATATTAGAGAATCTCTCCTCACAATGCCATTGTCTGAATGTTGTTTTTAAGTTGGTATTTGGGAGTGTCTCTTTGTGATGAATTAAAGGCATTTGTGCCATTGTTTTTTGCCGTTCCCGGATAAACAGTGACTGACCTAGTCGGGTCAGTTCACTGGTGAATATATTTCTTGTTTCTGCCATATTTACAGGTTTAGTCCTGCTCAGGGAGCGTTATCCCAAGTTCCAATTTCTTTTGGGATAAGTGATTGTTGACCAAGGAGTGCCTCCTTGGTCTTTTCTTTTTTATTTGTGGCCTATATATAATAAATATATATATATTATTCCACAGTTATGTGTTTGTGTATTTTTGAGTATTTATTGTCTCCCTACGTACGACTCGGTCATCAGTAGGCGACTTAAGGACTCTGCTCAAGCGCTTACAATCTAAGAGGATAGGGGTGACACACTAGGTGAGGGTTAATAAAGAATATGATGTAGCGGGGCTGCATGTGGGCTAACCCCTGTATCTCCCGATCCGATTCATTTATCGGATCGGATCTGTTTCATTATTGGATCAGATCCGATTCATTATCATTATTGAAACGCTGTTTGCAAAAAACTGATTGAACAAAAACTTTAACCACTTCACTGCTACGGACGCGCTCAGTGCGTCCAACCGCAGGTAGCGTTCCATGCGGTGGACGCGCTGAGCGCGTCCTCTCTTTGGGGCCAGCGTTCGGCCGGGTTCCGGCCGATCGCTGGCCCCCCCGGTGCGGGCTGACATCCTCGATGTCAGCCCAGCACCCGGAACCGCCGCCGGAGTAATTAGGTGTCATCGCGGGGGCGCGATGACACCTAATTCAGGCCCCCCCCGCATGTGTGGAGGAGGCGCCTGAAAGGGAGGGGGGGGAGGTCCTTCGGACCTCTCTCCCGATCGGCGGCATGCAGGGGGTTAACCCAGGCACTGTTTGGAAGGGCACAGCCTGCCCTTCCAAATGGTACCTGGCATTAACCCCATGGGGGCCGGATCACGAATCGGCGCTGAAAAGCGCCGGTTCGTGATCCTTTCCCGGAGCTGGCCGACATCTTGGAAGTCGGCCAAGCCTCCGGGAACTCCCCCTGAGGACTGGCGTAATCGTGCATAGCACGATGACGCCAGTCCTGGAGTTAACCCCTAGCTGCCACCAATGGTGGAGATAGGGGGTTCCAATGAACCCCCTATCTCCCGATCCGTGGCAGCTAGGGGTTAAAGTTTAAGAAATATTTAATAAAAACGTGAATATTTTTTTACATTGAAATCTATGGGGGAAAAAAGCCTTGTTTCTTTTAACCCCTTCACTGCTGAGCTCATTTTTACGGCTTTTGCTCATGTTTAAATGCGATTTGAAGTCACATTTTATTATATGACTCAGACATATTATATATTTCCGGCAGACTCGGCAGATTCATAATATATCATTTTTATATGTATACGTCATGTCCTGCCATTATATATTATAACAAAAAAATGCAATAAAATTAGAATTTTTAATCATCTATAGCGTGTAAAGTGTGTTTTTTTTCACATTTTATCACATGAGCGTTTGCGGTTATATTTTCTATGGGGTACGCTTGTAAAAAAATTAGAAATGGGGACTCGTTACATTTTTTGGGGCGAATTACGTGATTTTTAGCAAATGCACCCCATAGAAAAAATCATTAGTGCAGCATCATTGTTAACATTATAATTGAAATGTGAACAATATTGCTGCATTAATAAAAAAAACACTTTTTTTTATTGTTTTTTTATTTTATTTTGTATATTTTTTTTACTTTGAACATGGTCCTGTTTGATATCATTCGAAAGGCCATGCTCATGCCTTTCGAATGACACCCACCATAGCTGCCACGGTTCAAAGGAACCCCTTATCTCCACCAGGGGATTTCCATGGGGAAATTCCCGGGCAGCTAGGGGTTCCCCGGCTATCTGACATCAGGAGGCGAGAGGGAACCCGGAGGTGGAGCCGCCATCCAAGATGGCGGCCCCCACCAGAGCTAGATTGCGATGTGGTGCCGAACGGTGCTGCATCGCAATCTGGCATGTAAGTGGTTAAAAAAAAGGCACCGCTTTAAAGGGCAGCCACTGCCCTTCAAAGCGGTGCCTTTTTTTTCCCCTGTAAACCCTCCCGTTCGGGAGGGAGACGGATCCAAAAGGACCCCCCCTCCCTTTTCAGGCGATCTCCCGGCATTGACGGGGGGTTGCCTGGAAATGATGTCATCGCACATGGCCGCAATGACGTCATTGACATCGGGAGGGGCTTAACTTCAGAGCCTGAGGACGCTTAAGTCAGACCGCCGCAGGACCCCGAACAGAGAGGTGAGTATCTCCGCCGGGGCTCCCACAAGCGGATGACGTGTGGGGAATGTCCTCCGCATATAGCGGAAGTCAATGAGGACGTTACCCACACGTCATCCTCAGCGAAGGGGTTAGGAAACCTAAAATTTCACCCAAAAAAATGCAAAAAAAATAAACAAAATAGCTTATTGCTGCAAATGAAAAAAATAAACGGTTTAAGAAATATTTAATAAAAATGGGGATTTTGTTTAACATTAAAACCTATAGGCGAATACTATAAATTGGAATGTTTAAAAAAAATCCCTATTTTTTTATACTTTGAAATCATTTTGTTCCATGTTTTTATCACTTTGTCATTTTCATTCCGTTTTGTTTTGGAATATTTTGTGGTCCTTTTCGTTAAATTGTTACCATTTCGGATAATTCTCTTTCCGCTTGATATCGTTTTGGATAATTTTAGAATCATTTGATATTGTTTCAGATAATTTTGAAATCGTTTGATATCGTTTTGGATCGTTTTCAAATGGTTTCATATTGTTTCGGATCATTTTCGAATCGTTTGATATCGTTTTGGATCGTTTTCGAATCGTAGTTTTGGGCAATTCCTAACATCGAGCGGCCAATAATACATTTTCTGGAAACCAAAAAGATAACAAAAACACAAATCTCGGACGAAAACAAAATTTTGACAATACGAAATGAACAGGTCTATAAAATATGTTATAAATAAATACTATTCTTTGGAATTGTTAAGTTTACAACTGTTCTGGTTAAGTTAGCACCAATTTTGGAATAGTGCCCTTAAAAGTCTCTAAATTTTTGTGTGGTTTCCCAACGCAAATTAAATTAATCCACGGGGTATTTCAACAACGTTACTACATATGTTGATTCACAAGTGAAGAAAATTAATGATTTTGTAAATGTTGCCAGTTTTGTGATGTAAAAATATTGCCCCTAAACGCTGCCCTACCAAAACATGCATATATGCATGGTTTTGCATTGTAATACAAGGAAAAACAAAACCTTGCATATAAATCTCCATTTGCGCACCTTTTTTAAAGGGTCACTCTACTCCTCTATTCTTGATCACTTTAACTTTTTAAATTTGTCAGGATCTGAGGAGTTCTACAATAGCAGATATTTAGTGATATACAGTTGTGTTCAAAATTATTCAACCCCCACTGAAATTGAGTGTTTTGGCCAGTTTGAAATTGATTTTGATCATTCAGTCATCTTGCTTACAATTAAATCAAAGAGGCACGTGTAGGTCAGACAAATATAACTTAACATTTATAATGAAATAACCACAAATGTCTTTTCTGTGCTCACATCATTATCAGTTTTATTCAACCCCCAAGTGACATTCAATCTTAGTACTTAGTACAACATCCTTTTACAGTTATAACAGCTTTTAAACGTGAAGCATAGCTTGACACAAATGTCTTGCAGCGATCTACGGGTATCTTCGCCCATTCGTCATGGGCAAAAGCCTCCAGTTCAGTCACATTCTTAGGCTTGCGCACGGCAACTGCTTTCTTTAAGTCCCACCAGAGGTTCTCAATCGGATTTAAGTCAGGTGACTGCGATGGCCACTCCAAAATGTTCCAACCTTTAATCTGCAACCATGCTCTAGTGGACTTGGAGGTATGCTTGGGATCATTGTCCTGTTGAAATGTCCAACGTCTCCCAAGCCTCAGGTTTGTGACGGACTGCATCATATTGTCATCCAATATCTCCTGGTACTGAAGAGAATTCATGGTACCTTGCACACGCTGAAGCTTCCCTGTACCTGCAGAAGCAAAACAGCCCCAAAGCATGATTGACCCCCAGCCATGCTTCACAGTAGGCAAGGTGTTCTTTTCTTCATAGGCCTTGTTCTTCCTCCTCCAAACATAGCGTTGATCCATGGGCCCAAACAGTTCTAATTTTTTTTCATCAGTCCACAGAACACTATCCCAAAACGTCTGTGGTTTGTCCACATGACTTTTGGCATACTGCAGTCGACTCTTCTTATTCTTTGGAGACAGCAAGGGGGTGCGCCTGGGAGTTCTGGCATGGAGGCCTTCATTACGCAGTGTGCGCCGTATTGTCTGAGCTGAAACTTCAGTACCCACATCTGACAAATCTTTTCTCAGTTCCTCAGCAGTCACACGGGGACTTTTCTCCACTCTATGCTTCAGGTAGCGCACAGCAGTCGAAGTCAGCATCTTCTTTCTGCCACGACCAGGTAGCGTTTCAACAGTGCCCTTTGCCTTGAATTTGCGAATGATGCTTCCTATGGTCTCTCTTGGTATGTTTAACATCTTTGCAATCTTCTTATAGCCATTGCCCTTCCTGTGAAGAGTAATCACCTCTTCTCTTGTCTTCCTGGACCATTCTCTTGACTTCACCATGTTTGTAACCAACACACAGTAAATGTCTAGAAGGAGCTGAGTATCTCAGTCATTTTAAAGCTGCCTAATTGGTGCTTATTATGCTTTATTGCTGCTCCGTGACATCCACAGGTGTTTTCAATACCTGATTGAAAACACTTGAATGAACCTCTGTTCTTCAGAGTGGTAGTCTTTAAGGGGTTGAATAATTGTGTCAATGAAGAATTCACAAAAGAAACATTTACTACTGTATTACAAAACCAATTGATGTCATTTTAGTTGCATATGGTTCTTTAAAAAGTCCTTGTAGGATTTCATTCTGAATACAATTACAAATGTACACTAAATTCCCTAAAACCCTTTACAGCATTGGGGATTGAATAATTTTGAACACAACTGTAGATGTTCGAGTCTGTCTCTAAATCACAAGGAGCCAACTCAATTGCAATAAAAAAAGAAACAAATCACCCTCGGAAAACTGACTGACTATGTGTACTGTGTGTATCACAGAGGTCCACAGAATTAAAACCTCAGTCATGTGCATTTTAAGTATATCACTGAGATCCACAACAAAAGAACCCATAGTAAAGTGTAGTGTATGAAAGTATCACACAGCTCAAGAGCATTAATAGTCACAGTTAGGCTCGTGTCAGACGAGCGCACTGCAGAGTGGAAGGAACGTCCGTGACGAATGGGCGAAGATACCCGTAGATCGCTGCAAGACATTTGTGTCAAGCTATGCTTCACGTTTAAAAGCTGTTATAACTGTAAAAGGATGTTGTACTAAGTACTAAGATTGAATGTCACTTGGGGGTTGAATAAAACTGATAATGATGTGAGCACAGAAAAGACATTTGTGGTTATTTCATTATAAATGTTATGTTATATTTGTCTGACCTACACGTGCCTCTTTGATTTAATTGTAAGCAAGATGACTGAATGATCAAAATCAATGTCAAACTGGCCAAAACACTCAATTTCAGTGGGGGTTGAATAATTTTGAACACAACTGTATATATATCATCCCCTTCTAATCCTCCTGGCACTGCCCTTTGTGCTCCCTATAGATCTCAATGTCACCTCCCTCCAGAGCTTAGCCTCCTCCTGTCTTCTGCATACTGTCACCTCCTTACCTCCTAATGCCTAACCTCCCATCCCTTCTCTGCACCTTGCTCTGCCAACAGACCTAAATCTTCTTCAATTAAGCGTGTGTGTGCATGTGTGCTTTAGTTGTCTGGGGCAGAGAAAAGGAAAAACAATTGTAGCGCTGTTTAAAACTGTGTTGCTGCAATTGCTCGTTTTTGGCCACCAGAGGGAGACAAAAGCCATATGGACTATGCGGGACCTAAACAAACTACAATATCCATCAGGCTTTGCGGTGGATATACAGGAAGTGGGTGGGACAGAGGGGAAGGACGTAAGCAGCCTCGTGAGGAGGAGCGCCAGTGTGAGCGGAGTGGCGAAAGACAGAGGACGCAAGTGAGACTGCCAGGGATCGAGACCAGGCCGGAGTGCAGACGCTGCCTCGAGGGCGCTGGAGATCGGGACAGTAACTTGCGGAGGCATACCCATTTATCGCTGAGAAGTTTGCGCAGAACTTCAGTTCCAGTTGGACCCCCTGTAAGGAGACCGCGATGATCCATGGGGAGTGCAGGTGGTAGGCCGTAGTTTCTTGTGTTGGAGATCGGACAAGCAAGAGATCGGATCCAGTGGCACAGAGTTCCGGAGGACCAGCGAAGAGACATCCTTGATCGGGCAGTGGGACAGATTGTCTAACGGATGGGTGAGAGGCTTTACAGGCCGCAAGTCCGAGTATAACCAAGCACGCTGCATTATTGTTCAAATCTACAGGGCCCCAACGTGACTAGTCGAAGATTTGCTTATTCCATTCACTGGCCAGTTGAATACGGTACCCGGGTACACGAATCAATACACGTACACCTTTTTGAGACATTACATTCACGGGACTTACACTCCAGAACTAGGGGGTTAATCCTTCTCTTTTGCCGCCACGTGTTTTTCCCACATTACGAAATTCTGTCGTTCATATACCGTATTTACATTATATATGCCACTTTATTGGGATCAGTAAAGTATATAATCTATAAAATCCACAACAGTGCTGGTGTAGATTTATTCTCTAGTGCGGTGAGACTAACCCGAGGTTAATTCAGCGGCTCCTCCGGGAGTGAGCGCTACACAATGAAGGCACTTGCACACCTCAAAACACAATATATATATATATATATATATATATACATATATCTAAGAAGAATGGGTTCTTCACAGCTTCAATTCAACTAAAACTGCCATCCAGTATGTCTCAATGCTTTAGAATTGTCTCTCAGTTCGATGGCACCTGCCATTTGGCCTGAACATCAGGCAGAAAGACTTGGTGAATAAGCGGAAGAAGAGAGTTTTTAACAAGATACAGAGAGGAGGAATAGGGTCAGGAGATGTTAAAAAGAGGCTTTAGAAGTAAAATAAAAAACCCATAAGATAAAAACAAATGTTTAGACAGAAGAGAGAAGGTGTAAGTTCTGATCAGAAAAAAATCTGTTTCTTCGGATTTAGCTAGCTATTGCAAAGCTAAAAGACAGAGCAGAAACCGCATTGAAGAAACAAAGTGCAAACAGGAAGTTGGAGGGTGGTGGGAGCGAGGACAAAGTGTAGCACGGCAATGAAAAAACTGGACTGAAACACATATTTCTTAACCAGCAATGAGATAGTATCTTTAAAACATAAGTTAGTGTTTAACTGTGTCTTTACATTTCATTCACTGCATTAACTAACTTGTTTAAGGCGTCACATCCTTTTTTTTCTTGGTGCTATGCGTGGACTCTATACGGAAACAGCTTAAGGCATTGAATAACATTGATGGATACATCAACTCCTTAATAAGTCTGCATAAGGAATCCTCCTAAGCGCCCCAGACAACCATTCGTTACATAGCCAAGGAAGAGAATGGATTTTTTTTTGTTCTGACAGTCCCTGAAGTTGAAAACATTACATTCTAAAAACCTACAGATTAGGAAGAAATATGTCTTTTCATAGACTTTAATAATGCAAAAAATTGAGATATTCCCTTTTAAAGCTGCCCTGGCCCCCCACATGACTGCGGCATGCTGCAGTAAGGAAGACAGAGCGATCAGAGGGCAATCCTGTAAGAGGCTCTCTGCTCACACCTATGTGTTGCTTGTGACAGAAAGCTCAGCACACTGATGAAGCAGGGGGACATCCTAAAGTACAGCTCTCAGCTCATAGTGCGCCATTCCCTTGGCAACAAGCAGAAATTGGAAACGGATTATCTCAGATTTTTTTGCATTGTATACATCAACGAAAAAATGCTGCCGAATAAAAAGGGAGGCATGCCTTGTCAAATGGACAAAAGTTGATTTTTGGAAAGAGAACATTTGGTGGGCTAGCCTATGGGCAAGACATGTCCTGTTGACGACTCGATAGATGGATACAGGGAAACAAGCTACTGGTACACTTATATGGTAATTGCCTACGGCTCTAAACAGAGCTTTTGCTGGCAGCTGTTACAAGAATAATAATAACCGCACTAAGGCTGGGTTCACACCTGCGCGTTTTTTTATGCGTGCAATACTCGCTTTTTTATACGTGCGCAATACTTGCTTTTTTTTACGCGCGTATCACTCAAAAGTAAAAAACGCATGAACGCGCATTGCGGCGCGTTCACGGCCGTAGACTGCAGAGTGCACGCGCTGCAAATACGCCCGAAAGAAGCTCCTGTACTTCTTTGGGCGTAGGACATTTTACAGCGCGTTCCTGCAAGAATCCATGAAGCCCCCCCCAAAAAATCTATATTTTTACTTTTTTTTTTCCTGCAAAATAAAAAAAGATAGTATTGCCCCCAGCTCACATGGATATATTTGCCCCAGCACACATGGATATATATTGCCCCCCCAGCTCACATGGATATATATTGCCCCCAGCTCAGATGGGTATATATTGCCCCCAGCTCACATGGGTATATATTGCCCCAGCTCACATGGGTATATTTGCCCCAGCTAACAAGGATATATTTGCCCCAGCTCACATGGATATATATTGCCCCCAGCTCACATGGGTATATATTGCCCCCCAGCTCACATGGGTATATATAATGCCCCCAGCTCACATGGGTATATATTGCCCCCCAGCTGTCATGGGTATATATTGCCCCCAGCTGTCATGGGTATATATTGCCCAGAGCTATTGCCCCCAGCTCTCATGCGTATATATTTCCCCCAGCTCTCATGGGTATATATTGCCCCAGCACTCATGGGTATATATTGCCCCAGCTCTTATGGGTATATATTGCCCCAGCTCTCATGGGTATATATTGCCCCCAGCACTCATGGGTATATATGGCCCCCAGCTCTCATGGGTATATATTGTCCCAGCTCTCATGGGTATATATTGCCCCCCAGCTCTCATGGGTATATATGGCTCCCCAGCTCTCATGGGTATATATATGGCCCCCAGCTCTCATGGGTATATATTGCCCCCAACACTCATGGGTATATATGGCCCCCAGCTCTCATGGATATATATTGCCCCAGCTCTCATGGGTATATATTGCCCCCCAGCTCTCATGGGTATATCTGGCTCCCCAGCTCTCATGGGTATATATATGGCCCCCAGCTCACATGGGTATATATTGCCCCAGCTCACATGGGTATATTTGCCCCCAGCTCACAAGGATATATTTGCCCCAGCTCACATGGATATATATTGCCCCCAGCTCACATGGGTATATATTGGCCCCCAGCTCACATGGGTATATACAATGCCCCCAGCTCACATGGGTATATATTGCCCCCAGCTGTCATGGGTATATATTGCCCCCAGCTCTCATGCGTATATATTTCCCCCAGCTCTCATGGGTATATATTGCCCCAGCACTCATGGGTATATATTGCCCCAGCTCTCATGGGTATATATTGCCCCCAGCACTCATGGGTATATAGGGCCCCCAGCTCTCATGGGTATATATTGCCCCAGCTCTCATGGGTATATATTGCCCCCCAGCTCTCATGGGTATATATGGCTCCCCAGCTCTCATGGGTATATATATGGCCCCCAGCTCTCATGGGTATATATTGCCCCCAGCTCTCACCTGGCTCCGCCGGCATCTTCTCCCGAGGAGGCGAGCGGCCGCTGGAAGCATGCATCTTGGCCGCTCGCCGGGAAACACCTGACTAGCGCAGAAGTCTCGCGAGAGGAACTCGTGCGCTGTTCAGGTGGTTCCCATCCCACTTGAGCGGCCAAGCTGCATGTCAGCGGCTGCTCGCAAGGAGAGGGACGGCTGGCGGCGCTGCTCACAGATTCCAGCGCTGATTGCCGAAATCTGGCGGCGGCGCTGGGCCCCCCTCCAGTGGCGGAATGCCAGGGCCCGGTCGTAAGTGCGACCGCTGCGACCCTGGTACTTCTGCCACTGGCATACATATACGCACAGCTGTCCTCAATGGGCCGATTTGGCCCCTCTCTGCAGCCGGGGCGCACCTCGCGCAGTTGGCTGCAGAGAGACGGCCTGAACTCAGGAATCAGTGACTCGTGTGGCAACTGTTGGCAAGGCACACCTGTATGCCTTGCCAGCATTAACCTACCCCTGAGTGGCAACACCCACCCATCGTGAAGGGGTTAAAATGGGTGGGACGGTTTTTCTTTTTCGCAAATAATAATCACTTTTTTTTTGCTTTTAGATTTTTTTATACTGAATAATGTTGTATGTATACATCTTGAGGTTAATTTCTGGATTACACTTATAATCATTGCATTCATGGCCATTTTATTTGCCTCATTAATAGGAATATGTCTATATGGTTTAATCCATATATATGGGACAGTCCACATATTTTGGAGGTAGTAGCGCCATATAGACCTATTCCTATTCATGATTTAAAAAAAACATTCATGTTTCCAGTCTGACACACGACCGACTTGAAATGTTACCAGTCGCCAATGGCCTTAGCAGTCACATGTCTTCGATGTTTTGCATAATGGATATTTGTGTGGCGGCAACCTCTGTGAACCTCTGTCTCCAAGCATTTCAACTTTGTACATACCTGTAGAAAATGCTATCAATGAGTGGTAGGGGACAGTTCAGGAGTAATAACCACTACTTTAAAGGGACGCTACCACTTACATAAGCTGTAACTACATTACTTGTGCATTACAAGCAAAACCCCCATTATAAAACACATGCTGCTGTTTGTTTTCCTTTGTCTGAAGTAATTGCATGTAAATAGGAAAAATAAAGTTAGTTTTTTCATCTTCCTTTTCCTTTTTTGTTGATTTTTCGCGTGAAGCAGCATTTACAAAAATCTTTGCAGAGGATTTTCTTTTCTTCTGTGGCTGATCCAATCTACAGTATTTAACAGTTATTGAGGTGGAGGAGGAAATGTTTACGTAAAGTGTAAGGAGGGCTATTGTTCTCTGAGCTACTTGCAATAAGAGACGGTAGCTGAATGAGATAAAACAAGGAGCTTAAAAGACTTTGAATCAATACCCTGGTGATGTCCTTTGAATACATCCCACACAATACGAGATCAACCCATAGACTCCATTCTACGGCCATTACCACATAGTGAGCAGCAAATGATGTAAAGATACTGAGGGGGGCAGTTTAGAACACAAAATGGCTGCATCCAGCGACACATATAGAGTTGAGATATATATACACATATAGATATTTCCTTAACTAAACATACAAGAGAAAAACAAAGCACATATAAGATATCAGCAGCATAAAATAAAAAGGACATTTCATTTTTTTGGTGGTAGTGGCCCTTTAAACAGCTTGCTTTGGTAGAGTGAAAAAACATCAACTCTGACTTCATCAATGTCTGAAATAAATTCCCTTCCTAAGATTATAAACACAGTAGATGTGATCTCTGCTTATTTTGTGCCAATTGATACCTGAGTAAAGCTTAAGAAATGTCTAGTTGTTAATCCATTGCTAAATGCCACAGAACAGATAGCAAATAGCATTAGCAATATGTATGAGACATTGTTTTTTCTTCCGCCCACTTAAAATAAACTTTATGCTCTGTTTGCATTCAGTGTTTGTGACTCTACTGGACTAGCAAGGGAACGAGTGTGTTATACGGAACGGCTCACTTGTAAACCAATGGGTCTCTTGGAAAAGAGCCCATGTGATGGGGTCAGCAACCTTGGCACTCCAGATGGTTTGGAACTACATCTCCCTTGGTGCTTTGCCACCTCTTAGCTTAGACAAGACTGGTGGGAAATATAATTCCAAAACAGCTGGAGAGTCAAGATTGCGGAGCCCTGCCACAAAACTGTTTTTTAATGACTGGTTATCTAAATGTGTCTAAACTTGCAATTCAGCCATATGACAATGGCCATCATCTCGAAAGACAAATTTAGTGAATTTGTGGCACTCACAGGTGGCACCAAGGGGGTGATTTGGTCCTATTTGTCTATCGTTTATGTCCAAATCTATTTCTTGTCAGTTGTCCATTAAAGGAAGCTATAAATGAGGATGGGAACAAAAGGGTTAATTATTAACCACTCCTAATCCCATCCCATTTTTAGCTTAGAGTATTAAAATTCATAACTTTTCTTTTTGACCTAGGACTGCCTCCCTTCTTCAGATGTACAGTAGTGCCTGCCAATTGTATGCATCTCAATGCAAGGGCAAATCCTGTGGAAGTCTGATCCGAGGACTTGCTTGGGTCACTATTTTGCAGTGGCGTCACTAGGGTTGGTGTCACCCAGTGCAGTAACTCATGGTCTCACCCCCCCCCCCCGAGTTTTACGGTTTCTTTTTTTTAACTATTCTTACTCATAAATCAGAACATAACACTGAGTGCTCATACATATCGCACATTACTGTGAGGTTTATTGCTGTGGAGCTCTGTGATACACTCATGCACACATTACTGAGTTTTATTGCTGTGGATTCTGTGTGGAGCTCTGTGATATGTTCACTCACCGGGCACATTACTGTGAGTTTTTTTTGCTGTGCAACTCTGTGATACACTCATACACACGGTACATTACTGTATCGCAGAGCTGCACAGCAACAAATCTCACAGTAATGTGCACTGTGTATGAGCATTCCCGGCGTGCAGCGGCTGCCTCCGAGTGATAGGTGTCCTATCACTCTAAAACAGCCAATACATGCTGAGATCAGTGAGCTCTCAGCATGTACAGTCTGCTTCAGAGTGTATGGCCTTCCACTCACGCAGTGGCACAGTGGTTGAGGTGTAGGAGGGTGACAGTGCCTGGTAGTGGCACAGTGACTGGGTGGTGTAGTAGTAGTGGTGTAAAAGAGACTTTGTGGCATATTAAAGGCCGTGACTGGGTAGTGTAGTCTACACACACACATACTTGTTTGCCTGGTCGTCCTGCTCTGAGAGAGTCCAGGCAGGGTGAGGTGAGGGGGTCCCCCGCGACGGCACGGCTCCCGAAGCATGTCAGCGTGAAGGAGGAGCTTAGCGGGAGCCAAGAACACTGCTGACTGGCGTAGCCGATAGGAACATCTCGCACATGCGCAACCTGCTGTGTGTGTTAAAGCACTCGAGCAGGCTGCACGAGCGTCTGCCACTAATGCAGCCTGGTTGAGTGCTTGTACACGCACAGCAGGCTGCGCAAAATGTTCTGATCAGCTCCAGCTTCTGCCAGTCAACTCGGAGTATTGCCAGACGCATAGTGGCAGCTTATTTTGCCGCCCACTGGAAACTGCCGGCGTCGGCCTTGCCTATCCAGGACATACTTGAAAATGGGAGAACTCAATGTATCCTTCTTGGTAAAATACTTTGTAAAAAAATAAATAATATATTTTTAGCACTGGGTGTCACCCTAGGGGCGGTATCACCCGGGTGCAGCCGCAACCCTCGCACCCCCTTTGTGACGACACAGCTATTTTGTAATTTGTACACAGTTTTCCTATCTATGAATTTGTTTCTTCATTAGTATATCATGTGAAATTTATACACTTATTTCACCATTTTTGTTATGCTGGGATTTTGATGGAAACTTTTGAGATAAGCGATTGATCAGGGACACCATGCTTGTTAAACCCCGCACGACAGCTGTAAACGCCTATTTAAGTAATACCGGCACACAACAGCATAATGTTTAAAGAGACCAAAGTTAATCAGTGACCTTAATGGTTAATCAGTGATGGTTTTTAACATTATATAAAACACAGAAAGAAAAATGACGTTCTTTGAAAATAAAAATTCAACTGCAGCAATCCCAGAGACGCCTTACAAAAAGAGTGGAGTATTTTTAACTGCTGATAGCAGTGACGACCCTCCTAATGTAGTGATACAATTTTTTTCTACTAATTAAGAAATGCACAATAAAACACCCCCCCCAAGATGTTTCTACAACTCCCTTGATTCCTTTGCCATCTATTATATTCAAGGAATTCTGGGAATTGTAGGCCATCGATATCTGGGGGACTGTGAGTTTGACAGCTCTGTTACCCTGACATACTTGCCACATTTTAGTGGGAATCTGACTGAATCTGATGGCATTTGCTACTTTGTGCCTCTATTTTGTATGTCAAAATTATCAAATATGAAGCTTAGGTGTATTTGTATTGACCATAATGAGATTATTAGAAATGCAGCTTCAAAAAAATACCAATATAACATCCCTGATATGAGTTCAGTGATTCTGCACCACTAAGGCTGGCGCCAGACAAGCGTTTTTAAGAGAGGAAGAAATGTCCGTGAAAGTGGACGTTCCTTCCACTCTGACGCCTGTCTGACGCCCATCTGGCCACCTCACTGAGTGCAGTTAGTGCGCTCAGCGCTCTAGGGCTCGATCCTCCTATGGAGGATCACGCTTTGAATCCTGTCGAACACGCTTCGTAGTGCTTTGACGGGGAGGCTTGCTGCAGGGCCGCAGCACAGCCACTGTAGCGCGAGCAATTCGAGCACGCGGAACAGCGAGTGGCCGACCCCAGCATTGTGACGCTGAGAGACGCCAGGAGGCACGTCACTACGGGCGCACATAGTGCACTCCTCTGACACCAGCCTAAAATGTAGTTTCATCACACAGTTTGAATTTTTTTAGCAAGATCAGCTCTCTCTATTGGTTAGTGAACAGAGGCAGTTCTGGGCCCAAACAGGTTAACCTCTATCCCGCTTCATGACCAAATGACCGCAACAGTTGCTGATAACTAAACCACAGCCTCCAGTGGTTCTGAAAAGCTTGCTTGGTAGAGGGTGGCAATTCTGCTGTTCCTCACAAAACAGAGTATCTACACTAAGCAATGTATTGGTTGAAAATTGCATCATTTAGGCCAAATCAAATCAATATGAATAATATTTCCGCTTGACAATTTAGGCATGCAATTTCCCATGCAGTTCCCCACTAATAACCCATGGTCTTGAGATGCAGGTATATTCAAAAACAAAAGTGACATTGAATACCACCTGCATGTCTCGCCTCATCACACTTAAAGATGGGGGGGGGGGTGAACATTTATTCTGCACTTTAAGGTATCACAAAAAAGTCTATGCATTGTTGACCACTATACGCTGAAATTAGAAATGCAAAATCCAAGGCATATATTGAGATGCCAAACACCTAATGTTCTCAGCAAATGCATGGGCACAATGCTGATCTGGCCTGTTGGCACCACAACACTTGCAGGTTCTTCTTACAGCACTTCCATATACAACAGAATCTGAATTGCAGGAATGGATTCTGTCTCCATTTGATGTATCGAGAAATCAAGATGGTAAATCCATTGCTATATTAGTGTGTCAGAAAGGAAGACCGTGCCTGCTGTAACATTGCTATCATAAAGTGCATTTTTCCATGTGATGCCTTATTGTACCTTCATCACAAGGTCATACAAGATCAGCATTGTTGTGGCCCATTATAGGGAGGGGCAGATGCCTCCTGCGGTAACTTATTGCGCACTATAGACGTACACATATCTAAGATAAAATGTGAGATGTATGAATCCGTATGTAAGGTAAAGGCATCCAAGCCCATACTGCTTCAACATCCTAGTGAATGCAATGACTGACGCAATCGTCTTTACGTGGGAGCCTATTTAACCCTAAATATACAGTCACAAATCGAAACATGACTCGACAACCTACAGGTTTTTAATAAAAAATAATACGACAAAATTATATTTTTCATCAAGACCATAATATGATATATTTTGGTCAATTGTGATACTGAAGTGAAGGTCTTCAGAAGAAAATATCTGTATCTAGCTCTATAAAATACATTCAACGACTTACGAATTAAAAAAAGCACCAGGGGTTAGAATACTGAGTAGGGATCAGGCACAATACAGTAGTTACATAGGTCAACATTACACAAGGATACCCAATGATGATGACAGTGATGCTGGATGGTAGAGCAGCGGTTCAAATGTCATATGTACCGTATACATATGTATGAGGTGTATATATATATATATATGTTTAGCATACCTATATAGTTGTGTGTATACATATGTGCGGTGTGTGTAATGTATATGTGTGAAAGATATATATATATATTACACTATATATATATGTGTACATGTAAACATCTAGATATTTCTATGTGTGTTTTATCTATGGAGCTCATTTTCGATAAGAATGCTGGATTCTGTTTGTGGAGGTGGGAATGTAGCTGATTTCTCTATCCCTCCCTTTCAGCCTCATCTGCAGATCCACCTCTTTAGCCCACCATTAGGAGCCCCCTACTCACCCATCGCAGAGATAGGAGTCCCAGGCGGTGGATCCTTGGTCTGGTTGGGTGTTTGGGGTGGTGTTTGTTGATGAGACTATCAAGGAATCACACAACATAGCCCGGGCTGTCCTCCAACAGCCCCCTCCTCCTCCTGGGGAGACCCCCGGCCTCTGTCCCCATAACCAGGGATTGGGTAACCACAAGAGGATCCTTTCTTGAGTTCTTTACTCGATGGACTGTGTCCTGTCCGGCTCTACACGTTTCACGCAGATATGTGGAGCATTGATCCTTTGAGGCGATGCCAAGCTCGGCTATCAGCTCCAGCAGCAAATAAACAAAGCAAAGCTCAGTATCAGGGTCTGGGTTCAACTTCTCACAAACAGCCTTCCCCTTTCCCAAGCAGCTGAGACCTCCTCTATGAGCCAGCAGCAGGGCAGCCTCTCCTTCCCATCTGCCCTCTATGAAGCCCACAGTCCTTTTCTGTTCATGTCTGTCCCTCAGACCGTGTATTTATCCAGCCTGCCTGTGTCCCTCCCCTCTTTTTGTGAGCCTTTCATGTACAGCTATTTTAATATCCAGGTACCTGGGTAAATGATGTGTAATAGTATCTGTTTACACCCTTCCTCCGAATAGTCTGCCACACTCGAGCTCGTGTAAGGATTGTCCACTCAATGGTTCTGTCCAGTGACATCTCTTTCCACCATCCTCTGTATCACCCTGGATCCTCTTTCAGTGTATTTGTGAAGAAAGGCTTGCTGTATGTAGAACACAGAAACGCTTTCCTTCCGCAGTATCTCGGTTAACTGTTTCCATGTTTGTCTCTTCCTGTACCTAGCTGCCCCTGCAGTCTCAATATCCCCCAGCTATTCTCTCCTCCTTTCTCTGTATGCCCCCATCTCTTTCCCCCTCCCTCTCCCCCCTTGTGCTTGCAGCCTATCTGGAGAGTGTCTGTTCTCCCTATTACAGTCCAGTGTGGAACTCCACCTTCCCTCATGATAAGCAACATGAAGACAAATGCAAGGGAGCCCAAAATACTCTCAATAAGCTGAGCAGCAATGCAGCCATGAAAGTGCTTTTAAAGCATCCTCTCACACACTCATGCTTTATGCATACATGCACACATGTGATAGTGTATGTTATACACAATGTTTGTGAAGTGCAACCAAATCATCCCACGCAGATAAATATTCTACACACATTATCAAATGTATTCAGTATACATTGAAGGAAAACCCTATAACACAGTTATATCCCGTTTAATATGAACTTGATGTAGCTCATTTAATATTGCTTGAAAATGCCAGTTATTAAAAGCTATGGGCTCTATTCCGCAAACTTCTCTTTGCGCTCGGCTCTTGTGGCTGTAATCGTAACGACATGTTACTAATGTATAGGGGCCGTTGAATTAACAAGCTCATTATGCTCATTTGCTGTCAGCTATGAAAAAAATACAATCTGCAAGAAACCGGTGTTAATTAGTGATTTTGCTTGAAGTCTGGTTCACACCTGGGCGTTTTACAGCGCGTTCCTTCGAACTGTAAAACGCTCAAACACTGAAATCCCGTTATTTCCTATGGGTATGGTTCACACCTGGGCGTTTGACTGCATGTAGGAACGCGCTGTAAAACGCCCTACGCCCGAAGAAGTACAGGAGCTTCTTTGGGGAGTATTACAGCGCGTTTGCGGCCATAGACATCAGAAACGCGCATACGACGCGCGTTTCTAATTGTCAAAAAGGCTCATAAAACGCCTGACAAAAAAACGTGCGTAAAATATGCATATGAGTTACGCTCAGTTGTGAACCCAGCCTAGTAACATCACTTAACGCAAAAAGATACAATTCTATCCTCCCCTCTGGTCCCATGGTGCAAAGGACAATATCGTGGAAAGCAAAAATAAACTGAGTCAAGGGTGGGCTGACAATTCACACAGGGTTCAGGGCCGGATTAAGATCTCAATGAACCTGGAGCTGAATATTTTGCTGGGCCTTTTTTTAAATTTATTGAAACAAAAACATATTTTTGGTTACTTAATAGTGCAGATGCGGGGATATCTAACCAGGCAGATACTGTGTGAGGAAATTTCCATTCAGATTTCAATGTGTAAAACTATTTTTTTCAAATTTTATCAGCCAAACCATTGTGGTTATATATTTGTAAGAATATCAATTTTTACATATTCTATAGGGAATTCTTGTTAAAAAATTTAAATGGGAACCAGTTACTGCATTTTTCTGAGAAAATTTTAAATTTTAACCAAAAAAATTTACTATTTCCCTTGTGTTTTGGAGAATGGTGTTTTATGAATAATATGACTATGTATAAAATACTGAACTTGTTCCCAGCGTGGGAAATGAGAAGGTGAGTAATGGCAGTGATAGTGCTCATCTTATACGAGACAAATGGACAATGCCATTGCTTTGGAACTAAAAATATATAAATAAAAAATGTTTTTTGGTTTCTTTTCTTTTAGATTTTACATGGTCACGATTAGACTTTGACCTGTCCAATGACACCTAACTTGACCTTGTGAGGTGTAAAGATTAGTGACACAGTGTTCCAAAGTCCACCCCCCCCCCAGAGCTCTTTGCTGCAGTGCGCCATTTAGGTTTTTGATGTAACAATTTGAAATAACGGATTGTGCCATCACCTCCACACTTGTTGCTGACCTGAGAAATTAGATGGTGAGTTGGTGCAGCATCATTGTTCGCTTTACAATTGTATATTGAAAAATATTGCTGTGTTAGAAAGAAAAAATAAAGAAATATTTATTATTTTATTTTTATTGTTACAAACAACCTGGTCATGTTTGGAATCACTGGAAAGGCCATGCTCTGGCCTTTCCAGTGATACCTCACATGACCCTGTAGCTGCTATGGAGTTGGAGATACAGGGATCCAAATGCCAATCAATGCAGACATATAGGGTTATTCAAAAGAGAGCCGATCTGGCCCCGAAATGTAACCGGACACTGAAATTCAGCATACGGTTACATTTCCTGGCCATTCGGCTATTCTGAGAGCAGGCAGTCCGCCAAATGTTGGCGAATTGCCTGCGCATACGGTGCCCGTTCGAGGGCAGTGAAATTCCCCATGGAGAAGCAATGCTTAGTCTATTCAGAGAACACCGAACAGCAGTTAAAAAGTTGCCGAAGTGCCCTGCTGTTCGGTGGTTTCATTCTACAGGTTTATTCAGGAGAATCCTATAGGCTTCAATGTTAAAAATATTCCAGTTTTAATTCAATATTTAATAAACCGTTTATCATTTTATTCTGCAGCATAGAAACATAGAAACATAGAAAAATGTCGGCAGATAAGAACCTTTCGGCCCATCTAGTCTGCCCAATTACATGGATACTTTACCTGGATTTATCTTTTGTTTAGGATAGCCTTATGCCTATCCCATGCCTGCTTAAATTCAATTACTGTTTTGGCCTCTACCACTTCAACTGGAAGACTGTTCCATGTATCCACCACCCTCTCAGTAAAATAATGCTTTCTGATGTTACTTTTAAACCTTTGCCCCTCTAATCTAAGACTATGTCCTCTTGTTTTGCTACTTTGTTTCCTTTTAAATATACTCCCTTCCTCTATACCTTGTGGATTCCCTTTACGTATTTAAATGTTTCTATCATATCTCCTCTGACTCGTCTTTTTTCCAAGCTGTACATGTTAAGATCATTAAGCCTTTCCTGGTAACTTTTCTCCTTCAAGCCGTACACCATTTTAGTAGCCCTTCTCTGAACTCTCTCTAAGATGTCTATATCCTTCTGGAGATACGGTCTCCAGTACTGCACACAGTACTCCAAGTGAGGTCTCACCAGTGCTCTGTACAGTGGCATGAGCACTTCCCTTTTCCTACTGCTAATACCTCTCCCTACACAACCAAGCATTCTGCTAGCATTTCCTGCTGCTCTATTACATTGACTACTTACCTTTAGATCCTCTGCAATAATAACCCCTAAATCCCTTTCCTCAGATGTTGAGGTTAGGACTGTATCAAATATTCTATATTCAGCCCTTGGGTTTTTACGTCCCAGGTGCATTATCTTGCACTTACCCACGTTAAAACTCAATTGCCACAGCTCCGACCATTTTTTTAGTTTACCTAAATCATTTGTCATTTGGCTGATCCCTCCAGGAACGTCAACCCTGTTGCAAATCTTTGTGTCATCAGCAAAAAGACATACTTTTCCATTAATATCTTCTGCAATATCACTAATAAAAATATTAAATAGAATGGGTCCAAGTACTGACCCCTGAGGTACCCCACTGGTAACAAGACCTTGCGCCGAATAAACTCCATTTACCACAACCCTCTGTTGCCTGTCACTCAGCCACTGCCTAATCCATTCAACAATATTGGAATCCAAGCTCAAAGATTGCAATTTATTGATAAGCCTTCTATGCGGAACAGTATCAAAAGCCTTACTGAAATCTAAATAAGCAATGTCTACTGCACCACTTGTGTCTATTATTTTTGTTACCCAATCAAAAAAATCAATAAGATTAGTTTGGCATGATCTCCCTGAGGTAAACCCATGTTGTTTCTGATCCTGTAATCTATGTGTTTTTAGATGGTCAACAATCCTTTCCTTTAACATGGTTTCCATTAATTTCCCCACTACTGACGTAAGACTAACTGGCCTATAGTTCCCAGATTCCTCCCTACTACCCTTCTTGTGAATGGGCACAACATTTGCTAATTTCCAGTCTTCTGGGGCGACTCCCGTTAGCAAGGATTGGTTAAATAAATCTGTTAACGGTTTTGCTATTACATCACTGAGTTCTTTTAATAATTTAGGGTGGATCCCATCAGGCCCCATTGACTTATTTGTCTTTACTTTAGACAGCTGCTGTAGAACCTCCTCCTCTTTAAACTGATATGTAAATGTCTCGTTAGTGTTTCCTCCTAACTGAGGTCCCTTTCCTTCCTTTTCTTCTGCAAAGACTGAACAAAAATATTCATTGAGGCAGTCAGCGAGACTTTTATCCTCTTCTACATACCTTCCTTCCTTTGCATGCGTCCTCTCTACACTGGGAGACAGGAGGAGGACACCTAGGATACCCAGGTCAGGCCCCAAACTTCTACATCGTGGTAAATATAAAAAAATTGTGATTCCTGTGAGCTACATTGCTGTGGATTCTGTGCCTGCTCTTACACCCCAGCGTGTCCTCTTAGTTACATTGCTGTGGATTATGTATCTGCTCATACAACCCAGCGTGTCCTGTGAGTTACATTCCTGTGGGTTATGTATCTGCACATACACCCCAGCATGTCCTGTGAGTTATATTGCTGTGGATTATGAGTCTGCTCATACACCCCAGCGTGTCCTGTAAATTACATTGCTGCGGATTCTGAGCCTGCTCATACACCCCAGCGTGTCCTGTGCGTTACATTGCTGTGGATTATGTGTCTGCTCATACACCCTAGCACTTAATAGGAGTTATATTGATGTGTATTATGTGCCTGCTCATACACACCAGCGTTTACTGTGAGTGTTATTGCTGTGGAGCTCTGTGATACGCTCATACACAATGCTCATTACTGTGAGTTTTATTGCTGTGAAGCTCTGTGATACGCTCATACACACCGTACATTACTGTGAGTGTTATTGCTGTGGAGCTCTGTGATAAGCTCATTACTGTGTTATTGCTGTGGAGCTGTGTAATGTGCAGTGTGTACAGGTGTGTCAGTAATGTACAGTATCTTTTAAACCTGAATGGTGCTCGGCAGTTTCCCACGTGTGCCACAGAGACCTTCTGTGCCCCGACCATAGCTGCCATGAGTGTGTGACGGCTACCGCAGCAGACCAGTGGCAGTTTGTAAGTCTGGAGGGGGCACAATGGATTCCCCAATTTGCTGGGGGCCTGAGTGGATTTTATTAACTCGTTAAAATTATTAGTTTGAAGATTGTGTGAATAAATAAATTCTTTAACACAACAATGTGCATGTAGGTTGTGCGATGTATGGGTGGGGTTTTGTATGGGTGTGGCCTACTGTGGGCATGGCACAAGGGGCCCCACAAACTCCTATTGCTCGGGTGCCCCATTAGCTGTCAGACCGCCCCTGCATCAGCCCCTATGTTAATCCGGACCTGACAGGGTCCTAGGGCAATAGACGATCATGGGGACCCCTTGTACCTCCCCAGCCACACCCACATACAAGCACCACCCACATACTCTAAATGCCTTCATGTATATCTGTCATATCCTCAGCCCCTGCTGTGCTGCCTGGGGGGGTCTGGGCAAGGTCCTGTGCCAAGAGCCGGCCGACTGCCAGTACAGGGGAATGGGTGAGCGGCGTCCGAGGAGGCGGGGCCTGGCATGGTCACAAGGAGCAGCCGGGTTTAAAACAGGGTGCGAGGAGTTGCCTCGTCGCCCTGTCGTGGAGTTCTGTTCCCGCATCGCTACTGATTCTGTGTATTGATTTTTGTTGCAAACTAGGGATGTGCGTTTCGGGTTTCGGAATTTCGGAATTTTCACGAAATTTCCCGATTCGTGTTTTCGGATGCGGCCGAATTTCCGAAAATTTTTAGGTCCGAAAATGGCAGATCCGAAAAGTTTTCCGAGCCGAAACGAAATATTTTCGGAATTTTCGAATGGACTTGAAATGTGTCAAATCGAAATTTATTGCTTTGAAACAAGGAGAACAGACGTTCCGAAAAAACGAAAATTTCCGAAATTACGAAAAGTCGATACAAAAAACGAGCAAAGTGACACGAAAATACGAAAAACGGTCGATATTCCGAAAACATGTACAATTCCGAAAAACGAAAATTTCCGAAATTGCGAAAAGTCGATACAAAAACCGTGCAAAGTGACACGAAAATACGAAAAATGGTCGATATTCCGGAAAAAAAATGTACACGAAAAACGAGTCGAGCCGAACCGAATCGAAACAGGAATCGGTCGAAACGAGCCGAATCGAAAAGTTTAAAAATCCGAAAAATCGAACCGAATCGAACCGAAAAAAAAAATCGGTGCACAAGCCTATTGCAAACCCGTTTCTGGATACGATCCCTGCTCCTGCTTTTTGACCCAGCTTGTTTTGACCATTCTATTTGCTGCTCGATTACGATCGCCTGTGTGGTGCTTTGGTGGTGTAACCCCATGATTGCTGCTGGGGTGTTTACACGTTTCTGGGGTGTTGTCCCTTCTCGTTTGTTGGTATCGTCTGTGCCGAATTAGGCTCCTATACCCAACCCAGGGCTCATGTTTTCTTGCCACACATTTTTTTTTAACATATTGTTTCTTGCCACACATTTACTGTATGTAATGACTGCGATCGAAAGGTACTGTTTATATGTGTCTCATGTTCAGTGTGCACTCATCGCCAAATATACTCGATACTGTACCAACGATAGACCCCGATGTGTATGTGTTGCCTCTGAATATCATAAAGTACTGTTGACCTGCTCCAGAATATCAGAAAACATTAAAGCGGCACATTTCCTGACTGCCCTGCAGTACGCGCAATTCACCAACTGTCTGACGTATCTTTGTGTTTCTGAACGTGCTCTATCGGTCTCGAAACCTTTAGTGCTTAGTAGCAACTCAGTGGTTTGCTCATCTTCTCTGCCTCGAGCATATAAGTCTGAATATACCAAGCAGTGATTAAACGTCAAGCAGATTTAGCAGTCTTTAAAGATCTCAACTCCGCTACTCCTTAGTGGGCGCTACTCCACCCCTTACATCAGGACAGGGCCTGATATGGATCCGACTGATTTATCTGTATTAATGTCTAAGCTGGGTGACGACATAACTAAGCAAGAAGAGCAAGATCATCGTATGAATCAATTTGCTCAGGCTTTGGGCCTAGTCATGAAACAATTGGGTCAGGCCTCTATGCCTCCTTCCCCTGTGGTTGGCTTGTCCTCTCAAGCAGTATCTGTTTCCTCTATGGTTGCTACTGGTGTAACTCATGTCAGTTTAAAGACTCCTACCTGCTTTAATGGGAGTTCAGGTTCATGCAGAGGGTTTATAACCCAAATTGAAATTATGTTTGACTTGATTCCAAGTATGTGTCCCACAGATAGAGCTAAAGTGGGTTACGTAATTAACAACCTAACTGAGAAAGCTCTGCTGTGGGCAACCCCCCTGTGGGAACTAAAGAAACCTGTGGTTTATAACTATGCTGAGTTTATGGCTGCCTTACGACGCATGTTTGACCCCGCTAGAAGGGCAACAGGGGCAGCTAGGGCACTATGGCGTATATCCCAGGGCAACCGCCGAGTTGCAGAATACGCAATAGAGTTTAAAACAGTAGCAGCAGAATTGTCTTGGCCAAATAATGTGCTTGTTACCGCGTTTCTCAAAGGAATTTCAGAGAATATAATGCATGAACTAGCACCTATGGTATTACCTGAGGAGCTAGAGGATCTGGTGGATTATTGTTTTGCTCTCGATGATCAGATGCGTGACAGGAGGTCTGGTCATAGCAAGGCTCATAAACCGTCTATGGGGGCCTGTTCTATTCCTAGGTCTACTCATGCTGTCTCTCCTCCCAGGCCTGTACCCACTGAACCAGAGCCTATGATATTAGGACGTTCTGGTACAGTAGACAGAAAGACAATAACAGTAGAGGAAAGACAATATGGCCTCCGAGAGGGGCTATGCCTCTATTGTGCTGACAGAGGGCATTTCCGTTTACAATGCCCCAAGCGACCAAAAAGATTGAATGTGTCGGGAAACAAGCAAGCCTAGAATCCCCTGAGAGGTTCTGGGTACTACTACTGTGTCTTTCGTATCGAGTAAAAAGAGAAAGAAAAGATCACGTGTTGTTGTGCCTGTGTCCATAGCCTGGGAGAAAATCAGCACTGATAGATTCTGGGTCTGCAGGCAATTTCTTAGACTCTGGTTTCGCTGCTATTCACCAAGTGCCTCTGGTAGAGAGACAAGTACCTCTCCGTATCGAAAGTATCGATGGCCGGAGACTGTTAAGACCTCATTGTACACATGATACTGTGCCTGTCTCTTTTTGTACTGGGGTCCTGCATAAAGAAAGAATCAGGTTCCAAATTATTGAATCACCCACAGTACCCATCGTATTGGGGTATCCTTGGTTGGCTAAGCACAATCCGATTGTTAACTGGTCTATGGGAGAGTTGGAATCCCGGGGCTCTAAGTGTTGGTCTAAATGTCCGGGTATGAGTAGGGATGAGCTGTTCGGTTCGGAGTTCGATTCGAACATCGCCTGTTCGCATACTACGAACATTTCCGCGTGTTCGCGGCATGTTTGCCCACAATGTACCACAATGGACCACAAAGCACTTTTCCACTGGCCTGAAGCTTGAAATTGGTTACAGCCTTGCACCTGACCACAGGTCAGGTGCAAGACAGGTTCAAGACTATGCCAATCACGGCTCAGAGTCCTGATTGGGCAAATTTTGCTTTATCACGGGCTCACAGAGCTAAGTCCCACAGCACACTATATAATAGACTTGTGCACCGATTTCTTTTTTTAAAATTTTTATTCATTTATTTATTTATTTTTCGCTTCGTTCGGATGTTTAAAATTTTCGTATCAGCTCGTTTCGGCCGATTTCTGGTTTGGTTCGTTTCGGCTCGTTTTTCATATAGACTTTTTTTTCGGAATATCGTCCATTTTCGTGTTTTCGGGTCTGCTCGTTTTTTGTATCGACTTTTTTTTCGTGATTTCGGAAATTTTCGAGTTTTTCGGAACGTCTGTTCTCCTCGTTTGAAAGTGTCAAACTCTATTCGTTTTGACGTAAACTACTATGGTTTACTTTTTTTATACTTTATATTTTTTTATAATTAATTATTGGTTTGTTTTTCGGATCCGATAATTCTGTCGATACGATAATTCTGGCGATTCTATCGTTTTTTTTTATTAAATAAAGATCCTTTTTTTCTTATGAATATACATTTCACAACTTTATTTAATCATATTAAAATGGTATGAAAGGAACAAAATAAAATGAACAAAACGATTTAAAAAACGCAAAACTGACCCAACCCAAATGGTCTGACTTTTATGATGGATATATGGAATGTTATTTCCCCCGATCTCTTATTTTTTTGGAATATCGGGCATCAGATGCTTCCATTGTTTCATTTATGTCAGTGTGTTTTTATTTATTTATTTTTTTGTTTTTTGGTCATTTGGAGAAGGGTTGTTGTGCAGGTGTGTGAGATTCTCTCTTTGGGTAGATGATATGGAGTATAGACATGTTACTTATGGTTTTTGACATGCATTGAGAATTTGCCTGCGCCCTCTTTATCTCTAGTGTTTCTCGCTCAGGACGGCATTCGGTTGCCATGGTGATGGGCGGGTCACTTTGGGTTGCCGGTTTGCTGACGTCATCCGATTGGGACGGCGTCGGTGCGGCATGGGCAGATTGACACACTAATTGGTGAGTAGTGTTTTTATTATATATATGTATGTTCTTCATTGTATTTTTGTATCCTGATGAAAGTCCGCGGATAGCGGACTGAAACGTTGAAATTCCACAATAAATTGCTACATTTGGAAAGACCGAGAGTGCCGCTATTCTTCTACTTCTAAATAAATATACAACAGATATATACATACAACCTGCATTATTAAATAACCTAAAATATGTTTTAATTTCACTAAAATTCCAAAAAAAAAAGCCACTATTCTTCTACTTCCATACTTGCTGAGTGGGCACCGGGCACGGTATTTTTCTATATTTTGGAGTGCAGGAGTGATCGTTCGTTATACATTATCCATATATATATAAATATATATCTAACCAGGCAGATACTGTGTGAGTAAATTTCCATTCAGATTTCAATCATTTACAGCATGTAAAATAATTTTTTCACATTTTATGATCCAATCCTTTGTGGTGGGGGGCGTGGCCGGCTGTGAATGGGAGAAGACACGTGTCTTTGGAGATCCGACCCATCTCTCCCTACCTGGGTTCCCTAGCTGCCTTTACCCGCAACTTTTTGTATTTCTGGAGCCCAGAGCAGCTAGCCATCGTCAACGAGATGTCTGGGCTACCTTTTGTCCCCCCGTACCAGAAACTGGTGTTTTGTGGCACGAATGTGCTGTCGGCGTCCATCTTGGGGACTAACAGCAGGCTGCGTCCTACACAGTGGGTTCTAGGCGCTTCCCAGCTGGGGAATCCTTCTGGGGCCATCCTGGAGGCATTGTCTTGCACTGTGGCACCTCTGCTATCCCCGAAACCACCCACTTGGAAGAGGGCCGTGGCGACAGAGGGCCCCGTCTCCTGGCCACAGCGGCTGACTTGGTGGAGGGAGTAGCTGGAGTGCGTGAGCTTTGGCGGACGGACGTTCAATCACATCTATTGTTGTCTGGCCTGGAGGTGGCGTTTCTGTGCCTGGAACGCATTCTGCTAGTGGAGGGAGATGACGAGCGTATGTTAACACGAGGAGACATGCAGCACTTTACTGAGGCCCTGAGGAGCAACGGAGGAGCAGGTGCCCAGAGCAGTGCTGGGCCTGAGGGGTTCCAGATGGCGACTGAGGTCACTGACAGCGCATTCGAGGAGGTACTTGGCGCTCAAGATTCAGTGAGCCCGAGTACTTCACACTTGCAGCCAGCCCCTACATTGAGAGGAGTCACCGAGAGATCCACGGGTCCGAGCCCTGCTGCGCCGGTTGCCACCAAGTGGAAGGCCGTGGCCTCCTGGAGATCTACGCTGGCGATGATACTCGGGGCTCTGGGCCTCTGCCCTGAGGGAGGCAGGAATGGCCTTGGCCCCGAGCTGTGACCGATAGGACGACTGGAGAGGCCTGGTTGTTGTGTGCCCAAAACGCCCGAAAACGGCGCCGCAATCCTGCTGGGTACGGGCTGAATGGGCCCGTCTCGATAACATGCTGATTCCCTGCTGATCCCTGATCCTGGCTTACCCTGGCCCGTTGAGTTTTCCTCCCACATGCTTATTTCCCACTGCTGCTGAACATGCGGAGGTGATCTGTACTTGAGCACCCCTTAGCTGACTCTTTTGTATTGGATCCTTTGACTCTCTTTTCCTCCATTTTCTTTTTTTTCTTTTTTTATGTCCTGCTGTAGTATGCTGAGAACTTTGTTGTGTTTTTTTTTTGGGGGGGGGGTTTACTGATGACTTTTATTTTTCCTGAAGTCTGTTTGATGACTTATGTTATAACCCCCACCACCCCATTTGTCGACATTTTGTGGCTGTTTGCGAGGCCAATTTTGCTGGTCGATCTGTGACCCTTTTTATATGCAAAACAAAAATCTTGAAACGCAAACCTTTGTGGTGATATATTCTATGGGGATTTCGTGTTAAAAATAAATTGAAATGGGAACCTGTTACTGCATTTTTCTAAGAAAATATGCAATTTTAACCAAAACACTTAAATATTTCCCTTGTGTTTTGGAGGGTGGTGTTTTATGAATAATATGACTAGTGAGCTGGGAAACAGGTAGCTTGTGCAATTTCTCTCTGAGGTGAGCACTCTTGAAAGGTTCAGAGAACAGACCAGTGACTTGCCTTCATATGGTGGTACAGTTATTGCAGCAACTTTAGTTTATACACCGTGCTGTACAGTGCTCAAACATATACACTTCAAAAAAACAAAGACAAATTCCTAGCCGTGTCCCGGCGCTAACTAAGCATACAATAGTCCTGACTACCAACCTTTACAAACCTAGTGTTTGTCAGGCTTCAACAAACCAACCTTGTGCTCCAGCAGATCATGAGTGTCTGCTCCCCAGGCTCCAGAGCAATGTCTGTTTGCCTCACCTGCACTAAATTGCCACTCAGGCCAAGTGCAAAACCAGGGGCTTACTAGAGGTTCCGGAAGGTGTAAGAGAGGAATCTGTGTGACACATAAACCCCGGACAGGACCTTTCCTTGCTCTCTACATGATGCCCTGTTACATACCCTCCCCCCTGTTTCAACCCCCTGGGTGGAACACTGACAGTTACACAAGCGTAGATTCTGGACAGAGCATCTACATTGGCCATTTTTATACCCGGTCGATGCTTCACAGTGAAGCTGTAGTCCTGCAATGCCAGAAACCAACGGTTCACACGTCTAATTGACTCCTTTTTAGTGCCATCCATTTGAGGGGAGCATGGTCAAACACTAGATCAAAATGGCGCCCTAATAAATAATATCTTAATGCGTCCAATGCCCATTTAATAGCCAAACCCTCCTTCTCAATCACTGCATATTTCTGTTCGTGTTCGTTTAGTTTTCTGCTTAAGTACACCTCACCATTCTGTACCTGTGACAAAACTGCCCCTAGACCAACATCAGATGCATCAGTTTGGATTACAAAGTCCTTGGAAAAATCAGGGGAGTAGAGCTGTGCACAAAGAGTTCTCTTCAGGACCTGGAAAGATTTCTGTGCTTCTGGGGACCAATTGACCATCAAATTCTTCCCTTTGGTAAGGTCTGTCAACGGGGCTGCAAGAGTTGCAAAGTTTGGGATAAACCTCCTGTAGTATCCCGTTATCCCAAGGAAAGCTCTGACTTGTTTTTTGCTGGTGGGACGTGGCCACTCCTGAATGGCTTCTACTTTGTTTAGCTGGGGTTTTATGACTCCACGCCCAATCGTGTAACCTAAATATTTTGCTTCCTCTAACCCCAGGGCAAATTTTTTTGGACTAGCAGTGATACCTGCTCTATGGAGAGTTTCCAAGACAGCTTGGACTCGAGGCAAATGAGATTCCCAGTCAGTGCTACTACTGTATGTCATCCAAGTATGCTGCAGCATACTGTTGGTGGGGTCTCAAAAGTTTGTCCATAGCTCTCTGACATGTAGCAGGTGCGTTTTGTAACCCAAAAAGCATCTTTTTATATTGAAACGAACCCTCTGGGGTTACAAAGGTGGTCTTCTCCTTAGCGCCTTCTGTCGGTGGAATCTGCCAATATTCTTTGGTCAAGTCCAAAGTTGTCAGATAACAAGCTGTGCCCAGTCGGTCTATAAGTCCGTCTACCCAGGGCATAGGATAAGTGTCAAACTTGGTCACTGAATTGAGCTTCCTAAAATCATTGCAAAACCTCCAACTCCCATCTCGCTTTGGGACTAGGACAATGGGACTGGACCATTCACTACTGGACTCTTCAATAATGTCTAGCTCAAGCATTTTCTTCACCTCCCCACTGATGTCTTTCCTCCTTGCCTCAGGAATACGGTAAGGCTTAAGTTTAACCCGTGCCCCTGGTTCAGTAACTATGTCATGTTGTGTTACCGACGTCTGACCAGGCAGCTCTGAAAATTTCTCACGGTTTTTTATTAAAAACTCTCTGACTTCCTGCTTTTGTGATTTAGACAGCGACTCAGCAATTTTTACTTCAGGGACCTGAGGGGGTTCAGTATCCAGCTGGTGGGCTACTGGGATGGACCCAGCAGATAATGATACTCTATCTTTCCAGGGCTTTAGCAAGTTCACATGGTATATTTGCTCTGGTTTTCTTTTCCCTGGTTGGTGAATTTTATAATTTACTTCCCCAACTCTCTCTATCACTTCAAAGGGACCCTGCCACTTAGCAAGGAACTTGCTCTCAACCGTGGGAACTAATACCAGCACCCTGTCGCCAGGTGAGAAAATGCAGACTCGAGCATTCCTGTTATATATTCTCTGCTGAGCTGCCTGCGATCAAGCTAAATGCTCTTACAATTGGCATCACCACTGTAATTCTGTCCTGCATCTGCAAAATATGCTCAATAATGCTTTTGTGGGGTGTCTTCTTCCCCTCCCAGGTCTCTTTGGCTATGTCCAAAAGTCCCCGAGGGTGTCTCCCATAGAGCAATTCAAATGGAGAGTACCCTGTACAGGACTGAGGAACTTCTCAGATGGCAAACATCAGGTCCATCCTTGTCAACAACCTTTTTCAGCATGCTTTTCAAGGTTTTATTAAATCGCTCTACTAAGCCATCGGTTTGAGAATGATACACCGAAGTTCGCAAATGCGTCACCTTAAATAACTTGCACAATTCTTTTTTCACTCGTGACATAAATGGAGTGCCTTGGTTCGTCAGAAAGTACCCGACTCGGCTAAACATCTGTAATAACTCTTTAGCTATATTCTTGGCTGTTGGCTGGCATAGGGGAATTGCTTCAGGGTAACGGGTAGCATAGTCCATAATGACCAGGATATACTGATGCCCTCGGGCAGACTTCGGAAGCGGGCCCACAAGGTCCATAGCAATTCTCTCAAATGGCACCTCGATTATTGGCAAGGGTACTAAGGGACTCTGAAAATGAGGTAGGGGTGCAGACATTTGACAAACCGGACAAGATTTGCAATAGTTTTCAATTTCTTTTTGTACCCCAGGCCAGTAAAACCTCTGTAAAACCCTTTTGGTTTTCTCGGTACCTAAATGACCCCCCAATAAGTGTCCATGGGCAAGCTCCAATACCACTTTTTTGTACGGTTTGGGGACCACCAATTGCTCAATAATTTCATTGTTCTTTTTATACACATGTTAGAGCATGTCATCATTACTAATGAAATAAGGAAAAGAGAGCCTATCCCCTGGTTCAACAGGTTCCCCATTGATCAGCATAACATTTTCCCAGGCTCTCACAAGAGTAGGATCTTTCCTTTGCTCACTACCAAAGTTCTCTCTGAGTGTTAAGATCTGCAAACTCTAGAGTAGCCTCAGTTTCAGCAGAGGGCGGTCTATCCTCATTGGCTATGGGGCATTCAGACTCCTCCAATTCTCCTGCCAAAACAGAGAAGGGAAAGTCTGGGGACCCCCAAGAGGAATCCTCTCAATACAACTGCTCTGCAGCATCCATGTATTCTGATTCAGTCTCTGGTTTACAATCTGTGGCACAGTCTGTGTGTTCCCAGATTTCCCAAAATTCAGGGAAGTCTCTCCCTATAATTACATCATGCACCTGGACGGCTGTCCTGTCCAACCTCTGATTCCTTCCACAACACTGTAGCTGATTCAGGTGCTTACAATTATTAAACCAGCACTTCCCGACTAAAGGGCAGAAGACCCATAATGCAGTGCTTGTGCATCATTATTGCTGTTCAGTGTAACCTGAGGCACGTTCAGTTCCTCAGCCGCTGCAAGTGCTAAGTTAGCAGCTTGACACTGAACGCTGTGCTGCAGTTCAGCATTCAGCACTGCTAATTTAGCACTTGCAGCTAAGAGAGGTGCTGCAGAGCAGGGGCGGATCCAGACACAGGTTTCGGGGGGCACTCAACCAGTTTTGGCTAAGAGCTGGTGTTGGGTTCACAGTGACAGGTCAGAGCCAGTTCCTAGTGAGCACTGAGAGCAGCTGATCCTAGGGAGCACTGAGAGCAGCTGATCCTGGAGAGAACTGAACCTATGTAACCTGTGTATATCTGGCTCTGATACTAACCAGTTCCTCACCAGCCACTGACCTCACCGCATGTCCCTGCAGTAGATCTTAGACCAGATATATATATACTTTTCCACCTCCTCGAGCACTCACTTGCAGAAATCTTGATGCCACGGTGCTTAATCCCAAAAATATATATATCCAAAAATCACAAATGGGAGCACTCATGGTCTATTGTAGATAAAATCTTTAAGTTTTATTGGCAATGCATTTAAAATCTGACGTTTCGGCCCACTGTGAAGCCTTCTTCAAGGGTAAAAACAATGAGACATCATGCCTGTATTTATACTAAATTCTATACTTTCATTAATTAAACAATTAACTCACCCTTCCGTTAACGCGCTGTGCTAGATGCCGTCAATCCGATAACCAGAAGTGACTCATCTCACGTGATCTTGACAGGAATGACGCGCATAGTCACGTGAGATGAGTCACTTCCGGTTATCGGATAAGAAGGCTCCATAGTGGGCCGAAACGTCGGATTTTAAATGCATCGCCAATAAAACTTAAAGATTTTATCTACAATAGACCATGAGTGCTCCCATTTGTGATTTTTGGATATATCTATATCCAGGCAAGAAGCACTCATGGACTTATAGAAAAATAAAACAACTATTTATTAGGAAGTCCTTAAAAAAACTACGTTTCGGCTCAAACAAGAGCCTTTATCAAGGATAGAAACAGTAACAACAACCTGTACTTTTATAACTTTAAGCAATAATTACTCACCAACCATGTACCGCGCTGCCTCAGACCGTGTCAAAATCTACCTTTCCTCTCGATCTCTCTCCTCCGGTGTTAGACCGTGTTAGAGCTTGCCTATCGGCTGTCTTCGACTGGATGACTTTCCCTTTCCTTAAACTCAACCTCTCTAAAACTGAACTTCTCATCTTCCCTCCCTCTAAAACCTCCATTCCTACGCCCATTTCTCTTCAGGTGAATGATACCACCATTACTTCTACCTCTCAAGCTCCATTGCCTCAGGGTCCTCTTGGACTCCAATCTATCCTTTACTTCTCATATTCAGTCGCTAACCAAATCCTGCTACTTCCACCTAAAAAACATTGCTCGCATCCGTCCCTTTCTTAATCCAGACTCTACTAAAATGCTTATCCAAGCTCTTATTATCACCCACCTTGACTACTGTAACCTCCTTCTCTTGGGCCTTAAGAGGTCCCAGATTCTGCCTCTGCAGTCTGTAAAGAACGCCTGTGCCCGACTCATACAGCTCACCTCTGTCAATCTCTACACTGGCTCCCTGTTTCCTTTTAGAATCCAATTCATTATACTAGTGCTCACATACAAAGCTCTCCATAACCACGCCCCTACCTACATCTCCTCCCTTATTAGCAGGTACATCCCACCACTTTGTTCGTCCAATGATCTGATGCTATCAGTTCCTCGTACCCGCACACCCCAACTTTTGCCTTCAGGACTTCACTCGAGCTGCACCCTTTCTATGGAACATCAGACTTGCAACATCAGACTTGCCCATCTCCAGTCCTTCAAGAAGTCTCTGAAAACGCATTACTATAGAGAAGCCTATCAGCTCACTCCATGATCCCCCACTGTCATTTCCTGCTCCATCTTCCCTTTCAGTTCTCATGCAACCCGCTACTTCAAGTACTCTATTCATCCTCACCTAATGTGTCACCGCTCTCCTCTTAGATTGTAAGCTCTCGAGCAGGGTACTCCCTCCTTCTGTTCCGTGTGTGTAACATATATGTATATTTGTTATTCTGTCTCTCCCATTGTACGGTGCTAAGGAATTTGTTGGTGCTTTATAAATACTTTTAACTGTAACTAATTCAACTAAGGCAACAGATTCTGCCCCTTTTGATTTGAGCACAGAAAAAAAGTTTCAGTCTTTCAAAATGTATTTTTTTAGTTTTTTTGCCTCAGAACAAAAATTTTAATAGTTATTTTGGCATGTTTCTTTTTTTTTTATTGGTGGGGGTAGGGGCGCTCCGCATTTCTGTGCCTACAGGCTCCTGAGGTGCAAATCCAGCCCTGTATGTAGTGTGTAGAGCCTGAACGCTATGTGACTAGGTGTAGATACAATGTGAAAGTGTGAAAATGATGGAGGTGTGATGTTTGATATGAAAAAATAAATGGTGCTAATAAGTGCTGAAAAAATAATCTACATGAAATATAAAATATAAAAAATGTGATGGAACATAACAATAATACAAAAAGTGACTGTGATGTTAATACTATAAGGGAACAGTGAAAAATGACTGAGTGTAGTGCAACATTGTTCCATATAAAAAAGGAAGTGAAAAAATAAATTTATAGCTATTAAACATTCAGGGATTGTACAAAAAATAAGTATAGGAAATATATTCATTAAGTCCGTGAGGAGCCAATGTCATTAAAGTTTTGATCCAGTATGTCTCACGCTGTAGTAATAGCTGCGAGCGATCCCCTCCTCTGTTAGGGGCTGGTACATGATCAATCGCTATAAACCTAAGCGAGGGGAGAGGATGTCGTTGTGCCAGGAAATGTTTGGTAGGCTTGTGCACTTTTTTTTTTTTCTGTTCGGTTCGTTCGGATTTTGTAAATTTTCGTTTTGACTCGTTTCGAACGATTTTCGGTTCGTTTCGTTTTTCGTATCGACTTTTTTTCGTGATTTCGGAAATTTTCGTGTTTTTCGGAACGTCTTTTCTCCTCGTTTCAAAGTGTCTATTCGTTTTGACGTAAACTAATGGTTTTTCTGATACGATAATTATACGATATGATAATTCTGCCGATACGATAATTCTGCCATTGCGATTTCTCATGTTTTACAAGAAGGATACATTGAGATTTCTCATGCTTTACAAGAAGGATACATTGAGATTTCTCTGGATTTCCAGGAAGGATACATCGAGATTTCTCATGTTTTACAAGAAGGATACATTGAGATTTCTCATGTTTTACAAGAAGGATACATTGAGATTTCTCTGGTTTTACAAGAAGGATACATTGAGATTTCTCTGGTTTTACGAGAAGGATACATTTAGATTTCTCTGGTTTTCCAGGAAGGATGAATCCGAGTGCACGAATCGGGAAATTTCGTCGCAATTCCGAAACCCGAAACGCACATCCCTAATGTTTGGCCACCGGTTTGTCTGTGAGGCCGTCCCGGTACGCAGTATTGATGGCCAATCTGTGTCCTCTGATCCGATCACGGAGGGTCAAATCCGTCTTTACGACATAAGATAAGCCACATGGGCAGGTGATAAGATAAATGACATATTGAGTAAGGCAAGAGATACGATATCTGACGTTAAATCTTTTACCGGTAGATGGGTGTGCAAATGTAGAACCTGGTGTCATGTGTCTGCAAGTGACACAATCCAGGCAGCGAAGGCAACCTTTCTTTTGTATTGGAGTAGCTAAACTGAATGACTGTATTGGATCTTATTTTACCAGAATATCCTTCAAATTCTTAGTACGTCGGATACTTATTAAAGGTTTCTCATGAAATTGTGCTGGGAGGGTGCAGTCATACTGGAACATGTGCCAGTGTTTCCGAATATGTTTAGCCATGTCAATCCCATTTGTATGGTGTGTAAGAGGTAACACAATCCTGGGTCTTTGCAGTGACGTTTTTTCACCTGGGTGTAAGCATTTATCCCTAGCTTTTTGTAATGCTATCCGTAAGGTCTTGTTGGAGTATCCTTGTTGTAAGAACTTGTTGGTCATCTCAGTAATTTGAGATTCCCGTTTCTGTGGGTCAGAGTTATATCGTAAAACTCTTAAAAATTGGGAAATGGGTAAATAGTCTTTCAGATGTTTAGGGTGGAAGCTAGTGGCCAACAGCAACGAGTTTCTATTGGTCTCCTTCCGATACAGTGTGTAACCCAATTTATTCCCTTCCTTGAAAACCTCAACATCCAGGAAACAAATTTTGTGACGATGTTTATTGTTGGTGATTTTAATAGGAGTTGGTAAAAAATTGATGCTGGTGACCATCGCATCGAAAGAATCCATAGAGCCCCTCCAAATCGAAAAAATATCATCAACAAAACGAGAATACAACAAGATTTTCTCTCCAAACGGAGCCAGTATGTGTTCTGATTCAAAATTGTACATGTATACATTGGCGTAGGATGGCCGTTCCCGCTAGCTGTAAGTAAAAATGCTTCTCGAACTTGAAGTAATTGCTCTCCAACCTAATATGAAGTAACTCAGCCAAATACTCAACCGGTGGGCCGGTATAACATGTAGATGCCGCCATAGTACGTTTAAAGTGATTAATGCCTTGTCCATGTGGAATAACAGTGTAGAGGTTCTTAACGTTAAGTTCTCAGATGTACACATTTATTCATTATATCATCGTAGCAATTAGGTATGTAGCCACACTTTAGTTCACGCTTCAAACATTTCACACATACACAGCAGGTCATTAGCAACATATTTTATATATTCAGAAGTATTCCCATAATTTATATATCAATGTAGCATTTAGTTATGCAGCCAAGTAGTCTACATAGCATCTACACATTTAACAGGTTTGGTTTAGCTTTGCTCGTATTCATGAAGTTTCCCATGGTTTGACTGTCTTTAGGCTGCGTCTCATTGCCATGATAACCATAATGTAAGTAGCAAGCAAAACGTAATTACGTTTTTCAGCACGCGCAGAGCCGGCATTGACGCGTCACTTCCGGGTATCGGGTCAACACGGTCAGAGGCAGCGCGGTACATGGTTGGTGAGTAATTATTGCTTAAAGTTCTAAAAGTACAGGTTGTTGTTACTGTTTCTATCCTTGAGAAAGGCTCTTGTTTGAGCTGAAACTTCATTTTTTTTAATGACTTCCTAATAAATAGTTGTTTTATTTTTCTATAAGTCCGTGAGTGCTCCTTGCCTGGTCATTATATTATACTTTTGAGGATTTTCTGCACCCCGGCACCCTTTGAAGATATTCCCAGAGCGTGAGTGCTGAGAAGGTGGACTGTTATATATATATATTAGGTAGGCCGTGTTAGTCCAGATGCCAAAATCATGAGTATAGCAGTCTGCAGTGATACCTTTTTTATTGGACTAACGTTACATTTAAAGTACAAGCTGTCGTGAGTGATACTCCCTTCGTCAGGTATAGAAGCTTACTGACGAAGGGAGTATCACTCTCGAAAGCTCGTACTTTAAATGTAACGTTAGTCCAATAAAAAAGGTATCACTACAGACTGCTATACTCGTGATTTTTATATATATATATATACACTCTTATAAGTTCCTTTCTCATACACAAAAAAAGACAATGTGCATGTGTGCAATGCCTTGGCCACGTCACACTGACAATTACACCCTGACCACACACACAGAGCTCAGATATATATTACAGATACACCCCCCCTGAATCATGTATAACCAGGCACAGAGCCCCCATGATCATGTATACCCAGCACAGACCCCCCCAAATTATATACACAGCAGCAGACCCCCAGAATTGTATACACAGCAGAGCCCCTAGAATTATTTATACACAGCAGACCCCCAGAATTATATATACAGCCCAGCCTAGAATTATATATATACAGTAGAGCCCCAGAATTATATATACAGTAGAGCCCCAGAATTATATATACAGCAGAGCCCCCAGAATTATATATACAGCAGACCCCCAAAATTATATGCACAGCAAAGCCCAGAATTATATATATATATATATATATATATATACAGCAGAGCCCTCAGAATTATATATACACAGCAGACCCCCAGAATTATATACCCAGCAGAGCCCCCAGAATTACACACCCAGCAGAGCCCCCAGAATTATATATACACAGCAGATCCCAAGAATTATATACCCAGCAGAGCCCCCAGAATTATATACCCAGCAGAGCCCCCAGAATTATATACACAGCAGAGCCCATAATTATATACATACAGCAGAGCCCCAGAATTATATGCACGGACATCAGACCCTCAGAATTATATACACAGGACAGCAGACCCCCAGAATTATATGCACAGGACAGCAGACCCCCAGAATTATATACAAAGGACATCAGTGCCTGAGTGCTTCACTCGCTGGTGTTTACAGCGCCTGAGTGAGCATGTGCCAGGTACCGTATTGTCAAATGTGAGGAGCAGCATGGCTCCTTGTCACTGTTTCTTCCGGGGCTCCTGCGTCACATGACACAGACCACTCGGGGAAGCTGCGTGCAGGCACTGTAGACGGAGAGAAATTCCTCCTCCGTCCTGTGGACTCAAGAAAAAAAAACTACACAAACATGTGTAGCGCTGTGTTAAAAAGACTGTTCTGCTGCATTTACTTGCAATGGCCACCAGAGGGAGACAGAGACCATGGTAAGATTATGCTGGATAAGCGCAATGTAAGACACTGGACATTGGGACTACATTTTCCAACATGCTTTGCGGGGGGAAACAGGAAGTGAGCGAAAAAGAGAGACTGACATCCGCAGCCTCGTGGAGAGAACCGGCAGAGCGCGCTGAGGAGTGAGAAGAGCAAGGCGCAAGTGACGGAGATAGCAATCGCGACCAGGCCAGAGCGCAGGTGCGGCCCAGCAGAGCTGGAGATCGGTTTCCCCTTTTACTGATCAAAGACCTAGTGATCCACGGCTAGTAGCCCTACACAGATACAGAGTAAGCTGAAGGACCCCGAGTTAGGAGACCGCAGACGATCTAACAGGGAGTGCAGGCGGTGAGCTGGACATCTTGTGGCCGACACAGACAGGCAGGACAGCGGATCCGGTGGCACAGAATCCCAGTCAAAATCGAGCGGAGCGCAGAGTGTCTGGCGGATGGGTGAGAGGCCTTCCCGGCCATCGTGAAATAATAAAGCACGCTGCAGTTTTGTCAAAACCTACAGGGCCCCAACGTGACTAGTCGAAAATACACCTGAAATCATTCACTGGCCAGTTGAATATTGTACCCGGGTACCAATACACGCATACACGTACACTTTCTTGGGACACAACCTGTACGGGACTCACACTCCAACCACGAAGGGGTTAAAATTCCTTATACTTTTCCGCTGCGCGTTTCTCGCATTACGAACTACTGTAAATATATATATATATACGTATACCGTGTTGCTCTTTACATGCCAGTTATTCAGTAAACTATATAACTTATAAAATCCACAACAGTGCTGGTGTATATTTATTCCCTAGTGCGGAGAGACTAACCCGAGGTTAATTCAGTGGCTCCTACGGGAGTGGGCGCTACATGTGGGGGCTCGTTTCCGGGATTTAGTCTCTAGATTAACCGCATCTAAAGGGTTAAATATGGATCCAGATGAAGCAGCAGAGTGGTGTAAAGCACAGGGTGGCCAGTTAGAGTTGAGTATAGTAATGGATATACCTGTAGACACCTGGGCAGAAGAGCAGATCCGCCGGGCCGTGGCAGCGTTGGTACCTGACCAGCGGGGTTTCTAGCGGGCATTAAAGTGAACCCAGAAACTTCTCACACGTATGTTCTTTTTGAGCGGAGAAAGGGTGTTCCTATGTGTTTTCAGGGCGTGAGCATGCAGCTAGCTGACGACGTGGCAGTTCGTCTGATCCAGCCAAGTAAGCCACGTGGTGATTCAGTAAATATTCCTGCGTCCAGCCCGCTGGCCATGATCGGGCCGGAGTTCATTGCTGCTATTGGAGACCTTGTAGTTAAGTGTCAGAGGGCCCACCCTTCTTACATCAGCTTCGGATATCGGAAGTTGGAAAAATTTTCAGGAAACTTGCCAACTCCGGTGGGAGAAGAGACCTTCGAAGAATGGGTAGAACAGGCGATGCAGGCTCTGGATGAGTGGGACGTCTCTGAAGCACTGAAGAAGCAAAGAATTACTGAGAGCTTAAAGGGACCTGCGTCAGAGGCTGTCAGGAATCTGAAGCTGAGTAAGAGAGACTGTACTGCTCTAGATTACCTAAACATATTAAAGGAAGTCTTCGGGCGAACGGAAAAGGCCGCCGAGCTTATGTACCAGTATGAACATACTTACCAGAAAAAGGGTGAGAAGATGACAGAATACATGAGGCGCCTGGATAAGATACTGTACCAAGTACTGTTGAAGAAAGGAACAGACCCCACTACAGTAGATCAGGTTAGAATGCGTCAGATATTGAAAGGTGCTTTACCCTTAGACCCTGTGATGTTGCAACTAAAGACTCAAAGGTAATAAAGAGTTAAATTACCTACAACTGATTCGAGTTGTTCGGGAAGAAGAAGCCCTTCTGGAAGAGAAGCTTGGAAGAAGGGGACAAAAGGTCTATGCGCAACCCATAGGGTATAACGAGTGTTCGTCAGATGAAGATGATCCGGAAGAGACATATGAGCCCGAGAACTCAAAAGTCGTCAAACCAGGTGTATGGTGAGATGCAGAAGACTCTCGAGAGTACAAGAAGCCCAAGTTAAGATGGAACAGACACACACGGACCTATGCCGGGCAATCTTGAAAGTAGCAGAAATGCAGACTGAAATACAGAAGTCTCTCTCAGATATACGAACAGCAGTGGTTGCCGCTGTCTCCAACAGGGGAATTTCAAATGAGCCACAGGAAGAAAGTATGCTCTCATCCTCGTGGGGAAGATGTTTCACCTGTGGGGAATTCGGCCATTTCAAGGCCCAGTGCCCGGAAAGGAGACAGGGAGGGTCCCTATATGTACCTGCTAGAACTAGGAGATCCTCTCCCTGGAGGTCTGATCCTACGTCACGAGAAGACAATGCTCACCCTCAGACGCCGCGTATGAGGACGAGGGTTAGAGTATAACAGACTGGGTCTACATCTCCTGCTGCTATGAAAAAGTTCCCTGACAAGTTGATAGGTCCTTCGCCCATCATCCCGGTTCAAGTAGAAGGAGTCTATACTAAGGCTCTTCTAGATTCGGGTGCTCAAGTAACGCTGATTTACCAAGACTTCTATCGAAAATATTTGAAGCATATACCCCTGAAGAAATTGAAGGATCTCGAAATCTGGGGGATGGGAACGGAGAGGTTTCCCTATGATGGATATATACAGGTGAAGCTAGAATTCAGTTCAGTAATTGCTGGACAACCGGGAGTATGTGACACATTGGCAATTGTGTGTCCTCGTCCCTCGGGAGCTAATCGAAGTTCTATGATAGTGGGGATGAACACTGATGTGTTAAGACACCTCTTAACCCCGCTGGTCACGGAAGAGAGTCCTGCTCCTAAGAAGGCACACTCGATGTCACGACCGGCCTGTCCACGGAGGGTCAAAGAACAGAAAGCCACTACAGGAGTAAGAAGGCTGAGGAGAACGGAAGGGACAGAGAAGGTCCTACGGTCAGGAAGGACTGTACAAGTACCGATTGGAGACAAATTCTCTTTGCCGGGTCTGCCTATATCTCGTCCGACTCCTATTACTCGGTCTCAGCAGTTACGTCCCGTCGGAGAGAGTGAAGAAGACAGTGAAGAGGAAGGCTGGTGTCTGAGCTGGGTGTGGACACCTGAGTCTCAGGGCGTCAAGCCAGTCTCTGACCGGAGTGAGAGTGATTTAGAACCTGATATTTCTGAAGTTATGACTCAAGCACCGGAAGTTCCTGAAGTTCTAGTGGAAATATCCATAGATTACAGTTCTATGCCTTCACTGGAGGACTCATATTCCGAGGAAGATGTATCTACTCAGTCTACAGGAGAGAGAATTGAGCCTGTGGAGTCAGCTCTCCCGACTGAACAGGATCCTGGAAAATTTGAACCTAAACGGTCAATACGACCCCCTCAGAGACTCACGTATGATTCACCAGGACATAGCACAGAGGAAGCTGTAACAACTGTGCGGAGGTTTCCTGAAGTGTCAGCCCTACTTACAGAGGTGTCTAGGGGTTTGGGTGAGATTGAGGATAATTGCTGCCTGTTATCAACCCTGAATATATAGGTTAAAGTTAGAACTGTTGTGTTATGTAGGGCCATTACATGTACCCGTTACACGCCCTTGGGAGGACCCAAGAGTTTAGGAGGGGAGAGTGTAGCGCTGTGTTAAAAAGACTGTTCTGCTGCATTTACTTGCAATGGCCACCAGAGGGAGACAGAGACCATGGTAAGATTATGCTGGATAAGCGCAATGTAAGACACTGGACATTGGACATCTTGTGGCCGACACAGACAGGCAGGACAGCAACTCCGGTGGCACAGAATCCCAGTCAAAATTGAGCGGAGCGCAGAGTGTCTGGCGGATGGGTGAGAGGCCTTCCCGGCCACAGTGAAATAATAAAGCACGCTGCAGTTTTGTCAAAACCTACAGGGCCCCAACGTGACTAGTCGAAGATACACCTGAAATCATTCACTGGCCAGTTGAATATTGTACCCGGGTACCAATACACGCATACACGTACACTTTCTTGGGACACAACCTGTACGGGACTCACACTCCAACCACGAAGGGGTTAAAATTCCTTATACTTTTCCGCTGCGCGTTTCTCGCATTACGAACTACTGTAAATATATATATATACGTATACCGTGTTGCTCTTTACATGCCAGTTATTCAGTAAACTATATAACTTATAAAATCCACAACAGTGCTGGTGTATATTTATTCCCTAATGCAGAGAGACTAACCCGAGGTCAATTCAGTGGCTCCTACAGGAGTGGGCGCTACACATGCCACTGTGAAACGGTGTTGTGTCAGATCTGGTTCCTTATCGAATATTGTTCCACGGAGCCTTCGACAAAATCGGAACTCCACCTCCCCAGGCTCTGACACATCAGCGCCTCCCAAACAAACGCCCTTTTGCAGCCCCACAGAAGCCAGATACTGCCTCCGTTCACAGACCCGCCCCTGTACACAAAGCATGCCCAAAAACCACATCCTGCACCACAGTAACACCCCCTCTACCACCATCCAGCCAGCCAGCCCTGCAACACATTGCCCAGCTGACGCTACCATCCAGCCAAACCCCTGCAACACCACAGTTGCATCCCTACCACCTGCTAGCCCCTGCAACACCATGCCCAGCCGCAGCTGATGCTGAACCTCTTTTGTGCCCCTGGAACACCATGCCCAGCCGCAGCTGACGCTGAACCTCTTTTGTGCCCCCTGCAACACCATGCCCAGCCGCAGCGGACGCTGATCCTGTTTTGTGCCCCCTGCAACACCATGCCCAGCCACAGCAGATGCTGAACCTCTTTTGTGCCCCTGCAACACCATGCCAGCTGCAGCTGATACTGAACCTCTTTTGTTCCTCCTGCAACACCATGCCCAGCCGCAGCTGACGCTGAACCTCTTTTGTTCCCCATGCAACACCATGGCAGCCGCAGCTGTTGCTGAACCTCTTTTGTTCCCCCTACAACACCATGCCAAGCCACAGCTGACCCTGAACCTCTTTCGTTCCCCTCAACCACCGCCGCCCCCGAACCCCTTTTGTTCAAATATATGCACTCGTACCAAAAACTAGTAGAATATGACAATACAACTTGTCAATAAAGTGATCTTCTTACATAGCTCAATAATAAAACGATTAAAACTGCGCTTCCTTTTTTTATTCACCCTTTATCGTTTCCATGAAACCTTTTCACTGATAATATAAGTTTCTGGGGTTAAAATGCTGTAGCCACACTTTTTTTAGCTTGTCCACACTCGTGCCTTCTCTATGTGATCTGCACTGTTTGTACAAGCTTTCTTATTTTCGTAGACAAGAGAAACCAATTCTGATGGCGGCAGCTATGACGTGCTGCTATCAGAACATGTTTCTGCAGCGTTTCCGGGGTTAAAATGCTTTACCCAATGTTTTTTCACCTTCTCCACACTCGTTTCTTCCCCTCTATGTGATCTGCACTGTACAAGCTTTCTTATTTTTATGAAAGGGATAGGCTTGTGCACCGATTTTTTTTTCGGTTCGATTCGGTTCGATTTTTCGGATTTTTAAACTTTTCGATTCGGCTCGTTTCGACCGATTTCGGATTCGATTAGATTCGGTTCGACCCGTTTTTCGGGTACATTTTTTTTCGGAATTTCGACCATTTTTCGTATTTTCGTGTCACTGTGCTCGGTTTTTGTATCGACTTTTCGTTTTTTCGAAAAATTTTCGTTTTTCAGAAAATTTTCGTTTTTACAAAATTTTCGTTTTTGGGAAAATTTTCGTTTTTGGGAAAATTTTCGTTTTTCGGAAAATTTTCGTTTTTCGGAATTGCACATTTTTCGGCATATCGACCATTTTTCGTATTTTCGTGTCATTTTGCCCGTTTTTTTGTATCGACTTTTCGTTTTTTCGAAAACTTTTCGTTTTTCAGAAAAGTTTCGTTTTTACAAAATTTTCGTTTTTTGAAAAATTTTCGTTTTTCGGAAAATTTTCGTTTTTCGGAACATCTGTTCTCCTCGTTTGACACATTTCAAGCCCATTCGAAAAATCCGAAAATATTTCGTTTCGGCTCGGAAAACATTTCGGATCTGAACTTTTCGGATCTAAAATTTTTCGGAAATTCGGCCGCATCCGAAAACACGAATCGGGAAATTTCGTGAAAATTCCGAAATTCCGAAACCCGAAACGCACATCCCTAGAAAGGGATGTGGGTATAAATCTATATACCCTAAAGCGTGGGCGCCTATATAGTTATATATCGTTTTTACCAATAGATGCAGTTATAATGATAAGTGAGTGATATGATCCCGCCCTGGGATTAAAAAAACACAGAAAAAAACGCCAAAATCTGTGCTAAACAAAGATGAGGGAGGTGTGGCAGGTATCCCTGACAGCGCATCAGTAGTGCAAAACACTAGAATGCAATTGAAACATTTGCATATGCATATATATAAAATGAAATAAAGTGCATCAACATTAGGCACATTAGTGAAATAAAGTGCAACAAAACAGTAAAGTGCAGCGGTGCCTTAAAATAAAAACAATAAGGCTTAGTGCAATAGTGCATATAAGAGGATACGTAGATACCTGTAGATAATAATCAATAAAGTGCACAAATTAAATGTCCAATGCTAATCCGATGGACATGCACAAAAAGTGTCCAATATTTCAATTGAGTGCAATCGTGCGTATAGCAGTCCGTGAAAATGGAAGATAAAATACTCAGGAGTCCCAATGTTTGTGGTGCTCCTACTTATTCCGGTGGAAAGTTCGTCACCTCCTCGATTTCATAAAAGAGAAGGGAGAAGCACACAGAGAAATCTTTGGTGCAGAAGATCTTCTGACAAATTGGACAAAGATTATTACTGGTTGCGGTATATACCACTCACATTTAAATGAGCCTAAGGTTTCCCGGCTTTAGGTTTAATCGCCTATGGCCATGTAGAGAGTGGCACTTCCCTTCTTTACCAAGTAGCAGATCCAATTAAGGAGCCTTTCAAACTCCGGCTCAGTCAGTATAGCCTTAGGCACTCTTAGGTAGGTGCCCTGGGCCTCTTTTCCTCATTGGCAGATGGAGTGGTGCTGTTCTCATGAGGTATCAGGTTGGAATTAGCAAAACATGGCCAATAAAGGGTTAAAAGTAAAAAATATACATTTATTTCATAAAAAGGGACATAAAAATACAGAGATGCGTTTCGGCTGTGGTAGCCTTCCTCAGTCTGTGTATTGTCCTATAGTATCTCTGTTTTAAACTTATTTTTATGGACAAGAGAAACCAATTCTAATGGCGGCAGCTATGACGTGCTGCTATCAGAACACGTTCCTGCAGCGTTTCTGGGGTTAAAATGCTTTACCCAATGTTTTTTCAGCTTCTCCACACTTGTGCCTTTTCCTCTATGTGATCTGCACTGTTTGTACAAGCTTTCTTTTTTTAATGGACAAGACAAACCAATTCTGATGGCGGCAGCTATGACGTGCTGCTATCAGAACACGTTTCTGCAGCATTTCCGGGGTTCAAATGCTTTACCCAAGGGCGTGGCCGGACGTTGCAGCACGCGGTTGCATGTAAGGAGAGGTTCTGTGACCAGCGCTGAAATTGTTAATCGTGCGGCGAAATTAAGCAACCCCAGAGAATAAAAAAACGACCTAACGGTGGGTGATACTTACCTGACCCCAGATGGCTCCTCCGAAGGCACAACGAACGCTAGAACCAGCGAAATCAGCAAAAAAAGACGAGGCCCAAGATGGCGGATCTCCCTCATCCGTTTCCTCTCTCAACATGGACGCGGCTACTGTAGGCCCACTATGCCTGTCTGACACCTCGCCTGCATCTGAGAGTAAGCTCCATGCTATGTTACAAGAACTTCGGTCCACCATACAAGCGGATCTCAGAGGCACTGCAGGAACTGAGGCACGATGTACAAGACCTGGGTGAGAGAGCTGACGCTCTAGAGTCAAAAACAGATGATTTTTGTTTAGCCCACAATGACTTAGTGGATCGGCATTTACAGTGGCAAGAAAAACTATGTGAACCCTTTGGGATTACGTGGAGTTTTGCATGAATTGGTCATAAAATGTGCTCTGATCTTCATCTAAGTCACAACAATTTGAAAAACACAGTCTGCTTAAAATAATACAACACAAACATTATTTTTTTTCATGTTTTTTTTTAACAGAACATGTAAACATTCACAGTGCAGGGTGGAAAAAGTATGTGAACCTTTGGTCTTAATAACTGGTTGACCCTCCTTTGGTAGCAATAACCTCAACCAAACGTTTCCTGTAGTTGCAGATCAGACCTGCACGGCGATCTGGAGTAATTTTGGACCACTCCTCTTCACAAAACTGTTTCAGTGTAGCAAGATTCTTGAGATGTCTGGTGTGAATCGCTCTCTTAAGGTCATGCCACAGCATTTCAATCGGGTCGAGGTCAGGACTCTGACTGGGCCACTCCAGAAGGCGTATTTTGTTTTGTTGAAGCCATGCTTTTGTTGAATTACTTGTATGCTTTGGGTCATTGTCCTGTTGCATCACCCATCCTCTGTGGAGCTTCAGTTGGCGGACAGATGGTCTGCAATATTCTTTTTGGACAGCAATGGCTTCCTCCGTGGTGTCGTCCCATGTACTCCATTCTTGTTTAATGTTTTCCTTATTGTAGATGTGTCAACAAAAATGTTAGCATGTGCCAGAGATTTCTGTAAGTCTTTAGCTGACACTCTAGGATTCTTCTTTACCTCATTAAGCATTCTGCGCTGTGCTTTTGCAGTCATCTTTACAGGACGACCACGCCTAGGGAAAGTAGCAACAGTGCTGAACTTTCTCCATTTTGTAGACAGTCTGTCTTACCATGGACACATGAACATCAAGGCTTTTGGAGATACTTTTGTAACCCTTTCCAGCTTCATGCAAGTCAACAATTCTTGATCGTAGGTCTTCTGAGAGCTCTTTTCTGCGAGGCATGGTTCACATCAGGCAGTGCTTCTTGAAACCAGTAAACCCAAAACTGGTGTGTGTTTTTAATGGGCAGGACAGCTTTCAGCAACACATCCAATAATATCACACTGATTGGACTCAACTTTGGCTCACTCCTGGCTCCAATTAGCTCTTGGAGAAGTCATTAGGCTAGGGGTTCACATACTTTTTCTACCCTGCACTGTGAATGTTTACATGTTATGTTCAATAAACACATGAAAACATATAATGTTTGTGTTGTATTATTTTAAGCAGACTGTGTTTTTCAAATTGTTGTGACTTAGATGAAGATCAGCGCACATATTAGGACCAATTCATGCAAAACTCAATGTAATCCCAAAGGGTTCACATACTTTGTCTTGCCACTGTAGCTTTACAAACAGCACATTAAACTATGGCGCAGAAATTGGCAGATATCGAGGATCGTTCACTGCGTAACAATTAAGAATACGTAGCATTCCAGAGGCAGTAACCACTGCAGATCTACAGCCTTATATTATGGAACTATTCCAGATATTGCTACCGAGGACAACGCCGCAGGATCTCTTGATGGACCGCACACACAGACTGCCTCGTGCAAGGAACTTGCCACCCTCAGCGACGAGACGTTCTGGTCCGAGTGCATTTTTATCACATTAAAGACGCACTGATGAGGGCCTCGAGAAAGTCAATGCCTCTGCCTTCTCCATATGCTGAGGTCTCTTTTATTGCGGACCTGTCAACTGCCACCATGTCAAAATGAAGGGAATTCTCGTCCATCACCAAACTCCTGCGCAATCACAACTTGGTGAATCGTTGGGGGTTCCCGACGAAGATATTGATCTGGCGGGAGGGACGTTTACATGTCATCCCGGATACTCTTACTGGTAGACATGTGCATTCGTTTTAGTACTAAAACGATTTAGTCCTAATTTTGGGATAATTTAGTTTTAGTATGACTCAAGAGATACGAAACTGCTCAGTACAAAAAAACGAAAGAAACTAAAAAAAATGCACTACATTTTAGTTTCAGTCCTTTTTGTGATATTACACTGAGTGAAGGAGACCAGTAATGAAGCAAAGCTAAAAGGTTTGTATGTGTAATCCTTCCCAACCCAAAAATCTGACCGTGATAGAGCTCCAGAATACTCACTCGCAGCACAGACAGTCAGCACAGGAGAGGAAACCTTTACTTAACCCTTGCATGTCTTTGAGGCAGACAAGATGATAAAAGCAGCTGGAGAAGGAAAACATTCAAACAAATCACACTGAAAGCTAATGACAGAGGAGGACTGGATAGTAAAAAACCCTTTATAACAAGCAGCGCTGGGAGAAGAGAGGGACTTTATAAAACGTGTGTTATCTCCCCTCCCGTTCTACATAATAGGGGCTTAGGTCTGATACATTTTATATTATCCAGGAGCACTATGCCCCTTTTTTCATCTATAATACACATTTTATATAAAGTCCCTCTCCTCGCCCAGTGCTGCTTGTTATAAAGGTTTTTTTACGTCTGATACATTTAGTATCCAGCTCTCACAGTTACTCTGTCATTATGAGCCTTCAGTGTGATTTATTTGAATGTTTTCCTTAGATTTAAAGTGCTTTATTTTATTATAAAAATCAATTTGCACCAGTCATTTCTTCTCTGAGCTTTCAGACCGATTTACGTTAATATTTTCCCTCTCCCCTGCTTTTATATTCCTGTGTTTCCCCCACAGAGATACAAAGTTTAAGTAAAAGTTCCCTCTCCTGTGCTGGTTAAGCATTGCATTCCGAAGTTCTGCACCCTCCACATGCCAATGCAGTAGGATGTTCTATACAGAGAGGGGTATTAATTAATGCAGGAGGATGTTATCTACATTATGCAGAGAGGGATATTAATTAATGCAGGAGGATGTTCTATACATTATACAGAGAGGAGCCTTTTTTTTTTTTTAGCCCTTTAAATCCAGTGGCTGTGAGCGCTGAGATTGGATGCTTGTTATATTATCTCTCAGTACAATGTATCAGGCTCAGCTGTTACAGTAACTGACTGTAACAGCACTCAGAGTTTCAGTAAAACAAGGATATTATATTGTTCTAACCTCATATATAAAAATATTATTTACTAGCTTTATTGAAACTCTGAGCACTGTGATGAGCAGCAGTCAGTTACTGTAACAACTTTGCCTGGCACATTGTGCTGAGAATGAGTGATACTGTAACAAGCAGCGATCTTAGCCCCCTGAGGAGCCACTACAATAGTTATTGTATCCACTGGTTTTCGGATGAATGAAATTAGTTTTCATACTAAAGAACTGAAAATGAATTTCTTTAGCAACTAAATAAATTGCATTTTAGGACTAATCCATTAGTTCAAAACGAAATGTTGTGCTGTGCACATATCTACTTACTGGTATGCGATTGCTGAAGGAGTGGAATATTGTGGCTGAGTTTACACCCCCTCGGGAAGCTACGTCGTCGCCGTTGAAGGTGTCTCCAGAGTGGCATAGGATCCGGCCAAAATGAGGAGCTGTGGAATTACATCTTTTTGGCTTTGTTGCTTTTTCCTGAAACCGCCACGTTTATTCAGGAATGATCTGGCTGAAGAATTCCTTCAAGATACTGCGTGTAATTGGTCCTCCTGATGCCAAGATTCCTGTGGAGCTTTCTGGGGACTTGTATATTGAGAATGCCCTGGGGCCTTCCAGAGGCCTATATCTGGGTGCTGTCACCTCTCTGGTAGAGTCGTGACTGTTGCCTTTCCCCTGCTGGAGTTTTTTCTTGGACTATTTTCTCTTTTCCTGGTATTATTTCTAGCAGTGTTGATTGACTCCACTCAGTTGCATTCTTGGAATGCAGTTTTTTTTTTCTGTTTTGTTGTTGTTTTTTGTATTGTTCGTTTGTCCGGTATGCACTATGGTATATAATACTCCATGTTTTTCCAGTTGCGTGGTAACCTCCTTCCTTCCGGTATTGCTTTATGTTATAGCTCTTGTTGTACAAACCAGACCGTTTTGTGAGAATAATGATGAGTAAGCCTCAATTCCAGATATATTCTTTGAATGTTCGAGGTCTGAACGCTCCTCATAAACGTCATGCTTTATTTCGTGATCTTCAAAAGTCTAAACCAGCTATTGTATGTTTGCAAGAGACACATTTTTGTCAGAGGCGTCAGCCCCTTTTGAAATCACATATGTACACTGACTCGTATCATTCCACTACCCAGACGAAATCCAAAGGCATCTCAATCCTGTTTCACAGGGACTGGACCTTTACATGTTCGGCTCCGTATACTGACCCACTAGGCCGCCTTGTCATTCTTGTGGGCACGTTGAATGACTTACAGATTACAATTGCCAACCTATATCCATGGGTGTCCGCAGAAATTTTTCCGGGGGGGGGGCAAAATTTTAATGGCATCCATATTCTGCCCTTTTGACAATATCATGAAGGGGACAGTTATAAAATAAAGCGTAGTAATGCAGAGGCTGCGAAACATGATGCAAGTCTAATAGAAGAAGAAAGGTGTAAGTGTCTGATCTGAGTTTTGCATTTTCTAGTCTGTTAACACTATTCAATGCACCACACTAGTCATACACCCAGGATCAAGGCAATAAATGAAGTGTTTTTTTAAGGTCAGCTCTGTAAACACAAAACATGATCCCTCCCCACAGATACTGGCACACACGCCAGGCCCCCCACTCCATATATATATATATACAGTTGTGTTCAAAATTATTCAACCCCCAATGCTGTAAAGGGTTTTAGGGAATTTAGTGTACATTTGTAATTGTATTCAGAATGAAATCCTACAAGGACTTTTTAAAGAACCATATGCAACTAAAATGACATCAGTTGGTTTTGTAATACAGTAGTAAATGTTTCTTTTGTGAATTCTTCATTGACACAATTATTTAACCCGTTAAAGACTACCACTCTGAAGAACAGAGGTTCATTCAAGTGTTTTCAATCAGGTATTGAAAACACCTGTGGATGTCACGGAGCAGCAATAAAGCATAATAAGCACCAATTAGGCAGCTTTAAAATGACTGTGATACTCAGCTCCTTCTAGACATTTACTGGTGTGGTTACAAACATGGTGAAGTCAAGAGAATGGTCCAGGAAGACAAGAGAAGAGGTGATTACTCTTCACAGGAAGGGCAATGGCTATAAGAAGATTGCAAAGATGTTAAACATACCAAGAGAGACCATAGGAAGCATCATTCGCAAATTCAAGGCAAAGGGCACTGTTGAAACGCTACCTGGTCGTGGCAGAAAGAAGATGCTGACTTCGACTGCTGTGCGCTACCTGAAGCGTAGAGTGGAGAAAAGTCCCCGTGTGACTGAGGAACTGAGAAAAGATTTGTCAGATATGGGTACTGAAGTTTCAGCTCAGACAATACGGCGCACACTGCGTAATGAAGGCCTCCATGCCAGAACTCCCAGGCGCACCCCCTTGCTGTTTCCAAAGAATAAGAAGAGTCGACTGCAGTATGCCAAAAGTCATGTGGACAAACCACAGAAGTTTTGGGATAGTGTTCTGTGGACTGATGAAACAAAATTAGAACTGTTTGGGCCCATGGATCAACGCTATGTTTGGAGGAGGAAGAACAAGGCCTATGAAGAAAAGAACACCTTGCCTACTGTGAAGCATGGCGGGGAGTCAATCATGCTTTGGGGCTGTTTTGCTTCTGCAGGTACAGGGAAGCTTCAGCGTGTGCAAGGTACCATGAATTCTCTTCAGTACCAGGAGCTATTGGATGACAATGTGATGCAGTCCGTCACAAACCTGAGGCTTGGGAGACGTTGGACCTTTCAACAGGACAATGATCCCAAGCATACCTCCAAGTCCACTAGAGCATGGTTGCAGATTAAAGGCTGGAACATTTTGGAGTGGCCATCGCAGTCACCAGACCTAAATCCGATTGAGAACCTCTGGTGGGACTTAAAGAAAGCAGTTGCAGTGCGCAAGCCTAAAAATGTGACTGAACTGGAGGCTTTTGCCCATGACGAATGGGTGAAGATACCCGTAGATCGCTGCAAGACACTTGTGTCAAGCTATGCTTCACATTTAAAAGCTGTTAGTACAACATCCTTTTACAGTTATAAGTACTAAGATTGAATGTCACTTGGGGGTTGAATAAAACTGATAATGATGTGAGCACAGAAAAGACATTTGTGGTTATTTCATTATAAATGTTATGTTATATTTGTCTGACCTACAAGTACCTCTTTGATTTTAATTATAAGCAAGATGACTGAATGATGAAAATCAATGTCAAACTGGCCAAAACACTCAATTTCAGTGGGGGTTGAATAATTTTGAACACAACTGTATATATATGTACAGTGGCAAGAAAAAGTATGTGAACCCTTTGGGATTACGTGGAGTTTTGCGTGAATTGGTCATAAAATGTGCTCTGATCTTCATCACAACAATTTGAAAAACACAGTTTGCTTAACATATAATGTTTGTGTTGTATTATTTTTTCATGTGTTTATTGAACATAACCTGTGCAATTCACAGTGCAGGGTGGAAAAAGTATGAACCTTTGGACTTAATAACTGGTTGACACTCCTTTGGCAACAATAACCTCAACCAAACATTTCCTGTAGTTGCTGCACAACGATCTCGAGTAATTTTGGACCACTCCTCTTCACAAAACTGTTTCAGCATAGCAATATTCTTGGGATGTCTGGTGTGAATCGCTCTCTTAAGGTCATGCCACAGCATTTCAATCAGGTTGAGGTCAGGACTCTGACTGGGCCACTCCAGAAGGCGTATTTTGTTTTGTTGAAGCCATTCTTTTGTTGAATTACTTGTATGCTTTGAGTCACTGTCCTGTTGCACCACCCATCCTCTGCGGAGCTTCAGTTGGCGGACAGATGGTCTTACGTTTTCCTGCAAAATGTCTTGATAAACTCTGGAATTCATTTTTCCATCAATGACAACAATCCGTCCAGGCCCTGAGGCAGCAAAGTAGCCCCATACCATGATGCTCCATCCGCCATGTTTTACAGTGGGGATGAGGTTTTGATGTTGGTGTGCTGTGTCTTTTGTCTCCACACATAGTGTTGTGTGTTTTTTCCAAACAACTCAATTTTGGTTCCATCTGTCCACAGAATGTTTTGCCAGTAGTGCTGTGGAACATCCAGGTGCTCTTTTGCAAACTTCAAACGTGCTGCAATATTCTTTTTGGACAGCAATGGCTTCCTCCGTGGTGTCCTCCCATGTACTCCATTCTTGTTTAATGTTTTCCTTATTGTAGATGTGTCTACAAAAATTTTAGCATGTGCCAGAGATTTCTGTAAGTCTTTAGCTGACACTCTAGGATTCTTCTTTACCTCATTAAGCATTCTGCGCTGTGCTCTTGCAGTCATCTTTACAGGACGACCACGCCTAGGGAGAGTAGCAACAGTGCTGAACTTTTTCCATTTGTAGACAGTCTGTCTTACCGTGGACACATGAACATCAAGGCTTTTGGAGATACTTTTGTAACCCTTTCCAGCTTCATGCAAGTCAACAATTATTATTATTATTATTTTATAAAGCGCCAGCATATTCCGCAGCGCTGTACAATAAGCACAGTACAGACAGGGTTACAATACATTGAACAACATTTGACAAACAGTACAGGAGGAGATGAGGGCCCTATTCCCGTAGGAACTCACAATCTAGGAGGGTTGGGGTTGGAAACAGGAGGAGAGGACTGTAAGGTGAGAGTGATTGATGGTTGCGTCAGTGAGTTGGGTGGTAGGCTTCCCTAAATAGGAATGTTTTCAGGGAGCGTTTGAAGGAAGAGAAGTTAGGGGAAAGTCTGACAGCACGAGGGAGAGCGTTCCAGAGAGTGGGGGCTGCACGTGAGAAATCCTGCAGTCTATCATGGGAAGAGGTGATGCGGGGAGAAGCTAGGCGCAGGTCACTGTTTGCAAGAGTGGAGGTTCAGTGGAGGCGCTGATGGATTGTGTGAAGTGATGTGATTTATGTTATGCAGCCAACAAGGATTATGACACAAAACCTCGACAAGAATGTGCAAAACGATAGAGCAAAGACGGGGGGGGTCCAAGTGGCGCAAACTCTTAGGTGAGCAGTCAATAAATGGTGTAATAATCCTAATTTGGTCAGAAAGGACCTAAATACAACAGTGCTTGATAAATAGTCCTGTTTTGGTCAGAAGGCCTAAATACAAAAGTGCTTGATAAAATAGTGCAATTTCCAATTGATCTGATGATGTGGACAAGAGGCCTAATAGGTATTAAATGCGATCGCGTTTAGGACAGATAGTGCCTTCTACTAGGAGGTGAAGGAATGACAATGTCTGCTCTTGCGAAAGACGTATGGGGTACTAATATAAAGTACATGCAATGCATAAAAAGTGCTAGTTAAAGTGCATATAAAAGTGCATATGCAGAAACCAATGGTAAGTTCTTAACAAAGTTCCAGCCCAATTATAAAGGTTGGGAAAAAACAAAAATATAGGTGGGAGGATGGTTCAGTTCAGACCGTGTACAATATGGTGAAGATATCCACTGCGGTAATCCGGAGGTAGGACGACACTTATACCCTCCGGATTACCGCAGTGGATATCTTCACCATATTGTACACGGTCTGAACTGAACCATCCTCCCACCTATATTTTTGTTTTTTTCCCAACCTTTATAATTGGGCTGGAACTTTGTTAAGAACTTACCATTGGTTTCTGCATATGCACTTTTATATGCACTTTAACTAGCACTTTTTATGCATTGCATGTACTTTATATTAGTACCCCATACGTCTTTCGCAAGAGCAGACATTGTCATTCCTTCACCTCCTAGTAGAAGGCACTATCTGTCCTAAACGCGATCGCAGGTCACTGTTTGACCTTAGGGAGCGGGCTGGGGTGTATTTGGTGATTAGTGAGGACAGGTAGTGGGGCGCTGAGTTAATTCTTGATTGTAGGTCTTCTGAGAGCTCTTTTCTGCGAGGCATGGTTCACATCAGGCAGTGCTTCTTGAAACCAGTAAACCCAAAACTGGTGTGTGTTTTTAAAGGGCAGGACAGCTTTCAGCAACACATCCAATAGTATCACACTGATTGGACGCAAGGTTGGCTCACTCCTGGCTCCAATTAGCTATTGGAGAAGTCATTAGGCTAGGGGTTTACATACTTTTTCTACCCTGCACTGTGAATGTTTACATGTTATTTTCAATAAACACATGAAAACATATAATGTTTGTGTTGTATTATTTTAAGCAGACTGTGTTTTTCAAATTGTTGTGACTTAGATGAAGATCAGAGCACATTTTATGACCAATTCATGCAAAACTCCATGTAATCCCAAAGGGTTCACATACTTTTTCTTGCCACTGTATATATATATATACACACACACACCAGCCCCCCTTCCTACACATATAAAAGGGTCACCTTCCCTGCATACACACACACATATCTCCTCTCCTCAACCCTCTCCTCTTAGATTGTAAGCTCTGGAGCAGGGTCCTTTCTCCTCTTAAGATTGTAAGCTCTGAAACAGGGTCCCCTCTTCTCCTAGATTTTAAGCTCTGGAGCAGGGTCTTCTCTCCTCTTAGATTGTAAATTATGGAGCAGGGTCCCCTCTCCTCTTGGATTGTAAACTCTGGAGCAGGGTCGTCTCTCCTCTTAGGACCCTGCTCCAGAGTTTACAATCTAAGAGGAGAGGCGACCCTGCCTCAGAGCTTACATTGTAAGAGGAGAAAGGACCCTGCTCTAGAGCTTACAATCTTTCTCCTCTTAGATTGTAAACTCTTGAGCAGGGCCCCCTCTCTTCTTAGATTGTAAGATCTGGAGCAGGGTCCTCATCCCCACTGCCCAGGCAAGACCCTGCCTAGAGTGCCTGCATACTGCCAATATTGCCCTGGCCTGTACCTCATGTAAGCCCTGTGATCTTAACACAGGCCCCCAAAAGATTACTATTAATCATTTTGTGTCTCTCCTCCCCAGACAGATAAACTAGACCGCAGATCAGGGGAATCTTATAAAGACACTGGCATCAAGCTTAATAAAAATGTATTTATTTGGCAATCATTACCTGTTTTCATGTGTCCAGCATCCCAGCCTGTGGCCCATTGGAGCAGCTGCACCTGCATCTCAGCCCTGCCTCTCCCAGCATGCAAAGTGAGTGGGTGCATGTGGTGGATTGGAGGTGGAGTGGGGATGTGACGCTCGTGCAGCCAAGTGGAGAGCCGAGGAACTGCAGCATTGCGGTGAATAAATTATCATAATTTAAGCCTGTTGATCCGGGGGGGCAAGTGCCCCCCCTTGCCCCATGCTGCGGACGCCCATGCCTATATCTCCCAAATGATAATCCAGTTCACTACCTTCGGAAAGTCTATAGCAGGGTGACAGCAATGGCTAGCGGCATGTTGTTCTTGTGTGGGGATTTTAACTGTACTCCTGATCCCACAGTTGATACCCAATCGAGCCAACCTCGCTTCTAACCACGCTCCCACTCGTCCTCTAGTAGACAACTTTGTGAATTTATGCACTCCTCCGAATTATATGATGCTCGGAGGTTGCGTAACCCTACTGTTAGGGACTATACATATTTTTCTCACGTTCACTCCTCTTATAGTAGAATTGACTTATTGCTTGATATATAGCTCTGCTATCTCTCGCTTACTAGAGGCGTCTATTGGTATAATCACGTGGTCAGATCATGCCCCGCTTACGCTAACATTTGAGGCTGTTTTTCCTCCCCGAGGTATGGGGAGCTGGAGGCTAAATGACTCGCTTATAGTAGATAAGGATGATGTGACAGATACGTTACGAATTCTGAAGGAGTATTTTAGTGTGAATGTGACTGATGGTGTTGCGATCGCATCAGTTTGGCTGGCTCATAAAGCTGTATTGCGAAGTCACTTTATCCAGAAAGGTGCGCAGCGTAAACGAAGATTTAATGCCCAGAGGACTACCCTAATCCGAAGTATTTCTGTACTTGAGTCCCTAAACAAAACTTTCCCTACTCCAGCAGTCTCCACACAGCTATCTTCTCTGCGCCGTGAATTGGAACATCTCATGTTACAACTCACTGCCCGGTCTATTCGGCGTCTCAATTATTCTCAATATACCCAAAGCAACAAAGCTGGGCGACTATTGGCATCTAAATTGAAGGCGAAGCGGTTACAAACTAATATCCCGTATCTCCTAGATGCTGGGAATGCGAAAATTCACAATCCTACCCTTATCACTGATGAATTTGCACATTACTACGCCTTTTTATATAATTTAGGTTCTGACCCGAATGTGCCGGCCCCTGAGACAGAGGAAATAATTTGTTCTTACAGAAGGCTAATCTTCCCTACCCTCTCCCCATCTCAGGCTAAGGACTTACTCCATTTACGGAGGAGGAAGTCCTTAAGACTATTAAAGCCCTTCCAAAAAACAAAGCTCCTGGCCCTGATGGCTTCTCAGATTTGTACTATCAAATCTTTGCTCATTCCCTAGTCCCGACCCTTACCAACTTCTTCAACCACATTAAAAGCTCCGGCAGTATCCCCCCCCCCCAGAAATGTTGCAGGCTACTATAGTGAAACAAAAAATCAGTTGGTCTGTACACTGAAAAAGCAGAGGTGCACTCCTAAACGAGGCTTCCCAAAAAACCTCTAAGACTATAAGCAATACAAAACAAGGATGCACTCAAATAACAAAATCCAATTTATTAATGCAAAAGTGACATAATAAAATATGACATATATCACCAAAAATTCAACTGACAAAAAAGAAAATAAATACTACAATATTCAAACCAATACAAATAATAAACAACAATTACCCGGCACTTCAGAAAGTAGCAAGTAGAGAGCGGAGCCAAGGATCCCAACGTTTCGACCTTAGTCTTTGTCAAGGGATATAGATAAGTATAAATACCTTGTGTATATATATCATAGGTTCCCCAGGAGAACCAATCAAGGAGGAAGTAAGAAGCACACACACCTGTATTTAATAACGGCGGCCACCAAGTCAAACACCCGGAATCACGTAAAAAAAATCACAAGAGTTCGGTGCTGACAGGGATGCTATGCGCATGCGTCTGTACAGCGCATGCGCAATAGATATCCCAAAGAAAAAAGGTGTCGGAGCTAAACGATAATGAAAAAAAGGTGTTGTCTTGAACATGATTATACAGAAACATTGTAATATTAATACATGATCAACTCATTCTTTTAGACATATATACAACAAAAATAATGATAAAGACTACACATACAAAATATGATTTATTTATGGATTAATTATATCAATACCAAAAAAAGATTTAATGTGTATATATATATAAAAATAGAAAAAAATAAATAAAAAACAAAACAGAAAAATCTTTTCTCTTTATATCACCACAATCTACCAAATCACATATACTCATTCTTTAGGGCAATACGATAACTCTCATAAGTAATTCATTCTAGACATATTCGTCAAATTATGCTAATTAATAGCCCATATAAAGAAATATAGAAAATTAAAAAAACACACAAAAAAAATTCTTCCTAGTATAAATCAAATTCTGATGATATCGTATAGTGTCCTTCAATGTTCCTCCATCCAAGAATGTTCCTATAGGGAAAAGGGGAAGAAAATGAAAAACATAAGTGAAATAAAAGAAAACAAACCGAAGTCAATACCATCCATCTATAAGAATGGATTGAGATCTCTATCCTCATTTAGTCCAAGGGGAGCTAGAGTTTGTAGCTCATATATCCAATGACGTTCCCGCTGTTTTAACAGTGTCACGCTGTTCCCTCCTCTCTCAGGAGCACATACACTATAATTGAGAGGGTATCTCAATTGTGCAGCAGAATGACCGAATTCCAAAAAGTGTCTGGCAACAGGAGATTGTACCCTCTTGGTGCGAATATTACTTTTATGTTCACGGATCCTAACCGTGAAAGCCCTATGGGTCTGGCCCACATACCCCAAACCACATGGGCATTTCAGTAAGTAAATCACGAAATCTGATTGACAATCTACTTGGGACTTGATCCAATATTCCCTGCCTGAACGAGGGTGTGCAAATGTTGTACCCGTCACAACACCATTGCAATGGGTACATTGTCCACATCGGGTACATACCGGGTTTCGGTATCCAAATCAAGTTCTCTCTCTTCATAGTGGTACCGGTAACATTAACGTTCCTGGTCAATTGATCACCCAGATTGTTCGAGCATTTATATGCCATAAGTGGCCTTTCCTGAAACAAGGAGAAAAGTCGAGAAAAATCTGAGAACATTCTTGGATGGAAGAACATTGAAGGACGCTATAATCAGAATTTGATTTATACTAGGAAGGATTTTTTGTGTGTTTTTTTGTTTTTCTATATTTCTTTTATATGGGCTATTAATTGGCATAATTTGACGAATATGTCTAGAATGAATTACTTATGAGAGTTATCGTATTGCCCTAAAGAATGAGTATATGTGATTTGGTAGATTGTGGTGATATAAAGAGAAAATATATATTTTTTTCTATTTTTATATATATACATTAAATCTTTGGTATTGATATGATTTACTTATGGATTAATTATATTTTGTATGTGTAGTCTTTATCATTATATTTTTTTATTTTTTGCTGTTGTATATATGTCTAGAAGAATGAGTTGATCATGTATTAATATTACTTTCTGTATAATCCTGTTCAAGACTAATGTGAGGGGCTTATGAATTGTGGCTCCTTTCATTGTATAAAGGGTATATATGTGTGTTACTGAATGTCCCATTTCTTGTATAATCATGATAGATATTGTTCGTTTTGCATCATTGAAACATAGATTAGAACTGATGATTTTATGAATCCTTTTTTTTTTCGTTCTCTATCTGCAATCATTCAATAGCTTTTTTCTATTGTTATGACTGGGCCGTTTTTCTGCAATCGTTTAACAACACATTTTTTTCATTATCGTTTAGCTCCGACACCTTTTTTCTTTGGGATATCTATTGCGCATGCGCTGTACAGATGCATGCGCATAGCATCCCTGCCAGCGCCGGATTTTTTTACGTGATTCCGGGTGTTTGACTTGGCTGCCGCCGTCATTAAATACAGGTGTGTGTGCTTCTTACTTCCTCCTTGATTGGTTCTCCTGGGGAACCTATGATATATATCTACACAAGGTATTTATACTTATCTACATCCCTTGACAAAGACTAAGGTCAAAACATTGGGATCCTTGGCTCCACTCTCTACTTGCTACTTTCTGAAGTGCCGGGTAATTTTTGTTTATTATTTGTATTGGTTTGAATATTGTAGTATTTATTTTCTTTTTTGGCAGTTGAATTTTTGGTGATATATGTCATATTTTATTATGTCACTTTTGCATTAATAAATTGGATTTTGTTATTTAAGTGCATCCTTGTTTTGTATTTCTTATAGGCTACTATAGTGACCTTGCCTAATCCTGGCAAACCCCCAACACAATGTGCCAACTTTCGCCCATTTCCCTATTGAACGTAGATGCCAAATTTTACGCTAAACTACTTGCTAACAGATTGTCTCCCCTACTTCCATCACTGATAGCAACTGAACAAACTGGTTTTGTCCCTGGCCGCCAAACATGCGACAACACCAAACGTTTCTATGACATCATTGACCTTGCACATAGGACTAATACTCCCGGACTTCTGCTGGCCCTGGACGGCGGACGCTGAGAAAGCGTTTGATCGCTTACACTGGGGGTATATGCAGAAGGTATTAGCAGTGTTTGGCTTCCCAGCACAATTTGTTAATAGTATTATGGCTCTTTACTCTGCCTCAACAGCAAAAGTGCTGGCTTCAGGCTTTCTTTCCTCTTCCTTCTAAATAACGAACGGTACTCGGTAGGGTTGCCCTCTATCCTCGTTAATTTTCATCCTGGCGTTAGAACCTCTGGCGATGCAAATTAAGTCTTCTCCAGATATCAAGGGTCTCACAGCCCCTAATGGGGAACATAAACTGGTGCTTTTTTGCGGATGATATACTGCTGTTTCTGACTACATCGGAAGTATCGCTTACTCCTCTGTTCCACCTACTTGATAGTTTTGGCCTGTTGTCCTTATTATAAAAATAATGTGCGTAAAACGCAGGCTCTCCCCCTGAATATTGCTTCCTCTTCCCTCAGCTCCTTACCTAAATTGTACCCCTTTTGATTGGCGCACCGCCTCCTTAAAATAGTTAGGAATTTCCCTTTCTAAGTCACGCGGTTCTATCCGTAAGGAAAACTTTATTCCACTGTTGAATTCCACTGCGACCCAGATCTCCTCTTGGAATACATCTGATGCGTCCTGGATGGGTCGTATGGCGGCTGTCAAGATGTGTATTTTACCCCAAATTTTGTATTATTTTAGAGTTATCCCTGTCTTTATCCCAACTCATTTGTTGCTTTGTCTACAAATATTGCTTCAGTGCATAGTTGGAAGGGAAACCCCCCCCCCCGAGTGTCGACATCCACGGTCACCGCGCCAAGGCGTAGTGGAGGATTGCGCTTTCCCGGATATACAATCTTACTATAGAGCAGCTTTACTGGCCCAGTTGTTGTCCTCTATGAACGCACGGGAGTCACCCCTTTGGCTGCAATTGGAGAATGCAATGATATTTCCATTCCGCCTCCACGATTTGATGTGGATCAAACTGCTCCCCAGGAATAGCACAGTGGGGATTTTACCTGCATCTATGCTATCCCTTATGTCCTGGCACCAGTGGGGTCGTCCTTTGTTGCGTCCATATGACCTACTCTGCTTTGCCCCCTTGAGGGTTCTGTGCCGCATTGTCCCTGACTTATGCTTGGATTCATGGCTTCTGTGTGGATTGTCTCATGTCTGGCAGCTCCTTATGCCTCGATCCATGAAATCTTTTCCAGATCTGGCACAGGAGTTTGCCTTACCGCCGCGCGACTGTTTTACGTACTTGCACGTGAAACACGTTTTAGCCCAGAAAAACTTGACCTCTTTCACACCTATAAACCTTACTGTTTTTCATAAACTGTGTTTAGGTAGGAAATGTCCGATGAAACCATTATCTCCCTGTTATTACAGTCTACTGTCTACTACCCCTCCTAAGAAACTACCTTATATGATTAAATGGAAAAAAGATTTGCGCTTATCGTTGTCCAGGGATGATTGAGCTCATGCTACGGAAACAATTTATAAATACTCCAGAAGTACCAATCTCCGAGAAGCCCATCTTAAATAACTGTATAGATGGTACTTAACACCAAATTGGCTGGTTCATATTTCAGGGAATTCGGGGCTCTGCTGGAGATGCCTTACCGGTTCTGGTTCCCTCCTTCATATATTTTTGCTGTGTCCGATTGCGGGAGGATACTGTGAAAAGATTAGTAGATTGCTAACCCATTGCACCTCACTCAAATTCCCACTCTGCCCGAAAATGTACTTGTTGCATCTTATTCCTACCAAGTTGGCCAACATTCAAACTCGCCATAGGGGTCTTATCTCTATGGTACTTGGGGTGGCTAAATTAGTCCTAGCACGACACTGGCGATCCCCAGTTTGTCCCTCTATGAAAGAAGTCATGAACAACCCGGAAAATGTTTTTAAATATGAGGAAATGTTCCACACTGCGAATAACTCAATGAGCAAATTCTCTGACACCTGGGAGGGATGGAGGATGTTTATTGAGTCTGGTAATTTGATATACCTGGTAGCCTCATTGGACCAGCGCTGTCGTTTACTTTGATTTTTGTGTATTGTCAATACGCTGTCCTCATCTCCTTTGTTTTTATACTGTACACTGTACTTATTCATGTGTGAACTTCTAATAAAAACTTTTATATGGAAAAAAACAAATGCTTTACCCAATTTATTTTCAGCTTCTCCACACTTGCGCCTTCTCCTCTGTGATCTGCACTGTTTGTACAAGCTTACTTATTTTCATAGACAAGAGAAACCAATTCTGATGGCGGCAGCTATGACTTGCTGCTATCAGAACATGTTTCTGCAGCGTTTCCGGGGTTAAAATGCTTTACTCAATGTTTTTTCAGCTTCTCCACACCCGCACCTTCTCCTCTACGTGATCTTCACTGTTTGTACAAGCTTTCTTATTTTTATGGACAAGAGAAACCAATTCTGATGGCGGCAGCTATGACTTGCTGCTATCAGAACACGTTTCTGCAGCGTTTCCAGGGTTAAAATGCTTTACCCAATTTATTTTCAGCTTCTCCACACTAGCGCCTTCTCCTCTATGTGATCTGCATTGTTTGTACAAGCTTTCTTATTTTCATAGACAAGAGAAACCAATTCTGATGGCGGCAGCTATAATGTGCTGCTATCAGAACACGTTTCTGCAGTGTTTCAGGGGTTAAAATTGGTGAGCTTTGTTGCAAAATTAAAGTTTAATGATACTAACGGTCAGAAATATAGAAATGCAGCATTTCTTCCTAATAAAAATGGTGCAACAAAAGTATTATCACAGTTAAAATCTTTAATGTACCCTTCCTCAAAGCCGATCCAGCACCAGCAGAAGTTGTTGGCTTGACTGGAATAGCAGGTTAGACAGAATAAATTACCAAGGTGCTGCTGAACATTGAAAATGTGAGTGTGAAAAGGTTTATATAGTAAAAAAAATAAAAAAAAATATGGGCACTATCACGTTGCCCTCGATAAAAACGGGACACTAAGGGAAAAATTTGCGATCCAGCAGCCTGCCCCTTAGTGATCGCTAAGCTCGCGGATGCTGGGGGTAGCGCTACTGCGTCGTCCCCACCATCCCCTCCATGATGTCCATCGCGCTGCCGGGTCACATGACTGACAGGATCTTGCCTCTCGTGAGATCCTGCTGGTCTGCAGAGTGATCGCAGGGGGAGACTATCTTCCCCCAGTCTCACTCTGCTCCCGGTGGTCAGAAGCAGCAGATCGGGCCTGCGTTCTCACTGTGGGATGTGAGGTGAGTATGTGATTTTTAGGGGGTTTTGAGCTGCAGGTAAGGGATTCTGCAGCAGTGCAACCAGTTACCTGCGCCTCTGAGCTGGTGGTAACTTTTTCGTTAGCGCCAGCTCTTAGTAACTAGTGTTAGGACCATGTGATCCCAACGCGGGTTATTCTGTGCTTTCACTTTGTGCTCACCATGTTAGATATAGGGGGCGCAAAGTACAGTAAACTCGCACTACGAATCACAAATTAACGAGCGCTAATGGGTTTTTTAACCCATTCGTGATTCGAAGGCGATGTGGGCGCAGCACTATGACCTCCTTTAAGCTAGCGCTGATGCTGACGCTAGTGTTAGCTTGAAGGAGGTGATAGAGCCCTATAGAGTTGTATAAACAAAAAAAACAGCCTATAGGGCCAGTCTACCAAACTAAGACCCAAAGTAAGAATTTAAAAAGTAAAAATTATTATTACTTTTAATAAACTTTTTTTTACAGATAAAACAAAAAGTAGAAGAGCACATTTGGTTCTCAATTAAAATGTATTTAAATGGAAACTGGAAAGTTGGGACAAATATGCGATATCCTGGGTGGGACTGTGATAGGAATGGCTCAGAAATTGTTCGCCATCTTGTATGCCGGCAGCCATCTTGAGCAGAGCGATGGCAAGAGCAATTGTACATAGAGAATACTAACTGACTTTAGATGAGTTTACATAGCTACTAACATTCCTGAGGTCTCTGTAGCAATTAGAAGAAGAATCCGGCCGAATAAACAGAGGTGCCAAGAAACAGATTTTTTTTTTTGAGAATGGATTTTACCAGGAAGGATACATTGAGATTTCTCTCGTTTTCAAGTATGTCCTGGGTGGTGAGTATGTACCGTTAGGTGTCTTGCCCAAGGACACTTACTGGAGAGGTGCTTGTCAGGATCGATCCCATGACTCCACAGGCTCTCTTCATGCAGAGCAGTGATGTAACCTCTACTCCACCCAGCCGGTATGTTTAGTTTAGCCAAGGCCATAAAAGTCCCAGACCTGGGTAGAGCAAGAACAAAAGATTCCCTTAGTGCAGCTGGGGCCTTATCAGTTTTGGGAGGGACATGCCCGCTGTGGGAAGACATTGGTAGGATCTAACAAGCTTCTAAATCAACTAAATGTCCTAATTGTATAAGAAAATGCAAATTGTGGAATGTTCTTTGTGTCCAAGTTAGAGGGAGGGCACATTTCCCCAGGGGATGTATGTACCTGGGATGTACCTTTTTACTGATCAATGTATAAGAATTGTATCTCTGTCCCGAAGTCTTCACTTGAGCTTTGAGATACAATCCAGCTCGAGTCTGACGTCATAATAAAGAACGCTTTTTCCTGCCATTAACTTGTGTCCGACCTGTCATTGTCCGCACCATGCCAACCTTCTCCCGAACAAACCAGTTGATTGCCGGTAACAGGATGGGTGCATTGCATAAAAATGAACATTCTTCCACGGCTGCTCTCCTTTTTTCAGGCTCTCCCTTTGGCACTAGACCCGGGGGATGTTCAAGCCTTTCAGAGAGTGATTGACTGTTTTATATGGAACTAGTTATTAAGCCTGCCCGGAGGGCAGTCTATTGTTGTTGTTTCCAGCTCAGAATCCGTGTCCACATGTTTGCTTTTCAATGTCCTATCCAAGAGTATCTCTCAATATAAATGCATTTGTAACGCGTCCGGCGCTGTCCCGTCTGCAACGGGAGGGCCGAGTAAGCAGCTTTGATGGGTGCGCACGCAGCTGACAGTGCATTACAAAGACATTTATATCTTAGATTGTAAGCTCACGAGAACAGGCCCCCCTTAGATTGTAAACTCGCGGGAACAGGCCCCCCCTTAGATTGTAAACTCACGGCAACAAGCCCCTCCTAGATTGTAAATTCTGGGGAACAGGACCCTCTTAGATTGTAAGTGGGCATATTTATTTATTACAGAAAGCCCCCAGCTCAAACATGGATATAATTGCCCCCAGCAGCTCACAAATGGATATAATTGCCCCCAGCAGCTCACACATGAATATAATTGCCCCCAGCTCACACAAGGATATAATTGTCCCCAGCTCACACTTGGATATAATTGCCCCCAGCTCAACGATGATCAGTCCTGACCGCCGGCGGGCCCCCTCTGACTGGCGGGCCCTCTCTGACATCATCAGAGGAGGCCCACCGGTGGCCATCTTGAAGTCCCTGCGTGCCGGTGGGCCTACATGGGCCCAGCCTCTGGCGAGCAGGGAGGCATGCCGGCGGTCAGGACTGCTCATCAGAGGGGGCCCACCGGCAGCCATCTTGAGGTCCCTGCTCGCCGGCAGCTGGGCCCCCCCCAGGCTGAGGCCACGGTGTGCCCACACCGGCTGCACCGGCGGTAGCTCCAGGAGCCGTTGGAGAGGTGCGCGCAAAGCGCCTCTCCCTCTCTCACCTCCTCACAGCTCAGTGACTGAGCTGTGAGGGATTGAGAGCCGCTTTGCGCACACCTCTCCAATGGCTCCACTTTTTTTTCCTGGTGGTTTTTTGAGGTGTGTAACAGTTTGTAATGTCCGTCGCACATGCGCACTCAGCGCTTGACGGCAACGGACATTACAAACGGTTTTATTATATAGGATGGCAAAAGGCACTTCATAGCGAGATCCATGTTGTACAGACCTAAAGATGCAGGCGGACTAGGCCTCCCCTGCCTGTTCTCCTATTACTACGCCGCACAGCTGGCCCAAGTGGTCGCCTGGCATTCTTCTCGGAGTACGAAACGGTGGGTCGATCTTGAACATGCTCTCATGTCCCCGGGCAGCCCTCATATGTGGATTTGGATGCCAAGACAGCACCGTCCACTACTGCGTATGGCTTGTCCGGCTATAATGAACTCCATTCGACTCTGGGACAAGCTTGGAGTTCAATGCGACCTTACCTCCCTCCCATCTCGATGATACCAATACTGAGGAACAGGGACCTCTCCTCTCATTATGGCAAGGACTATGGGATTAGTTTTCCTGGCCGACTGTGTCACCTATACCCACGGGGCCAACTACTCCGAATGGAAGATCTTCCACCGCCTACAGCAGATAGCCCGATTCACCTACTTCGTTATCTACAGCTAATAACTTTTGCCACCCGCTCTCACATCAATGTGGTTGCGGTTTCCTCTCTGTCTCGATTCAAACGCCTATGCCTCACAGGATCCTACCCAAGGGCTTGATATCTCAACTTTACTCGATGCTCACAATGCTCTTGGACTGGAAGGAACTCTGCTATATAGCAGCGTGGGAATCTGATCTGGGAGAGTCTTTGGAGGCGGAGGACTGGGCTGATATATGGGAGACTATGATGTCAGTTTCCATTTGCACCACCAGGAGCAGTTGATTAAGACAATTTTTAGGATACATATCTCCACCTGTGGTGGTCCTGTCCCAAGGTCCAGTGGTTCTGGTTGAAGGTTCACACATTACTTATGGCGGTGATGTCTCGGGAGGTCCCCCTGGATCCCTGGACCTTCTTGCTCTCATGACCCATTCCGGAACTTGACAGAAGCGAAATAGAAGCTGGTGGCTAAACTGACATTGGCAGCCCGCAGGGTATTGGCCGAGGGATGGAACTGTCCAACGGTCCTGCCCTCTGCTCGTATCCACCCCAAAGTAAGGGATGCCCAACTAATGGATGAACTGACTGCTTTGGCTAACCATACTCTGCCATTTTATTATAAAATTTGGTCCCCGTGGATCACTCATATGGGCGACTGAGGGGAGGTATGCATCAGGGGCGTAACTACTAGGGGTGCAGAGGGTGCAACCGCACTCAGGCCCTTGAGTCCAGGGGGGGTGAACACTCGCCTGCCTGGGGGCTTGCCTATAATATCTAATTCTTCTTTTATATTTTATATTCATTTGTGAGTTATACTTTGGAGCTCTGTGATATGCGCATACACACCGCACATTACTATGAGTTTTATTGCTGTGGAGCTCTGATACACTCATACACACTGCACATTACTGTGCGTTTTATTGCTGTGGAGCTCTGTGATACTAACAAAAGAAAAGGTAGTAGCGCTGATATATAGGTAAGGAAATCGCTCGTACACAAAGATGGTCCTTGTTATTAAACCATCAACAATATATACAAATCAGACGAATAGTGGAGCGATATCAATGTACTTCTTGAAATAGAGTCCCGAGATTCTTGGGGTCCTCTTCTTGCGATATCCCTCAAATAGAAAGAAAATATATCATAGTGCAACCCATAAAGAACCGTAAAATGAGTAGAGGCAACGAATTCGCACTCACATGAGATGGAACCCTCCTGGTTCTAGGTCAGTCGCCTTAGGGTAGTTTCTGGCCACCCAAATGCCCCTTCTGGAGTGGATTAATTGCCTGGAAGTAGTTGGTCATCCGAGTGCCCTTCCAGGTTGGTTTCACACACCTCGTTCTATGCCCACAGGAATCATCCACAGAAGGCCAGATGATAATGTGAATATAAGTCTGCTCAAAAATGGGGTTATAAAAATAATAACTCCAACAGTAATAAGTAAAAATTTTATAGGAAATAAAATCAAATAAAATACAATAGCCAGAACGCATTTCGCCAAAATAGTGTATCAAAAGTCTTCCTCAGCTGGCAGTTATACTTTGGAGCTCTTCAATACGCGCATACACACCGCACATTACTGTGAGTTTTATTGCTGTGGAGCTCTGTGATACACTCATACACACTGCACATTACTGTGCATTTTATTGCTGTAGAGCTCTGTGATACACACTGCATATTACTGTGAGTTTTATTGCTGTGGAGCTCTGTGATACGCTCATACACTGCACATTACTGTATCACAGAGCTCCACAGCAATAAAACTCAAAGTAATGTGCAGTGTGTATGAGTGTGAGTTTTATTGCTTTGGAGCTCTGTGATACGCTCATACACAACGCACATTACTGTGAGTTTTATTGCTGTGGAGCTCTGTGATATACTCATACACACTGCACATTACTGTGCATTGAATTGCTGTGGAGCTCTGTGAGATACACATTGTGCAAATTACATAAAAGATGGGATGGACTGAAGAGGTCATAGTGAACCTGGAAAAAATGTGATACTGTCTGGAGTCAACCTTGTGGACCAGGAGGGTGACCAATGCATGTTAATGGGAGGGGGGATATGGTTTTGCCTAGGGTGGGGGGCCCATCATGGTTCCTGCACCTGGGCCCTGAGGTTTCTAGTTATGCCACTGGTGGTATGCATATTACTGCTCTGTGTTGCTGTTGTGGTTTACCTGTTGAAAATGGGTTTGGATATGGAGGACGCTTTGATCTTTCTTCTACACCTTTCTTCTCTTTTCCATATTTCTCCTTGTTTCTCGGGGCTTGGGCAGGCCCCGTTCCTCCTATTTTCTCTCTTCTTTTGCTTTCCTGTAGTTTATATTTTCTTTGTAAAATTCGGACGGTATTGGACTGCACTCCTTAAGTTTGTGTATATTTACTACTTTCCAATAAAATTCATTAAAAAAGTATTTAAATGTATCACTGCTTACCGAAAATAAAGATTATAGTTAACCTGTGAACTTTGTGTCAAAACAGTGGGACAAATAACTAGTTGATAAAACTGACCTGTGACAGCATTTATATTACACTATATTGCCAAAAGTATTCGCTCACCTGCCTTGACTCGTATATGAACTTAAGTGACATCCCATTCCTAATCCATAGGGTTCAATATGACGTTGGTCCACCCTTTGCAGCTATAACAGCTTCAACTCTTCTGGGAAGGCTGTCCACAATGTTTAGGAGTGTGTTTATGGAAATGTTTGACCATTCTTCCAGAAACGCATTTGTGAGGTCACACACTGATGTTGGACGAGAAGGCCTGGCTCTCAGTCTCCGCTCTAATTCATCCCAAAGGTGTTCTATCGGGTTGAGGTCAGGACTCTGTGCAGGCCAGTCAAGTTCATCCACACCAGACTCTGTCATCCATGTCTTTATGGACCTTGCTTTGTGCACTGGTGCACAGTCATGTTGGAAGAGTCAAAGTTGGGAGCATGAAATTGTCCAAAATGTCTTGGTATGCTGAAGCATTCAGAGTTCCTTTCACTGGAACTAAGGGGCCAAGCCCAGCTCCTGAAAAACAACCCCCACACCATAATCCCTCCTCCACCAAACTTTACACTTGGCACAATGCAGTCAGACAAGTACCATTCTCCTGGCAACCGCCAAACCCAGACTCGTCCATCAGATTGCCAGATGGAGAAGTGCGATTCATCACTCCAGAGAACACGTCTCCACTGCTCTAGAGTCCAGTGGTGGCGTGCTTTACACCACTGCATCCGACGCTTTGCATTGCACTTGGTGATGGATGGCTTGGATGCAGCTGCTCGGCCATTGAAACCCATTCCATGAAACTCTCTGCGCACTGTTTTTGAGCTAATCTGAAGGCCACATGAAGTTTGGAGGTCTGTAGCAATTGACTCTGCAGAAAGTTGGCGACCTCTTCGCACTATGTGCCTCAGCATCCGCTGACCCTGCTCCATCAGTTTACGTGGCCTACCACTTCGTGGCTGAGTTGCTGTCATTCCCAAACACTTCCACGTTCTTATAATACAGCTGACAGTTGACTGTGGAATATTTAGGAGCGAGGAAATTTCACGACTGTATTTGTTGCACAGGTGGTATCCTATCACAGTTCCACGCTAGAATTCACTGAGCTCCTGAGAGCGACCCATTCTTTCACAAATGTTTGTAAAAACAGTCTGCATGCCTAGGTGCTTGATTTTATATACCTGTGGCCATGGAGGTGATTGGAACACCAGATTCTGATTATTTGGATGGGTGAGCGAATACTTTTGGCAATATAGTGTATGTTGCTTAGCTGTGCATGAAGATGAACAAGGTCAGATTCAATTTGTGAATTCAGAGAAGGAAATCAAAGGATGGTATATAAATAAGTAACTGTTAAAATCTAAAATAATGCCCTAAAGGACAGTTAAAACCATACTAAGGGGGCGTGTCCAGACCGTGAACCATGATGGCCGCACACTGAGAGCTCTCCTATAACTCCTCCGACAAAAAGTCTTTTATTTACACCTCAGTGCTGCTATGGTCTGCGGTAAACATTCCCAAGGCAACCCAAGAACCCCTGCAAGACCCCAGAGAGCAGCGGTGCGTTCGCTTGATACCTACCTGCTTCCCGCGCCGAGAACCTCTCCACCTCCAGTGGATCCAAAATGGCGGGCGTCTCGACCCCATCCACAGCGACGTACCCGACAGCAGCAATAACAAGGCTCGAACTCCGGCTGGAGTCCTTGCTGGCAGGGATGCCAACGGAAGCGGATCTAGCGGACATGCTCTCGGATCTACATAATTCAATCCGGAGGGATGTGGACGAGGTGAGGGAAGAAATGGGGGCACTCTCGGACCGCGTGACACACTTAGAACAGGCCGTATCCCAACCAGCTAGGCCCACACCAGCAGATGCCCCAGCATACTCAGGACTAAGACGGCTAGTAGATGACCTGGACAACAGGGGACGCAGGTGTAATTTACGGGTGCAGGGCTCACCGAGATCAACCACCCGGAACACCTGGAGGAAGTACTCCGCCACTTTTTTAATACACTCCTAGGCCGCAGGCCTGGACTTCCAAAGGGCCCATAGGGCATTACGATCTCGACCCTCTGAAGGGGAGCCCCCCAGGGACGTGGTGTGCTGCTTCACCTCGTATAAGTTGAAGGAACGAATTATGGAATGCGGACGTATGTCACGTTCATGGGACTTTGAGGGGCAGAAGCTGGAATTATACCACGATTTGTCCCCGTTCACTCTGGCGGCGCGCCGGCACTTGTGGCCGCTCACCCTGGCGCTCAGAGAGAAAAATATCCCATATAAATGGGGTTTCCCATTTGCGCTCGTTGTCCGCTTGAATGGAGCACCACAAGCTATCACCTGCCCCGGAGATATCGCCCCTTTCCTGGATTTGGGAGCGAGGAGAACAACGCCTGCCGGACGGCCAGGCCCGATCTCAACGCCCCCCACGACGCAGACGGATCAGAGAAGCCCAGGTCCCAGACGGCCCTGCACCCCCAGACGCCGCGCTCTAATTCTGGTAATACCACATTGGCCCAGCTTTGACGGGTGCGTTAGCCCTGGAGCCCAATTGTAAATTACGTACGCTATCCCTACCCGGCTGCCCCACCTGACTGATGCCTGGAGGGGGGGGAAGGGAACAGAGAGAAAAATCAAATGACCCACGTCCTCCAACTCTCCTTTTTCTCTTGTTCCTCTCCTTCCCTTTGAGGACGCACGACACCCCCTCAGGAGCGGTGGCGGGGAGGGGTACCGGATGGGGTGGGGGGGGACGAGGAACTGTTTGAGGCGCATGCCTCTGCCCTGATGGCCATGACGTACATTGCCCGTGCTGGGTTGTCGAGCTGGACACGGACACACCATCCCCTGCCCCCCTTTACAGTACACAGCCTCTACCAGAGGCAGAACCACAGGACTGAGACGTATTACACTGACTACGCATTGGTCTCTCTGATCTCTCCCCGCTGACCACCCAGCCGCGTTAACTAGTTTTTCTCTCCTCATTGCGGGCAGAGGGCGCGATTTCTGCTCACGCGCGGATGCTACGCTCCTGGCCCCGGGGGGAGGGGGTGGGGGATGGCAACCTTGCTATGGGGACTTATGCTCTCAGTCTTTGCCGCGCGGGAATACGTATCACAGCACTGACTTCACCAGGTGTATGGGGGTCCAGACTTGTACGAGGAACTTCCTTTCACTACTCTGCGTTGACCCACGACCATGTCCGCGACCTGGAGAGGGTAGGTGGGGATATGTACTCGAGTAGAAGATTTTTGTGCTGCAGATGCCCGCTGCCCTCCCCAATGGGCCGGACAGGCTGGTTCGCGGGGGATTGGGAGCACCGCTGGGCTACGTCCCCCGTCCCCACGCAGGTATGGATGCGCTCGCGCATGATATGCCCCGGCTGTGGCGGGAGGCCATGGGGGGGTGGACGGGAGGGACGTATAAATACCGTCTGGGTCTCTTGGGCTATCGACTCCGGTCTATGTGGTATGGGTATTAGGATTTTGCTTAAATTTGTTAAGTTTATGGAATATGTTGATTTGGTTTAATGCAGCACTGACTTTTATGACTCTCCTGTCGGAGGAGTATGGACTACGTGAGCTGTTGTATCTGTTGTATCTTTCCTTACATTTATCTTTCTTCCTGTCTCTTTTCTCCCTCTTGAAGTCCGTTAAACCACCCTTTCAGGTTCAAGTCGGTCCCCCACACGTCCCCATGGGGCTGACGCCAATAGTCAATCCGGGAAGTATTTGATTGTCTTCGCCTCAAACCCTGAGGTGCTAGGACTCTCCCCTTCCCTGATCGGCGTTGTTTACCCCCCCTGGTAAGGCTCGGGCCGCTCCCAAGCACTCCTTCACTCTCCTACCTCCCTGAGAGTACCTATCGATTGATCTCCCTCTTCACTTGGTAGTATACCTTTATCTCTCCCCTTCTCCCTCATCTCTCCTTCCCCCCCAAAGATAGGTTGTTTTTTTTGTGTTTTTTTTTTACTTTTCTTTCTTTCTTGCCCTACCCTCTTTCCATTTCCTTTTTTTCTCTCCCTCACCTTCCCTCCCCTCCCTCCATATTTCTCCCTTTGATTTGGCCCTCCTCTCTCCCTCACCCCCTTCGGGAAATTGTTGTGCCCGGGGGCTGGGGCGGCGGCCCTGGTGCCGGTGGACCTTGCGGTGGTGAGCTATAATGTCCGAGGCCTGAACAAACCCGAGAAGAGGCGCCATCTTTTGCGTGATCTGGCGTCCCTGCGTGCCTCGGTCGCTTTCCTCCAAGAGACCCACTTCTGCTCGACAACCCCGCCCTCCTTGCGGGATCGCCGCTTCCCGCTTGGGTTCTTTGATCATAATCCAGATTCCAAATCTAGAGGCACGGCGATTCTGTTTGCCGCCTCTGTGCCGTTCGTACTTATTGAATCTCATGGTGCAGGTGACGGGAGATGTGTGTTTGTGAAAGGTACTATAGGAGGCTCGATCTATACGTTCGCAAATGTTTACTTCCCTAACATCAAACAACATGAGTACCTTCCAAGTCACTACGTGCCCTGGAGACGTTCACTGAGGGTGTCCTGTTCCTCGGTGGAGATTTTAACATTCCTTTAGTCCCGCGGGAGGACTCCTCCTCCGCAAGCCACCGTACTCCCCACAGAACCCTGTGCAAAATCCGCCACTCTCTTCAGAACCTCCGGTTGGTTGATGTCTGGAGGGCTCTTCACCCGACTACACGGGATTATACCTATTACTCATCGGTACACCACACCTACTCGAGATTGGATTATTTCTTTGTATCACAATACGATCTTCCTCTAATCCAAGGATCGGAGATCCAGGCGACTACATGGTCGGACCATGCACCGGTGACAATGGCCAGGGCATCTCCCCTTTTACGACCCAAAGAAAGAGCGTGGCTGCTGAATGTATCGCTGCTTTCTGACCCTGAGCTAGTAACACTGGTTGAAAAAGCTCTGACTTCTTTTCTACAAGACCAGGACCACTCCGAGGTTCCCATACCAACCGTCTGGGAATCGCACAAGGCGGTTATCAGAGGTCTCATGATTGCTCTAGCCTCAAGGAGGAAAAAAGAGCGACGGTTGTAGTTGGAGAACCTTTATTCAGATATTCGTTGGCTGGAACATGAACACCACGCATCGGGTGCTCCTGACACTTTCACCAAACTCCTACATGCTCGCACCCAACTAGCTAATGCCCTCAACTTCAAAGAGCCATTCAGCGCACCAAGTGTTACTTTGCACTACAGCACATGAGGGCAAACCAGGTCGCTTACTAGCGCAACTCCTGAAAAAACAACACCGCCAGGCGTATGTCCCGGAGATACGCACGACCACGGGCACGATTTCGCCGGACCCGAATCGGATAGCGCAATCTTTTCGGGACTTCTACGCCACACTGTACAACTCGTGAATAACACGGGCCATCCGACTGTGGAACAAATCAAAAAATATTTGACGTCCCGGATTCCTTTTCGCCTCTCGACGGAACAGAGCGAACCGCTCCGATCTCCGATAACGGTGGAGGAAGTTACTGAGGCGCTTAAGCGACAGAAAAACGGTAAGGCACCAGGCCTGGATGGACTCCCAGCCCTCTACTACAAGACATTCGGATCTATCTTAGTACCAAACATGGTGCAGGTCTTTATTAATGCTCTGCTCACGGGGAGGGAACTTCATCCGCACACATTGTCGGTGACGATTGTGGTCATACCCAAGGAGGGTAAAGACCCTCTCTCGTGTGCCAGCTATAGACCCATCTCTCTCAACAGTGACCTTAAAATTTTTGCCACAATTCTGGCACAACGCCTTCATCCCGTGGTCCCCATGTTGGTGAGAAGGGACCAAGTGGGATTTGTACCAGGCCGAGAGGTCCGGGACGGGACGATCTGGACCCTTAATGTTCTCCACATTGCGCAACATTCGGAGACCCCTACGCTCCTGCTGTCCACGGACGCGGAGAAAGTGTTTGATCGGGTCTCGTAGCCCTTCCTATTTGCTACATTGAGCGCCATAAACCTACCACCGGAATTTATTACGTGGATTACCGCCCTGTATAGGGCTCCGAATGCCCGAGTTTGGGTCAATGGTATCCTATCGGACTCCTTCCAGATCCCAAACGGTACCAGACAGGGGTGTCCGCTGTCCCCCCTTCTTTTCGCACTGTCACTGGAACCTCTCCTGGAGTCGGTGCGACTCAATACGAAAATTTTGGGTCTGGAGGGGTTGAAGGGTACTCACAAGGTCTCGGCGTATGCCGACAATCTTCTTTTTTATGTCACCAACCCGCTAGCATCCCTGCCGGAGATAGTGGAGGAGTTTAGGGGATATGGTACACTCTCTAATTTGAAATTAAATATGGGAAAATCAGAGATTTTGAACCTCTCGGTCCGGGGAGCTGCGGGAGAGATTCCTGCGCCGGAAACATCCATTTCTCTGGTGCACCGCGAAAATGAAGTACTTGGGCATATGGCTCACGAGGCTACCTCAGGATTTATTCGAGGAGAACTTTGTCCCACTGTGGTCTACTCCGGGTAGTGGAATGGACAGGGGGCGGTAGACACGCTCTATGGCAGGACCTGGAGCTGGGGGCTACCCCTCATCCCACGGGTGTGCTGCCTTGGGTGGACCCCGCCCGCAGATCCCCACAGGTGCTTCAGCACCCTTATATTGGTGCCACCTTATGTGTCTGGCGCTCAGCGATGAGACGGGCCTCCCTGTCCACATACCCATCACCGTTGCTGCCGTTGGAGGACAACCCGGCCTTCCCGGCAGGCGTGCACCCACTAATTCGACACCACCTCGGAGGAGCTCGCTGGCCAAGAGCTTTTCACTTTCTTGCCGGGCAGGACCTGAGACCCCCTTGGGACACACGACCACGAGAAACCCCCCCGTCAATGCTGGAACGTTTCAACTTTACCCAAATCTCGCACTACCTGCGCTCGTTGCCAGCACGCCATAGGCTTCTTCGCCCTTGCCTGCTATTTGAAGAACTGGCCAAGGCCACACACCCGATCACCCATGGCGTCTCAATAATATATCGCATGTTACAGTCGGCTGTAGGGGAGCCCTCCCTTACATTCGAACACACCTGGGAACAGATGCTTGACGCTCCTATAACTGAAGCTCAATGGAAGGATACCTATGAGCATAAGGCACACCGCGGTTCTCCGCAGACACGCTTGCAGTCCAATTCTTATAAGGTCCTCGCATTATGGTATTGCACTCCCGCATTACTATTTCGGATAGGCCTACGTCTTAAGCCCAACTGCTGGAGATGTGATGGCCCCATAGGCTCGTACCTGCATGTCTGGTGGGAGTGCCCACTCATTTCCCCTTTCTGGAAGCAAGTGAGGGATACGGTGGCGGAGGTTACAGACCTGGACCTGCCGTTCTCACCAGGGACGTTTCTTCTCACGCACACACCCTGCCCAGCTGCCTCTCTTAAAAAAATCTGTGGCCCTTCCGATGATTATGACGGCGCGTCTACACGTCGCACGGGCATGGGGAATGACATTGACGACCACCCCCCTTTACAGAGACTGGCTGACCAGTATGGAGGACACACGTACCCTGGAGGATCTGATCGCTAGGATGCGAAATAAAACAGAGGAGCACCTCCGTAAATGGTTTCACTGGTGCGCTTATGTGACTTCAGCTTCTTGTCGGACCCGCATAACATGAAATACTTTGCAAGGCACCTTTTATTATAGAGGGCTGCAGGAGAGCGTAGAGAGCCCTCTCTCTCCCACCTCACTGGGCGAACCGCGCCTGCCGGGGTCGCCGCCTCACCGCTGATCTGCCACCTTTCTGCTGGTAGTAAACCACACGTGGCCCTGTGCTCCCTAGCTTCATCACCTTAGCTCTTCTTTTTCCCCTCCCCGACCCCCTCCCTATCCCCCTGCTCTCACTCACAGCTGTTTATAGTTTACCTCCCTCCTTTTTTTTTTTTTTTCTCTCTTCTTCTTTCTCGCTTTCTCTCTTCTCTCTCGCGTTCCTTCCCCTTTCTCTCTCTTTTTATTTTCTTTTATAATTCCCTTAGCATAAACGGATCTGAATCCGCTCCCCTCCAATACTAGACTGTCTTTATACCTCCCCTCCCCTTACAAGGATCCTGAGAGGAAAAGGCTTGAGCTCTTTAATCTTCACCACACCCCTGTCTCTTGGCGGATATCAGATATAAGGATCCACCTGACGCATTGGTTGTTTAGCGATTTCCACCTACCTCTTTTCTTATGATTTCCCTTCATACCATAGTGCACTAGGTAGTATTGGGGCACAGGTACTATATCATGTCTTCCCTTCTCTTTCCTAGCCCGCTCGCTTCAATATTTCCTCTTCGCTTCACCCTTCTTCCCACTTCCTTGACCCCCACCCATGTCAAACCCACTCCCTCATTACTTTTACCTCTAGCCTCAATTCGCTCACTCGACCCTTCCTCCCCACACCTCCTACAGCTGTTTTCGTAACTTACTAGTAGTAACCCACGAGACGGGAGGTGGAGGGGTATAGAGCTATTACTTCCAATATTATCTGCTGTATGATTTCCGATGCTTGAGTCTCTGACTGTTATCCGATGTTGTACTACTACCATTTGCCTGTACCTATGACTCGTTGCTGTGAATAAAAAAAAAAGAGATGAGATAATCCATAAATGGTTTAATAAACAACGTTTAAAATACAAAAAAAAAACATATGTCCAGAGATAATAGCTGTTAAGAAACATTTTAATCATAATTAAAGATCAGATCAGGCTATCTACTACAAAAGAGCAGTTAAAGAACAGCTGCAAAATTAAAAATCCTGCTCTAGCCATCAGAAAAAGAATAGGTTTCTCTTGTCCATAAAAATAAGAAAGCTTGTACAAACAGTGCAGATCACATAGAGGAAAAGGCACGAGTGTGGAGAAGCTGAAAAAACATTGGGTAAAGCATTTTAACCCCGGAACTGCTGCAGAAACGTGTTCTGATAGCAGCAAGTCATAGCTGCCGCCATCAGAATTGGTTTCTCTTGTCCATAAAAATAAGAAAGTTTGTACAAACAGTGCAAATCACATAGAGGGAAGGCACGAGTGTGGAGAAGCTGAAAAAAGTGTGGCTACAGCATTATAACCCCAAATGTTGGGGCTGTATTTAACCCCCTCTTTACAATTTTACAGCATCCGAATAGTAAACCTTTGATTGGTACTGGTGATTTAAATTATCAGTGAAAAGGTTTTGTGGAAACAATAAAAAGTGAATAAAAAAAGGAAGCACAGTTTTAATCATTTTATTATTCAGCTTTGTAAGAACATCACTTTAATGAGAAGTTATACCAAAAACTAGTAGAATATGACAATACGAGTGCATATATTTGAACAAAAGGGGTTCGGGGGCAGTGGTGGTTGAGAGGAACAAAAGAGGTTCAGCGTCAGTTGCGGCTGGCATGGTGTTGCAGGAGGAACAAAAGAGGTTCAGCGTCAGCTGTGGCTGGGCATGATGTTGCAGGGGTTACAAAAGAGGTTCAGCGTCAGCTGTGGCTGGATATGACGTTGCAGGGGCACAAATGAGGTTCAGCGTCATCTGCGGCTGGCATGGTGTTGTCGGGTATATTAGAGACAAAGGATTTAAAATGGATGCATGTAGCCATTTTGTTTTTAAAGATAGTTTCTTTTCTTCAAAATATTCTCTAGGTTTAGAAATGAACGAGATTTTTTTTACAGAGTTCATTCCTGGGTGAAGTCTTTTATATTTTTTTTTAAGAAGTCCCAGACATGAAGGAACCTAGAATGTTGTGTGTGATAAGGCTAAGGTTTAAGTGCTAAGACGTGTTATAAGTAAATTTATTGGTATGTCTTAAGTTTTTAAAACAAAAGAGATTTTGTCTTTTGGGTATAGGAAAAAGAGTTAAAATTTCTGTAATATAAATTTATATTTACAAAATATATGTTTATAATCAAGGTATATTTTATTATATTTACAGTAGGAAATATACTCCAAAATATAGTATATAATTGGTAAATAATAAAAATTACTAAAGAATAGATTCTGTTGAGTTTACCAGAAAAGAATTTAGCTAATAGGGCTCTAAGTAATTTTAAAAGGGAGGAGAGCTATAAATCAGATGACAGAGACAGTCTAGTTGAGAGAGAGAAGGTCTTTAAGTCAGTCTGACCTTTTTGACCCGACATAAGAATTAAAAAGAAATGGTGGAATTAATTGGAATTAATTTAAGAAGTGCAATACTGCCCTCTAGAGGATAGTAAAAATAATGATTCATATTATTATTAATTAACCATGACGTCAAATTGGCTATAATAAGCGGCAAGGCTCTTTGTGAGGCAGTCGGAGATTTCAGCAGACAGACTCACATCGCAATGCATTCAGACGTCCAGTACACATGACACTCTGAGAAGTCGGAGATTTCAGCAGACAGACTCACATCGCAATGCATTCAGACGTCCAGTACACATGACACTCTGAGAAGTCGGAGATTTCAGCAGACAGACTCACATCGCAATGCATTCAGACGTCCATTACACATGACACTCTGAGAAGTCGGAGATTCCAGCAGACAGAGACTCACATCGCAATGCATTACACATGACCCTCTGAGTGTCCAACATTCCAACACTCAGACTCACACCACGATGCAGGCAGGTCCCAAGACATGAGGCAATCAAGATTCTCACCAACTCTCTAACTCACATGTATTGATTATCTGATATCGATAATTTTCACACATTCCAAAAATTATTACATCAGGAATTCCAAGGCAGACTTATCAACATCCAAATTGGACAGGTAATGTATGAAAAAGGGGAATTAATGTAATTATATATATGTGTGTAGATATTCTTGCAACATTAGACTGAGATTCTCAGATACTGTTAAATCCAAATTCTAAGTAATTTCTATTCTGCAGATAGAAATATGAAGAAGTGGATATAAGGATTTATTCCTAAAAGAATGTTGTAAGATTGATACCAATATATATATATTGAATTTGGAAATTACTGTGATTAAAATTAATAAGCAAGGAATTATATAACTACAAAATAAAAAGCAAAGGATTAGAAGTTTAATTCTCGAGATTAGGGGAGGATTCACTAAATAAGTTTTTATTACTTATCCTTAAATTAGCTCATCTTTTGTTGATCCATGTAGCATAGAGATATATATATATATATCTATAAGAGCTGGCTGGTTAAACATTGTTTGCTGGGAAATGCATGTTGTATTAAGCAGAAATGTTTTTTAATCATTTGTGTATTAGTTACTAACTGATAAGGTAAATTATATTAATCATATATGCAGTTACTAACCGGAGATACATATATTGTGAAGCTAGTTTTTATATGCTGATGGATTGTGGTCTATAAATTGTTGTTTATGATATGAGATTTGAAATTCTTTTGTATACGTAATAAATATATATATGTTTTTATCCGATTATTGATTATCGTATTTTTTAAAGCAAAACACAGACAATTAAAAGAATTCAGGATAATTTCTAAGAGATATAAACGATTGATATTTGTGTCTCGTATAAGTTTCTTATGAAATAATAATCCCTGATATATTGGAGGCAACTGCCGAGGTAGGTCCAGTAAGTCCAATATAGACATATTGGAGGCTTGGCTGATCAATCCAATATATATACACGTGTTGTTTTCACGTGCAGAGATAATATCCGACAAATTGGAGGCACTGTACCGAGATTGTAGTTTTTGTTTGGAATATAATTGTCAGTATTGTCTGATTAGACAGAGATAAAATATATATATATATATTTTGACTCCTTGTTGTATTTTGACTTGTGGTTACGGTTGTCTACTAAACAGTGTAAAAATGTCAGAGTCAGAAACTGAGACTCAGGAAGATGTAGAGATACATACTAATCAAATAATATTGATAGATGTTATGTCTTATCTAAAGGACAAGTTACACGTCACAGACGATTTATTTGATTGGATAAAAGAATTGCAATCAAATATATCGAATTATGTTGATTCAATTTGGTCAGATCAAATTTTCTTGAGTGTTTGCGAAAGATAAGTGCAGCCACAAATAAAAAAGATAAATAAATTTTGGTTTTAAAAATTGTGCCTGAATGCATATACTTGATCGCAGAAATGAACAACAGATTGAATGATGACAAAGAAACCAGAGACAGATTAGAAAATAAAAATTGTGACTTGCATGAAACCGGAAATAAATTAACCCCTTAGTGACCGGGCGGTTTTACACAAATCCGTCCGTTCGTGACCGCAGCTGTTTTTATGTTTCTGCGCTCTTAGTGTTTACGTCAAATTTTCCTCTTACTCGTTTATGTAACCCACACATATTTTACACTGTTTTTCTCGTCACTAAATGGACTTTATAAAGATACCATTTTTTTCATCATTTCATATAATTTACTATAAAAAATATTGTGAAATATGACACAAAAATTGAAAAAAACACCACTTTTTCGAACTTTGACCCCCAAAATTTCTTATGTATCAACAACCGTCAAAAAATTTTTATTCCTTAGTAGTTTCTAAATTGAGTACTGAGTTTAGCAATACCCAATGTTTACATATTCCTCGCTTTTTTCCTTATTTTATGCAACAATAAGTGCAAGTAGCACTTTGCCATTTCCAAAGAGTTTATTTTTCAAAACTAGTGATAGTGACATTGTAACACTGATATCTGTCACTAATTCCTGAATAACCCTCCACATATACATATTTTTTTAAAGTACACAAATCAAGGTATTAAACTTGGGGTATTTTGACTCTTTCCATGCAAACCATTTTACCACAAATCTATGCCAAAGTTTGAAAAAAAAAAAAATTTTGGTGATTTTTTTTTTTGAACGCAATTTAAGAATACATGTACTGTGAACTTTAAGGTTTACTGCCAAAAAAGCACCCCAAAATATGTTCAGCAACATCTTCTGAGTAAATTGATACCACCCAAGTATAGGTATGTCGGGTCATTTGGGGCTAAAAGGCCTTATTTGGGGGGTGCGCATTTCAGTTTTCCAACTTGGAATTTTCACATTTCGTCATCATGCACCCATGTCCTATTTGGGACATTTTTGAAGCCGGCCAAAGTAATTTACCCCCATCAAACCATATATTTTTAGAAAGGGCACACCCTAGGGTGCTTCAAAGAGTTGTATTTTAACACTTTCCATGCACTAGCTCTTTGTCAATATTTCAGGTAGTCACTTTTTGTGTTATTTTTTCACACACATTGTACTTTAGGCATGAATTGTCAAATCCAGTTATGGGTTACTGCCAAAAAACACCCCAAAATATGTTCAGCAACATCTTCTGAGTAAATTGAATACCACCCATGTATAGGTATGTCGGGTCATTTGGGGGCTAAAAGGCCTTATTTGGGGGTGCGCATTTCAGTTTTCCAACTTGGAATTTTCACATTTCGTCATCATGCACCCATGTCCTATTTGGGACATTTTTGAAGCCGGCCAAAGTAATTTACCCCCATCAAACCATATATTTTTAGAAAGGGCACACCCTAGGGTGCTTCAAAGAGTTGTATTTTAACACTTTCCATGCACTAGCTCTTTGTCAAACTTTCAGGTAGTCACTTTTTGTGTTATTTTTTCACACACATTGTACTTTAGGCATGAATTGTCAAATCCAGTTATGGGTTACTGCCAAAAAACACCCCAAAATATGTTCAGCAACATCTTCTGAGTAAATTGATACCACCCATTATAGGTATGTCGGGTCATTTGGGGGCTAAAAGGCCTTATTTGGGGGGTGCGCATTTCAGTTTTCCAACTTGGAATTTTCACATTTCGTCATCATGCACCCATGTCCTATTTGGGACCTTTTTGAAGCCGGCCAAAGTAATTTACCCCCATCAAACCATATATGTTTAGAAAGGGCACACCCTAGGGTGCTTCAAAGAGTTGTATTTTAACACTTTCCATGCACTAGCTCTTTGTCAATCTTTCAGGTAGTCACTTTTTGTGTTATTTTTTCACACACATTGTACTTTAGGCATGAATTGTCAAATCCAGTTATGGGTTACTGCCAAAAAACACCCCAAAATATGTTCAGCAACATCTTCTGAGTAAAGTGATACCACCCATGTATAGGTATGTCGGGTCATTTGGGGGCTAAAAGGCCTTATTGGGGGGTGCGCATTTCAGTTTTCCAACTTGGAATTTTCACATCATCATCATGCAACCCATGTCCTATTTGGGACATTTTTGAAGCCGGCCAAAGTAATTTACCCCCATCAAACCATATATTTTTAGAAAGGGCACACCCTAGGGTGCTTCAAAGAGTTGTATTTTAACACTTTCCATGCACTAGCTCTTTGTCAAACTTTCAGGTAGTCACTTTTGTGTATATTTTTTCACACACATTGTACTTTAGGCATGAATTGTCAAATCCAGTTATGGGTTACTGCCAAAAAACACCCCAAAATATGTTCAGAAACATCTTCTGAGTAAATTGATACCACCCATGTATAGGTATGTCGGGTCATTTGGGGGCTAAAAGGCCTTATTTGGGGGTGCGCATTTCAGTTTTTTCCAACTTGGAATTTTCACATTTCGTCATCATGCACCCATGTCCTATTTGGGACATTTTTGAAGCCGGCCAAAGTAATTTACCCCCATCAAACCATATATTTTTAGAAAGGGCACACCCTAGGGTGCTTCTCAAAGAGTTGTATTTTAACACTTTCCATGCACTAGCTCTTTGTCAATCTTTCAGGTAGTCACTTTTTGTGTTATTTTTTCACACACATTGTACTTTAGGCCATGAATTGTCAAATCCAGTTATGGGTTACTGCCAAAAAACACCCCAAAATATGTTCAGCAACATCTTCTGAGTAAATTGATACCACCCATGTATAGGTATGTCGGGTCATTTGGGGGCTAAAAGGCCTTATTTGGGGGGTGCGCATTTCAGTTTTCCAACTTGGAATTTTCACATTTCGTCATCATGCACCCATGTCCTATTTGGGACATTTTTGAAGCCGGCCAAAGTAATTTACCCCCATCAAACCATATATTTTTAGAAAGGGCACACCCTAGGGTGCTTCAAAGAGTTGTTATTTTAACACTTTCCATGCACTAGCTCTTTGTCAAACTTTCAGGTAGTCACTTTTTGTGTTATTTTTTCAACACCACATTGTACTTTAGGCATGAATTGTCAAATCCAGTTATGGGTTACTGCCAAAAAACACCCCAAAATATGTTCAGCAACATCTTCTGAGTAAATTGATACCACCCATGTATAGGTATGTCGGGTCATTTGGGGGCTAAAAGGCCTTATTTGGGGGGTGCGCATTTCAGTTTTCCAACTTGGAATTTTCACATTTCGTCATCATGCACCCATGTCCTATTTGGGACATTTTTGAAGCCGGCCAAAGTAATTTACCCCCATCAAACCATATATTATTTTAGAAAGGCACACCCTAGGGTGCTTCAAAGAGTTGTATTTTAACACTTTCCATGCACTAGCTCTTTGTCAATCTTTCAGGTAGTCACTTTTTGTGTTATTTTTTCACACACATTGTACTTTAGGCATGAATTGTCAAATCCAGTTATGGGTTACTGCCAAAAAACACCCCAAAATATGTTCAGCAACATCTTCTGAGTAAATTGATACCACCCATGTATAGGTATTCGGGTCATTTGGGGGCTAAAAGGCCTTATTTGGGGGGTGCGCATTTCAGTTTTCCAACTTGGAATTTTCACATTTCGTCATCATGCACCCATGTCCTATTTGGGACATTTTTGAAGCCGGCCAAAGTAATTTACCCCCATCAAACCATATATTTTTAGAAAGGGCACACCCTAGGGTGCTTCAAAGAGTTGTATTTTAACACTTTCCATGCACTAGCTAGCTCTTTGTCAAACTTTCAGGTAGTCACTTTTTGTGTTATTTTTTCAACACACATTGTACTTTAGGCATGAATTGTCAAATCCAGTTATGGGTTACTGCCAAAAAACACCCCAAAATATGTTCAGCAACATCTTCTGAGTAAATTGATACCACCCATGTATAGGTATGTCGGGTCATTTGGGGGCTAAAAGGCCTTATTTGGGGGGTGCGCATTTCAGTTTTCCAACTTGGAATTTTCACATTTCGTCATCATGCACCCATGTCCTATTTGGGACATTTTTGAAGCCGGCCAAAGTAATTTACCCCCATCAAACCATATATTTTTAGAAAGGGCACACCCTAGGGTGCTTCAAAGAGTTGTATTTTAACACTTTCCATGCACTAGCTCTTTGTCAATCTTTCAGGTAGTCACTTTTTGTGTTATTTTTTCACACACATTGTACTTTAGGCATGAATTGTCAAATCCAGTTATGGGTTACTGCCAAAAAACACCCCAAAATATGTTCAGCAACATCTTCTGAGTAAATTGATACCACCCATGTATAGGTATGTCGGGTCATTTGGGGGCTAAAAGGCCTTATTTGGGGGGTGCGCATTTCAGTTTTCCAACTTGGAATTTTCACATTTCGTCATCATGCACCCATGTCCTATTTGGGACATTTTTGAAGCCGGCCAAAGTAATTTACCCCCATCAAACCATATATTTTTAGAAAGGGCACACCCTAGGGTGCTTCAAAGAGTTTATTTTAACACTTTCCATGCACTAGCTCTTTGTCAAACTTTCAGGTAGTCACTTTTTGTGTTATTTTTTCACACACATTGTACTTTAGGCATGAATTGTCAAATCCAGTTATGGGTTACTGCCAAAAAACACCCCAAAATATGTTCAGCAACATCTTCTGAGTAAATTGATACCACCCATATATAGATTTGTTCTGTGTTTTGGGGGTGCTACGCCAATCTTTGACATGTGCTTGTCAATTTTCTAATTTGACATACAGTCTTCTTTTGCTTATCTTCTTTTTAGGGGCCTTTTTACATACCCCAGTTTTATGAACGTGCATATATTTGGTAAGCTAACACCCCAAAGTATTGTAAATGGAGTGTTTTTTTATGCTATGGATGCATCCGTTTGCTCCAAACAAATTAGATACTGTTTGGTGGTCATTTTTCATTTTCACACCCACATCAGTTTTGGACTGTGATTTAGGAGACACTGTTGTTTTTTACTGCATGAAAACTCTCCAGGTTGTTTTCTGCAAGGTCTCCTGAGTACACCCATGCCCCCCATGCATAGGTTTGCCAGGATTTTGGGAAGGTTCAAATACAATTTTTATGACTTTGTCATTGGAGTTGAAATTGAGATATATTTCTTCAGCTAGGCCTAGCTTTGGTTTTGGGTCTACCGCATACCCCAGTTTGAATTATTGCCAGAAAATTGTTTATATTTGTTATGTTGACACCCCAAGGTATTGCATATGGAGTGCTTTGATGCCATGGATGCAACGGTTTTAGCCCAAAACATTTGAGAAGGTGTTGGCGGTAGGTATTTTTCAATTTTCAGATTTTTACGCCCACAGTAGTTTTGGACTGTGATTTAGCAGACACTGTTGTTTGTTACTGCATGAAAACTCTCCAGGTTGTTTTCTGCAAGATCTCCTGAGTACACCCATGCCCCCCATGCCTAGGTTTGCCAGGATTTTGGGAAGGTTCAAATACAATTTTTATGACTTTGTCATTAGAGTTGAAATTGAGATTATTTCTTCAGCTAGGCCTATCTTTGGTTTTGGGTCTACCGCATACCCCAGTTTGAATTATTGCCAGAAAATTGTTTATATTTGTTATGTTGACACCCCAAGGTATTGCATATGGAGTGCTTTGATGCCATGGATGCAACGGTTTTAGCCCAAAACATTTGGCAACAAGGTGTGTGGCGGTAATTTTTCAAATTTCAGATTTTTACGCCCACAGTAGTTTTGGACTGTGATTTAGGCTAGGGTCAGACGAGCGTAGTGTTCACGTCCGTGATCGCGCCTAAAAGTACGTCCGTGATAGCATGACATAAAGTCCAATGGAGCCCGACACACGAAGTACGTCCGCACTGAACTGCGGACGCACAACGCCGCGGCCCACGGACGCAAGGCAGGCAAGAACGTAGAACCGCTAGAACGGCCGCACAAAGTGCGCTGCGTCCGCAACGTCTGCATAGCTTTGTGTGTGAGTGATGGAACGTGGTCAGACGGACTGCATTTATACGTCCTGCATTTTTCACGGACAAAATGGTTTTGCAATTGAATTTATTGTCCCTCCTACATCTGTCAAAAAATAAATGTCAGTGAAAAAACGGACTGTGTGACCACTACTGCGTCTTCCGTACTGACGATGTCCGTACTGCACGGACGTACAGTCCGTAGAAATCACGCTCGTCTGACCCTAGCCTTAGCAGACACTGTTGTTTGTTACTGCATGAAAACTCTCCAGGTTGTTTTCTGCAAGATCTCCTGAGTACACCCATGCCCCCCATGCATAGGTGTGCAAAGATTTTGGCAAAATACAGCACCAATTGTAGAACATAAAAATGTACGAATAAAATGTAAAAGTCTGGTGCCTGTCAAACTGGGGATGCTCTCTAGGGGAGCACAGGCTGTTGTCACTGAAGTGCATGAAACGCAAAATGTTTTCATACCTTCTACGTGACATTGATTGGAGGTAAATGGGGGTAGAGCAGATGGGGCTACTGCTCCAGTAGGAGCGAATTGAGGGCTTCTTTATGATGCCCATCAGCATAGTAAGTGCCCAGAATTTCAGAAATTCTGGCACATCTAGCGGGGTCCATTGCTGCCTTGCCAAGTAGGAGTCTGGCTTCGCAGCACAATGCTGATGGGCATACAGATTTGATTGGGCCACGATGTGGCCCAACAAATCATCCCCCATAAACACCTGCAAAAACTGTGTGGCGGTAAATCCTGCAACATCAATATTGATGCCAGGATTTGCCGTGAAAGGAGGGATATCTGGCCTCTGGCGATGAGGCACTACCCACTCCTCAGCTGGAGCTGTGCGTCTCCTGCTGGCAGGTGGTGACCCAGGATCTGCATCAGAAACATCACTAGATACATCAGCCAGCATAGATAATGTATCTAGCGACGCCTCTCTGAGCAGTTAGCGGGGTCGAAATGAGGGTCTGAGTCTGACGCAGATGCCTCAGATTCTGACGCCAGGATGGCATATGCCTCCTCGGCGCTGTACACCCTCTCAGACATTATTATATAATAGATTATAAAATTTATAATTATTATATATATATAAGCGGATTGTTGGTTCTTAGAAGAACCGTTGGGTTTCACAAGAAAATACAAATAAACACCTAAATCTCTCTAAATCCCTCTAAACCTGCCTCAATTCTTCTAAATCTCCCTAAAATCTCTCTAAATCTGCCTCAATTTTTCTAATCTCACTAAATCTCACTAAAATCTCTAACCTGTCAAATCTGATCTCTCTCTCTCGCTCACCAAAACACAAGTGAGGAGAGGGAGGGAGAATCACAGAGGTCAGAGCCAATATTTACAAAATATTGGCCTGACCTGACAAATTAGAAATTTTATTTTGATTTTTTCTAACTTCTGATTGGATGTTGCTAGCCTGCCTCTCTGATGAGGCAGGCTAGGAACATCCCACTCAGCCCCAAGATGACCCTGCCCTTAGAACCCTAACCCTACCCCTGACCCTGCCCTTAGAACCCTAACCCTAACCCTACCCCTAACCCTAACCCTACCCCTAACCCTACCCCTACCCCTACCCCTACCCCTACCCCTACCCCTACCCCTAACCCTACCCCTAACCCTACCCCTACCCCTAACCCTACCCCTACCCCTAACCCTAACCCTAACCCTAACCCTAACCCTACCCCTAACCCTACCCCTACCCCTAACCCTACCCCTACCCCTAACCCTACCCCTACCCCTAACCCTACCCCTACCCCTAACCCTACCCCTAACCCTACCCTAACCCTACCCCTAACCCTAACCCTAACCCTAACCTACCCCTAACCCTAACCCTACCCCTAACCCTACCCCTAACCCTAACCCTACCCCTAACTGTCAGTTTATTTTATTTATTTTTCGTTTTTTTACACTTTTTTTACACACTTTTTTTGACTTTTTTTTTACTTTTTTTTACACTTTTTTTTCTCTGCTGGGTGCCTTGATCCCTCGAGGCACCCAGCAGAGCACCTGATCACTGAAGTGATCGATTTTGTACTGAGTGCCACGATACCTCGTGGCACTCAGTACTTCCTGCCGCTACCGGAAGTGATCGCTCGGGGGAGCGATCACGGACGGACCGGCGGCAGGTAAGTATATTACAAGGATGCCTCGATGTCGAGGCATCCTTGTAATATGCTCAGAGCAGCTGGAAGCGATCCGATCGCTTCCAGCGCTCTGTAGAAGTGCCGGGCACCTCTCCGGTGCAACCGGATGTAGATCGCTCCCGGGGAGCGATCACATGGTGCCCCGGCACTTCTAACGGCCATTGCACGGATGCCTGGACTCCCAGGCATCCTGCAATGGCGTTTGAGCTGCTGGAAGCGATCCGATCGCTTCCAGCAGCTCAAAAACGGCAGGACGTACCATGTACGTCAGCGGGTCTAAGAGAGACCCGCTGCAATGACGTACATGGTACGTCCGCGGTCGGAAGGGTAAAAAGATGAGTCAGAACGAATGATAACGGAGTTGAAGGTGTGCAAGAGAAAAAGATCAATTGCAAGATGAGATTGCTCAATTATCCAAATTAATAAGGGGCTAAATAAACAATTAGCGAGAATGAAATGGGAACATGAGAAATTTGCTGATGATTTACGTCAGGTTGAAACTGATGTTTGAAGGCGTTAAAATTCTTCGTTAGAGAAGTTCCCTTTGAAAGCTTTAAGCCATACATCACTGACTAGACCTGTGACGGCTCTGTTTATCTGTAGATGAAAAGCCAGAGTGAGCAGAGTGAAAATGAAAGTGAAAGTAAATCTCATGATGAAAAAAAGAGCAAAGCTTCTTACACAGGAGTATTTCAAATCACATCACTCTAGCCAGCCACAGTCTATTAAGAAATATCATAAAGTTAATGATTTAACGAAAATCATTAATTTCTTGAAAACCTCAGTAGGTATCTTTGATGTTAAAGCATCGTCACAAATAATTGGTCATTTAAATATGTTTGAAGAAGCTGTGGGAGTTTTAGGTATTAATTCAGATGCTCAGAAAATTGAGTTGATCCCATGGGTCTTTGAAAGCAAACATAGGTATTTTTTCCAGTCTTTGAAAGAATCTGGTATAAGGAATGGAGTAAAGTATTTCTGATGAGGTCAAATCTGAATTTGGGCCTCACCGTACCAGTCTAGCTGCTAAAAGAGCAATTTTAACTCTAAAATGCAGACCTAATCAAAGCCCCCGTGAATTTCTTTCAGTCCTTAAAAATGCGTACAGCTTGGCTGAAAGAAACCCAGATTTTGAAAACCCTGAATTTATCCAATTATTTTATGACGCATTGCCAAATAAAACAAAGGTTATTTTGGCAAGAGATTATGACCCGAGAAATGGTTTGGATTGGCTACTAAAAGAAAGTATGACCCTATTTACTGTATTTGAATATAGTGAAGAAACTCAGGGGAAAAGAGTGAAGAACTCACCTGAGGAAATAGCAGAAATTCACGTTAAAAAGGGTGACATTAAATTTGAGTCCCACAAAAAGAGTTATGCAGAAATATTGCGTGACTCCATACCTCAAAGGGAAAAATCCAAGCCAGATCAGGAAAGAGGTTTGCCAGAGAGAAAATCAGGAAGTAAATTTCAATCTAGGAAGCAATAGGTACCTAGAAGTCAGTGGGTTAAATCAAGGGAAAATGTACCTAGACAGGAAGCAACCAGAGGTAAGACTGAATCTGATGCGTCTGATAATGCGCAAGCTTCGCCCCCAAGGACGAATAGAAGCGGAGATATAATGTACGCCAGCGTATTGGTCAAATGCAGGAAGATTTCCGTGTGCTGGCGAGAAAAAACTGGATCAGATCACTCAGTTAATGACTGGAAATAACCCTGGTCAGGTTGTAAGCGATGCAACACCTGCAGCCCCACCCAACCAGTGACTAGATGATGTTTCTGATGAATAACCAGTATCCATGACAATTTACCAGAAAGTGATGATAAAATGATTAATACAAATGTTTGTATGGTTGACGATTTAACCCTTCCCTGCAAAGAGAAGGAAAATGTATTTTATTCCCCAGACTAAGTGCGAGCAAGCTGAGAAGACTGAATCCGAAATGGACAGCACAGCTGCCAAAAGCACGTTTGAGAGAGCAAAATCAGTTGTGTAAAATCTGTCCAAAACCTAATTTCATATCTCACTCTAAATTTCTCTGTTAAATTGCATAGCATTGAAGACCGATATTATGTGAATGTAGAATTACAAGATAATTTACCACATATATTCCGTCCTTGCTAGACACTGGAAGCCAAGTTACGTTAATATCAGCACATTATTTTTGAACAGGTCCAAGAACTGTCCTCCAGGAAGCCTAGATTAGATAAATCTAATGCTAATCTAGTGAGTGTGAGTGGCACATCTCTGAAAGTTCTGGGCACGGCTAAATTGGATTTTAAATTGGGAATAAAGTAATTCGGCATCCAACGCTTGTTGTGGATCTGCCCCAAAATCGCCTAATTATTGGAATGGACCTTCTCAAAGGTTAAATCCAATCATTGATTTTATCAATGAGGTTATTTGGTCCCAAGTAAATGTTCCAATCAGCTATGATAGATCCCAATCCCATCACACTCAGCGTAACTGCCATGTGATGAGGAAAGGCCGGATTCTATTGAAGTCCACTTCAGAAATAGCCAGACACCTGATATCTCTTTCTTAAGGCCAAAGCCCCTGACTCCAGGAGAGCGGAGGATAACACCATATGTGTTCCCCCCGAGAGAATTCGAGATATATGTCTGGAAAATGACGTGCTAATTATTCACCTCCACAAAAGGGAAACAGAACCAAATGGCATAGTGACCATTCTCAGTTCTTAACTGAAATAGAGAATAAATGAAGAGGTATTTTCCCTATACGTGAAATAGTTTAGCTGGAGAAAACATGGCTAAGCTAGATTTGCGCCAGGAATATAGCTATATTAGCAAGAAGATGCTAAATAAAATAGCTGACCTTAAAGTGATCAGATACCCAAATCCTCAAGATGAGTGGATAACAGATCTAGATAATGATGGAGACAGTCCTAATGTTATTGGAAGAAGTTATGTTATGTATTTCTAGAAGAAATAAAACTGCCAAGCTCAATTGCATGATTGTCATCCTAGATCACCTCAGGATATGTGAAGATGGAACAGCAGAAGACACTTAACTGGTATCATGTGAAGTGATGTTTTAATTAACATGTGATTCTTCTTCCCAGCATTCAGATGTTTAACTAGTAGTAGATAGACTAGATCCGTACGGTTAATTAAAATTAATCAGAGATCAGAGTATCTATAGGGAAATTGAGTGAAATCGCTAGTCTATGAATGGTTATTTATACTCTTTCTTTCAATAGAAATTGAGAAAAGTGATTAATCCGAACTGCGACGCTTAATCCACAAAGATGAATCGGACCACCAAGGAGACTGCGACTATCTGGAAATTCTACGGTTTTCCGCACAATTCCAAGGAGAATGCTAAAGTCCCATGCGCATCAAGCTCATGCAAGCCTGAAAGACATGTGGGATACAGCCAGGATACCGTTAATTGCTATGTACAAGAACCAACGAAGGAAAAGATTTGCCGCATATTTTATTGCAACCGCTGTTTGATACAGAAAGAGAAGCAAATGTTTACCGAAAGAATCTGGTACAAAACAAGAGAGTGTTCATACCCACACCAGTGATTCTCGTGAAAGTTTCTAAAGAATCAAGAGTTGTTATAGAGAAGTTACTTTTTATAAATGAAGTCTGGTATGAAGAGATACAAATCGTTGTCGTATTCCAAGGGCAAGAGATACCCATGAATCCAGATTTGAAATCTTTGCTAAAGAACTAGCATGACCATACTATTGAACTTCTAATAAAAAGATAATCTAACAAATCTATGCTCCAATGTATTCACAGATTGATCATCAATTGCTATCTGCTTATATCGGGCCAAAGATTACAGAGATTGTGATTTGTATAGTAATTATGTTTCTAACTGTCTGGATGATTGTACTAACAAAGAAAGTACGTACATTGAAGTTTAAAAACACTGTATTTTCAATTATTAAATGGATGAAAGAAGAAAAACGTGTTGTGAAAGGTGGAAACCTAGCCTAAATGGTAAAGGGGGGAGATAATGTATGTTTTCCTAAAATTTATTTGATCAATAAATATCCAAGAAACCAAAGGGGGGTTATGTCGGGTATATTAGAGACAAAGGATTTAAAATGGATGCATGTAGCCATTTTGTTTTTAAAGATAGTTTCTTTTCTTCAAAATATTCTCTAGGTTTAGAAATGAACGAGATTTTTTTTACAGAGTTCATTCCTGGGTGAAGTCTTTTATATTTTTTTTAAGAAGTCCCAGACATGAAGGAACCTAGAATGTTGTGTGTGATAAGGCTAAGGTTTAAGTTCTAAGACGTGTTATAAGTAAATTTATTGGTCTGTCTTAAGTTTTTAAAACAAAAGAGATTTTGTCTTTTGGGTATAGGAAAAAGAGTTAAAATTTCTGTAATATAAATTTATATTTACAAAATATATGTTTATAATCAAGGTATATTTTATTATATTTACAGTAGGAAATATACTCCAAAATATAGTATATAATTGGTAAATAATAAAAATTACTAAAGAATAGATTCTGTTGAGTTTACCAGAAAAGAATTTAGCTAATAGGGCTCTAAGTAATTTTAAAAGGGAGGAGAGCTATAAATCAGATGACAGAGACAGTCTAGTTGAGAGAGAGAAGGTCTTTGTTAAGTCAGTCTGAACTTTTTGACCCGAGATAAGAATTAAAAAGAAATGGTGGAATTAATTGGAATTAATTTAAGAAGTGCAATACTGCCCTCTAGAGGATAGTAAAAATAATGATTCATATTATTATTAATTAACCATGACGTCAAATTGGCTATAATAAGCGGCAAGGCTCTTTGTGAGGCAGTCGGAGATTTCAGCAGACAGACTCACATCGCAATGCATTCAGACGTCCAGTACACATGACACTCTAAGAAGTTGGAGATTTCAGCAGACAGACTCACATCGCAATGCATTCAGACGTCCAGTACACATGACACTCTGAGAAGTCGGAGATTTCAGCAGACAGAGACTCACATCGCAATGCATTACACATGACCCTCTGAGAGTCCAAGATTCCAACACTCAGACTCACACCACGATGCAGGCAGGTCCCAAGACATGAGGCAATCAAGATTCTCACCAACTCTCTAACTCACATGTATTGATTATCTGATATCGATAATTTTCACACATTCCAAAAATTATTACATCAGGAATTCCAAGGCAGACTTATCAACATCCAAATTGGACAGGTAATGTATGAAAAAGGGGAATTAATGTAATTATATACATATGTGTGTAGATATTCTTGCAACATTAGACTGAGATTCTCAGATACCGTTAAATCCAAATTCTAAGTAATTTCTATTCTGCAGATAGAAATATGAAGAAGTGGATATAAGGATTTATTCTAAAAATGTTGTAAGATTGATACCAATATATATATATTGAATTTGGAAATTACTGTGATTAAAATTAATAAGCAAGGAATTATATAACTACAAAATAAAAAGCAAAAGATTAGAAGTTTAATTCTCGAGATTAGGGGAGGATTCACTAAATAAGTTTTTATTACTTATCCTTAAATTAGCTCATCTTTTGTTGATGTAGCATAGAGATATATATATATATATCTATAAGAGCTGGCTGGTTAAACATTGTTTGCTGGGAAATGCATGTTGTATTAAGCAGAAATGTTTATTAATCATTTGTGTATTAGTTCCTAACTGATAAGGTAAATGATATTAATCATATATGCAGTTACTAACCGGAGATACATATATTGTGAAGCTAGTTTTTATATGCTGATGGATTGTGGTCTATAAATTGTTGTTTAAGTTATGAGATTTGAAATTCTTTTGTATACGTAATAAATATATATATGTTTTTATCCGATTATTGATTATTGTATTTTTTAAAGCAAAACACAGACAATTAAAAGAATTCAGGATAATTTCTAAGAGATATAAACATTGATATTTGTGTCTCGTATAAGTTTCTTATGAAATAATAATCCCTGATATATTGGAGGCAACTGCCGAGGTAGGTCCAGTAAGTCCAATATAGACATATTGGAGGCTTGACTGATCAATCCAATATATATAAACGTGTTGTTTTCACGTGCAGAGATTATATCCGACAGTGTTGCGAGGGGCACAAAAGCGGTTCAGCATCAGCTGCGGCTGGCATGGTGTTGCGGGGGGCACAAAAGAGGTTCAGCGTCAGCTGCGGCTGGGCATGGTGTTGCGGGGGGCACAAAAGAGGTTCAGCGTCAGCTGCGGCTGGGCATGGTGTTGCAGGGGCTGGCTGCTGGTAGAGGGTGCAACTGTGGTGTTGCAGGGGCTGGCTGGATGGTAGCATCAGCTGGGCATTGTGTTGCAGGGCTGGCTGGCTGGATCGTGGTAGAGGGCGTGTTACTGTGGTGCAGGAGGTGGTTTTTGGGCGTGCTTTGTGTGTAGGGGGCGGGTCTGTGAACGGAGGCAGTATCTGGCTTCTGTGGGGCTGCAAAAGGGCGTGTTTTTGGGAGGCGCTGATGTGTTAGAGCCTGGGGAGGTGGAGTTCTGATTTTTGCGCCTGCAGTTTTCCCCCCAGCGCCCGCATTTTAACGCTAGATTACAATGCAGGCGCAAAAAATGCTGCCTGCATTGCTTGCGGGCATTAACCCCCTGGATGCGCGCGGCAACGTTAAGCATAGCTGCGTGCATCCTCTCAATGGAGTCCATAGGACTCCATTGAAGCAGACGCCGGCGGTCACATGACCAGCCGGATCTCGCCTTGCAAGAACCTGCCGGTCAGTGTAGTGATACGGAGGTGGAGACTGAGGAACTTCCCCCCCAGTCTCTCCCTGCTCCCACCGGACTGAAGAGGTGGACAGAGCCGCGCCGTCCTCTCCGCGGGACAGGAGGTGAGTATGCGAATATTTTTTTTATTTTTTTGGCTGGTATTAACGGATTCCGCTTCTGCAGAATCTGTTAACACAAAGTCCTGGCTCTGGTTAACTTTTTGTTAACCGCAGCCGGACTTTAATCAGCGTTAGGACTTTGTAATCCTAATGCCAATTAACTTTTTTGCGCTCCCCATTTTAAGTATAGGGAGCGCAAAGTACAGTAACCTCGTGCTGAAAGCGCAAGATACCAAACACAAACGGGTTAACCAAATTTAACCTGTTAGCGCCAAGTATGTAATGTGGCCCGAAGAAGGGAAAGGGGGGGAAACAAAAGAAATTAAAAGAATAATGAAAACAAAATGATCAGTCTCAGAAAGCCAGTGTAAGTTGAATGATTGCAATATCCCACATTCCAGCCACAGTATCCCTGACACAATCGGCACTATTCACCTAAAAATCCTTCCTGTCTCCCCATCTGTATCATACTCCCCTTCCTCATTTACATTGGCGAACCAAGTACAGATCCCATAACGCCCAAGGATTCTTTTGGGGATGCAGATTTAAGGCATTATGTGCCAATTTGTCATACATATGATGTCACTCGATTGGATCCTTTACCTTGTTAATAGTGGGTTTAACACTCGATTTCAACTTTCTAGCTATCAGCCACCGAGGTGAAAAAGCATTCTATACTATTGTCGAGTCCACTGCATTTGGTAATGGGGATTTTCTAATGGGGAATAGTGCACTCCGAGATGGCCGAGAGTGTGGCTTGATTTTGATCCATAACCTCATGTAATTTGAGCTGTTCCCCTGTCACGTACCCAGTCGCCGGAAAATCAAATCCGGCACTGGTATATTCATGCCTTCCTAAATCCACCTCTCAGGTCCCACCTCTTGTCTCTCCTAGCCTGCAGAGGTGCAGGTGCTCCTCATCAAGAGGCATAAAAAAGCAAAGCATTATGGGGACATTGCTTTTGCATTGCTTGCCTGTCTGACTCCAAAGCGCAATAAGCTACCTGCCTTCTAACCTGTTGCCAAACCCCCACTTTGAACTTCTGGACTTGTCTTCGCTGAACCCCTCTGTTGATTATCCGTTGCCGAACCCCCACTTTGAACTTCTGGACTTGTCTCTGCTGAATCCCTATCTTTATTACCCACTGCCGATCCCCTGCTTGGATACTGGACCCGCAATTGCCTACTCCTCTACGCTGCTGAAATCCGCTTAATTATTCAATTATTGATGGTGTGTTTTACACGCAAATACGGGGGACTTCAATGGGTACTAATGTGGCTCCGACATATGCGAATATTTATATGTCTGAATTTGAGGAAAATGTGGTCTACAAATGTAATCTTTTTCAGCAATATGCCCACCATTGGTATCGGTATATAGACGACATTATCTTTATATGGGAAGGTCCTAAAGAGTCATTAGATCAATTTTTTACTGTATTGAAAACCGGGTCACCATCTATTAAATTTACAATGTCATTTAGCTGTTCACAAATCAGCTTTTTAGACACTCTAGTTGTTAAAAAAGATGGTAGACTATTCACAGACCTTTACCGTAAACCAACAGATAGGAATTCCCTATTAAGGTATGATAGTGCACATCCCACCACACTATTAGATTCCCTCCCACGTAGTCAATTAATGCGAGTAGAGAGGGTGGTTAATTTGCCTGGTGCCAAGGAAAGGAGACTCGAGGAAATGATTGAGAGATTTAGAGCAAGGGGGTATCCCAAACGATTATTGAGCCAAGAAGTGTCTAGACTTAACCAACAGATAGCACCCCAGAGGCGTCAGAATCAGAAACATGGGAGAATTCCATTTGTGTCCAAATATGGGACCCATACCCAACAAGTTAAGAACATCTTATGCAAATATTGGTATATTTTGAGGGATGCGTATCCTACGATACCAGAGTTCCAAATTACTCCACTAATGTCCTACAAGAGAGGGAGATCATTTAGAGAGACGTTAGTAAGGGCGGAATTTAAATGCAATACGGGTAGAGGCCCATTCTTTGGGAAACCGAAGAGTGGGACTTTTCCATGTCTTAATTGCTCATGCTGCAATGCAGTTATACGTGGTGAGTTGGTTTCGCACCCCATTCAGGGAAGAAATTTAAAATCAAGGGGTACTTCACCTGTAATTCCACTTATGTGGTTTACTTATTGAAGTGCCCATGTGGTTTGATTTATGTGGGTGAAACCATACAAAAAGTTAAGAATCGGTTTATCAAACATAGATCAGACATTAGGACAAGAAAAACTGAACTCCCAGTTCCAGAACATTTTCTATCTAGTGGACATGACATTTCACAGTTGCGTTATCAAGTCATTGATGAGGTTCCTAAATCAGCACGAGGTGGAGATAGAGAAAAATTACTTAAGAGAAGAGAATTGTATTGGATCCATCACCTTAATACTCTCTCCCCTCATGGCCTTAATAGGGAGGCAGACTTTTCACCATTTCTGTAATTACATTTTACCACGTGTGATTGCACATATGTGTATGTATATGTGTATATATATATGTATATATATGTGTATGTGTATGTGTGTGTATACGTGCATACAATTCTATTTTATATGCTTCCTTTCATAGAGGGCATGACTTAAGTGTGTTTCATTGTTCCTCTTTTCACAGATATAAAGGAGGGGGAAAGGAACTATTTTGTTGTAGCTGTAATAGTAAGCTATAGTTTATCATAAATTCTATCAATTTCATCATTCGCGAACCTGCGTCCATTATCTGGTATATATTGTAGTTAATATATGAATAATAATTCTTTTTGTAATTAAGATGATGTGAATTAATGCATTAATAAAAGAACCAGCTTATGGACATACTTTGCTTTTAAATCACTGGGTTAGTATGCACAGACCATTTGCAATAATTGATTGATTGTTTGTTAATTGATCTGTGATGCTATCTATTTCCTGTTCATGACATTTTTGAATTAGGCTTGACAAAGACCAGTTTGTGGTCGAAACGTCGTTATTTCTTGGTTTTGGAATAAATCCACTTGAATTAATATTGTGGTATCCGGAGTTTTATTAATTGTTTTGGGTATTGGGGCTGTACAGCAAGAGACCTCTAGTCCGCTGACCCACCAAGGGGGATGGTGCTTAAGCTTAAACTTTTCTAATTATTCAAAGGCTTTTTCCCTACTCTTCCAATCCTATATTTTCTGTATACTTGTTATATTCAGTTTCCCTGTTTCTGTCCTTCTATATATCGAGTGCTTCTGTTTAACCTTATCTTATTCCTTGGTCCTACCTCTGCTTATTCCTATATCTTGTGTTTTATTATTATTATTATCTAATATGGTTCCCTGATTCTGTCTGTTTACTTGTGTATCCATTACCTTTTATTAGTTTATTCTTGTTCCCTGGTTTTGTCTGTTTAATACCTTGTTATCAGCCTAGTTCCCTGGTCCTGTCTTTCTGTATATCCAGTACCCAGTGTTTTTTTTTTAGGCGGTATGCGCCGGTACGCCGTACCGGTACCTCATCGCCAGCCGCCCTTTAGTTTTTCACAGCTCCGGTATCGGACTCTCGGAGTCCGAATCCAGAGCTGTCTCGTCGGTGGAGGGGCAGATCCAGCAGCCGCCATGTTCTTTCCTTCAACGAGCGGCCGCCTGCATGGATATCTGCCGCTCGCCTGGGATCCCTCCTCCAGCCAGCCGCGATGGAGATAGTGGAGTTCAAGTGAACTCCGCGAGATCACGGCTGGCTGGAAGAGGGATCCCAGGCGAGCAGCAGATATCCATGCAGGCGGCTGCTCGTTGAAGGAAAGAACGCAGAGACCGCTGGATCCGCCCCTCCGCAATGACTCGGAGAGGCCTGGCAGCCTGGCAGAGGTGAGCAGGGGGCAATATATCCATGTGAGCTGGCCTGGGGCAATATATCCATGTGTGAGCTGGCCTGAGGCAATATATCCATTTGCGAGCTGGTCTGGGGGCAATATATCCATGTGTGAGCTGGTCTGGGGAAATATACCCATGTGAGCTGGGGCAATATATCCATGTGAGATGGGGCAATATATTCATGTGAGCTGGTCTGGGGCAATATATCCATGTGAGCTGGGGCAATATATCCATGAGAGCTGGTCTGGGGAAATATATCCATGTGAGCTGGGGCAATATATCCATGTGAGCTGGGGCAATATATCCATGCGAGCTGGTCTGGGGCAATATATCCATGTGAGCTGGGGCAATATATCCATATGAGCTGGGGCAATATATCCATGTGAGCTGGGGCAATATATCCCTGTGTGAGCTGGTCTGGGGAAATATACCCATGTGATCTGGCCTGGGGCAGTATACCCATGTGAGCTGGCCTGGGGCAATATATCCATGTGAGCTGGCCTGGGGCAATATACCCATGTGAGCTGGCCTGGGGCAAAATACCCATGTGAACTGGGGCAATATATCCATGTGTGAGCTGGGGCAATATATCCATGTGTGAGCTGGGGCAATATACCCATGTGAGCTGGGGCAATATATCCATGTGTGAGCTGGTCTGGGGGCAATATATCCATGTGAGCTGGTCTGGGGCAATAGAAACATAGAAACATAGAAAATGTCAGCAGATAAGAACCTTTCGACCCATCTATTCTGCCCAATTACATGGATACTTTACCTGGATTTATCTTTTGTTTAGGATAGCCTTATGCCTATCCCATGCTTGCTTAAATTCAATTACTGTTTTGGCCTCTACCACTTCTACTGAAAGACTGTTCCATGTATCCATGTGTGAGCTGGTCTGGGGAAATAAACCCATGTGAGCTGGGGCAATATATCCATGTGAGCTGGCCTGGGGCAATATACCCATGTGAGCTGACCTGGGGCAATATACCTATGTGAGCTGGGGCAATATATCCATGTGTGAGCTGGGGCAATATACCCATGTGAGCTGGGGCAATATACCCATGTGTGAGCTGGGGCAATATACCCATGTGAGCTGGGGCAATATATCCATGTGAGCTGGGGCAATATACCCATGTGAGCTGGCCTGGGGCAATATACCCATGTGTGAGCTGGGGCAATATACCCATGTGAGCTGGGGCAATATATCCATGTGTGAGCTGGGGCAATATATCCATGTGAGAGCTGGGGCAATATATCCATGTGAGCTGGTCTGGGGCAATATATCTGTGTGAGCTGGTGTGGGGCAATATATCCATGTGAGCTGGTCTGGGGCAATAGAAACATAGAAACATAGAAAATGTCGGCAGATAAGAACCTTTCGGCCCATCTAGTCTGCCCAATTACATGGATACTTTACCTGGATTTATCTTTTGTTTAGGATAGTCTTATGCCTATCCCATGCTTGCTTAAATTCAATTACTATTTTGGCCTCTACCACTTCTACTGGAAGACTGTTCCATGTATCCATGTGTGAGCTGGTCTGGGGAAATATACCCATGTGAGCTGGGGCAATATATCCATGTGAGCTGGCCTGGGGCAATATACCCATGTGAGCTGACCTGGGGCAATATACCTATGTGAGCTGGGGCAATATACCCATGTGAGCTGGGGCAATATACCCATGTGTGAGCTGGGGCAATATACCCATGTGAGCTGGGGCAATATATCCATGTGAGCTGGGGCAATATACCCATGTGAGCTGGCCTGGGGCAATATACCCATGTGTGAGCTGGGGCAATATACCCATGTGAGCTGGGGCAATATATCCATGTGTGAGCTGGGGCAATATATCCATGTGAGAGCTGGGGCAATATATCCATGTGAGCTGGTCTGGGGCAATATATCCGTGTGAGCTGGTGTGGGGCAATATATCCATGTGAGCTGGTCTGGTGCAATACATCCATGTAAGCTGGGGCAATATATCCATGTGTGAGCTGGTCTGGGGCAATATATCTATGTGAGCTGGGGCAATATATCCATGTGAACTGGGGCAATATATCCCGTGTGTGAGCTGGGGGCAGGGGCATCGCTAGGGGGGTGGGGGTGCAGCCCGCACCGGGTGACACCACCCCCTAGGGTGACACCCTAAAAAATATATATTTATTTTTCTATACACAGAAATATTTTACCAGGAAGGATACACTGAGAATTCTCTCATTTTCAAGTATGTCCTGGGTAGGCAAGGCCTAGGCTGGCACTTTCCAGGGGGTGGGGAAAAAAACACCACAAAGAGGATATTCACAGAGAACCGAAATGACGCAGACATTTCAGTGTTCTGTTGTGCCCCGCACTTTGGGGACTCAAATTTCCCCAGTGAATTCACCACAGGGTCCCTGAAGTGCAGGGAATCAGCCACCAAATGCTGACGAAACCCGTCGCCTGCTGTTTTAAAAAGAACTACTGAACGAAAATGTCTGGAATTAACATATAAGTTCCTATGAATGATAATAAAAAGGTCTGTTACAGAAAAAAAGGAAAAATTGCTGTTAGGAAAAAAAATGGATTTTTTAAAAAACAAAATGCCTAAAAGATACAAAAAATAAAATCAATAAATTAAAGAGATTTTTTTACTATGGATTAAAGCAGGCCTTGACAAACATCAGGAGCCAGGTCGCAATTGTGACTAAAAATGCTGTCCTGGTGCTGGGGTTTTGATACATGTGCCGGCAAACAGTCCCGCCTGGGAAGTAGCGATGAGTTCTGGCTCTTTCCCCTCCTTTGATTGGCTCCTGCAGCTTCACACGTCATTATCAGTGCTGCCTCCGCTGCAGAAGTTGAAGCTGCTCCTCCCTGTGCACCAGCGGAGTACTCTGTCACCGCTGCCTATTTGATGTTTCCTATGGCTCCTCAACGGGCTGCCGATCTCCCGATTCTTCTTGGACATGCTGTCACTAATGAGATTAATGTTTTGTTTTTTATAAAAGAGCTTTAATCCCCCTGCCCTTTGCTGTTTGCTGAGTCCTGGGTCCTGCACCATCACTGAAGACTCAGTGTTCATTTTACAACAGCCATAAATCAGCAATGAGCAAACACATGGGACTCATGTAATAAGGTGTCCAGAGGAGCTGTCAGAGTTCAGCCAGACCACATCAGGACATACAGCAGTGTTAACCCTTCATGCTCTGTCCTGAGAGCTCAGGATCACTGAACCCACAGAGCAGAAAGACATCCTCCACAGCTGTGTGCAGAACCGTCTATACACACAACAAAGGAACAAGGGAGGGGGCTTACAATAAACAATACATTAAAATATGGTAAATTAAAATTCTATGAATGTACATTTCATTATGTCTATACATGTGCAGCCAAAAAGTAAATGGGGAAAAAAAATTACCAGTGGTGCAAAACTCAAAGCATAACTACTCCAAGCCCACCACACTAATCCAACATATGAGGAAAAAAGAGCTACACGTCTAAAGCAAAATATTATTACATGTTCTTTTAAAATATACACACACACCCACACACCATGTGATCAAAGCAGTCCACAGTATGCTAAACAATACACAGCACTTTGCATTATTGTATTAAAGTATATAGAGAGGTGCAAGAAAATTGCTATTATTGTAAAAAGCCATGCGCACATTCACTGAGAGAAATAGCATTATCTGCCTTTCTCAAGCGTTGCTTTATTACATCTCTGTATATAGTTTATGTTAAGATAACACAATTACAAGCTTTTCTGCAATTTTATTAGCATACTGCGGACTGCTTTGCTATGTTATATTGCTCACCTTATGATTTAGATTTTATATCTGAGGGCTGGTGTGTGTACATATTTATATATGTGGTCAGGGTGTGCAGTGGGCAATTGTGGTGTCTAGCCATACATTTCAATATTATCATAAATGGGACAGCTTGTCTGCAAAATCCGGAATTATTTTTGGAAAGCGGTCACATGACATTAAATAAACTTATCGGTGAGTACCTGGGGGGGGGGGAAGGTATCGGTACTCAGTCTTAAAAAATAAATAAAAATGGTATTGGTGTATCTTTTAGTTGTTAAAAGTAAAGCTTTGTTAGTCTGAAGAAAAACCTGGCTCCTAACTTTTGTAGCTGGCTCCTAGAATCAAAGCAAATTTATCAAGCCCTGGATTAAAGGAATAAACGGTTCATTAGATATTGGATAAAAACAGGAATATTTTTAACATGGAAATCTATGGTGTTCATTCACCCTGAATAAACCTGTCAAATGAAAACACCGGACATCAGGACATTTCTTTGCTGTTCAGTGTCTCTCTATGGGGACTTTCACTGCCTTCGAACAGGCACCGTACTTGCTGCCAGTTTGCCAAAATTTGTGTATGAGCATATCACAGAGCTCCACAGCAAAAAAACTCACAGTAATGTGCACCGTGTCTTATGAGCATTCAGTGTTATATGGGAGTACTGACTTATGAGTAAAAGTAGTTAAAAAAACCCCCGTAAAACTCGGGGGGGGGGGGGGTTGACACCATAAATTACCACACAGGGTGAAACCAACCCCTAGGGACTTCACTGGCTGGGGCAATATATCCATGTGTGAGCTGGGGCAATATATCCAGTGAGAACTGGGGCAATATATCAAGTGTGAATAAAGGAGTATTTATTAGGACACGAAAAATTGTCATAATAATCAGTTTTTCCCTGGGTGTGAGAGTATCCTCACCTATTTTTCCAGAAAAAAAGCACTGCCAGTACCTGTTTAGTTTCCCATTATTCCCTCAGTCACAGTATATCCTGTTTATTAATTATACTGGGGAACAATTTGGAACATATTTTCTGTTGAGTTCGATATTTCAGCTGTTTCAGACTAAATTAGGCATGCTGATTTCAAAACTGCAGTTAGTTTTCTTCTATCACGTCAGATTATTTCTCAACAATTTATCTGAATGAGATTACTCCCACCCGGATATATGAGAGCAAGAGTGCTCTCCTATTGGCCAAGAGTGGACCTCCCTTGAGTGGGGGGGGGGCGACCTTGCGACCAGATGTTACTTGTCTCTGCATTTCAGTTAGGCATGAGACAGTGTGGTGAGAGGGTGTGTATAACTGTATTTAGTGAATCGCATCCTTAGATTGTAAGCAGGGTCCACCCTCCTTCTGTTCCGTGTGTGTAACGTGTATGTATATTTGTTATTCTGTCTCTCCCATTGGACATCGCCAAGGAATTTATTGGTGCTTTATAAATACTTGTAACTAACTGTATTCCGAAAGTCTGTATACAAGAAGTAAGCAGAATTTTTTTTTATTTATTTGCATACGTATTTCCTTTCCTTCAGATCATGTCTGCCTCTGCTATTTCTCGACATAAGTGCCAAAACAGCCCTGATTCCTTTTGTTACATCTGTGGCAGTTTCACTGTTCCCAGTCAAAGGGTGAACATCAGCGCATTTGTCAGGCAAGACTATGTTGCATATTTCAAAGTAAAACTTGGTGATCAAGATAAGACCCCTCACAAGGTGTGCAAGCAGTGTGTCGAGAGTTTACGGATGTAGACGAAGGGAACTTGTTATAAGTTGCCATTTGATATACCTTTGGTTTGGCGAGAGCCCACAGATCACTCCAGTGACTGTTACTTCTGTACATTTCCACCAAGATTTGAAGGTCCTAGAGGAACGGCATCAGTATAGATGGGATGAACATATGATGGCTGACTATTATTGGAGCATCAGGCGAGATTGAACACTCCAGGAAAAGCTATAAGCGTAAATTTGTACCTTAGGTGCTACCTAACTTGACTACTTGCACCCAATTGGAGCTTTAGGTTAAATTTGAATTCGACATTCAGGTAATTTTTTCATTACTTTCCATTGGGCAAATTTTGTATGGTTTTTGAGACAAAGGGAGGGTATCCTGTATCTTAAAAAATTGACATGATAGAGAAAAACTGGGGTCATTTTTGTATTCAGATGCCACCAGTTAGTCAAAAACAAGTGTCAGATCAAACTCAACGAAAATGCTGTTCCCCAGTGGTTATTCAATCTCCTCTTTTCTCCTGTTTCATTCAGCTTTTCTTTCATACTGCCTATATCTTTATACTTCAAATAAATATCCTTTGTTTATTTCATTTGCTTGCTTATCTTGTGTTTCATCGCATATTGGGCCTTACCATGCAAACCTGCCAGCTGAATTTGTGACATCCCCATTGTGGTGGCACTGAAGCTATGGAGGAGCTATCCAATCACCGAGTGGATTGTTCGGACTGACAACTTGAGTTTGGAGCATTTGTTTAATCGCTCCCTTTCCTCCTTGCATCCTGTACTTGCTGTAGTGTTGCATTTGGTTCTTCGTTGTCTGGACAATAACATCTTGTTTAAGTTGCACCATGGTCCCAAGGTTGAGAATAGCATTGCAGACACTCAAGGGCTTGCTTGTCAGTGTTCTACTTCCCAAGTGTGCTATTTTCAAGTAGGAGTTTAAAAACAGGAGTTCTGCCTGTACTGGTCTGTATTCTCTAGAGGGAGAGAAACCTCTATGTTTTTTATCTATTTTGTTTTCTCTTTTTAGGGATTTTTCTTTCTGTGTGCTGCTGGTGACTTGTTAATTGGGGGTGTGTTTCCTGTCAGGTGATTTCACTTGTATAGTACAGGAGGGGGGGGTCACGCCTATTCCCCGATGGGGAGGCTGCAACCACCAAATGCATCCAGCCTAACAACATGTGTGAAACATAACAAAGAAAAAGATGTCATCTGCGCCTATTCCCATTTATACCGTGTGAAACTAAACACAATTAGAGGTTTGATTTCTTATTAATGGCCATTATAAGACTAAGCTCGCCCGCCAGCATCAAGGCACCTCTAATGAGGGCGGGAGTCCTATCCAAAAATGAAGCCACAGGCTGCTGTATAGCAAACCATACCTGCTCATGCTGCTTGTCAGACATGAGGTAGACTGGTGGGCCTTTATTTGGCTCCCCCAGAACAAAATCCTGCTCCGTGTCTTTGTTTTGATCCCAAAGTGGATTTTGTTTCTGGGGGAGCATAAATAAAGGCCCACCAGTTTATCTTGTTGTGGTATGAGTGTTAGCAAGCTTTGAGGTTTGACCCAGTGCACATCATGTTGCATGTATGCATGTCTGGAGGAATCCTTCCAGGGTCCATATCTCTGTGTGAGCGTGTAGCTCTTCTAGAAGCTCAATTTGGAAATCTGGAAGGGCAAATTGTAACGCTGAGGCAGATTGACAATCTTGAGAGGGGCCTGCTTCTCACGGAGCAAAGTATAGTTGAGGAATCTAGTGGTGTGGGAGGAGTGGAGTTAACTGGGGAAACAGGTTGTGTTATCGGGGTGTCAGTGATACGTGGTAGCAGGGTGGGAGGGAAGAGGAAAAGGTTAGCTAGTCCTGATCTTGCGCACACAAAGTTGCAAAAGATTTTGTGCAAAGATGTTGGGTGCATCAGCTCAGGTGTAGCAGTACTGGAGGAGGCTGCTCCCTCTAACAGCAGGGGGATCAGCCCACCAAGTAAGGGAGGGATAAAGAGGGCAAGTAAGCCTAGACAGGTTGTGGTGGTAGGGGACTCTATTATTAAGAGAGTAGACAGGGTAATCTGTCACTCTGATCGCCTTAACCGGAAAGTTTGCTGTCTGCAGGGTGCCCGTGTTAGGCATGTGGTTGACAGAGTTGATGGATTATTGGGAGGAGCTGGAGATGACCCAGCTGTTATGGTCCATATTGGTACCAATGACAAGGAAGAGGAAGATGGAAGGACCTGAAGAATGAGTTCAGGGAATTAGGAAGTAAACTAAAGAAGCGGTCCTCCAAGGTAGTATTTTCTGAGATACTACCTGTGCCACGCGCTACAGTGGAAAGGCAGCAGGAGATCAGGGAGGTCAATGCGTGGCTTAAATCGTGGTGCAGGAAGGAGGGCTTTGGGTTTTTAGAGCACTGGCCTCATTTGCATTGGGGTACAATCTGTTAAATCATGATGGATTGCACCTGAATGGAAGAGGGTCTGCTGTGCTAGGGGACAGGATGGTTAAAGGGGTGGAGGAGACTTTAAACTAGTGGAAGGGGGAGGGATTCAGAAGCTTACAAAATGGAGACAGAACAGATAGCGGAAGGGTTTCAGCTCAGAGTAAGAGGGTGGAGCCAGGGGATGGGTAATGTCAGAACAGTGGAGGCATGCATGTAAAAGTCACATTAAGCATGTGTGGGTAGAGACAATATTAAATGTATGATTGCTAATGCAAGGATCCTCAATAAACAAGATGGGGGAACTAGAGGCAATAGCATACACTAAGCAATGCGACATAATAGGTGTAACTGAAACTTGGTGAGATGAAACGCATGACTGGGCTGTAAACTTACATGGTTTATGCATGTTTAGAAGGGATAGGAACATAAGAAAAGGGTGGAAGTATGTTTGTATGTAAACCAGGATTTAAAGCCAAATATTACACACCTGGTAAGCGATGAGGGAAATGTGAATCCTTATGGGGAATAAACAGGGAAGCCCACTATTGGTTGGCATATGCTATAAACCACCTAATATAGATAATGATGAGGAAGAACAACTGTTAAAGCAAAATTAGGAAGGCTGCACATCGTGGTAGCACTTTAATTATTGGAGATTTTAATTACCCAGACATTAATTGGGATAGTGGGACTAGTAATTCAGCAAAGGGAATCCGGTTTCTTAACCTGTAAAATGATACCTTCATGACACAACTGGTAGAAACACCAACTAGGGAGGATAACTGTCTGGATCTGGTTATAACAAATATATGAATATGAGAAAAGATCCACATTAAGTGAGCAGTTGGGAAACAGTGACCATAATATGGTGTCTTTTGAAATAAACTAAAAAAAACCACATTCAATGGGGGCATGCTAAAACATATATTTTTAAAAAGGCCAACGTTATTAAAAATAAAGGAAGCTCTCAATGTCATTGACTGGCAGAAGCTCTTTCATGGAAAAACACTGAGGATAAGTGGAATATCTTTAAACTAACACTAGAAAGTACACGTCACAATATATTCCACTGGGTAATAAATATAAAGAAACAGACTGAAACCAATGTGGCTTAGTAGGAAGGCAACCAAGGAAATGAAAAATAAAAACAAGGCATTTAAAGCTTTTAAATCTGAAGCATCCTATAAAGCATATAAGGCAGCCAATAAAGCATGTAAAAAAGCGAATAGATGGGTTAAACTAGAAAATGAAAAAGAAATAGCCAAAGAGAGCAAGACCAACCCTAAAAGATTCTTTAGGTACATAAATTCTAAAAAAAAACAAGAGTGAAAATGTAGGTTCACTAAATCTGAGCCAGGGGTATTGTTAACTGAAGATCAAGATAAGGCAGACATTTTGAATGATTATTTTTCTTCAGTATTTATCGAAGAGAAACCTATAACAGGAGACATGCAATTCATTGATAAAAACGTACTAATAAAAATGACTGGTTGACTCAGGACAAGGTTTTGCAGCAATTAAACAATTTGAATGTGAATAAAGCCCCAGGGCCAGATGGAATTCACCCGCGAGTGATATGCCTAAAAGATACAAAAAATAAAATCAATAAATTAAAGAGATTTTTTTACTATGGATTAAAGCAGGCCTTGACAAACATCAGGAGCCAGGTCGCAATTGTGACTAAAAATGCTGTCCTGGTGCTGGGGTTTGATACATGTGCGGCAAACAGTCCCGCCTGGCAAGTAGCGATGAGTTCTGGCTCTTTCCCCTCCTTTGATTGGCTCCTGCAGCTTCACACGTCATTATCAGTGCTGCCCCGCTGCAGAAGTTGAAGCTGCTCCTCCCTGGCACCAGCGGAGTACTCTGTCACCGCTGCCTATTTGATGTTCCTATGGCTCCTCAACGGGCCTGCCGATCTCCCGATTCTTCTTGGACATGCTGTCACTAATGAGATTAATGTTTTGTTTTTTATAAAAGAGCTTTAATCCCCTGCCCTTTGCTGTTTGCTGAGTCCTGGGTCCTGCACCATCACTGAAGACTCAGTGTTCATTTACAACAGCCATAAATCAGCAATGAGCAAACACATGGGACTCATGTAATAAGGTGTCCAGAGGAGCTGTCAGAGTTCAGCCAGACCACATCAGGACATACAGCAGTGTTAACCCTTCATGCTCTGTCCTGAGCTAAGATCAGGATCACTGAACCCACAGAGCAGAAAGACATCCTCCACAGCTGTGTGCAGAACCGTCTATACACACAACAAAGGAACAAGGGAGGGGCTTACAATAAACAATACATTAAAATATGGTAAATTAAAATTCTATGAATGTACATTTCATTATGTCTATACATGTGCAGCCAAAAAGTAAATGGGGAAAAAAAATTACCAGTGGTGCAAAACTCAAAGCATAACTACTCCAAGCCCACCACACTAATCCAACATATGAGGAAAAAAGAGCTACAGTCTAAAGCAAAATATTATTACATGTTCTTTTAAAATATACACACACACCCACACACCATGATCAAAAGCAGTCCACAGTATGCTAAACAATACACAGCACTTTGCATTATTGTATTAAAGTATATAGAGAGGTGCAAGAAAATTGCTATTATTGTAAAAAGCCATGCGCACATTCACTGAGAGAATAGCATATCTGCCTTTCTAAGCGTTGCTTTATTACATCTCTGTATATAGTTTATGTTAAGATAACACAATTACAAGCTTTTCTGCAATTTTATTAGCATACTGCGGACTGCTTTGCTATGTTATATTGCTCACCTTATGATTTAGATTTTATATCTGAGGGCTGGTGTGTGTAACATATATATATGTGGTCAGGGTGTGCAGTGGGCAATTGTGGTGTCTAGCCATACATTTCAATATTATCATAAATGGGACAGCTTGTCTGCAAAATCCGGAATTATTTTTGGAAAGCGGTCACATGACATTAAATAAACTATCGGTGAGTACCTGGGGGGGGGGGGAAGGTATCGGTACTCAGTCTTAAAAAATAAATAAAAATGGTATTGGTGTATCTTTTAGTTGTTAAAAGTAAAGCTTTGTTAGTCTGAAGAAAAACCTGGCTCCTAACTTTTGTAGCTGGCTCCTAGAATCAAAGCAAATTTATCAAGCCCTGGATTAAAGGAATAAACGGTTCATTAGATATTGGATAAAAACAGGAATATTTTTAACATGGAAATCTATGGTGTTCATTCACCCTGAATAAACCTGTCAAATGAAAACACCGGACATCAGGACATTTCTTTGCTGTTCAGTGTCTCTCTATGGGGACTTTCACTGCCTTCGAACAGGCACCGTACTTGCTGCCAGTTTGCCAAAATTTGTGTATGAGCATATCAAAGAGCTCCACAGCAAAAAACCTCACAGTAATGTGCACCGTGTCTTATGAGCATTCGTTATATGGAGTACTGACTTATGAGTAAAAGTAGTTAAAAAAACCCCGTAAAACTCGGGGGGGGGGGGGTTGACACCATAAATTACCACACAGGGTGAAACCAACCCCTAGGGACTTCACTGGCTGGGGCAATATATCCAGTGAGAACTGGGGCAATATATCAAGTGTGAATAAAGGAGTATTTATTAGGACACGAAAAATTGTCATAATAATCAGTTTTTCCCTGGGTGTGAGAGTATCCTCACCTATTTTCCAGAAAAAAAGCACTGCCAGTACCTGTTTAGTTTCCCATTATTCCCGCAGTCACAGTATATCCTGTTTATTAATTATACTGGGGAACAATTTGGAACATATTTTCTGTTGAGTTCGATATTTCAGCTGTTTCAGACTAAATTAGGCATGCTGATTTCAAAACTGCAGTTAGTTTTCTTCTATCACGTCAGATTATTTCTCAACAATTTATCTGAATGAGATTACTCCCACCCGGATATATGAGAGCAAGAGTGCTCTCCTATTGGCCAAGAGTGGACCTCCCTTGAGTGGGGGGGGGGGCGACCTTGCGACCAGATGTTACTTGTCTCTGCATTTCAGTTAGGCGTGAGACAGTGTGGTGAGAGGGTGTGTATAACTGTATTTAGTGAATCGCATCCTTAGATTGTAAGCAGGGTCCACCCTCCTTCTGTTCCGTGTGTGTAACGTGTATGTATATTTGTTATTCTGTCTCTCCCATTGGACATCGCCAAGGAATTTATTGGTGCTTTATAAATACTTGTAACTAACTGTATTCCGAAAGTCTGTATACAAGAAGTAAGCAGAATTTTTTTTTATTTATTTGCATACGTATTTCCTTTCCTTCAGATCATGTCTGCCTCTGCTATTTCTCGACATAAGTGCCAAAACAGCCCTGATTCCTTTTGTTACATCTGTGGCAGTTTCACTGTTCCCAGTCAAAGGGTGAACATCAGCGCATTTGTCAGGCAAGTCTATGTTGCATATTTCAAAGTAAAACTTGGTGATCAAGATAAGACCCCTCACAAGGTGTGCAAGCAGTGTGTCGAGAGTTTACGGATGTGGACGAAGGGAACTTGTTATAAGTTGCCATTTGATATACCTTTGGTTTGGCGAGAGCCCACAGATCACTCCAGTGACTGTTACTTCTGTACATTTCCACCAAGATTTGAAGGTCCTAGAGGAACGGCATCGGTATAGATGGGATGAACATATGATGGCTGACTATTATTGGAGCATCAGGCGAGATTGAACACTCCAGGAAAAGCTATAAGCGTAAATTTGTACCTTAGGTGCTACCTAACTTGACTACTTGCACCCAATTGGAGCTTTAGGTTAAATTTGAATTCGACATTCAGGTAATTTTTTCATTACTTTCCATTGGGCAAATTTTGTATGGTTTTTGAGACAAAGGGAGGGTATCCTGTATCTTAAAAAATTGACATGATAGAGAAAAACTGGGGTCATTTTTGTATTCAGATGCCACCAGTTAGTCAAAAACAAGTGTCAGATCAAACTCAACGAAAATGCTGTTCCCAGTGGTTATTCAATCTCCTCTTTTCTCCTGTTTCATTCAGCTTTTCTTTCATACTGCCTATATCTTTATACTTCAAATAAATATCTTTGTTTATTTCATTTGCTTGCTTATCTTGTGTTCATCGCATATTGGCCTTACCATGCAAACCTGCCAGCTGAATTTGTGACATCCCCATTGTGGTGGCACTGAAGCTATGGAGGAGCTATCCAATCACCGAGTGGATTGTTCGGACTGACAACTTGAGTTTGGAGCATTTGTTTAATCGCTCCCTTTCTGTTTATTCTTTTTTTTTTTTTTTTTTTTTTAATTCTTTATTTAGAGAATTATACATAACAAGAAATTCACAAAATCAAACGTAGAAAAAGACAGCCGTCTAGGGCTGGCCAAACTAACTACGGTCAGCCAGTCAGATAATGTAAGATGCAAGTAGTAACAGGTCAATAAGGGAATAATAAAAACAAAAAACAAAAAGCAAGAAGTCCCAACCTCAGTGAAGGAGGAAAACACAAAAGAAACACATAAGCATGTAGGACTATCAACGTAAATGCCATAAATTGTCCTGATAAATTATACTCAGAGCTTATCTATAGACCAGTGACACGTAAACAGAGAAGAAAAAAGCTGGGGGGGTAAACAATATCGCTCAGGTCTCAGTCTGGCTGAAGTTCCGGAGGGTCCGGCGAGATGCCCGCCGCTTCAAGGTCGGACCAGGCGATTTCAGGATCAGTGATGGTGTAGGGGACATTATTATGTGTCACCACCAATGCTCCCGCCAAGCCCCACCGATAACGGATCCCCCTCCGACGAAGAACCGCAGTCACAGGACGGAACCGCCTGCGAGCAAGCAGAGTCTGGAATGGAAGGTCGTGATACAAAGCCAACGTGGAGCCCTCAAATTTCACTGGATCTCTTGCGCCAGGAGCAGACATAAGCTTGACCTTAAATGCTACGTCACGAAAGGCCACCACGACATCACGGGGTGTCCCCTTCGAAAGCGCCGCAGGTTTCCGAACCCTGAATACCGATCCGATCACATCTGGCTTGTCAGGAGGGAGTCCTGCCATCCGAAGGGCCAAACGAGACACAGAGTCCGGGATGCCTCTGACCCTGACGTTACGACGGCGGTGTCTTGTTTCCAGCATCTCCACAGAGCGGGACAAAAGCTCAACCTGGGATCTTAGACCAGCGACCTGTCCCAACAGGTGAGTATGTTCCGATAGCACTGTAGAGGTCGTCGCCTGCACTGCTGTCACCTGCGCACGGATTGTTGCAACCTCCTCCCGAACCGCCGCCACTTCAGGTTTCCACACCCCCCGGATCTCCCGGAGTTCGTCCAGGATCCTCCGAAGGTCTCTTTTCGTAAGAGGAAGATCATCATCCTCCTCCTGCCGTCGTTCCTCAGGCTGTGTCATACGGGTTTCGAGTGAGGTCGCTCTCGTTTGTTGCGGTTGGGCACCCGGACTCAAAACGTCCTGTCGTAATGAAGCCACACCACTGCTGGCTAAAAGCTGGGGTTCCTCAGCCGAATCCCTGTCAGAGAGGCCACCATCAGTAAGTGAGGCACTCAAAGACGCTGTCAGCGCTGCTTTTCGTTTCTTTTGCGCCCTTTTTTTTTTTGCTGCTGCAGATAGAGGTTGGGAGTCTGGTGTACGAGATTGTGGGGAGATCCAGGTCATCGCAGAGCTACCACCCGAGTGCCAGGGGTCCTCTTCATCTTCCGAAAAGTCATAGCCCGGGGGGAGGGAGGAGGAGATCGCATCTCCCTTCGAAGTGGACCCACCTCTCATGGAGTCACGAATGTCCCTCTGTCTGGACCCCAGCTTCTGTGAGCGACCGGTGGGCATGTCACCAAAAGCGCAGGCACAAAGAAGAAGAGCGGTAAAAGGTCTCAGAAATCTCCTTCCAGGCTTCTAAAATGGCCGCTAGTACTAGGCCCCGATTGTGCTGTGGGGGTTAATCCACTCCGGAGCGTCAATTTCGGGGGGTAAGGCAAACTCACCAAGTCCCCCAGTGCCCCCAGAGACCGTAGAGCGTTTCTCAAGTGCGAGCAAGCGGCGGAAATAACTTTAAAAACCGTGTTTATCACGGAGCTCCTTCAACATGCAGCCGCTCGCTTCCTCAGCTAGCTCCGCCCCCCTTAATCGCTCCCTTTCCTCCTTGCATCCTGTACTTGCTGTAGTGTTGCATTTGGTTCTTCGTTGTCTGGACAATGACATCTTGTTTAAGTTGCACCATGGTCCCAAGGTTGAGAATAGCATTGCAGACACTCAAGGGCTTGCTTGTCAGTGTTCTACTTCCCAAGTGTGCTATTTTCAAGTAGGAGTTTAAAAACAGGAGTTCTGCCTGTACTGGTCTGTATTCTCTAGAGGGAGAGAAACCTCTATGTTTTTTATCTATTTGTTTTCTCTTTTTAGGGATTTTTCTTTCTGTGTGCTGCTGGTGACTTGTTAATTGGGGGTGTGTTTCCTGTCAGGTGATTTCACTTGTATAGTACAGGAGGGGTGGGGTCACGCCTATTCCCCGATGGGGAGGCTGCAACCACCAAATGCATCCAGCCTAACAACATGTGTGAAACATAACAAAGAAAAAGATGTCATCTGCGCCTATTCCCATTTATACCGTGTGAAACTAAACACAATTAGAGGTTTGATTTCTTATTAATGGCCATTATAAGACTAAGCTCGCCCGCCAGCATCAAGGCACCTCTAATGAGGGCGAGTCCTATCCAAAAATGAAGCCACAGGCTGCTGTATAGCAAACCATACCTGCTCATGCTGCTTGTCAGACATGAGGTAGACTGGTGGGCCTTTATTTATGCTCCCCCAGAAACAAAATCCTGCTCCGTGTCTTTGTTTTTGATCCCAAAGTGGATTTTGTTTCTGGGGGAGCATAAATAAAGGCCCACCAGTTATCTTGTTGTGGGTATGAGTGTTAGCAAGCTTTGAGGTTTGACCCAGTGCACATCATGTTGCATGTATGCATGTCTGGAGGAATCCTTCCAGGGTCCATATCTCTGTGTGAGCGTGTAGCTCTTCTAGAAGCTCAATTTGGAAATCTGGAAGGGCAAATTGTAACGCTGAGGCAGATTGACAATCTTGAGAGGGGCCTGCTTCTCACGGAGCAAAGTATAGTTGAGGAATCTAGTGGTGTGGGAGGAGTGGAGTTAACTGGGGAACAGGTTGTGTTATCGGGGTGTCAGTGATACGTGGTAGCAGGGTGGGAGGGAAGAGGAAAAGGTTAGCTAGTCCTGATCTTGCGCACACAAAGTTGCAAAAGATTTTGTGCAAAGATGTTGGGTGCATCAGCTCAGGTGTAGCAGTACTGGAGGAGGCTGCTCCCTGTAACAGCAGGGGGATCAGCCCACCAAGTAAGGGAGGGATAAAGAGGGCAAGTAAGCCTAGACAGGTTGTGGTGGTAGGGGACTCTATTATTAAGAGAGTAGACAGGGTAATCTGTCACTCTGATCGCCTTAACCGGAAAGTTTGCTGTCTGCAGGGTGCCCGTGTTAGGCATGTGGTTGACAGAGTTGATGGATTATTGGGAGGAGCTGGAGATGACCCAGCTGTTATGGTCCATATTGGTACCAATGACAAAGGAAGAGGAAGATGGAAGGACCTGAAGAATGAGTTCAGGGAATTAGGAAGTAAACTAAAGAAGCGGTCCTCCAAGGTAGTATTTTCTGAGATACTACCTGTGCCACGCGCTACAGTGGAAAGGCAGCAGGAGATCAGGGAGGTCAATGCGTGGCTTAAATCGTGGTGCAGGAAGGAGGGCTTTGGGTTTTTAGAGCACTGGCCTCATTTTGCATTGGGGTACAATCTGTTAAATCATGATGGATTGCACCTGAATGGAAGAGGGTCTGCTGTGCTAGGGGACAGGATGGTTAAAGGGTTGGAGGAGACTTTAAACTAGTGGAAGGGGGAGGGATTCAGAAGCTTACAAAATGGAGACAGAACAGATAGCGGAAGGGTTTCAGCTCAGAGTAAGAGGGTGGAGCCAGGGGATGGGTAATGTCAGAACAGTGGAGGCATGCATTGTAAAGTCACATTAAGCATGTGTGGGTAGAGACAATATTAAATGTATGATTGCTAATGCAAGGATCCTCAATAACAAGATGGGGGAACTAGAGGCAATAGCATACACTAAGCAATGCGACATAATAGGTGTAACTGAAACTTGGTGAGATGAAACGCATGACTGGGCTGTAAACTTACATGGTTATGCATTGTTTAGAAGGGATAGGAAACATAAGAAAAGGGGTGGAGTATGTTTGTATGTAAACCAGGATTTAAAGCCAAATATTACACACCTGGTAAGCGATGAGGGAAATGTGGAATCCTTATGGGGAATAAACAGGGAAGCCCACTATTGGTTGGCATATGCTATAAACCACCTAATATAGATAATGATGAGGAAGAACAACTGTTAAAGCAAATTAGGAAGGCTGCACATCGTGGTAGCACTTTAATTATTGGAGATTTTAATTACCCAGACATTAATTGGGATAGTGGGACTAGTAATTCAGCAAAGGGAATCCGGTTTCTTAACCTGTAAAATGATACCTTCATGACACAACTGGTAGAAACACCAACTAGGGAGGATAACTGTCTGGATCTGGTTATAACAAATATATGAATATTTGAGAAAAGATCCACATTAAGTGAGCAGTTGGGAAACAGTGACCATAATATGGTGTCTTTTGAAATAAACTAAAAAAACCACATTCAATGGGGGCATGCTAAAACATATAATTTTAAAAAGGCCAACGTTATTAAAATAAAGGAAGCTCTCAATGTCATTGACTGGCAGAAGCTCTTTCATGGGAAAAACACTGAGGATAAGTGGAATATCTTTAAACTAACACTAGAAAAGTACACGTCACAATATATTCCACTGGGTAATAAATATAAAAGAAACAGACTGAAACCAATGTGGCTTAGTAGGAAGGCAACCAAGGAAATGAAAAATAAAAACAAGGCATTTAAAGCTTTTAAATCTGAAGCATCCTATAAAGCATATAAGGCAGCCAATAAAGCATGTAAAAAAGCGAATAGATGGGTTAAACTAGAAAATGAAAAAGAAATAGCCAAAGAGCGCAAGACCAACCCTAAAAGATTCTTTAGGTACATAAATTCTAAAAAAAAACAAGAGTGAAAATGTAGGTTCACTAAATCTGAGCCAGGGGTATTGTTAATTGAAGATCAAGATAAGGCAGACATTTTGAATGATTATTTTTCTTCAGTATTTATTGAAGAGAAACCTATAACAGGAGACATGCAATTCATTGATAAAAACGTACTAATAAAAATGACTGGTTGACTCAGGACAAGGTTTTGCAGCAATTAAACAATGTGAATGTGAATAAAGCCCCAGGGCCAGATGGAATTCACCCGCGAGTACTGAGGGAGCCATGTGTTGAAATGTGTAAACCTCTGTTCTTAATCTTTCAAGTTTCTTTTCTTTCAGGAATCGTACCAGAGGATTGGAGTAAAGCTGACGTGGTCACTATATTTAAGAAAGGTTTAAAATTTGGGCCTGGGAATTATAGACCTGTGAGCTTAACATCTGTGGCTGGGAAAGCATTGAGGGGTTACTAACAGGATTATTCAAAGAGAATCGAAAAGTCACTGCACGTTCGGTGACTTTTCGTTCTCTTTAATTCGGTGCGATTTGGTGATCCCATTTCGGTGACCCTGTGGTGTATTCAGCAAGCACCACAGGACCGTAGTAGTGCAGGGAAAAGCCGCCGCAAAACCGACGAAAACTCACCGCAAAACCCAGGCGAATGCACACCGAAACTGGCATTAAACATCTGGATTAACCCCGCCAAACACGCCGGAGAAACCTGAGCAGTAGCCGATCAAAGCACAGAGCAGCCACCAGAAAAACCTGACACTGCAGACGAATGGAGTGGAAAAAAAAAACAGTACGCTTGAATGTTTAAAAAGTGAAACGCTGTTTGCAAAGAAACTACTGAGCGAAAATGTCTGAAATTTACATATGAGGTCCAATGAATGATAATAAAAAGGTCTGTTACAGAAAAAACGTATAAAAAAAAATAAAAAAGGAAAAAAAGTTTTGCAAAAAACCTAGAAAAATGCTTACTGTTAAAGATCCTAAAAAAATCTATAAATAGAGACTTTTTACTGCAGAATATTCTAATAAACGGTTTATTAGATATTGTATTAAAACGGGAATATTTTTAACATTGAAGCCTATGGGATTCGCCTGAATAAACCTGTCGAATGAAGCAACCAAATGGCAGGGTATTTCAGCAACTTTTCACTGCTGGTTTTTGTTCTCTGAATAGACGAAGCTATGGGGAATTCACTGCCCTCGAACAGGCACCGTATGTGCAAGCAATTCGCCAACATTTGGCCAACTGCCTGCTCTCTGAATAGTCGAATGGCCAGGAAAGGTAACCGTACGCTGAATTTCAGCGTTCAGATACCTTTCGCCAGCAATTCAGATCTCTTTGAATAACCCTGTCAGGGATAATATTCAGGAATTTATTGGGAGGTATAATGTAATTAGCAAAAATCAGGATGGTTTTATGAAACACAGATCATGTCAGAGTAACCTAATTGCGTTATTTGAGGAAGTAAGTGGAAGTATAGATCAGGGGGTTGCAGTGGATGTGATTTACTTGGATTTTTCCAAAGCTTTTGACACAGTTCCACACAAGAGGTTACTACTTAAATTTAAAAAAAATGGTCTAGATGAAAATACTTGTTCTTTGATAGAAAACTGGCTAAAAGATAGGGTACAGAGAGTGGTCATAAATGGTACATTTTCAAGATGGACATCTGTGGTAAGTGGTGTCCCTCAGGGGTCTGTTATAGGACCAATTCTATTCAATTTATTTATAAATGACTATGAGATAGGCATTGAAAGTCTATCAGTGTTTGCAGAAGACACAAAACTAGGAAAAGTAATACAATATGAACAGGATGTTACTTCGCTGCAGTGGGATTTAAATAGATTGGGGGACAGCCTAAAGCATAGGAAGGGTTATTTTACGGTGAGAACAATAAAGCTGTGTAATTCTCTGCCTGTTGAGGTGGTTGGGGCAGAGACTTTTAAAAAATTACTGGATGACTTCCTGCAGACACAGAATATTAAGGGTTATAATATTTAATATGTGGGTAAGCTTCTAGATCCAAGGAGAAATCTGACTGCCATTCTGAGGTCAAGAAGAAATTTTTTTCCAGTGTTTTGCATATTGGCGAGCGCTTCAGACTGGGTTTTTTTGCCTTCTTTTGGATCAACAGCAGTAGGTGATGTGTGAGATGCTGAACCCGATGGACGCATGTCTTTTTTCAGCCTATGTAACTCTGTAATTCAAGTGGGACCGTTTCTGGGAGCTGGTGCCAGACACGAAGCAGAAAGGAAATCCATTTCCTCTCTGGTGCCGGAGCCCTGCTTCCATTCCAAAGATTGCTGTAAATGGCGGTGGCATCTCTGGCAGACTCACCATGGTGGGTTTATGCTTAGGTTTGGTTCAAGTCAGGGGTCTCAAAGTACCGGCCCGCAGATCGGTTACAAGAGGTCTGCAGATAGGGGCAGACTGACCCAGTGGCCTTACTGCCCTTGCAGCCCAGGACGTACGTGGAGCGTCATGGGGATTCCCTGCCTAGCACGCAGGAAGCTCCACACCTGTCCTGTTGGGCTCTTGCTCGTGCCAATCAGCGTGCGAGTGATGACATCACTCTCTGGGATTCCCCCTGCCCAGCAGGATCCCATTACAGGAGAGATGCAGTGGTCCTTTTAGATCACTGTATCTCTGGATCCAGAGCAGGTACAAGGACAGTTGAGGTGTAATTGGAAAGGCCAGAATTCCTAATACCACTATGTATTGAGTACAAAAATAAGATAATAATTAAGTAAATATAATAAAATTAAATACAATTAAAAAGATATTTTTTGTTCTAAAAACAGGGGCATTGTCCACCCTCTTTATAAAATTAATAATGCTGCTGCACTCACTAATTTTTTCATATATATATTTTTTTTAATTCTTTGGGCAGTATTACAATGTTGGTGCTATCTTAACCAGAGCTGTTGGAAACTGAAAACCTCCATAGGCTATAATGGCTCTGGGAAGTTTACAACAGCTCTGGTTAAATTAGCAGCAACTATGTAATAGGGCCCTTTATTTTTGAAGTTAACAAAGACATAAAGGAATGTGAAAAGATAAACCATGGCCTTGCAGGGCCACAATGAAATACCATATGCGCACAGTAGTGAATATAAGTAACCAGGATAAAAAAAAACATAGCAAACAAAATTATAGCAATAAAGGAGCAAAACAGCCAAAGTATTCTCCGCAAATGTCCCGTACAAGGGGGGAGGGGGAGGTGGGACCTTTCAGCAGGTAGTACCTCAAAAAAGCCTCAAAGGGCACCCAAAAAATGTCTCAAAAATAGAGGAGGGAAAAACATATGTCAGCTACAGGGCGCAAACAATAACAAGAAATACAGGGAGAAGGCCCGCACAGAAAGGGGGCATCCCGTTCAGCCCGAGGTCAGACGCTCTAGGAGAACTGTCACCAGGACATAGATCGGTAGCAGCCTGAGCTGGTGCTAGACCCAGTGAGCACAGTAAGCACCACACCTCTTCGGGAGAGGTCACCGTGTGAGTCAAATTTTCATGAGAGATGGTCATGGAACCCGCCACCCCCCATCAGTAATGGATCCCACCACTGCGCATAAAAAAGGTCACCTCTCGAAAGCGTCTTCGGGCCAGTAATGTCACAAAGGGCAAGTCATTAAAAGGTTGTAGGGTAAGGTTTTCAAAAATCAAAGGCGCGCGGGCAGGAGGGGGTGACATGAGGTGCCGCTTGCCAGCCTTTGTGCTAGCAACGGCCAAAACATCACGAAGAGCATCCACAGGGGCCGTAGCGGCCTTTCGAAGACGGGTGGCAGAGCAGAAAATGGGGGATGCCTTGGAAGGGGAGCCCAGCACATGAAGAGCAAGTCTGTTCACATAGGCCAGCAGAGTATCCGGAGAGACCGTTTCTGGAACTCCACGGATCCGAACATTCCGCCGGCGTTGGCGCGCTTCAACCGCCTCCACTGCGCCAGTGAGTAAGTCCACCCGAGTTTGTAGAGAGTCCACCTAAGACTAAGAAGGGCCTGTGTTAATGCAGTGTCTTCCACTCGTGACTCAACCGCCTCCAGGCAAGTCTGAACCATCAACACCTCCGCCCACATGGCTTAAAAATCAGCGCGCCATATTGCCCACATTTCCCCCAGCAGTTCCTCCATCATGCATTGAATGTCACCTTTTGTTGAGGGGAGAAGGCCGTTCCCACCATCTCGCTCAGGTCGGGTCCGCCGGGTGCAGCCGGGAGCAGCCGGGAGCAGGCGTAGACGCTGGGTGACAGGCTCCAAAATGGCCGCTGCACGAAGGCCTCAAAGATAGGCCTCGGGCACGAAACCTCTCCAACAGGTGCCGGGAAATCCGCAAAATCCATCGGGTTCAGATGAGTAGGGCGAGAAAAGTGTCTCTCAACTGCCAGGATAAAGTCACTGGGGGTAAGTCACAAAGATCCACAGATTTGGCCAAAACAGACAGAGAGCCCTCCAGAGTGCGACTTCACCCGCTGGCAGTCAGCTCCGCCCCTTTTTCATATATTTTCATATATTTAAATTTAATATATTTTATTTATAATATTATTTTAATTAAATATTTTACTAAAATACTGCATTTTGATAAACTTATTATTTATTAAAGTTATAATATAATTTTTTTATTTCTGAGGAGCTCAGTGATACGTTCATACACACTGCACATTACTTTGAGTTTTTGATACGGCGGCACCAGGCTTGGGCCATGGTGGGGCCTTTGATCAGGAAGACGTTAAGCCCTTGAGGCAGGTTAGCATCTGAATGCATGGACAGATCACAGCACACAGATAGAAGACAAGATATAACAGGACTGTAGCAAGAAAAGCAGGAGAGCACAGAAGAACTCTAAAATAATCCCTAACACTGGGGTAAGATCCTTGAATGGTCCTCTGCCTATGGAAGCCTAACAAGAAAATAACAGAGACAGGAGAACAGGAAGGGCGAGGGTTAAACAAGACAACCAGCAATAGCACACAGGGAGTCCTGAACTGAAATGAGGTCCTTATACTGGCCTCTGTGCTAAGGATAACTATATACTGCTGGGTAAATACACAGAACATGGATAATACAGAGTACACGGAGCAAACAAAAGAATAGTCAAGATACACACCAAGATCATAAACCAGAAAAATCCAAGACATGATACAAGAATGCAGCAATACAGGAACCAGGAACATGAACCCTCAGGAACAGGAAACTAGGAACCAGAGCTCATGCAAGAGCAATCAGCCTCTCTGCTGCTTGCATCTTTACAGTGAACAGGTCTGGGTAATTTGGACATGTGATCCCAGACCTGAACAGCCACAGAGAAACACAGGAGCGGCAGAGGGCAGAATGGCTACCCCAGAACAGGAAAGAGCTGGCCCGGTTCCCTCTCACCACTAGGTGACCTGGCTGGAAGGTGGAAACGTGACAGTTTTATTGCTGTGGAGTTCTGTGATGTGCCATGTGTACAAGTGTACCACTAAGGTACACTATCTTCAAAACCTAAAAAGCGAGCAGCAGCTTCCCACGTGTGCCACAGGGACCTTCTGTGCTGCAGCGCAGTCTTAGAGGCAATGAGTATTTTGTATTTTGACGAATTGTGTTTTAGGATGAATAATATGATTATGTATTAAACACCACTGACCTTGCTCGCAGCGTGGAAAATCAGAAGGTGAGTAGCGTCAGTGGTATTGCTCATTTATGGCTGGGGTCAGCCACTCTCCTTGTCTGAGCATTTTTTGCAGGTCAGCTGCATGTATGTATGTATGGATGGATCAATGGGCATTAGGGATGTGTGTTTAGAATCGGACCAATTCGTTTTTTTCACGAATCGGGCCGATTCGGTGCTTCAGATTCGTCCGATGTTCCGAATCGGATCGTATCGGAAATGCACAGCATCCGAAATTTTTTCCGATCCGAAATGAAATAATTTAATTATTTGAAAAATAACGTGAAATTTGTAAAATCGCAAGTCATTTTCGTTCCATTCATGATTTCGGTTCCATTTCGGACATTGTATTTTTCGGTTCCATTGCTGATTCTGTAATTTCGTATTGTTTCGATCAATACGATAGTTACTCGATATCCATTTGATAGTTCATTTCAAATTCGATAGTTACTCGATATCCATTTCATAGTTACTCGATAGTTCATTTCAAAATCGATAGTTGATCCATTTGATAGTTCATTTCAAATTCGATAGTTGCAGCATATGAATACGCACACTACAGGGCAGCACCTCTACACCATTATTAATGCAGCATATGAATCCGCACACTGCAGAGCAGCACCTCTACACCATAATTAATGCAGCATATGAATCTGCACACTACTGGGCAGCACTTCTCTTCTCTGCAGTATAATTAATACCGCATAGTTTTTTCAATTTAAAAAATTATTTGCGTTTTTAACTTTTTATTAAATATCTCTTAAACCATTTTTTAGTTTCATCTGCAACAATATGCTATTTTTTGAAAAAAGAAATGTAGGTTTTTTTGGGCATTTTTCAGGAATTTTTGGGTTAATCTTTAGGGTTTCTAACTATTTTTAAACAAAACTAGGCTTTATCCCTCCATACTTTTCAATGTAAAAAAGTATTTGCGGTTTTAACTTTTTATTAAATATCTCTTAAACCATTTTTTAGTTTCATCTGCAGCAATATGCTATTTTTTTTAAAAGGTATGTTTTTTTGGTAATTTTTCGGGAATTGTTGGGTTAATCTTTAGGGTTTCTAACTATTTTTAAACAAAACTAGGCTTTATCCCTCCATACTTTTCAATGTAAAAAATTATTTGCTGTTTTAACTTTTTATTAAATATCTCTTAAACCATTTTTTAGTTTCATCTGCAGCAATATGCCATTTTAAAATTTTTTTTTAGGTTTTCTTGGGCATTTTTCGGGATTTTTTGGGTTAATCTTTAGGGTTTCTAACTAATTTTAAACAAAACTAGGCTTTATTACTCCATATTTATTAAATATCTCTTTAAAGGTTTTTAATTTCATCTGCAGCAATATGGCAGTATTTTAATTAATTTTTTAGGATTTTTTGGGGAATTTTTGGGTTAATCCAGGGCTTGACAAATTTGCTTTGATTCTAGGAGCCAGCTACAAAAGTTAGGAGCCAGGTTTTTCTTCAGACTAATAAAGCTTTACTTTTAACAACTAAAAGATACACCAATACCGTTATTATTTTTTTAAAGACTGAGTACCGATACCTTTTCTCCCCCCAAGAAACTCACTGATAAGTTTATTTAATGTCATGTTACGTTTTCCAATAAATAATTTCAGATTGTACTGTCAGACTTTCCCCTAACTTCTCTTCCTTCAAACGCTCCCTTAACCCTTTCGCTGCTGAGGCTTTTCCCGCCCCTGTGCTGAGGTCATTTTTTACCTGTTTTGCGCATCATGTTTAAACGTGTTTTTAAGGCTTATTTTAGTATATGACACCGACATATTATATATCGTTCTTTCCGTCAGACTCGGTAGATTCATAATATGTCATTATTATATGTATACGTTATGTCATGTCTGTATATTATAACAAAAAATGCAATAAAATATGTATTTTCAATAATTTACAATGTGTAAAGTGTTTTTTTCCACATTTTAACATGCGAGCAATTGCGGTTATATTTTGTATGGGGTGCGCTTGTTAAAAAAATTAGAGATGGGGTCTCGTTACATTTTTTTTTGGGGAAAATGACACTATTTTTAACAAACGCACCGCATACAAAAATCGTTAGTGCAGCATCATTGTTCACATTATAATTGAAATGGGAACAATATTGCTACACTAACAAACCAAAAAAAATAAAAAAAAAGTGTTTATTTTTTTTTTTTAATTTTTTTTTTTTATTTTTTTTATTTTTATTTTTCTTTTTCTTTTTTTTTTTTACAAAATTTTTAACTTTCATGTTTGGTATCGTTGGAACGGCCATGCTCTGGCCGATCCAACCATATCAAAATTTAACCCCTAACTGCCACGGATCGGGAGATAGGGAGTTCATTGGAACTCCCTATCTCCACACTTGGTGGCAGTTAGGGGTTAATGCTAGGACTGGCGTCATCGTGCTACGCACGATGACGCCAGTCCTCTGGGGGAGTTCCCGGAAGCTTGGCCGACATCCAAGATGTCGGCCAGCTCCCGGGAAGGATCGCGAATCGGCGCTTTTCAGTGCCGATTCGCGATCCAGCTCCCCAGGGGTTAATGCCAGGCATCATTTGGAAGGGCAGGCTGTGCCCTTCCAAATGATGCCTGGGTTAAGCCCCTGTGCGCCGCCGATCGGGAGGGAGAGAGGTCCGAAGGACCTCCCCCCCCCTTTCAGGCGCCTCCTCCGCACATGCGGGGGGGGCGCCTGAATTAGGTGTCATCGCGCCCCCGCGATGACACCTAATAATGGCGGCTGCTGGTCCGGATGCCGGGCTGACATCCAGGATGTCAGCCCGCACCGGAGGGGCCAGCGATCGGCCGGAACCCGGCCGAACGCTGACCCCGATGCGAGGACGCGCTCAGCGCGTCCTCCGCATACCAGCGGGAATGCTGAGGACGCGCTGAGCGCGTCCTTAGCATTCAAGTGGTTAAAACATTCCTATTTAGGGAAGCCTACCACCCAACTCACTGACGCAACCATCAATCACTCTCACCTTACAGTCCTCTCCTCCTGTTTCCAACCCCAACCCTCCCAGATTGTGAGTTCCTACGGGAATAGGGCCCTCATCTCCTCCTGTACTGTTTGTCAAATGTTGTTCAATGTATTGTAACCCTGTCTATACTGTGCTTATTGTACAGCGCTGCGGAATATGCTGGCGCTTTATAAATAAAGAATAATAATAATAATAATAATTTTGCAGACACGCTATCTCATTTATAATAATATTGAAATGTATGGCTAGACACCACAATTACCCACTGCACACCCTGATCACACATATAAATATATACACACCCCAGCACTCAGATATAAAATCTAAATCATAAGGTGAGCAATATAACATAGCAAAGCGTTGAGTCCGCAGTATGCTAATAAAAATGCAGAAAAGCTTGTAATTGTGTTATCTTAACATAAACTATATACAGAGATGTAATAAAGCAACGCTTGAGATATAAGCTGCTTTGAGAATCAATGCTCGTTTTTTGGTACCCCCTTGTCCTGTATATTTCATTGGCAAAGGAGTCCACAACTGATCAGGAATCCCAGCACCCAGAGGAAAGAGGCATTTTTTTGGTTTGATTATATTATTGAATATAATTTATTTCCATTATTTTGGATAATTATTTTTGGGATAATAAATTATTATTTCTTGTTTCAGACCTTCTTTGACTGCGTGTTTACTAGACTCTTGCTTGCACGGATTTCAGTGAGTTACTCCTACAGAATACAGGCTTACTATATAAAACAACACATTTCCTTTAAAAAAACAATTGCACCGCTTTTAGACAAAAAATTAGAAAAAATTAGACCGCCAGGGAGGTTAATTATACTGTAGAAGTGCTGCCTGGCAGTGTGCAGAATCCGATTCATATGCTGCATTAATTTAACTTTTTTTCCGTTTGAAATCATTTCTTTTGTTCTGGGTTGTTTTTTTCGTTTCAGATAATTTTGTTCAGCTTTTTTCTGTTTTAAAAATTTTATTCAGTTTTTTTATTTTTAAAGTCAGACCATTTGGGTCAGTATTTTTTGCGTTTTTTAAATCGTTTTGTTCATTTTTTTCCCTTTCATACCATTTTAATATGATTATATAAAGTTGTGCAATGCATATTCATAAGAAAAAAAGTATCTTTCATAAAAAACGATAGAATCGACAGAATTACTGTATCGACCGAAATATCGGAGCATCCGAAATACCATTAGTTTAAGTCAAAACTAATAGACACTTTGAAACGAAGAAAACAGACGATCCGAAAAGACCGAAAATTTCCGATATCACGGAAAAAAAAGTCGAAACGAAACGAGCCAAAACGAAAATCGGCCGAAACGAACCGAAACGAAAATTTTAAAAACCTGAACGAGCCGAACCGAAACGAATCGGAAAAACAATCGGTGCACATCCCTAATGGGTATTCGTATGTTCACTGGGCAGTTTGCAGATCAGAGGAATAATGATACGAATTCCTCAGGATTTATCCGTGTGGTGTCTGGGCTTGCAGGGTTTGAGATATTTACCATGAATTGTGTTCTTTGTCTCGGCAACTTCCACCTGGGATTGTGTTAGTGGTTAATGCCGGTGGGAAAGATATGTGGAGGTTTTGCTCTATTGGCCTTATTCACAAGATTTGGCGCAATGTTTTTCCCCATTTCCCAATGTTGCATCAATATGGTCTGAGATTGTTTCTTGCACAAATTGAGCCATATTTTCTGCTACTGGTGCCTTGGAACAGGTGTGCCATCAGGTCAGTCAAGCTGCGCCTGCAGGTTTCCCCCTTAGGCTGGGGTCAGACGAACGCAGTGTTAACGTCTGTGTTACCGCACATAAGTACGTCCGTGATAGCATACAATTGTGTTAAATGGAGCCCCACACACGAAGTACGTCCGCACAGAAGTGCGGGGGCTGACGGACGCTGCAAACGGACGCAGGTTAGGCAAGAACGTAATACTGCTAGAACGGACGTGCAGAGTGCGCCACGTCCACAACGTCCGCATAGCTTTGTGTGTGAGTGATGGAGCATGGTCAGACGGACTGCATTTATACGTCCAGCATTTTTGACGGACAGAATGTTTTTTCATTTTTATTTATTTTCCCTGCTACATCAGTCAAGAAATCCGTCAGTGAAAAAAACGGACTGGGTGGCCACTACCTTGTTGTCAGTCAGTAAGTACGTCCTACTGCACGGACGCACAGTCCGTACAAAATGCGCTCATCTGACCCTAGCCTTAGAGTCTCCATTTTAGCACCAAATTACAGGGCAGACGCTGATTCAGCAGCCTGCCCCGTAATGCAGGGTTTAGCCACTGGATATCCGTTGCGAGTATATATCTCCTCCTGGAGTCCATAGGACTCCATGGTGCTTATGTTGCTGGGTCATGTGACCTGCATGATCTCGCATGAGCTGTGTGATTCGTGGAGGTAGACTAGGGAGTTTTTTTACTCCCGGTGTCCAGAAGCAGCAAATCGGGCCGCCGTTCTTGCCACAGGATAAGAAGTGAGCATTTGATTTTTGGGGGGATTTTCAGCTGGTGCAAACTGATTCTGCAGAGGCTGCCATCTGAGGGTAGAGTCAGACGAACGCAGTTTGAGCGCACTCTGCGTGTGTGCATAACGGACAGACGTACTGACGGAAGATACTGGTACTATGGGAAATAAGATTAATATGAAAAATGATAAAAATATGAAAAGGATTTGAAAAGCCATTGTGTGCGTCAAGGTGCTGGACGTTGCAAATGCGCTGCATCTGACATCTCATCACTCACACAGAATGCTACGTGGATGTGGCGCACTTTGCGCATCCGTGGTAGCGGTTTTACGTTCTTGCCTAACTTGCGTCCGTTTTCCACGTGCGTCGTGCGTGGGCAGTTCGGTGCGGACACACTTAGTGTGTGGGTCTCTTGCTAATGATTCTATGCTGCGATGGACGTTAAACTGTGTGGCAACACGGACGTGATCACTGCGTTCGTCTGGCACGGGCCTTAGCAGATTGCAAGTTAGACCAGCTCCAAGGAAGCAGCGCAGAGGACGGAGTCTCCTGGGACCCAATACTGCCCGTGCCACTTCAGTAACATCCCTTATAAGTATGAAACAAAGTCAGGGTATCTATGGTACAATATAAAAATAGAACACATAGGGTGATACCCCCAACAAAAGATGATCTAGAACAATGTGCCAATGGGCCACTCACAAAACATGGATTTGATTGAAGGCACATCATATACTTGGTGAGGTAATCTTCCAATATATTCCAGTATTTTCCTTAAAATGTTAAAAGGAGATAGTGCAGACAGCCACAATAAAAATAAAGAGATTACATTCATTTATTGCAGAGGTGTAGTGAGCGGGGGCAGAGAGGGGCACTTGCCGCCGGGTGCCAGACTGGGGGGGCACCACAAGCAGGGGTAGACTGGGGGGCCCCATCATAAAAATTTTATCGGAGGAGGTTTCATCGGCATACAGCACCAGGAGATCCTGCTGCAGGGAAAAGCCATGCCCCCAAATGACCCTCTGCATGGGTCAGCTTGAAGGAAATTCCAAGCAGAGGTGTACTCTGTGTGTCTCCAGAAGAGGCAGCTTTTAAACTGAGTGCGGGAACAGATACCTGCCAGCTCTGTGTGCAGCATGCTGCTGCCGGGGAGGAGAGCCAGGAGCTTCAGAGGGAGATCCCACCAGACCAAGGAGGAGGTAAGATCACCCTATAAGTGCCCCCACAGTCTGTCTCCTTCCCCTGCAAACACCTCTCTGCTGCAGCTGACAGGAGATAAGTAGGGATGTGCGTTTCGGGCTTCGGAACTTTCACAAAATTTCCCGATTCGTGCATTCGGATTAGGACGATTTTCCTAAAATTTTTGGATCTGAAAACGGCAGATCCGAACAAATTTTCGAATTGACTAGAAATGTGTAAAATCGAAATTCATTTTCGTTCCATTCGTGATTTCGGCTCCAGTCCTGATTTCGGTTCCATTTCAGTAATTTCGGACATCGTATTTATATCGCTGTTTCTGTAATTAAATTTTTTTATCATTCCCATCTCAATGTATCCTTCCTGGAAAACATGCAAAATCTCAATGTATCCTTCTTGTAAAAAATTAGAAATCTCAATGTATCCGTCCCGGGAAACCAGAGAAATCTCAATGTATCCTTCTTGTAAAACATGAGAAATCTCAATGTATCCTTCCTGGAAATCCAGAGAAATCTCAATGTATCCTTCCCGGGAAACCAGAGAAATCTCAATGTATCCTTCTTGTAAAAAATGAGAAATCTCAATGTATCCTTCCCGGGAAACCAGAGAAATCTCAATGTATCCTTCTTGTAAAACATGAGAAAGCTCGATGTATCCTTCCTGGAAATCCAGAGAAATCTCAATGTATCCTTCTTGTAAAACATGAGAAATCTCAATGTATCCTTCTTGTAAGACATGAGAAATCTCAATGGGAGAATTATCGTATCGTATAATTATCGTATCCGATAGACCATTAGTTTACGTCAAAACGAATAGACACTTTGAAACGAGGAGAATAGACGTTCCGAAAAACACAACAATTTCCGAAATCACGAAAAAAAAGTCGATACGAAAAACGAACCGAACCGAAACGGAAATCGGCCGAAACGAGTCGAAACGAAAATTTACAAAATCCGAACGAACCAAACCGAATCGAACCGAAAAAAAATTGGTGCACAAGCCTAGAGATAAGGAGCCCACCCTCTCCTGCTTACACATACAGCATCGGTCAGTACAAGGAGCTGTGTGTAAGCAGGAGAGGGGGGCTGTTTACTGTAGTCCCTGTTGTGAAGGAGAAAGTCCTGAATTTTAAAAATAAGAAATAAACGGTTTTATTTTTATAAGTCCCTGAGTGGGGGGGGGAGGAGAGAGAATTAACCCCTTCACTGCTGAGCCATTTCACCTATGTGTGCTGAGCTCATTTTGACTGTTTTGTGCTAATTATGGTTAAACTATTTGAAGTCAGGTTTTATTATACGCCCCAGACAAAATATATATCTCTATATACGGGAGACTCGGCAGATTCATAATATATTAATTTCCATTAAAATTTCAATAATCTACAGTGTGTAAAAAGATTTTTTCACATTTTATCATCCGAGGGTTATATATTTTCTGGGGTACACTTTTTTAAAAAAAAATCAGGGGGGGCGGAGCCAGCGGTGAACGAGAGAGGTCGCATACTACAGAGCTCCGCTGCACAATCTACCAAATACATACACAATTGCGACCACCTCGTCCTGCACCGCTCTCTGGGGGTCTGGAGCCTCACTCTTGACTAGGGGCTGCCGTGGCCGCTGTTTACAGGATTTTCAGCAGCGCAACCGCGGTTCGACGTGGCTCGGTCCTAGTGCGGCCTACATGGATCGGCCATATTGAGAAGCCTGGTGACTTTACTGCTGCACATGACGGCTCTGATTTCCAGCACCCGCTTATCATCCTTCACCCTAACCATGGTTAAGAAGACACTGCAAGGTACTGTTGGGGGCTCTCGACAGAGAGATCTTAGAGACTCACTGGGAGGCAGACAGGCTGCTTACAGCACAGTGCTATCCTCGGTCCTTACCCCGGGATATGAATCCTCGGATGGAGAGGAGGGATTCAACTGGCCCTGTGGAACTGAGGCAGCAAGGAACTGGTCCTCTCCAGCACCCCAAACACAGAACCAAAACCGATGAGCTCCGCAGCAAAGAAAAGAAGCGCAAAACTTTGACAGCAGCTGCCCCTGCTCCTGTTCCTGACCCTGTGCTGTGCCGATCTGAAGAGGACGTTTCGCTTTCTGATGGAGGTGATTTGCCGCTGATCCCCAACCACTCTTCACGCCGAGACTCATTGACTCAGCAGGCTTCGGATGCCCCGGAGCAGATGGACACCCCCCTAGACTCCGCGACATCCCCTCGGCGCGCCCATGCTGCCACGATAATTGCCAACCTCAGATGCAGAGCTCTGACCTGGCGAAAGAGCAGGCTGTTCTTTCGGCTCAGGTGACCTCTCTTCAGTCCCAGGTCGACCTTCTGACCTGCTCGGTAGAGACCCTGGAAGCATGCCACCGCAGACACAACATCAGAATTCGTGGAGTCCCGGAGTCGGTGTCACCGGCGGAACTTCTGACATATGTGAACCACCTGGCCCTTCGAGTGTCGGAGTCACCCCCTGGGGCGCCAGAGATGTTTGGGAGTGTTTACAGGATCTGCAAGGCTGTGACGGCTCCCGGGAGTGCCCCGAGAGACATCATAGCAGTGACCAGAGATATGGTGGCCAAGACGCGCCTTATGTTGGCCCCTGGAGCTCGGGCGGCGTTTCTGTTTGAGGGAGTGTCGATCTTCCTCTACCGGGACTTACCGTTCCTGACCCTGGTGGCGCACCGGCGGCTTGGGAGGTGACAACTTTTATGCGGCTTAAGGACCTGGGACGTAAAAACCCAAGGGCTGAATATAGAATATTTGATACAGTTCTAACCTCAGCATCTGAGGAAAGGGATTTAGGGGTTATTATTGCAGAGGATCTAAGGGTAAGTAGTCAATGTAATAGAGCAGCAGGAAATGCTAGCAGAATACTTGGTTGTGTAGGGAGAGGTATTAGCAGTAGGAAAAGGGAAGTGCTCATGCCACTGTTTAGAGCACTGGTGAGACCTCACTTGGAGTACTGTGTGCAGTACTGGAGACCGTATCTCCAGAAGGATATAGACATCTTCGAGAGAGTTCAGAGAAGGGCTACTAAAATGGTGTAAGGCTTGAAGGAGAAAAGTTACCAGGAAAGGCTTAATGATCTTAACATATACAGCTTGGAAAAAAGACGAGACACCCCTGCTCTCACACACATCTTCAACCTATCTCTCTCCACTGGCTCCTTTCCATCCGCCTTCAAACACGCGCTAGTTACCCCTTTACTAAAGAAACCATCCCTCGATCCCAACTCTCCATCCAACTACCGCCCTGTATCCCTGCTTCCCTTTACCTCTAAGCTCTTAGAAAAAATAGTCTTCAACCGCCTCTCCCTCTTCCTGTCCTCCAATTCCCTACTTGACCCCCTGCAATCTGGCTTCCGTCCCCTACACTCAACTGAAACTGCCCTCACCAAAGTCACCAACGACCTCCTAACTGCTAAAAACACGGCCACTATTCTATTCTCATCCTGCTTGGCCTCTCGGCTGCTTTTGACACTGTTGACCACCCCATCCTTCTACAGACCCTCAACTATCTGGGTCTCGGTGACACTGCACTTGCTTGGGTTGACTCCTATTTATCCAACAGGTCCTTCTATGTGTCCTTTGCTGGTAACTCCTCCTCTTCATTGCCTCTACCTCAAGGCTCTGTCCTTGGTCCTCTGCTCTTTTCCATCTACACCTCCTCCCTGGGCAAAATCATCAACAGCTTTGGCTTTAATTACCACCTCTACGCTGATGACAGTGGCGTAGCGTGGGGGGGGGCTGGGGGCCGTGGCCCCGGGCGCAGTTTTGTTAGGGGCGCATTCGCGCCCCTAAAACTGGCCCGGGGGTTGAGGGACCCAGATGCCGGGCAGCGCGGGAGCACCTGCCCGGTCTTGAACAGTCCGTCCTGTGAAGTGGATGCGGCTGTGTGCGTGCGCAGCCGGTCACGTGGTCCGGCTAATCAGGTGGTACTGAGTCTCTGTACCACCTGACTGGCCGGACCGCGTGACCGGCTGCGCACGCACACAGCCGCATCCACTTCACAGGACGGACTGTTCAAGACCGGGCAGGTGCTCCCACGCTGCCCGGCATCTGGGTCCCTCAACCCCCTGCCAGAGCTGGGGCAACAATCCAGGTGAGATCTGGGGCAAATCCATGACCTGGGGGCAAATCCATGTGTGAGCTGGGGCAAATCCATGAGCTGGGGGGCAAATCCATGAGCTGGGGCAAATCCATGAGCTGGGGGGCAAATCCATGAGCTGGGGGCAAATCCATGAGCTGGGGGGCAAATCCATGAGCTGGGGGCAAATCCATGAGCTGGGGCAAATCCATGAGCTGGGGCAAATCCATGAGCTGGGGGGCAAATCCATGAGCTGGGGGCAAATCCATGAGCTGGGTGCAAATCCATGAGCTGGGGCAAATCCATGAGCTGGGGGCAAATCCATGAGCTGGGGGGCAAATCCATGAGCTGGGGGCAGTATCCATGAGCTGGGGCAAATCCATGAGCTGGGGGGCAAATCCATGAGCTGGGGGCAAATCCATGAGCTGGGGCAAATCCATGAGCTGGGGGGCAAATCCATGAGCTGGGGGCAAATCCATGAGCTGGGGGGCAAATCCATGAGTGAGCTGGGGGCAAATCCATGAGTGAGCTGGGGCAAATCCATGAGTGAGCTGGGGCAAATCCATGAGCTGGGGGCAAATCCATGAGCTGGGGGGCAAATCCATGAGCTGGGGGCAAATCCATGAGCTGGGGCAAATCCATGAGCTGGGGGCAAATCCATGAGCTGGGGGCAAATCCATGAGCTGGGGCAAATCCATGAGCTGGGGGCAAATCCATGAGCTGGGGCACATCCATGAGCTGGGGGGCAAATCCATGAGCTGGGGCAAATCCATGAGCTGGGGGGCAAATCCATGAGCTGGGGGCAAATCCATGAGCTGGGGCAAATCCATGAGCTGGGGGGCAAATCCATGAGCTGGGGCAAATCCATGAGCTGGGGCAAATCCATGAGCTGGGGGGCAAATCCATGAGCTGGGGCAAATCCATGAGCTGGGGGCAAATCCATGAGCTGGGGGCAAATCCATGAGCTGGGGGCAGTATCCATGAGCTGGGGCAAATCCATGAGCTGGGGGCAAATCCATGAGCTGGGGGGAAAATCCATGAGCTGGGGGGCAAATCCATGAGCTGGGGGCAAATCCATGAGCTGGGGGGCAAATCCATGAGTGAGCTGGGGGCAAATCCATGAGTGAGCTGGGGGCAAATCCATGAGTGAACTGGGGCAAATCCATGAGTGAGCTGGGGGCAAATCCATGAGTGAGCTGGGGGCAAATCCATGAGTGAGCTGGGGCAAATCCATGAGCTGGGGGCAAATCCATGAGTGAGCTGGGGCAAATCCATGAGTGAGCTGGGGCAAATCCATGAGCTGGGGGCAAATCCATGAGTGAGCTGGGGCAAATCCATGAGCTGGGGGCAAATCCATGAGCTGGGGCAAATCCATGAGTGAGCTGGGGCAAATCCATGAGCTGGGGCAAATCCATGAGCTGGGGCAAATCCATGAGTGAGCTGGGGGGCAAATCCATGAGCTGGGGGCAAATCCATGAGTGAGCTGGGGCAAATCCATGAGCTGGGGCAAATCCATGAGTGAGCTGGGGGCAAATCCATGTGTGAGCTGGGGGCAAATCCATGAGCTGGGGCAAATCCATGAGCTGGGGGCAAATCCATGAGTGAGCTGGGGCAAATCCATGAGCTGGGGGCAAATCCATGAGTGAGCTGGGGCAAATCCATGAGTGAGCTGGGGGCAAATCCATGAGCTGGGGGCAAATCCATGAGTGAGCTGGGGCAAATCCATGAGCTGGGGCAAATCCATGAGTGAGCTGGGGGGCAAATCCATGTGTGAGCTGGGGCAAATCCATGTGTGAGCTGGGGCAAATCCATGAGCTGGGGGCAAATCCATGAGCTGGGGCAATATCCATGTGAGAGCTGGGGCAATATCGATAACGTGTCCACAGGTTGGGGGGGGGCGCACAATTCTTGGCTGGCCCCGGGTGCTGACAACCCACGCTACGCCACTGGCTGATGACACTCAGATCTACCTCTCTACCCCTGATCTCTCTGCCCCTGTCCTTTCAAAAGTCAGTGACTGTTTATCTGGCATCTCCTCCTGGATGGCCTCCCACCACCTAAAGATCAACATGTCAAAGACTGAGCTCCTACTTATTCCTCTCTCCAATGCCTCCTGACTTCTCTATCACGGTGGAGGGTATCACCATCTCCCCATCAAACCAAGTTCGCTGTCTTGGAGTTACACTTGACTCTGCTCTTTTCTTCATCCCCCACATCAAGTCTCTTTCCTCCTCCTGCCGATACCAACTGCGTAATATTTCCAGAATTTGGCCATTTCTTACCGCTGTCACCACAAAACAACTCATACACACCCTGGTAATCTCCCAACTCGACTATTGCAATAATCTCTTATCTGGCCTCCCTTTGTCCCGCCTCTCCCCCCTACAATCCATCCTGAACGCCTCCGCCAGGCTAATTCACCTCACCCGCCGCTCTGTCTCTGCCGCTCCCCTCTGCGAGTCCCTTCACTGGCTCCCCATCCACTGCAGAATTAAGTTCAAAATCCTTATCCTTACCTACAAAACCCTCCCTAACTCAGCTCCCCACTACCTGTCCTCACTAATCACCAAATACACCCCAGCCCGCTCCCTAAGGTCAAACAGTGACCTGCGCCTAGCTTCTCCCCGCATCACCTCTTCCCATGATAGACTGCAGGATTTCTCATGCGCAGCCCCCACTCTCTGGAACGCTCTCCCTCGTACTTTCAGACTTTCCCCTAACTTCTCTTCCTTCAAACGCTCCCTTAAAACGTTCCTATATAGGGAAACCTACCACCCAACTCACTGACGCAACCATCAATCACTCTCACCTTACAGTCCTCTCCTCCTGTTTCCAACCCCAACCCTCCCAGATTGTGAGTTCCTACGGGAATAGGGCCCTCATCTCCTCCTGTACTGTTTGTCAAATGTTGTTCAATGTATTGTAACCCTGTCTATACTGTGCCTATTGTACAGCGCTGCGGAATATGCTGGCGCTTTATAAATAAAGAATAATAATAATATAAAACATTTAAATACGTTAAGGGAATCCACAAGGTAGAGGAAGGGAGTATATTTAAGAGGAAACAAAGTAGCAACACAAGAGAACATAGTCTTAGTAAAATAATGCTTCCTGATGTTACTTTTAAACCTTTGCCCCTCTAATCTGAGAGGGTGGTGGATACATGGAACAGCCTTCCAGTTGAAGTGGTAGAGGCCAAAACAGTAATTGAATTTAAGCAGGCATGGGATAGGCATAAGGCTATCTTAAATAAAAGATAAATCCAGGTAAAGTATCCATGTAATTGGGCAGACTAGATGGGCCGAAAGGTTCTTATCTGCCGACATTTTTCTATGTTTCTAAGGGGGTCTGCTTCCGCTGGGGTATGGCGGGTTCCCTATTGGTAACAACGATGTGCCAATTACCATCTCTGATCCAGCTGAGCCCTGATCTCTGCTTCTGGGTGCAGGACTCGCTCCAGACAAGACGGGCATTCCCCCGAGTTAGGTCGCTTCTACTCTGCACCCCCTCCTCTCTGTCCTCAATGGGTGCAACTGTCCACCCTGCTCTTTATTGTTGACAATGGCTGCACCGGACCACCACATTCTGATTTTGATTTGACTTCTGAACCACAGCATCCCCTGATGAGACTCCCTCCTCACCTGAGACCCCTTTATTATTATTATGAAAAAATATTTTTTTTTTACAATGCATAAAATGAATTTAGCATATAAAACATCACCCAGTCCTCAGATCCAGATACAGCCCTCCACTAAAAGTCTGTGGTATGATGGAACTGTTATAGATATATAGCTTGACACATTTCGTCCTCTCTCGGACTTCATCAGGAGCATAATAACCCCATCATAAAACCCATGGGACATCAATTAGAAATCAAATTAATAAACATCCATGTGGTCAGGGAGTTCCACACTTGCGTCCTTGCTGTGGATCACCTCTGGTGCCAGGCCCACACAGGTAGACCCTTGTCCTGGATTTTATTTATTTATTATCAATAAATATATTGTTTACTACCCTACATTCGCTATTTTTCTCCGCCTTTTTTTTCTCCCTGGAAAATTTGGATCTACCACCGCTGAGGCAAAGAGGTTTGGGTTCCCACCCTTAAGAGGACCCAGGGCTACATACATTGAGCCTGATATTACGAGGCTCCAGACTCGGTGAGTGTGTTTTTACTTTTCCTTCTTTACATCTCCACACATTACGCTATGGGAGTGCCGTCTCCCGATTCTCTTCATTTTATTTAGTTTCCATTACGGACAGAAAGAAGGGAAGTGCCACCCTATATTTGGCTGCAGGCTGTTTCTCCTTGAGCCGGGATCTTGTGGGCTCCCACAAATGTGAGTGGTTTAGACCTTGATTATAATCTGAGTAATTCTACCCTGACTGTCTGCACTATCACTTTTTTCCTGTGATGTGCTTTCTTTGAGGAATACTGACGGATAAAAGGATTCAACACCAGCACTTAAAAGAAGATCAGCACACCATTCTTCATCATCATTTTTTGAGTATTTTTCTATTATACATTTGAGCACCTTTTGCACATTTGACTTTGGACCTGGACTTTACTCTATGCACTTTCATTGATGTTTTTAACAACATCTTTTACGCCTTCTGTTTTTACTTTTTATGTATTTTACACTGTCTTTTATGGATTTTATACATCCATTGATTTATTAACCTATTAATTGCACTAGATGCGCCGTATGGTTTTCCGCTTTTTATCCTGTATTCTGACACATATTTTGGTTGTTTTTTATGTGTTTTTACCATACTATAGGCAGCACTGACTATTTATTAGCACCATACCCAGCACTTTAATTTATCACATAGTAATAGGCGCCCACACTGTATAGTGTATATATTTATACACACTTCCTGCTTTAATTAAACTAATTATACCTGGGGCCATAGTATCCTCGCCTAATACCTGTACGATATACGAAAAGGATTCCCCAAGGATGCCCTTTATGAGCATAAAATACACTTATCTATCTAGATTCACTCATCCAGTGAACCACACATGGAGCGTGGGCAAAAATACCTAATCTAGACATTAAATAACTATTTTTTCCATTTTCCCAAAATATAATTCACCGAACAAGAAAAGTATAATAACTTGAATGTAAAAGTTCATTTATCTAATAAATCAACATGAGTCAGATCTACAGTTGTGTTCAAAATTATTCAACCCCCACTGAAATTAAGTGTTTTGGCCAGTTTGACATTGATTTTGATCATTCAGTCATCTTGCTTACAATTAAATCAAAGAGGCACGTGTAGGTCAGACAAATATAACATAACATTTATAATGAAATAACCACAAATGTCTTTTCTGTGCTCACATCATTATCAGTTTTATTCAACCCCCAAGTGACATTCAATCTTAGTACTTATAACTGTAAAAGGATGTTGTACTAACAGCTTTTAAACGTGAAGCATAGCTTGACACAAGTGTCTTGCAGCGATCTACGGGTATCTTCGCCCATTCGTCATGGGCAAAAGCCTCCAGTTCAGTCACATTCTTAGGCTTGCGCATTGCAACTGCTTTCTTTAAGTCCCACCAGAGGTTCTCAATCGGATTTAAGCCAGGTGAATGCGATGGCCACTCCAAAATGTTCCAGCCTTTAATCTGCAACCATGCTCTAGTGGACTTGGAGGTATGCTTGGGATCATTGTCCTGTTGAAAGGTCCAACGTCTCCCAAGCCTCAGGTTTGTGACGGACTGCATCACATTGTCATCCAATATCTCCTGGTACTGAAGAGAATTCATGGTACCTTGCACACGCTGAAGCTTCCCTGTACCTGCAGAAGCAAAACAGCCCCAAAGCATGATTGACCCCCCGCCATGCTTCACAGTAGGCAAGGTGTTCTTTTCTTCATAGGCCTTGTTCTTCCTCCTCCAAACATAGCGTTGATCCATGGGCCCAAACAGTTCTAATTTTGTTTCATCAGTCCACAGAACACTATCCCAAAACTTCTGTGGTTTGTCCACATGACTTTTGGCATACTGCAGTCGACTCTTCTTATTCTTTGGAGACAGCAAGGGGGTGCGCCTGGGAGTTCTGGCATGGAGGCCTTCCTTACGCAGTGTGCGCCGTATTGTCTGAGCTGAAACTTCAGTACCCACATCTGACAAATCTTTTCTCAGTTCCTCAGCAGTCACACAGGGACTTTTCTCCACTCTACGCTTCAGGTAGCGCACAGCAGTCGAAGTCAGCATCTTCTTTCTGCCACGACCAGGTAGCGTTTCAACAGTGCCCTTTGCCTTGAATTTGCGAATGATGCTTCCTATGGTCTCTCTTGGTATGTTTAACATCTTTGCAATCTTCTTATAGCCATTGCCCTTCCTGTGAAGAGTAATCACCTCTTCTCTTGTGTTCCTGGACCATTCTCTTGACTTCACCATGTTTGTAACCACACCAGTAAATGTCTAGAAGGAGCTGAGTATCACAGTCATTTTAAAGCTGCCTAATTGGTGCTTATTATGCTTTATTGCTGCTCCGTGACATCCACAGGTGTTTTCAATACCTGATTGAAAACACTTGAATGAACCTCTGTTCTTCAGAGTGGTAGTCTTTAAGGGGTTGAATAATTGTGTCAATGAAGAATTCACAAAAGAAACATTTACTACTGTATTACAAAACCAATTGATGTCATTTTAGTTGCATATGGTTCTTTAAAAGTCCTCGTAGGATTTCATTCTGAATACAATTACAAATGTACACTAAATTCCCTAAAACCCTTTACAGCATTGGGGTTGAATAATTTTGAACACAACTGTATATCTGTGTGTTTTCCTATGTTCAGCTTCACTCCACAAAACGCATACACAACTGCATTCACACACACAGTCAAGAAATACATTCTCATTTTCACAAATCCAATCCTTTCTCACACTTATCTAGGGGATTAAATAAAAAAAAAAATATTCCATAATCTAATACCGTAGTCCACAGTGCGAGATCAAGGTGTGGTCTTTTTTTCAACATCCCAGTTTGAGACGCATAATCATTGAATGTCATCAGAGCACCCACCATAGGGACTCCTGAACAAGCTATCTCTTTGCGCTGGTTGCTTATTACCTGTAGGGATGTGCGTTTTGGGTTTCGGAATTTCGGAATTTTCACGAAATTTCCTGATTCGTGTTTTCGGATGCGGCCGATTTTCTGAATCGGATCGGACCCGAAAACCGACAGATCCGAAAAGTTTTCCGAGCCGAAACGCAATATTTTCGGAATTTTCGAATGGACTTGAGATGTGTCAAATCGAAATTAATTTTCGCTCTATTCATGATTTCGGTTCCATTTGTGATTTCGGTTCCATTTCGGTAATTCTGGACATCGTATATTTAACTATTATCGGTTATATCGCTGATTCTGTAAATTTTGTATTTGTAACTGCGTATCACTTGTTTTTGTTTCCAATGATCCGATAATTCTGTCGATACGATAATTCCTTCGTAATCGGGTCGGATCCGATTCGTCCGCGGGTCGCGCATGTGCGCACGCGGATGTCGTAACTTTATTGAGCCAGTTTTTTGACAACTTTTTGGACAGGCCAAAAAATATTGTTGTTATTATTTATCATGGCTGCAAGAGACGAGTGCCATTCGGACACCTCCTCATCTTCTTGCACCCATGAGACACCACCCAGGAAGAAGCGGGCCAGCAACATGGCATTTGACGAGATGTTGGAGCTGGTCCGCATCTTTGATCGTAAAGATTACGACTGCCGTAAGGGCCCTTATGGCAGGAAGAATAATGCAAGAAAGGACCGTATCCTCGATAAAGTTCGCACCACCATCCTGGAGCTGTTCAGGATGGACCGGACGAAGGACCAGCTCCGAAAACGCTGGTCCGACCTCAAGACGCGCGAGCAGGAGCAGCTGAGGCACATCCGTCGCGTCATAGCCAAACGTAAGTGTCATGTTATATTGTAAAGCGCTGCGCAAACTGTTGGCGCTATATAAATCCTGTATAATAATAATAATGTGCTTGCATGTGCTAATGTGCACAGAAATACGTTGATTTATCTAGTCCTTTTTTCATGCAATGTGATTGTGTATAGCTTTGCGTTTTCACGACTCGTCATACATGCATTTTTGCCATAGCTCTTCTTTTTTGTGATTTTACGTATTCGTGAAAATTGTGACATTTGATGTATGTAGATGAAGTTACAATGCTGGATTTCTTTTGGCACTGTGTGTAGTCTGTAGTGTGCTGGGGGGAGGTTGTTGTGATTGAGTGATGCATACGAGAAGACCCGCAGCTTGCCCAATATTGGCTCCCACCTGCGCATCAACAAAAATCTCTGCGTCTCTGCTAAGTGGTAGGATGGGACATGTAGTTCTTCTGAAAGTGCATCCAAACAGAGCCGCGTTCAATACGTCCTCAGCAGCTGCTGAATTGTTGCAGCGCAGCAATTCAGTTTGCTGCAGCAGTGTCATTATTGAACGCTTTAGATGCAAATTTCAAAACAAAATGGCGGATTTCTGTTGTTTCTGCAATATCCAGTTTTATTAGCAGAAACTGAAAGTGAAACTGAGGCTGAGGCCTTCTATAAAATAACTAAAAGCAGTCAGCACAATGCGTTTTGTACGCGCGCAACACAAATAATAGTTTTTATTGAATAAACGTAATGTTTACTTCTGAAAAAAATATATAATTGAACGGTAATATATGTCTATGTGCAGAGGAAATAAATATTTTGTGACTTTAGAACTATGAGATGGGAGTAGTGGGGGGTCAAGCTGGTAGTGGGGTAGTGGAGGGGTGTCGCAATACTTTCGGCAATATATTGTATAGATTATTAGATATACCATTTTTTCCAGTCTGCATTATTTACGTGTTATTTTTTGATTTGGCAGAAGACAGGAAGAAGGCAGCATCTGCCCCGGCAGGCACCAGTGCCCCAGTGTAGGAGGAGGAGCCACGGGTGACCACCAGCGCTGGTATATACTGTTTTATTTTGCAACGACTTTTGGTCAAAAACAAAAAAAAAATTTGTTTACTGTATTTTAATTTAATTTTTTTATGTATAGCACAAGAGGAGCAGGAGGAGGAAGAGGAGGAGCCGGAGGAGGAGCAGGAGGAGGAAGAAGAGGAGCCGGAGGAGGAGTCAGAGCCTCAGGAGGCCGCCAGCACTGGTATATACTACTGTTATATTTTTTCAAGACTTTCAGTCAAAAATAGAAACCTGCTTTACTTACTGTATTTTCCTTCTTTCATTTATTGGATATATAGAAGGAGAAGCCAGACCGGACACATCATCCAGCATTAGGATAATAAATCGGATGGCGATCGGCGAGCTACGCCTGGCTGTAACCACCATCGATGCCATCCAGGAATTGCTCCAGGAATTGCGGGAGCATATAAGCAATGACGCTGACATCCTGGAGCGGCAGTGAGACCAGCCTCCTCCCCTATGTTTGTTTGTGTTGTTTGTGCCCCGTTGGGCAGTTTGCCATCCTTGGCATGTTCCCCATGTTGTAAATAAATTTTCTATTTTTTCTATATTTTCCTGTTTGTGTGCGTTGCTTTTCCTTACTTAATAAGTTAATATGTATTGCTTGGTTTCCACACTGTTAAAATTATATGTACATAAATTTATTGACATTTCTATGGACCCTTTGTCATAAATTTGTCAACATATTTGTGGCCATGAATGTGACTGTGCACATTCTACACTTCCTGCCTGGCCAAAAAATGTCACACACTAACACAACCTTGTTGTACTGCCTTGAGATTTGATTACCGACGTGGCATGGTTTTGTTAAGCTTAGGCGATGTCACAACAACACGGATTTTTGTCCACAGTCACATTCATTGTATAACCAAGAATTTATCAAAAAATATTGATGGCAGCACTGCGTGAAGTCTTCTCCGACACAACCCAAAGATCCTCAGTGCGGCTCAGGTCTAGTTTATTTGTCCCTGTTTGCAGCTTCACTCAACACCTCCTCCCAGCTATGAGCTCTCTCTCTCCCACCGCTGCCCGCTAAGACGCTGCCTGCCAACATGGTCACGTCTTTGCAGGAAGACAACAGCGTGGGGGAACGGCAGCTGCCGACAGTCCCAAGACCTCGTCACAATGACGTCAGTTCTGGAGTTAACCCCTAACTGTGACCAATGGTGGAGATAGGGGGTTCATTGGAACCCCCTATCTCCCGATCCGTGGCAGCTATCGGTTGGTTAATGTTTGGTATCTTTGGATCGACCAGAGCATGGCCTTTCCAACAATACCAAATATGACAATGTTAAAAATTATAAAAAATTAAAATATAAAAAAAAATAAACAGGTTTTTGTTTTGTTTTGTTAATGCGCAATATTGTTCCCATTTCAATTATAATGTGAACAACGATGCTGCACTAAGGATTTTTGTATGGGGTGCATTTGTTAAAAATAGTGTAATTTTCACCCAAAAAAATATAACAAGTCCCCATTTAATTTTTTTTTAACAAACGCAACTCATAAAATATAACCGCAAACACTCGCATGTTAAAATGTGAGAAAAACACTTTACACCTTGTAAAACAAACATTGAAAATTCTAACTTTATTGCATTTTTTGTTATAATATACAGACAGGACATGACGCATACATATGATAATGATATATTATGAATCTTCTGCCGAGTCTGCCGGAAAGAACGATATATAACATGTCTGGGTCATATTATAAAATAAGGCTTCAAAAAAACGCGTTTTTGTTTTGTTAATGCGCAATATTGTTCCCATTTCAATTATAATGTGAACAACGATGCTGCACTAAGGATTTTTGTATGGGGTGCATTTGTTAAAAATAGTGTAATTTTCACCCAAAAAAATATAACAAGTCCCCATTTAATTTTTTTTTAACAAACGCAACTCATAAAATATAACCGCAAACACTCGCATGTTAAAATGTGAGAAAAACACTTTACACCTTGTAAAACAAACATTGAAAATTCTAACTTTATTGCATTTTTTGTTATAATATACAGACAGGACATGACGCATACATATGATAATGATATATTATGAATCTTCTGCCGAGTCTGCCGGAAAGAACGATATATAACATGTCTGGGTCATATTATAAAATAAGGCTTCAAAAAAACGCGTTTAAACAAGAGGAGCGAAACTGTTAAAAATTAGCTCAGCAGCAGACCGCAGTGCGTGAAGGGAAGCCGTGAAATGCCTCAGCAGCGAAAGAGTTAATTTTTTTTGTCTGTTTTAAATCATTTTTTTTTTTTTTTTTCGTTTCAGATCATTTTGATCAACTATTTTTCCGTTTTAAAACCTTTTGTTCTGGTTTTTATTTTTAAAGTCAGACCATTCGGGTCAGTTTAGTGTTTTTTAAATCGTTTTGTTCTTTTTTTTTGTTCCTTTCATACCATTTTTTTAATGTGATTAAATAAAGTTGTGAAATGTATATTCATAAGAAAAAAAGGATCTTTATTTTGGCAAGCATTCAGACTGGGTTTTTTGCCTTCTTGGATCAACAGCAGTAGGTTATGTGGGAGAGGCTGAACCCGATGGACGCATGTCTTTTTTCAGCCTATATAACTATGTAACTATGTAACTATGTAATAAAAAAAAAACACGATAGAATCGCCAGAATTATCGTATCGACAGAATGAATTATCGGATCCGAAAAACAAACCAAAAATTTATTATAAAAAAATATATAAAGTATAAAAAAGTAAACCATAGTAGTTTACATCAAAACGAATAGAGTTAGACAGCTTTGAAACGAGGAGAACAGACGTTCCGAAAAAACGAAAATTTCCGAAATCACGAAAAAGTTGATACAAAAAACGAGCAAAGTGACACGAAAATACGAAAAATGGTCGATATTCGGAAAAAAAATGTACACGAAAAACGAGTCGAACCGAACCGAATCGAAACAGAAATCGGTCGAAACGAGCCGAATCGAAAAGTTTAAACATCCGAACAAATCGAACCAAATCGAACCGAAAAAAAAAATCGGTGCACAAGCCTAATTACCTGTGACCTTTGACCTTGACACAAAAATCCATGATTCGTTTCATATGCAGTCATTGTGACTGTCAGGTTTCTTGATGATGTGATACGATTTTAGCAACAATAAAGAAAATAAAAAAGAAAAGAAAATATGTATACCCCGCTAATCATATACATCCATTCATTCATTGTCACTCACAAGTGCACAAAAACAATAAAAATTTTAATTTACATAAGAAGAGACACAGATAATAAATTTGAAAATTTCCCCGCGAAGCCTATCGGCCTCACGCAATAAAAAAATTATACTACTTCTGACTCATTGTTAGAGAAAAATATATATACGCAACTTTGGCTCAAAAGGGAAATAGCCGAAGTGCATATTCCACCCATTTTAAATATCAAAAAAAAAAATATTTAACTACTATCCTATTCAGTCTTGTTCGGTGTTTTGAAACAAACCTGGTGTTTATAAAACACACCAATCCTCAAATGAAATCAAAAAAATAAAAACAGCATTAATTTTACCGAATTAAAGCGTTCCATTTACCACTATATATGTCATGAAACGTATTTATGCAAATGCATTAAATTATATGTTCCTAAATACATTAATTAACTCTAATTTTAATTGGATGTGATCTTCAATAATCCTAAATGTGTCAGGGAATTTGAACAATATTGATTGTAACCAAACAAAAATAATAAAATATAAAATAATAAAAGACACAAAATAATTACCACTTAGACGACAACACAAAGATAATCCATCAGCATATAAAAATACATTATCTTCTTTCTTTGTCTTCTGTCTTATTTTCAACCAATAACTGTTATGTAAAACGGACATGTCTTAAGTTTTATTTCCAAATAAATGATCTTCTTTAATCGCATGATTTATTGATGAGTTGTCGATAAATTTGGTGTCTGATAATTCCTTATTATCCGGTTGATGTAACATTGCAATGTGAAATGATAATGTACAGGTGCAGTATGAACTGTAAGGAGGAAACACAAAAAGGAGGGACCAAAATTGCGCAGTATGTCAATACTTAGAATGAAAGTAATGCGTATTGGTGGTAAACTCACATTCTGTGGAGCCTACAACCGGCTCTTAGGAATAAGGCGGGCTGGGACTTTATTTCAGGTGCCCATAAGACCTCCAAATGACTCCTCCAGAAATCTCCAAAGATGGGAACACTGTAGAGAAATTGGCAAAAAACAAGAAGGCACCTCCTAGTGCAATAAATCAAAAGCAGCTTTGTTTTTAGAAGAGAATTTTGCCAAATTCAAACTCACACTTAATTGAGCCTCTATTGGCTCCGTCACAATGCGCATAGGGAATCGTAAGGTGTTCCCCAAACCTTCTTTACAAGAGTTATGGAGGCAGACAGCATTTAAAGTTGTTCAAAAATTAAAAACATTTATTCATTTTAAAATAGATAGATCATATCTACCAAACCAAAGACCAGGACGCGTTTCGCCTATAAAGGCTTCCTCAGCTGGTAATCATATGTCTGCTCTTGCTGCTGCCTTTTTATACAATGCACATTCAATTAACAATTTGAAAAAAGTCACTTAAAATCAATTAAACTTGAAGACAGGTGTGATTATGTGGCGCCCGCCATTTTGCGCATGTCTGGAGGGTCTGCGTGTCACCCCGGAACGCGGAAGTAATAAATAAAACCCGAAATAGAAGGAGATTTATTCGTCATATTAAAATCGTTGCGCCCGCCATTTTGCGCATGCGCAGTTATCCTACGTCACCCCGGAACGCGGAAATACTGAGATAAAGTCCGGAATGGGAAGCGATTTAATCATTGTGTTTAAAATCGTTACGCCCACCATTTTGCGCATGCGCAGTTATCCTGCGTCTCGAACTGAGACGCAGGATCTCCAAATTACCGTACTACTTGAAGTACAACTTCAAAAATAACTCTTACTTCCCAAAAAGAGGGGGGGAGGGGGGGGGACACATGCCCAACAGCCACCACAAAGATGGGAGGAAAGCCCATTAATCAGATGTTTGGATACAGAATAATTTGACAATAAAATTCATTAAAATATTATGAAGGGCTATAATAAACAATATCATACATTTTCTGAGGTTATCGAGCCAATAGCTGTACAAGTGTATAGACATCTATATGTACATATAAATAAACAGCATGTGTAAAATCCGATTTCCCCAAACAATGGATTCATATAATAAAAATAGTGGGAAGGTATAATTTCAAAATTGGACCCTATTGGACCCTAAAATTGACATTATTATAATGATGTGGTATAAATAAATATATTTACACATTGTTGTGATACATTATTATATATTAAAAATTGACATTATTATAGTGATGTGGTATAAATAAGTGTATTTACACATTGTTATGATACATTTGTGGATATTAATATAAAAACTATGTATAGTATCAAAATCTATATACACAAACAGTGTGTAACCTTAAAACTTAGTGAATTATATATCATAGATTCAATACTCAAAACACGTGTTTTGTAATTAATAAAGTGTAATGTAAGTGCTTTATTATGCAAATGAGGGTGGTACCTATAGCTAACATGCACTTAGATTGTCCGTGACCAAAAATAATTCAAAATAAGTGTAATCTATAAGTGTATATTTTCATTCTAGTGGACATATTAGATGATCAATAAATGAGCGATAACTTATAACGAGATATTTTAAGTGTGAGCAATAACATTAAAACTCAATATATTATTAAGATGTATTTTACATAATATTCAAAAATGTACTTCATGTAATCAATAAAGTGCAGTTTAAGTGCTGCGAGATATAAACTGATAAGGTATTAACCCATCATTCACATACACCTAAAAGGGCCCATAGCTTAAATCCCGTATATGGCCTAAGGGTTCGTAGCGTGTAACAAATTCAATCGTGTAAATACTAACTAAAGTGATAAGTGCATTGCTCTAATAATACTAATATATATATTGTATGTGCACCTAAGATTGAAGTGCTAATGTGCAATCAATCAATTCCTATTAAAATTACTTATTTAAGTATAAGAGTGGAAGCTTAAATCTAAAGAAAATGGACCAATTCAAAGTCGTTGTTTAAGCCTCCCGGTGTCAAGGTCCCAAGATCGAAAATAAGTCTCATCTCCTCTCTCCCTAATGCTGTAGTTTCACTTACTCCCCTGTTAATACATCTCACTTTCTTTACGGCAGAGAATTTGAGACCTCTTGGGCATCCATTATGAAATAATTTAAAATGTTGAGATACAGAATGCTTTTCATATTGTTTGTTGATATTTCTTACGTGCAATATGAAAAGCATTCTGTATCTCAACATTTTAAATTATTTCATAATGGATGCCCAAGAGGTCTCAAATTCTCTGCCGTAAAGAAAGTGAGATGTATTAACAGGGGAGTAAGTGAAACTACAGCATTAGGGAGAGAGGAGATGAGACTTATTTTCGATCTTGGGACCTTGACACCGGGAGGCTTAAACAACGACTTTGAATTGGTCCATTTTCTTTAGATTTAAGCTTCCACTCTTATACTTAAATAAGTAATTTTAATAGGAATTGATTGATTGCACATTAGCACTTCAATCTTAGGTGCACATACAATATATATATTAGTATTATTAGAGCAATGCACTTATCACTTTAGTTAGTATTTACACGATTGAATTTGTTACACGCTACGAACCCTTAGGCCATATACGGGATTTAAGCTATGGGCCCTTTTAGGTGTATGTGAATGATGGGTTAATACCTTATCAGTTTATATCTCGCAGCACTTAAACTGCACTTTATTGATTACATGAAGTACATTTTTGAATATTATGTAAAATACATCTTAATAATATATTGAGTTTTAATGTTATTGCTCACACTTAAAATATCTCGTTATAAGTTATCGCTCATTTATTGATCATCTAATATGTCCACTAGAATGAAAATATACACTTATAGATTACACTTATTTTGAATTATTTTTGGTCACGGACAATCTAAGTGCATGTTAGCTATAGGTACCACCCTCATTTGCATAATAAAGCACTTACATTACACTTTATTAATTACAAAACACGTGTTTTGAGTATTGAATCTATGATATATAATTCACTAACAGGGTTATCCAAAGAGATTCGAATTGCTTGAGAAAGGTAACCGAACGCTGAAAATCAGCGTTCGGTTACCTTTCCTGGCCATTCGGCTATCCAGAGAGCCGGCAATTCGCCAAATCCTGTCGAATTGCCTGCACATACGGTGACTGTTCGGTGCCTGTTCGAGGGCAGTGAAATCCCCATGAAAAAGCACTGCTTCGGCTATTCAGAGAACACAAACCAGCAGTGAAAGGTTCCCCTAATGCCCTGCCATTCGGTGGTTTAATTCGGCAAATTTATTCAGGAGAATCCCATAGACTTCAATGTTAAAAATATTCCCGTTTTAATTCAATATCTAATAAACCGTTCATTATAAAATTCTGCAGCAAAGAGTCTCTTTATTTATAGATTTTTTAGGATACTTTAAGCATTTTTCTGAATTTTTTAAAAAAAAATTAAAAGTCCTATTTTTTTTTTTTTTCAGTTTGCTTATTTTTTCTGTAACAGCCCTCTTTATTATCATTCCCTGGACCTCCTGTGAAAATTTCAGACATTTTCGCTCAGTAGTTTCTTTGCAAACAGCGTTTCTTTTTCCCAGATTCATACAAATGGTTTTTCTAATTTATTCACTGCCTCCTCTACGTCACAGCTGCTTCGGCTCTGTGTGATTCGGCTCCTGTTCGGCTTTTTCGAAGGTTAATCCAGATGTTTTTGCTTGTTTTCAGCGTGCATTCGGTTAGTTTTCGTCAGGTTTGCGGCAGCTTTTCCCTGCAATTCGGGGACCCTGTGGTGCTTGCTGAATACACCGCAGGGTCACCGAAATGGGATCGGCAAAAGGAACCGAATTGAAGAGAACGAAAAGTCACCGAACGTGCGGTGACTTTTCGAATCTCTTTGGATAACCCTGTTTGTTTTAAGGTTACACACTGTTTGTGTATATAGATTTTGATACTATACATACAGGGTTATCCAAAGAGATCCGAAAAGCTTGAGAAAGGTAACCGAATGCTGAAAATCAGCGTTCGGTTACCTTTCCTGGCCATTCGGCTATCCAGAGAGCAGGCAATTCGCCAAATCCTGGCGAATTGCCTGCACATACGGTGCCTGTTCGGTTCCTGTTCGAGGGCAGTGAAATCCCCATGAAAATGCACTGCTTCGGCTATTCAGAGAACACAAACCAGCAGAGAAAGGTTCCCCTAATGCCCTGCCATTCGGTGGTTTCATTCGGCAAATTTATTCAGGAGAATCCCATAGACTTCAATGTTAAAAATATTCCCGTTTTAATTCAATATCTAATAAACCGTTCATTATAAAATTCTGCAGCAAAAAGTCTCTGTATTTATAGATTTTTTAGGATACTTTAAGCATTTTTCAGATTTTTTTTTTTTTTTTTAAAAAGTCCGATTTTTTTTTTTTTTTTTCAGTTAACTTATTTTTTTTGTAACAGCCCTCTTTATTATCATTCCCTGGACCTCCTGTGAAAATTTCAGACATTTTCGCTCAGTAGTTTCTTTGCAAACAGCGTTTCTTTTTCCCAGATTCATACAAATGGTTTTTCTAATTTATTCACTGCCTCCTCTACGTCACAGCTGCTTCGGCTCTGTGTGATTCGGCTCCTGTTCGGCTCCTGTTCGGCTTTTTCGAAGGTTAATCCAGATGTTTTTGCTTGTTTTCAGCATGCATTCGGTTAGTGTTCGTCAGGTGTTCGGTAGCTTTTCCCTGCAATTCGGGGACCCTGTGCTCTTTGCTGAATACACCGCAGGGTCACCGAAATGCAATCGGCAAAAGGAACCGAATTGAAGAGAACGAAAAGTCACCGAACGTGCGGTGACTTTTCGAATCTCTTTGGATAACCCTGATAGTTTTTATATTAATATCCACAAATGTATCATAACAATGTGTAAATACACTTATTTATACCACATCACTATAATAATGTCAATTTTTAATATATAATAATGTATCACAACAATGTGTAAATATATTTATTTATACCACATCATTATAATAATGTCAATTTTAGGGTCCAATAGGGTCCAATTTTGAAATTATACCTTCCCACTATTTTTATTATATGAATCCATTGTTTGGGGAAATCGGATTTTACACATGCTGTTTATTTATATGTACATATAGATGTCTATACACTTGTACAGCTATTGGCTCGATAACTTCAGAAAATGTATGATATTGTTTATTATAGCCCTTCATAATATTTTAATGAATTTTATTGTCAAATTATTCTGTATTCAAACATCTGATTAATGGGCTTTCCTCCCATCTTTGTGGTGGCTGTTGGGCATGTGTCCCCCCCCTCCCCCCTCTTTTTGGGAAGTAAGAGTTATTTTTGAAGTTGTACTTCAAGTAGTACGGTAATTTGGAGATCCTGCGTCTCAGTTCGAGACGCAGGATAACTGCGCATGCGCAAAATGGTGGGCGTAACGATTTTAAACACAATGATTAAATCGCTTCCCATTCCGGACTTTATCTCAGTATTTCCGCGTTCCGGGGTGACGTAGGATAACTGCGCATGCGCAAAATGGCGGGCGCAACGATTTTAATATGACGAATAAATCTCCTTCTATTTCGGGTTTTATTTATTACTTCCGCGTTCCGGGGTGACACGCAGACCCTCCAGACATGCGCAAAATGGCGGGCGCCACATAATCACACCTGTCTTCAAGTTTAATTGATTTTAAGTGACTTTTTTCAAATTGTTAATTGAATGTGCATTGTATAAAAAGGCAGCAGCAAGAGCAGACATATGATTACCAGCTGAGGAAGCCTTTATAGGCGAAACGCGTCCTGGTCTTTGGTTTGGTAGATATGATCTATCTATTTTAAAATGAATAAATGTTTTTAATTTTTGAACAACTTTAAATGCTGTCTGCCTCCATAACTCTTGTAAAGAAGGTTTGGGGAACACCTTACGATTCCCTATGCGCATTGTGACGGAGCCAATAGAGGCTCAATTAAGTGTGAGTTTGAATTTGGAAAAATTCTCTTCTAAAATACAAAGCTGCTTTTGATTTATTGCACTAGGAGGTGCCTTCTTGGTTTTTGCCAATTTCTCTACAGTGTTCCCATCTTTGGAGATTTCTGGAGGAGTCATTTGGAGGTCTTATGGGCACCTGAAATAAAGTCCCAGCCCGCCTTATTCCTAAGAGCCGGTTGTAGGCTCCACAGAATGTGAGTTTACCACCAATACGCATTACTTTCATTCTAAGTATTGACATACTGCGCAATTTTGGTCCCTCCTTTTTGTGTTTCCTCCTTACAGTTCATACTGCACCTGTACTTTTGAGAAGATCTACTCCTAAAGATAGCGACTTCTGCCTGTGGACATATTGGGTGTCTACCCCACTGTCTTATTTGGACTTTGGTCTTTTTAAGCGCTGTGTTGTATTTTTGTTCATTCAATTGCCACACGGGTATTTAGAGAAACCCCCATACACAGCATTCAGCGAGTGGGATAGACACTTTTCCGGTGGGCGCTTCACCTCTCCCCCTCTTTTTCTTGAAATGATAATGTGTTTGAGTAAATTTCCTTCAATTCCAACAGCTTTATCAATATTGGTATTCAATAATCTTCCATCTAGCTTGATCAAAGTTGGCATGCATGGGTAATTTTCACCTAAAGTAAAAAACTTGGAAAAAAATGTATTATTAACCTGTCAAAAACTTTAAAATTTATATGGTTAAAATACTTTTATAATGGAGAAAAAAAAAATGCAACACATTTTTTTTTGGTGGTCATGAGAGAGAGAAAATGGAGGAGGCTAAGAAAAGAATGTGAAAACTTCCTTTTACTTTTGCAACGGTCACCATTTTTTCCTAAAATGCTCTTCAATTCAAATAAAAAAAACATAACAAAAATATCAAACTGGGAAAGAAAGTATAGAAGGGCATGTTTAAAACTTGATGCGTTAGCACAAAGTTCTCAGGAAACTCAGATAAAAAAGATTATTAATAAACATTTAAAACTACAATCATTATTAAGGATATTGGTTAAAACAAACATTCAAACGTGAGGTGTTTGTGCAGCTATTTTACAACCTGTTTTATTCCCTCCAAGAATATTCAATGGGGGCACAGCTATACGTTGTTGCACTTCACACCAAAAGACAAAAACATCAGATAGCAAAAAATAAAACTAGACATCTGGCTACCACTGCAGAAAAAGAAACAATCAAACAATACTCAGATACCAAACTACAACCTTCCATCTCCCTTAGTCAACTAAAATAAAACCAAATAAACCCCACCTTCTCTCATTTGAAATCTGACTAATTTCCTTTGTACAGCGCTACTAAACCTGTAGGTGCTTTCCTTTAAACTTTCACTCAAATCCTTCAGCTTTATATAACTTCATCCTCTTAGATTCCAAACAACTAAACATGAACCTACATATATATCCCATTATACAGGTTACAAAAACTGTAAATGATCTCAGTCGGCCATTTTGGCAAAACATATAACCTATATTAAGGTGTGGTCAATCCCTTAGTGCTGGACTCAAACAAAGACCAGAGGAAAATAACCGACCACGCCTCTTTTTGGAAAATATATAAATTATATTTAAGGCAGATTGAGCCCATCACCTTGATACACTCATTTTTTTATATATCATACATCAATTTATAACATAACATTCACGTGTAACCTGCCTTGTCAGAGTATTGACTTTTTATGTTCATCTTTCAAACATAAGCTAAGAATAAAAAAAGCAGTCATTTTGAAATTTACTGTAAAAGTAAAGCCCTATTGTCTCCATCTCCTGTTGCTTTTTTTTTTTCATGAGGCAAGGCAGTAAAGACACATAGAAACAAAGCAACTTGTTTTAAGAGAAGTAGTCCCTATACATAAATTACATATAAAAAACACAATATCAAAACTACGAACTACAAAACATTAAAGATAAACACATATATTAATAGTTAGTAAAGACAAACATTTAAATAAACAGACGTAATCAATGGCAAGACACAAAATAAAAAATAAAACAAAAACAAACATGCAATCTGAAAGAAAAAACAGTTTGCAAATCCTTTAGAATCAGCGCGCAAACACATACAGCAACGCAGCAACAAAAAAAAAAGAAAGAAAAAATGGCAGCAGCGCGCAAGAAAATAAAAAAATAAGAGGAAAAAGAAAAAACTGTCTATCAGTGGGAGATAAAATCATTTTGCTATATGAGAAGAAATTAAAATCTAATCAATTAAAATAAAATGCTCACAATTACAAGATATGGACTACCAGAAACACCAGAATTGAAGTACAAGATAGACACAGAACGGAGACAATACAACTATTCCTTTTTTTATGAGTTCAATTTCCAGCAAATACAATACACTATACTCAACACAGCGGGCGAGTTCAAACAACACACGTGAGGTCCTCAAACGATTTTTCCTTTACTACAATACATAAAATGACAAAAACAAACCAAGACAAAGAGTCCAACCTTGCACCAAAAAAATCAAAAAAAAAATCAACAAGCTCTGAACCATAGCTTTAACCCCTTAACGCCGCAGGACGTACATTTATGCCCTGCATTAGGCGGGCTTTGGCGCCGCAGGACTTAAATGTATGTCCTTGGCGTTTTCAGCCCCCCCGGAGATACTCACCTCCTCCGGCGGCTCCCTCGCTGATCTGAGTCCCAGCAGGGTTTCCCCCACCTCTGGGTCACCCCCCGTTCAACTGACTCATCACACCATGCGCGATGATGTCAGTTAACCGGGGAACCCCCTAGCTGCAAAGGGATTTCCTATGGAAATCCCTTAGAGGAGATAGGGGGTTCTTTGAACCCCTTTAGCTCCTGATCGGTGGCAGCTAGGGGGTCATGTCTGATATTTCTGGAAAGGCCAGAGCATGGCCTTTCCAATCATATCAAACATGACCATGTTATATGTAAAATAAAAGTTTAAAAAAAGTAAAAATAAAAATAATAAAAAAATAATAAATTAAATAATAAAAAATAAATACGTGTTTTTTTGTTTTTTTTAATGCAGCACTATTGTTCACATTTCAATTATAATGTGAACAATGATGCTTCACTAATGATTTTTTTTGGGGGGGTTTAGCTAAAATCACGCAATTTCTCCCCAAATAAAAAATGGGTTCCCCGTTCTAAGTTTTTTAACAAATCTACCCCATAACATATGACCGCAGAGCCTCGGATAATAAAATTTAAAAAAAAAACACTTTACACACTGTGGAAGATTGAAATTTTATTGAAAATTCACATTTATTTACTTTTTTTTACATTTTTTGTTATAGCATTTTGGCAGGGCATGACATATACATATAATAATGATATATTACTAATCTGACGAGTCTGCCGGAAAGAACGATATATAATTTGTCTGGGTGGTATAATAGTACGTGACTTAAAAACGGTCAAAATGAGCTCAGCGAACCTCTACTTCCGAAACAGCGCTGAAGTTGTAAAATTACTCCCGTCCTTAAGGGGTTAACTTCAAGGAAAATAAACAAAAACCAAGCCTGGAGGCAAGTTCGCAAAATCTGAACAAGCAAATGTAAGGAAACATTCAAATGTAAAGATACATTTAAATGTAAGGATACATCCGAATGGCAAATCCGACTTCAGACAACTACTGATAAATTAGAATTTTAAGCAAACAAAAACAAACTCCCTATAATAATTACTATTTATGAAATTTCAATGAACCTTTTTCAAGTTTCTTCTCATATATCAAAGTTGAACACGGGCGTGGCGCTGCACCATGGCGAGAGACAACAAAATCGGCCACAAAGCAATGTAGCGTCAGTCCTGTCTAAAATATCCCTCCTTAGACAGACTTTTTATTAGATTTCAAAGAACTTATAGCCAATCAGCATACAGATACATTTCTACGTCAGAGTTTAACCAACAGTGAGACAAAAATTATTACATTTGATTCAGAGACGGCTTTTTTCTAGCTTACACTGTTCACACACCCTTTCCTGCACACAAAGGAAATGGCTAAATTCCACAGGCTAACATCCTATGCAAGTAAAAGACTTGGAGGGTTTGACACTTATAATGGGGGGGTGGATTAAAATACCTTTCATATATCTCTATCTTATATTATTTGTGTTAACATCTGGACGTTGTGATAGTTTTATTTGTTTACTTATTTTGTTTGCTCTCTTGTCATTGGACACCCTGTTTACCCACAAACAGACACACACAGTCAGCCACAGACACACACTCTCAATACCAGACACACACACACACACTCACTCTGCCCGACACACACACACACACACTCTGCTAGACACACACACACTGCCAGACACACACACACTCACTCTGCCAGACACACACACACACTCACTCTGCCAGACAGACACACACACTCACTCTGCCAGACACACACTCACTCTGCCAGACACACACACACACTTACTCTGCCAGACACACACTCACTCTGCAAGACACACACACTCACTCTGCCAGACACACACACTCACTCACTCTGCCAGACACACACACACTCACTCACTCTGCCAGACACACACACACTCACTCACTCTGCCAGACACACACACTCACTCACTCTGCCAGGCACACACACTCACTCACTCAGCCAGACACACACACACACACACACTCTGCCAGACACACACACACACACACTCACTCTGCCAGACACACACACTCTGCCAGACAAACACACACTCACTCTATCTGACAGTCACACACAGTTCCAGGCTCCCGTCTCACCTCTCCCTGCAAGTATCAGACACGCAGCTGCAGGGGGGAGGCACGGCCTGCCTTCACTACAGCCAGATGATTGGCTGTGAAGGCAGCCTATCTAGCTCGTGTTTTGGGCAGTGAGCAAACAAGGCCGGGCCACGCCCTCCAGCACATATTGGCTAATGCAGATTGAAAGGGCGTGTAAAAGTATCCAACAGCAACAGATCATCTACTGGGGGCGGCGTATACACGGAGGTGCCGGGATGTGAAGAGAAAAAAAAACTTTAGCTCTGCAGCATCTGACCCGCAGCAGCGCTAAAGTTTTTTTTTTCCTCTGCTGCCCGGCCAATTTTTAATGCCCGCTGCCTGCAGTGAATGGGCTGACAAAAGCCCAGGTGCCTGGAATCTATTTATAGTCGCCATAGTGACCTGGCTCCTGGGCTTTGTCGACCCCTGCTTTACTCCATTGATCCACTGTTGGGGATGGTACCGGAGCTTGATTTTTTTATGGTTAGAAATACCGGTATCTGCACTATTAAATAGCCTAAAATAGGTTTTCATTTCACTAAATTCCAAAAAAAGCCCACCAAAATATTCAGCTCCAGGCCCATAGAGATCTTAATCCGGCCCTGACATGGGCCTCACTTCAACTGGCACCATGGCTCTGCCTGCACGGTTTGGTCCTGAGGTGACATGGCCTTGTGGCCCCTTCCTCTACTCTCTGCTTCTTCTACGACGATGGTCCTGTGAGACTATATGTCTTAATGTATTCCTGACATTTTATTATGTGACATACGGTATCTCACAGAAGTGAGTACACCCCTCACAATTTTGTACATATTATAGCTTTCAATTTGACAACACTAAAATTACACTTTGCTACAATGTAAAGTAGTGAGTGTACAGCTTGTATAACAGTGCAAATTTGCTGTCCCCTCAAAATAACTGAACACTCAGCCATCTAAACCGCTGGCAACAAAACTGAGTAGACCAAATTTGGCCCAATTAGCTATTTTTCCTCCTCGGTGGCATAGTTACATAGGCTGAAAAAAGACATGCGTCCATCGGGTTCAGCCTCTCACACAACACCTACTGCTGTTGATCCAAAAGAAGGCAAAAAACCCAGTCTGAAATTTTTTTTTTTTTGAGAAAGCATTTTACCAGGAAGGATACTTTGAGATTTCTCTCGTTTTCAAGTATGTCCTGGGTGGCGAGTATGTACCGTTGGGTGTCTTGCCCAAGGACACTTACTGGAGAGGTGCTCATCGGGATCGAACCCATGTCTCCACAGGCTCTCTCCACGCAGAGCAGTGATGTTACCTCTACTGAAATGCTCGCCAATAAGCAACAAACTGGGGAAAAATTCCTTCTTGACCCCAGAATGGCAGTCAGATTTCTCCTTGGATCAAGAAGCTTACCCACATATTAAATATTATAACCCTTAATATTCTGTGTCTGCAGGAAGTCATCCAGTCATTTTTAAAAAAGTCTGTACAGTCTCTGATCCAACCACCTCAACAGGCAGAGAATTCCACAGCTTTTATTGTTCTCATCGTAAAATAACCCTTCCTATGCTTTAGGCTGAATTTCCTTTCGTCCAGTCTAAATGGGTGACCTTGTGTCCTGTGTATAGTCCTCCTGTTAATGAATAGGTTTCCAGACAATGGTTTATAATGGCCCGTATATATTTGTATAAGGTTATCAGATCCCCTCTAAGGCGCCGTTTCTCTAAACTAAACAGGTTTAAGCTTGTTAGTCTTTCCTCATTACTTAAACCTTCCATTCCCCTTATTAATTTAGTCACCCGTCTCTGCACTTTTTCTAGTGCTATTATATCCTTTCTTAAGACAGGTGCCCAAAATTGCACAGCATATTCAAGGTGCAGTCTTACCAGTGATTTACACAGAGGCAAAATGATGTTTTCATCCCGAGAGTGGACTCCCCTTTTAATGCATGCCAATACCTTGCTGGCCTTGGCGGCTGCTGTTTGACATTGCATATTATTACTTAGTTTGAAGTCTATGATTATTCCCAAATCCTTCTCCTGCTTAGATTTCCTTAAATCCGTACCATTTAGTACCAAATTGCTTGTGTGTTCTTCACTCCAAAGTGCATAACTTTGCATTTATCTACATTAAATTTCATCTGCCATTTAAGTGCCCAGTCCCCCAATCTATCTAAATCCCTCTGCAGCGAAGTAACATCCTGCTCACATTGTATTACTTTTCCTAGTTTTGTGTCATCTGCAAACACTGATACATGAATTTCAATGCCTATCTCAAGGTCATTTATAAATAAATTGAATAGAATTGGTCCTATAACAGACCCCTGAGGGACACCACTTACCACTGATGTCTCACTTACCACTTACCACTGATGTCCATCTTGATGTACCATTTATGACCACTCTCTGTACCTTATCTTTTAGGCAGTTTCCTATCCAAGAACAAGTATTTTCATCTAGACCAATTTTTCTTAATTTAAATAGTAACCTTTTGTGTGGAACTGGGTCGAAAGCTTTGGCAAAATTCAAGTAAATCACATCCACTGCGACCCCCTGATCTATACTTCTACTTACTTCCTCATAGAACGTAATTAGGTTAGTCTGACATGATCTGTGTTTCATAAAACCATGCTGATTTTTGCCAATTACGTTATACCTCCCAATAAATACCTGAATATTATCCCTTAGTAACCTTTCAAATACTTTACCAGCCACAGAGGTTAGGCTCACAGGTTTATAATTCCCAGGCACAAATTTTAAACCTTTCTTAAATATAGGGACCACGTCAGCTTTTCTCCAATCCTCTGGTACGATTCCTGAAAGAAAATAATCTTGACAGATTAAGAACAGAGGTTTACATATTTCAACACATAGCTCCCTCAGTACTCGTGGCTGAATTCCATCTGGCCCTGGGGCTTTATTCACAATCACATTCACTTTGTTTAATTGCTGCAAAACCTTGACGTGAGTTAACCAGTCACTTTGTATTAGTAAGTTTTTATTAATGAAATGCATGTCTCCTATTATAGGTTTCTCTTTTATAAATACTAATGAAAAATAATCATTCAAAATGTCTGCCTTATCTTGATCTTCAATTAACAATACCCCTGGCTCAGATTTAGTGAACCTATATTTTCACTCTTGTTTTTTTTTAGAATTTATGTACCTAAAGAATCTTTTAGGGTTGGTCTTGCTCTCTTAGGCTATTTCTTTTTCATTTTCTAGTGTAGCCCATCTAATTGCTTGTCATGTGTGTCATGTGACTTGTTAATGTTACAAGGTCTAAGGTGTGAATGGGGAGCAGGTGTGTTAAATTTGGTGTTATTGCTCCTGCTCTCATACTGGTCACTAGAAGTTCAAAATGGCACCTCATGCAAAGAAAGAACTGAAAAAAATAATTGTTGCTCTACATAAAGATGGCCTAGGCCAGGGATGGCAAACCTTTTTGAGCCCGAGTGCCCAAACTGGATGGCTGAACCAATTTATGTGTCTCAAAGTGCCAACCCCACAAATAGAACTAAATACGGATTTATTTTAGAAAAAACACTTCATACGACTGTCTGAACTAATTATGTGCTTAAGTCTTAAAAGAAAAATAAGTATAAAGCTCACACATGGATATAATTGCCCCAAGCTCAAACATTGATATAATTGGCCCCAGCTCACATTTATATATTGGCCCCAGCTCACACATGGATATATTTGCCCCAAGCTCACACACATGGATATATATTTTCCCCAAGCTCACACACATGGATATATATTTGCCCCAAGCTCACACATGGATGTATATTGCCCCAAGCTCACACATGGATGTATATTGCCCCAAGCTCACACATGGATCTATACTGCCCCAGCTCACACATGGATGTATATTGCCCCAGCTCACACATGGATGTATTTGCCCCAAGCTCACACATGGATGTATACTGCCCCAGCTCACACATGGATGTATACTGCCCCAGCTCACACATGGATGTATACTGCCCCAGCTCACACATGAATGGATATTGGCCCAGCTCACACATGGATGGATATTGCCCCAACTCACACATGGATGGATGGATATTGGCCCCCAGCTCACTTGGTCCTCCCGGTGGCCTCACAGCATGCTTCTTCCTCCCCAGCACGCGCTGGCAAATGATGTTCCCCGGCCGCTCATTGAAGTCCACCAGGCGCGATCTCGCGAGATCACGGCGTTAACTCCGGAGTTAATGCCGCAATCTTGCGAGATCGCGGCTGGTGGACTTCAACAAGCGGCCGGGGAACATCATTTGCCGGCGCGCGCTGGAAGGACGCGGCAGTGAGGCAATACTATGGCTCGCATGCCGACACAGTCGGCCCTGCGTGCCAGGTGTGCCACGCGTGCCATAGGTTCGCCATCACTGGCCTAGGCTATAAGAACATTGCAAAGACCCTGAAACTAAGCTGCAGCACGGTGGCCAAGACCATACAGCGGTTTAACAGTACAGGTTCCACTCAGAACGGGCATGGTCGACCAAAGAAGTTGAGTGCACGTGCCCAGCATCATATCCAGAGGTTGTCATTAGTAAATAGACATATGAGTGCATTGCTGCAGAGTTTGAAGGGGTGGGGGGCTCAGCCTGTCAGTGCTCAGACCATACGCCGCACATTGTATCAAATTAGTCTGCATGGCTGTCGTCACAGAAGGAAGCCTCTTTTAAAGATGTTGAGCAAGAAAGCCCACAAACCGTTTGCTGATGACAAGCAGACAAAGGACATGGATTACTGGAACCATGTCCTGTGGTCTGATGAGACCAAAATATACTTATTTGGTTCAGATGGTGTCAAGCGTGTGTGGCGGCAAACAGGTGAGGAGTACAAAAACAAGTGTGTCTTGCTTACAGCCAAGCCTGTTGGTGGGAGTGTCATGCTCTGGGGCTGCATGAGTGCTGCGGGCACTGGGGAGCTACAGTTCATTGAGGGAACCATGAATGCCAACATGTACTGTGACATACTGAAGCAGAGCATGACCCCCTCACTTCGGAGACTGGGACGCAGGGCAGTATTCCAACATAACGACCCAAACACACCACCAAGACAACCACTGCCTTGCTAAAGAAGCTAAGGGTAAAGGTGATGGACTGGCCTAGCAAGTCTCCAGACTTAAACCCTATTGAGCATCTGTGGGGCATCCTCAAATGGAAGGTGGAGGAGAACAAGGTCTCTAACATCCACCAGCTTTGTGTTGTCATCATGGAGGAGTGGAAAGGACACCAATGGCAACCTGTGAAGTTCTGGTGAACTCCATGCCCAAAAGTGATAAAGCAGTGCTGGAAAATAATAGTAACCACACAAAATATTGACAATTTGGGCCCAATTTAGACATTCTCACTTAGTGGTGTTCTCACTTTTATTGCCAGCGCTTTAGACATTAATGGCTGAGTGTTGAGTTATTTTGAGGGGATAGCAAATTTACACTGTTATCCAAGCTCACTACTGTTATAACTCACTACTTTACATCATAGCAAAGTGTCATTTCTTCACTTTTGTCACATCAAAAGATAGAATAAAATATTTACAAAAATGTGAGGGGTGTTCTCACTTCAGCAGTAGGTTATGTGGGAGAGGCTGAACCCAATGGACGCATGTCTTTTTTCAGCCTATATAACTATGTAACTATGTACTGTATACCTAAAATAAAGAATAATAGAAAAAAAAGCTGTTCACTTTTTTAAAAATGTTTGCTATGAGGATTACTAGTATTAACCCTTTAAGGACGCAGGGGTGGCGCCCTTAAGGGGTTGATTTCGCCGGCAAGGCGTACAGGTACGCCTCACCGACAGGTGCCGTCGCGCGGCACTAATTTTGAGCCCTCCCCGCAGCCGGCGTGCAGTGCGCGTCATTGGCTGCAGGGGACGGCTTGATTTCAGGCTGTCCCTCTGCAGCCAATGACGCGCGCCACGAGTCAGCGCGCAGGCTTTGGGGAGGGTGCCGAGGCGGTCCCATTGAAGACAGCAACGCGTACATGTATGCTCCGCATCTTCAAAGCCCGCCTGCCGCCAGGACGTCATGGAACGTCCTGCGGCGTTAACGGGTTAAAGAATGACAAACAGAGGCCTGAACCTGCATTGCTAAACTAAACTCTGGAAGATTGACAGCCTTCTGGATGAAGGAAGCCATCCAATTTAGAAGGCTGGCTCAGCCTGCCAGAACATGCAATTGATGCAGGACACTCAACTACCCATGATCATTTAATATACAGTAAAGTCATTATGGTGGCTAGAGCGTTGATTTAGTTATTAAAAATAAGTTGTATTTATAATAGAATGATAGTTTATTAGCAAAAAATACTACCTCTTCAGGGTTTTGCCATAGGATTGCAAAATGTTAAGAAACCGATAATATTAGCCTTACTTCATACAAATATTTTGAAATCGAGGTAACCACAAATTTTGAAACTACAAAAGACAGCAATCAACTTCCTTTGTTTAAATGGGAAATTAAATGGTGTTGTATTTATTTAATTATTTTTGAAATATGGTTGGAATCTAGCTTTTAATGGGTAAAATACAATGCTGCATTTAACCTTTTTCTTGTGATTTAATCTATATATGGCTTAGCACAGTATATATAACTATTTATAAATTACTTGTTATAAAAGATGGTTAGGATGACAGAAAAAACAACCACACAGATATAGTACTATAAAATAACACGTGAGAAAAACACCACACCACAAGCTTTACATTGGACATAGAATGTCATAACAGGTAATAAAGAAGGAAAGTCCAACCTTTAAAGTGCACCAACTTTAGTTCATTTAAAATTATCCTAACTCTGCCACTCCATGGTGTTAGCCAAATTGCTAACGGATAGTTTTTTCAAAAAAGGATTTAAAAGCTACTGCTCCAGACCTATGCCTCATAACAGGCCTAGAGAAAAGATAAATACACTCACAGGCCACTTTATTAAGTACACCCCTTGCTAACACTGGGTTGGACCCCCTTTTGCTTTCAAAACTGCCTTAATTCTTCATGGCATAGATCAGTGGTTCCCAACCGCGGTCGTCAAGTACCCCCAACAGGCCAGGTTTTAAGGATCACGTTGGGGAAATGCAGACTGAATCCTGCAATCACTGAGCAGCAAATCATATCACCTGTGCTGTGCTTTGGATATCTGGAAAACCTGACCTGACCTGATGGTGGTACTTGAGGACCACGGTTGGGAACCAATGTCATAGATTGAACGAGGTGTTGAAAACATTCCTCAGAGAATTTGGACCATATTGACTGAGTGAGAGAACGCATGGTCACTGTGCAATTTGGAGCAGGCTCAGGCTGTGGGCTTGCCTCCTGTCCACGGATTAGGTGCAGCAACAGAACGGGAGATTTGGGCTGGTTGCCGTCTCCTGCAACCATTAGACGCACAGCAAAAAGAGCTAATTGTATCCGCGGAAGTACTTCTGCCTACTTCTTCATATTAACTCGGCTGGGTTAAAAGTACAATTTCCTCCCAGAAAGGGACGTTTTCCCTCGGGAAAATATATGTGTTAAAATGGTTGGCGACAGAATTTGGGTGCTAGGACAACTCATAACAAAATTGAGTTTTTATAATGTAATTAGTTTTGTGTAATCTGTGTTATGCCAGAGTAAAATTCTATTGTCTGGTACATGTGTACCTTGTTATCTGTTGAGAGGATTAGACTCCCAGTCTACCCTTGTCTCAGGAATATGTTGTTATCGGTTTATATTTGAATAGTTTGTAAATCTGCTGTCGATAATCTTGTTCATCATCATCCCGATTACCATTGTCCTGCCTCGTTTAGAAATGTTATGTAATGTTTAATTCAACTGTCTGTCCCTAATTTAATTATGTTTCACATTCCAAGAAGCAGAAAAAACAGAAACACGAGATTCCCTCACAACATTTCCTAGGGGAAGTTTTGTGTATGTATGTAAATGACCCATGTGTGACTGTCCCTGAATAAAAGAGTTCCATTCTGACCCTACATTCAGTCACGACTCATGGTGTGGGTAGCTCCAGCTCTACAGCCTCAGCTTATTTCTGGGGGATACTAGCAAGGCACTCTACGTGTACCAATCTTTAAGCTGCGGCTAAAGTACTAGAAAAAGGCATGAGAGTTACAAGGAGAACACGGGTGTCCAGCAAGGAAGCGGCATTGACAGATGTGACCCGGTAGGGGTACTGAGATCTGTTACATTGACATTATAGCATCGTGCAGTTGCTGCAGATTTGTTGGCTGCACATCCATGATGCGAATCTCCTGTTCCACAACACCCCAAATAAATAAAACTGCACTGCATCTCCTCCTCCATGGACCTCTGTGTAGAGCGGCAGACAAAACACCACCGGTGGACCTCCCCACACCTGCGCTCAGCAAGTCAGAGAGACGGAGTGGCAAACAGGTTAGCCATTCCACCGATCTGTAGCGGAAATATTTCAGTGGCACTGAGTGGGAAAGAGCTGTCACCAGACTAGCCTGCGGCACAGGGCCAAGATGGCACCTGATCAATGCGTGCCATGGAGTCGCCACTCCAGAGGGCCACCCTAAGCGCCCCTGCAGCAATGGGGACAGCAGTGCTGCAGATATCGGAGGGCTCCCATCCTGAGTTAAGAAGTGAGTCAACCTGGGACAAGGTGTGTCTCCTAACCCACTCTTGTTCTATATCCACAAGGATGCAGGAAACTGCATACAAGGTCCTTGCTAGGTGGTATTGGACTCCCGTCTACCTAAAATGATTGTTCCCTGACACTGATGATTAATGCTGGAGGTGTGGGGCCACGGACGCAGACTTCTTGCACATTTGGTGATAGTGCCCCACGCTGCAGCCATTTTGGCAGGCAGTCAATGACACCGTGAGCTGCTTGATTATCCACCCTTTAACGTTCTGCCCGGAGGCTTATCTGTTACATCATGTGCCTTTCGGTTTTGAGTCATACAAACGCTCTCTGGCAATCCGCTTGTTTTTTTTTTTATTTTGAGAAAGTATTTTACCAGGAAGGAGATTTCTCTAGTTTTCAAGTATGTCCTGGTTGGCGAGTATGTACCGTTAGGTGTCTTTCCCAAGGATTAAAATAACCGTCTAGGATCCTGCAACCATGATTCCTTAACGTTATGATGGAACGTACCAATTATTGAGATTGGTGATTAAACACCTACTGACATTGAAGAAAAGATTCCTCTAACAAATAGAGGTATTGACTCTCAAATACCATTAAAATAAACCTTTATTAGTACACTTATACAAAATGTAATAGTTTCCAGAGTACTGACTTGTGGTGGATTCTGTGTTGCTGCTTGTGGAGGGGTGTGACAGAACTGTTCTCTTCTGCCTGTTCTGACTCTCCAGATACCCCCTTGCCAAGATCAGCCTGGCCTCTGAGTTGCTTGGAGCTCAGTGCCTCGAGCAGCCTGATCTGCAGTTCCAGATCTGCTTGATCTGAACCTCTGCCTTGGAGCCTCTTTGCATTTCCAGAAGGCCGCTCTGTGCCTTCTGAGGTTGAGTGTAGTGTAGCGTAGTTGAAGGAGACACCAGGCGAGCTGTATGTTCCAACAGGATTCTCTCTTTATGGAAGATTTCACCGGATATTTATACAAAATACAGCAATGCACATTCAAACTTCCCACCCATCCCAACAGTTCTGATTGGTTGGTTCCAAGACCACTGCAGGTTTCCTTCAGGTCCTCTTCAGTTATAATTTGCATACCAAATGGTGAACATGTACCTAAAGTCTCTAATTACATTATGTCAATTAGATATTTACAATAAACATTCTTTTACCCTTTAGCTCACACAAAATTTACATAATCTATTGTTCTAACACATCAGATTAGAAGACAAACACTATCCCAGACTTCTTGAATTAAACATGCAGCCAAATAAGGGGAAAAGCCCTGTTGCATTAATTACATTTTAGTAAAGCTTGTTTACTGGCTACACAAAAACACCTTTACCTACAGCAATATAAGTATATTTAAAACTAAAGCTACGCAATTTACACTACATTTAAACTAAAACCAGGCAATGTAAAATATATTTAAAATCACACGATATAAATGAACATAAAGTCTCTTGGGGTTTGAAGCGTGGAGCGCTACGTCAGTTCCATGACATATGTCCATACAATTCAATACGCACAACCGAAAGTTAAAGAGTAAAAATGGTCTTTAAACTTGTCCAGTTTGGGTTCCACGGTTCGCTGAGGCGAGCCCGATGTCAGCTCCATGACAGGGGGGGGGATGAATTCAAGTTGCAGCAACACCCCGGTGGATGACTGCTATTACAATCACATAAATCGCTAGAATTTCCTGTAAGTCTGCTTTGTATGGGACTCAAATTGCTAGCGCTAAATAGGCAAATTCCTCACGTGAAAAAACACAATAGCAATTATCTCAATCCTTATTATTATTCATACACATGGATCACTAAGTTTCCCTGCAAGTCTCCTTCTGTGGGACTTGATTGTTAGCCCTGAATAGGTATGATCCACATGTGAAGGACCACAATAGCAAATGCCACTATCCTCATTCCAATAACTTCTTGAATACACTGAATAATTCAGACTACCAACTAGTAAAGTCATATCCTCTGGAATACCAACATACAATCCTTATTAGCTAGATTAGCGCAACATTGTTGCAGAAAAATTCAAGATACATTGACTAAAATTCATGGCAATTTCATCAGGAAAGATACATTGAGATTTTTCTCGTTTTCCAGTATGTCCTGGGTGTTGAGTATGTACCGTTAGGTGTCTTGCACAAGGACACTTACTGGAGAGGTGCTCTTGCCAGGATCGAACCTGTGTCTCCAAAGTTGTAGAGCAGTGATGCTACCTCTACTCCACCCAGCCGGTGTCAACACGGCTAAAGCTGTTATTCCTTGATATTGGAAACAGGCGATCGCCCCTCCACTTAGGGATTTGGTTGCGAGAGGTTGAACTGATTCTCACCTATGAGGATCGGATCTATGAGGCTCGGGATCAATATGCCCAGCACAGTCAGAGGTGGTTTTACTTGAAGCCTGAGGTAATGCCGGTACGTTTTCAGCCTCGTATGTCCCCCCTCAGACGGCACCCAGTTAATGCATGTAACGAGCACCATAGCACTCACACAGGAGTAGCGAGGTTGAGATCTTTTTGGACAGAAATACCTGCTTGATTTTTACCAAATACTCGGTATTAACAGACTTTTACTCCAAAGCCAAGGAGCACCAAAGAACAACTGATTTACCACTAAATTCCAAAGGTTTCAAGACCAATGGACAACTTAGAGCACCTTCAGAAACATAATGCTTTTCTTGACAGTCTATGAAATGTGCAGGATGCTGGGCAGTCAACAAATGTACAGATTTAGCGTTATCTGATAAGCTCGAGCGGGTAAGAAGTACCTTACAATTATCAGAGATGGCTGACACACATGTGGGTATACAGTTGGTACAGCTTTCAGACCTGGGTATATTTAGCGGTTAGGATGCAATGATCATATGCGGTATTTAAACACTGTTTCTTTACCGCGATTTGCACATATGGTCTTAGCAATGAAACATACACCTTGGGTCTTAAATAGTAACCAGACAAGGCCACAAATGATACCCCAGAGCGAGATGGGAATAATCCCAGATAGCAAGTGAAAGCCCCAGCAGCAAACATAGGGTGGAAGCAAAAGAATGGTCAATAAACACGCCGGGTCAAACTCAGGAGCAGGAATCGTAGACAGAAATGGGTCGGCAATTAAATCAGCAATAAGAAAATCAGCTTAGCGATGCGGGAACAGAACTCCACGTCAGGGCAACGAGGCAACTCCTCGCGCCCTACTTTAAACCCTGCGGTTCCTCGTGACCATGCCAGGCCCCGCCCCCTCAGAGGCTGCTTGACCATTACAAGGTGCTGGCAAACGTCCAGCCAGTGGCACCGAACTATGCCCAGACCCTCCAGGGCAACACAGCAGGGGCTGAGGATGTAACAATGTAGCACTGATAACTCACTTTTTCATTTATGATGTGCATTATATGCTTTCTACTGTGTCTCTATACCTACTTGGGATGTACATTGTGATCGCACTCGGCCTTTGGATGTGAAGTGGTTTCTTTCTATTTTCTGTCTCCTGTCTCTTTCTCCTTGTGACCTATTATATGTCTACTGAACAAATGTTGCTGTATTTTGTGCATTATCAGCTGCTTGTCTTTTTTGTTATGAAAATTCAATAAACTTGAAATATTAAAAAAAAGAAGTGGGTCAACTTCCCGCTACACGTTGCAGGGGCTGTGTGGCCTAATCATGGCCTGCGGCCCTCTGGGTTGTGACAGGAAGATGGCAGGTTCTCAGAACCCCCACTTGTGAGATGCGGTCGCACACAGGGCCAAATTTATAACTAGGTAGAGTAAGCATGTGCCTACAGGCGCCTGCCACAAGAGCCTTGCTCTGTAAAAATTTTTTTTTTTTTATACAAATTAACATCATTTAGACCACTATCACTGGAGCTTAGGGCTAGAGGGACATATGAGGTGTCCCTAGAAAGGCCAGATTATGGCTTTTCCACTGTTATCAAATATAACCAGGTTAGAGTTATTTAAACATAAAAGACCAAAATAATTCTCTTTTTTTCTTCTAAAGCAGCACTATTCTTCAGTTTACAATTATAAAGTGAACAATGATGCTGTGGTAACTCACCTTCTCATTTCCCACACTGCCAGCAAGTGTGGAGCTGATGATACAACACATTGTTTATCTAAAACCTAAACCGTGGCAGTGCAGTGAGGAGAGACTTTGGAACCTGCATCTTTGAATTGTACACCGCACAAGGGTGTGAGGGGTCATTGGAAAGGCCAGAGTCTGGTCTTTACAAATATACCAAACATGTAATGTGTAAACAGGAAAAAAAAATGAAAAAGAAATTGAAATTATTTTTTTCCCCTCCGTTCTACGGACAGGGCCGGATTTGCACCTGAGGAGCCTGTAGGCACAGAAATGTGAAGCGCCCCTATCCCCCCCCCAAACAAAAAAAAGGAAACATGCCAAAATTACTATTTAAATTTTAAAAGAAAACAAGCAAAATATACATTTTAAAAAACTGAAACAGTTTTTCCCTGCGCAGAAATCAAAATAAGAGGCAGAATCTGTTGCCAGAATGAGGGAGGAACCTGATCGAGAGCTTACAATCTAAGAGGAGAGGGGTGACACGTTAGTTGAGGGCGAATAGGGTATTTAAAGTAGCGGGTTGCATGAGGACTGAGTGGGAAGATGGAGCAAGAAATGTGCAGTGGGGGATCATGGAGTGAGCTGATAGACTTCTCTATAATAATGTGTTTTCAGAGACTTCTTGAAGGACTGGAGAGACGGGGAGAGTCTGATGTTGTGGGGGAGAGAGTTCCATAGAAAGGGTGCATCTAGAGTGAAGTCCTGAAGGTGAAAGTTGGGGGTGTGGGTACGAGGAACTGATAGAATTACATCATTGGCCGAGCAAGGTGGTCGGGCTAAAAAGGGAGATGTAGGCAGGGGCGTGGTTACGGAGAGCTTTGTACATGAGCTCCAGTATAATGAATTGGATTCTAAAGGAAACAGGGAGTCAGTGTAGAGATTGACAGAAAGGTGAGGTGTGAGAGGTGCAGGAGGTGAGGTGTATGAATCTGGCACAGGCGTTCATTACAGACTGCAGAGGCAGAATCTGGGATCTCGTAAGGCCAGAGAAAAGGAGGTTACTAAAATGCTCATCCAAGCACTTGTTATCTCCTGCCTTGACTACTGTAGAGTCTGGATTAAGAAAGGGACGGATGTGTGTGTAGCGCTCACTCCCGGAGGAGCCGCTGAAAATAAACCACGGGTCAGGCTCCCCGCACTTGGGAACAAATATACTCCAACACCGTTGTGAGTTTTATAATTTAAATAGTTTACTAGAATAGTAAGCAGACGTTGAGACACGGTATTCACAGATAGTATCACAGTACTTTCGTATCGCGGTAAAAAACGCGTAGCGGAAAAGAAACGAAACACGAGGCTTCGTATTTCGGAAGAATAAAATATTCGCAACCGAACAGAAAAAAGGAATGCAATTGCCCGATAGTTCGGAAAAAACAAGGACACGTAGCGAACCCCAAAAACACAATCTCTTCGTATTACGATAAACGCGCAGCGGAAAAGAGAAAAATATGTATTCGGAACGTAACTTTAACTCCCGTTCCGATTCGTAACAAAAATGAGTCCTGCACAGGTTTAAGTCCCGGAATGTAAAAGGTGTGTATGTGTGTGTGGTACCCGGGTACTGTTCAACTGGCCAGTGAATTTACTTAAGGAATGTCTTCGACTAGTCAAGTTGGGGCCCTGTGGACTTTAAAGAGAAACCAGCAGCATGTTCCTTAATTACATACGGCCTTGGAGGCCTCTCACCCATCCACCGGTTGCTTTAGGCTCCGCTGACCCAGGACGTCTCTCCGGTCGATTTTGACTGGAGATACTAGCGGCCGGATCCGTTGTCTGACTCTCTGTTGCTTGTCCACGACTTGTCCCGCTCACCGCCTGCTCTCCGTATCCGATCAGCTCGCGGCAACTCCTCACTCGAGGTCTTCGGTTTCTTTGATCTGCAGCAATCTCTGGAACTTGGAGGTCTCCTTCTCTTTAGGCTGAATGACCCGATAAAGGAACTGACAGGTCTCACTCGCGCTCTGGCCTAGGCCCTCTTGCGATGTCTTGCCCTGCGTCTGCTCTCTCTCGTTCCCTCGCGCGCTCTGGTGCGTTCTCCATGAGGTTCGGGAAGTAAGCGTCCTGTGTCCCACCCACTTCCTGTCTCTTCGCAAAGCACGCCGGGAAATATAGTCCCAATGTCCCGTGTCTCTAATTGCGATTGCCTCCATCTTGTGGCCAAAAATAGGTACTGCCAGCAGCAAGATTTAACACAGCGCTACACTCTCCCCCTCCTAGAACTCTTGGGTCTCTCCAAGGAGGTACAACAGTTACATTACATTTCCACAATGTTTGAATACAGTTTACATAACATGTACAGGTTCAGCAGCATACATATAGTGGGTTAGGAACAGTTCCTCAAGTTGATTCATATTTTGGGATATCTCAGCTAGCATAGCAGACACTTCGGGCAACCTCTGCACGGTGGTGATGGCCTCTTCAGTGCTATGTCCTGGTGAGTCGTAGGTGAGGCGTTGGGCGCGGTCGAACAGAGCGTTTTGGTTCTGGCTCAATCAGTTCCTCTTCAGGTGGAAGTACTATAGGTGCTGGCTCAGTCCTTCTCTCTATCACTGGAGCAGATGTTTCTTCAGAGTATGATCCCTCCAGTGAAGGCATAGAACTATAATCGCCTGAATAAGCTTCAACTTCCGGAGCTACCGGGATCCCAACAGCCTCAGGGACTTCCAACTGAAATTCAAGAGCTTCAGGGATTTCAACAGTCTCAGAGACTTCTAGCAGAAATTCAGGAGCTTCAGGTCTCAAATTACTCTCCCACCGCTCAGGAACAACGACAATCTCCTCAGGCTCCGGTGAGCGCATCCAGTCCAGACAATAATTCTCTTCTTCACTGTCTCTTTCGCTCTCTTCGACAGCCCGGGTCTGCTGAGACCGAGTAACAGGAGGCAAACGTGGAGCAGGCGGATTTGGCAGAGGCAGTTCGTCCCCAACTGGCATCCTCACAGCCTCTCTCAAAGGTAACAAATGATTCCGGTGCCAGTTCTTGAGAGGCCCAGCCTTTCCATCCGGGCGAATCTGATACACCGGCAGACCCGGCAGTTGTTTGCAGACAATGTAAACCTGGGAACTCCACCTATCCGCCAACTTGTGTCTCGCAGCAGCACCCAAGTTCTTCAATAGAACCCTATCACCGGGTTGTAGATCTTGTATTCGAACTTTCAAGTCATAGTTCCTTTTGTTTCTTTGCTCCCTGTTTTCTGAGGTCAAACGGGCCTGTTCAAACGCAGAAGCCAGATTCTTTCGAAGTCTATCCACCTAGTTTCTATTGGAAGCTACTGACGTCTGGTCTAGAGATAACCCAAATGCCAAATCAACCGCAGTCGAGCCTCCCTTCCGAACATAAGACGGTACGGTGAGTATCCAGTTGCATCGCTCTCTGTACTGTTATATGCGTGCACCAGAGTAGCTATGTGACGACTCCAACTCTGCTTCTCCACATTCGACAAGGTCCCCAGCATGTTTAGTAGTGTGCGATTAAACCTTTCAGGCTGAGCATCACCTTGAGGGTGATATGGTGTAGTTCGGGTCTTTTGGATTCCCAAAAGCTCTAGCAATTGCCCCACCAGTCTGCTTTCAAAGTCTCTACCCTGATCCGAGTGTATCCTCCTTGGCAGTCCGTAATGAACAAAAAACTTTTCCATCAACACCTTGGCCACTGTCGGAGCGCGTTGATCTTTTGTGGAAAAGCTTGGGCGTAACAAGTGAAATGATCGGTCACTATTAGGATGTTCCCTTGCCCACTAGCATCCGGCTCTAAGCACAAGAAGTCAATGCACACCAAATCCATGGGTCCCTGGCTCTGCAGATGGCTCATTGGAGCAGTTCGGGTCGGTAGAGTCTTTCTCTGAATACACCTCAGACAGGAATGACAATAACTTTCCACTTCAGCTCTCATGCAGGCCAATAGAACCTATCTCGTACCAGTTTAAAAGTTCTCTCAGCACCCAAATGTCCATGCTCATCATGTAGTGATCGCAGCACACTCTCCCTATGTTTAGTGGGGAGGAATAACTGTTGAATCTCTTCAGCGTTAGCTGAGGGGCCCCTTCGGTAGACCACCCCATCCAACATCTTCAACCGCTCCCACTCTTTGTAGACCAATCTGGCTCCACTCGGGGAGTTGGTTAGCAAAATCTCACGCTGGTTTGCAGTCAGGGCCTTTATGGTCAAGGCAATTAAAGGGTCTCTGGCCTGATCCGCTTTCAGGTCCTGTCTCGAAAAGGTAGGTAAACTCTCATCCCTTAACTGCGTAGGGTTACAGTAAAATTCAGGAACAGCCGCAGCCATGACTCCTATGGCCTCCGCTTCAATCCCTCCTTTGACCCGGCGCTCTGTTCCTTGACACAAAGCTTGCACCCCGTCTGGAGTCAACTGAGTCCATTCTGTAGTGTAGGGTCTTCTCGATAACGCGTCAGCATCTCGATTATTCACCCCAGGGCGGTACTTCAGGCTGAACCGAAACCCTGACAGAGCGGCCAACCACCGATGTCCCGTTGCGTCCAGTTTTGCGGTAGTAAGGATGTAGGTAAGAGGATTATTATCCGTCTTGATCACAAACTCGGCTCCTTACAGATAGTCTTTTAACTTGTCTACCACTGCCCACTTTAAGGCTAGGAACTCCAACTTGTGGGTAGGGTAATTCTTCTCTGAAGGCGTAAGGCTCCGGCTCACGTACGCTACAGGCCTCAGCAATCCACCATACTCCTGACACAGGACTCCTACCAGACCTTCTCGGCTGGCATCCACATGTAGCTCATACGGCTTGTGAGGGTCCGCATAGGCCAAAACAGGAGCTCGGGTTAGACTCTCTTTCAGCTTCACGAAAGCTCCTTCACATTGACTGGTCCATTCACCTTGTATAGACTCTCGAGCTTTCCTTGGCCCTGGAGCTGACGGGTTTTGGTCAGAGACCTTGCAGCCTTCTTCTGTGGTTTCCTTCTGCAGAAGTTTGTTCAGTGGTTGAGCTATTTTCGCGAATCCTCCCACAAATCTTCGATAGTATGAACAGAATCCCAAGAAAGATCTAAGTTCAGTGACGTTTCGGGGTCTAGGCCAAGAAGCTACGGCCTCCAACTTCCGAGGGTCTGTCGAAACACCTTCTGCTGAGACCACATGTCCTAGATACGTAACAGACGGTAGACAAAATTGGCATTTCTCCAGAGACAGTTTCAGCCCCTCTTCATGGAGCCTCTTCAAGACCTTCTCTAGACATTGCTCATGTTCTTCCAGAGTCTTCCCAAACACAATTATGTCATCCAGGTACACTAATACTTCGATTAGATTCATATCCCCGACTGTCTTCTCCATCAACCGTTGGAACGTGGCTGGAGCCCCCGTAAGGCCTTGAGGCATTCTGTTGAATTCAAAGAACCCCAGTGGACAGAGATGAACGCAGTTTTCTCCTTGTCTTCAGGATGCATTGGTATCTGGTGATACCCGCTTCGCAGGTCTAGTACACTAAACCACTTTGCTCCAGACAAACACTGTAGGGCATCTTCTATCCGAGGAGTGGCATATTGATCGGGGATGGTTCTCCGGTTCAATGTGCGGTAGTCTATGCATAAGCGGACAGAACCATTTTTCTTCCGGACCAACACTATGGGAGATGCGTATGGACTCCTGGACTTGAATCACCTTGGTTCTTTGCAATTCGTTCAGCTGCTCTCGCAGATCATCTAAGTCTCCTAGCGGAACTCGCCTTGATCTTTCCCGAAACGGCTTGTCTTCTTGTAACCGAATGCGGTGCTCAGTACTCTTAGCTAGGCCCACATCAAACTCATCTTTCGAGAACAATTCCTTCCACTTTAGGACTTGAGACTGAAGACGTTTCTTCCACTCAGGCGAAATGGGAGCGTCCTTGGGGTAGAATCTTTCATCTGGAATCTCTTTATCCACTCCCCCTCCTGAATCGGTAGAGAGGGGTGTAGCAGACTCTACTTGCCCGATAGGCATTCGTGCTTTAAGGACTACTGAGAATCCGTCACATTGCATACGCTGACCGAGACTCTTCCTCGTGTTCTCTTCAGAGCTTTGGTGGAAATTATTTCAGGAATTACTTCGACTCCGATTTCACTCCCATGATTAAAATCGGTTCCCAGCACCACATAGGGACCTGGTTGCGATCCGTTCAACTTGACTGAAGCCCGGAAGCTCGCTACTTCTCCTGCTTGCAGAACCTTCTCTGTTCCACCCAGTCTCCACAGTCTTCCCACCTCGGCAGGTGCCTTTCGTTCTTCGACCATCCTCTGATAGACCGGACGTAACATTGGGTGTACTCCTTGAGTCGAACCTTCTTCCAATACAATAGGTGTCAGGAGACGCCGCACTAGGTCAGTATTCGTCCCCACTATCAGGGAGCTTCTGTTCGCACCTGAGGGTCAAGGACACACAATGGCCAATGCATCGCAACCCCCAGACTGCCCGATGACTTCAGATCCGATCTCCAACTTCACTTGCAGGTACCCGTCATAAGGGAGCTTCTCAGTGCCGATACCCCATATTTCCAAATCCTTCAATTCTTGCAGAGGAATGTGCTTTAAGTGTTTCTCGTAGAAGTCTTTGTAGATCAATGTCACTTGAGCCCCTGAATCTAACAGGGCTTTAGTGTAGACTAGACATGTGCACAGCACAAAATTTCGTTTTGAACTAATAGATTAGTCCTAAAATGCAATTTATTTAGTTGCTAAAGAAATTCGTTTTCAGTTCTTTAGTATGAAAACTAATTTCTTTCATCCGAAAACCAGTGGATACAATTACTATTGTAGTGGCGCCTATGGAGGTTTTCAGTTTACAACAGCTCTGGTTAATAGCACCAACATTGTAATACTGCCCCGTGTCAGGCAAAGCTGTTACAGTAACTGACTGCTGCTCATCACAGCGCTCAGAGTTTCAGTAAAACTAGTAAATAATATTTTTATATATAAGAGATTAGAAGAATATTATTTCCTTGTTTTACTGAAACTCTGAGCGCTGTACAGTCAGTTACTGTAACAGCTGAGCCTGATACATTGTACTGAGAGATAATGTAACAAGCAGCCGATCTCAGTGCTCACAGCCACTGGATTTAAAGGGCTAAAAAAAAAAAGGCTCCTCTCTGTATAATGTTTTAGAACATCCTCCTGCATTAATTAATACCCCTCTCTGTAAATATATAGAACATCCTCCTGAATTAATGTCCATCTCTGTATAGAACATCCTCCTCAATTTATAACTTTCTCTGTATAATGTATATAACATCCTCCTGCATTAATACCCCTCTCTGTATAATGTACAGAACGTCCCTCTGCATTAATTAATGCCCCCTCTCTGTATAGAACTTCCTACTGCATTGGCATGTGGAGGGTGCAGAACTTCGGATGTTGCAATGTTGCGCTCTTCATTGCTGGTCTCCTTCACTCAATGTAATATCACAAAAAGGACTGAAACTAAAATGTAGTGCATTTTATTTTAGTTTCTTTCGTTTTTTGTACTGAGCAGTTTCGTTTCTCTTGAGTCATATGAAAACTAAATTATCCCAAAATTCGGACTAAATCGTTTTAGTACTAAAACGCATGCACATGTCTAGTGTAGACTCCTTCCACTTGGATTGGCACAATAGGAGAAGGACCTATCAGTTGGTCAGGAAACTTGGTGGCGGTATCCGGACGCTTAGACCCAGTTTGCTGTACCCTGGCCTTTTTCTTGGCCCGTGTAGGCTTTGGGTGTGCATTGCTTCCCCATGATGTAGACCTAAGGGAGTGACTCTTTAAGTTCTGGCAGGTTCAGCAGTTGGCTCGGCTTTGGGCCCTCTCGTCCTCTTAGTCTTGGCTTGGTTTTTGGAGTGGGGTTCAACCTTTGGGCACCTAAGTTGCTCCTTCACTTGTGCCCTCTGGCGTTTCCCGCCGGTGAGGTAGATAACAGTCCTTCTAAGGCTTCCAACAGTCCCTCGACTCTATCCTTCTCAGGCTTTCGGCCTTTGCACTGTGCGCGGAAATGGCCCATTTTCTCCCAACCGAAACATCTCTTCTTAGAGAGCGGAGACGTAGTTGCTTGTTGAGATTTGGTTAAAGGACTTGGACCAGATGCCACAGCAACTCCTGTCGTCTGCATACCTGTGAGGAATTTCTGCATTTCTGCCTGCATTTCGGTCACCTTCATCAACACTCGGCACAGTTCTGCGTGCGCTTGTTGCAATTCAACTTGAGCTTCCTGTACTTTCTTGACGGTTTTGGACAATTCACCACGTTCAGGGAGGTTCGATTCTTTGGCAGCCCTCTCTGTAGATTTAAAAACGACTAGGTGTTCTTGCTCGTCCTCGTCAGATCCACAAGTATCTAGAGAGTCGCTTTCAGGCTGCAGACCGTCGTTATGTCTCACAGGTTGTGCATAAGCCCTTTCCCCCGCCTGAAGGATTTCTCTTCCAGTAAAGCCTCTTCCTCTCGTACAACTCGGATCAGTTCCAGGTACTTAACTCTTGGTTACCTGCTCTGCTTCTCAGCTGCATCATTACTGGATCTAAAGGTTGAGAGCCCCTCAGGATCTGTTTTATTCGGATCTTATCTACTTCGGCCGGTTCGGCCCCTTTCTTCAAGAGTATCTGGTGTAGAATCTTATCTAGGCGCCTCATATACTCGGTCATCCTTTCACCTCTTCTCTGATAGGTGTGTTCGTACTGATATACCAGTTCGGCCGCCTTTTCGGTTCGCCCAAAAACTTCTTCAAGAACGTTTAAGTAATCTAAAGCAGTACAATCTTTTCTACTCAGTTTCAGGTTTCTCACCGCTTCCGACGCGTCTCCGACGCGCGGGTCTCTTTAAGCTCTCGGTGATCCTTTGCTTTTTCTGGGCCTCAGGGACATCCCACTCATCCAGAGCCTGCATCGCCTGTTCCACCCATTCTTCAAAGGTTTCTTCTCCCGCCGGAGTTGGTACATTTCCTGTAAAATTCCTTAACCGTCGATAACCGAAGTTAGTGTGAGGAGGGCTTGTTTTCTGACATTTCGCCAATAGATCTCCAATAGCCACGATAAATTCAGGCCCGATCATGGCCAACGGACTAGGCGCGGGAACACTTGCGGATTCGCCACGTGGCGCACTTGGCTGAATTAGTTGGACTTCCACCTCATCGGCCAGTTTCACGCTCGTGCCCTGAAAACATGGTGGAACACCCTTTCTCCATTCAAGAAGAACATACGTGTGAGAGGTATCTGTGTTCTTTACAATGTCCAGTATTAACCCCCGATGGTCTGGTGTCAGCACGGCCACAGCCTGGCGAATCTGATCTTCGGCCCAAGTGTCTGCGGGAATATCCATGACTATACAACATTCTAACTGACCACTGTGCTCCTCACACCACTCGGCAACAGTGTCTGGATCCATATTTAACCCTTTAGATGCGGTTTTTCCAGAGACTGGATCCCGGAAACGAGCCCCCACGTGTAGCGCTCACTCCCGGAGGAGCCGCTGAAAATAAACCACGGGTCAGTCTCCCCGCACTAGGGAACAAATATACTCCAACACCGTTGTGAGTTTTATAATTTAAATAGTTTACTAGAATAGTAAGCAGACGTTGAGACACGGTATTCACAGATAGTATCACAGTACTTTCGTATCGCGGTAAAAAACGCGTAGCGGAAAAGAAACGAAACACGAGGCTTCGTATTTCGGAAGAATAAAATATTCGCAACCGAACAGAAAAAAGGAATGCAATTGCCCGATAGTTCGGAAAAAACAAGGACACGTAGCGAACCCCAAAAACACAATCTCTTCGTATTACGATAAACGCGCAGCGGAAAAGAGAAAAATATGTATTCGGAACGTAACTTTAACTCCCGTTCCGATTCGTAACAAAAATGAGTCCTGCACAGGTTTAAGTCCCGGAATGTAAAAGGTGTGTATGTGTGTGTGGTACCCGGGTACTGTTCAACTGGCCAGTGTATTTACTTAAGGAATGTCTTTGACTAGTCAAGTTGGGGCCCTGTGGACTTTAAAGAGAAACCAGCAGCGTGTTCCTTAATTACATACGGCCTTGGAGGCCTCTCACCCATCCACCGGTTGCTTTAGGCTCCGCTGACCCAGGACGTCTCTCCGGTCGATTTTGACTGGGGATACTAGCGGCCGGATCCGTTGTCTGACTCTCTGTTGCTTGTCCACGACTTGTCCCGCTCACCGCCTGCTCTCCGTATCCGATCAGCTCGCGGCAACTCCTCACTCGAGGTCTTCAGTTTCTTTGATCTGCAGCAATCTCTGGAACTTGGAGGTCTCCTTCTCTTTAGGCTGAATGACCCGATAAAGGAACTGACAGGTCTCACTCGCGCTGTGGCCTAGGCCCTCCTGCGATGTCTTGCCCTGCGTCTGCTCTCTCTCGTTCCCTCGCGCGCTCTGGCGCGTTCTCCACGAGGTTCGGGAAGTAAGCGTCCTGTGTCCCACCCACTTCCTGTCTCTTTGCAAAGCACGCCGGGAAATGTAGTCCCAATGTCCCGTGTCTCTAATCGCGATTGTCTCCATCTTGTGGCCAAAAATAGGTACTGCCAGCAGCAAGATTTAACACAGCGCTACATGTGCAATGTTTTTTAGGTGAAAGTAAAGTAGCAAGATTTGGTTAGAGACTGAATGTGGAGAGTAAAGGATAGGCTGGAGTCCAAGAGGACCCTGAGGCAAAGAGCCTGAGAGGTAGAAGTAATGGTGGCCATTCACCTGAAAAGAAATTGGCACAGGAATGGAGATTTTAGAGGGAGGGAAGATGAGAAGTTCAGTTTTCGAAAGGTTGAGATTTAGGAAATGGGAAGTCATCCAGTCGGAGACAGTCAATAGGCAGGCTGTAACATGGTCCAACACCGGAGGAGAGAGATTGAGAGAGGAAAGGTAGATTTGGGTGTCATCAGCATAGAGGTGATATAGGAATACATAGGGAGAGATGAGGTTGCCCAAAGAGGTGGTATAGATCGAGAAGAGTAGGGGACCCAGAACAGAGCCTAGAGGCAGGGCCGTAGGGAGGGCGAAGCGAGTGAGGCACTCGCCTCTGGCACAGCTGCAACAGGGCTCAGGGGAGACTTGGGGCTGCTGCATCATTCACTCGCTGAGAGCAGCGACATGGGAGACGTGCAGGAGGATGGAAAGGAGCCGGCAGAAAGTGTCTCACTCAGCTGCTGAGCGAGGCCCAGGGCTGGTGCTAGACTATTTTGTACCCTAGGCAAGACCAACTACTTGCGCTCCCCCCAGAATAAATTGTTAACTGTTGAAATGCTTGGACACACACCACACACTGTGGGCTCGGGGGGGGGGTGGCAAACATACTGTGCATGGACACACACACACTGCAGGGGGGGAACACAACACTGTGCACGGGGGTGCAGATGGTCGTTCGGTGCCCATCTTACCCCTCAGCTGGTCGGGCCTGGGATCGGTCTGTGCCTCTTTCTTCTTTCCCTTGCACTCTTTCTTTCACCTTTTTGTTTCATCTGCCTCTTTCTTTTTTTTATCTGCTTCTTTCTTACTTTCATCTGCCTCTTTTGCCTCTGCTTCTGTGCCTCTTTTTTCTTTCTTTCTCTCTTTCTTTTGTGCCATTCTTTCTTCTGTGTCTTTTATCACTATCTTCAATGCCTCTTTCTTCTGTGTCTTTCTTTCTTTCCTGCAAATCTTCTGTGCTTTTCTCACTTTCTTCTGTGCCTTTTTTCGCTTTCTTCTGCCTCTTTTTCTCTTTCATTTGCCTCTGGTAGTGCCTGCACGTCATCTGGTGGCACCTGCGCATCACCATAAGATGTCCACCACCTTCTGCGCCGCTAAAGGGGACCGCAAGCCGACAATGTCAGCTTTGAGAGCTGCCGCTGCAGGCTAAACAAGCCACACAATGAGGAACGGGTACAATAGTGGAACCTGGGTTGGGGCCGGCTGCACCCCTGGGTGGCAGTGCACCCTAGGCAGTTGCCTAGCTTGCCTAGTGGGAGCACTGGCCTTGGTGAGGCCCCTTCTGGTTGCTAATCCCATTCTCCTGCAAGACTTCCTGTCCCCACACCATGTGGAAGGGAGGGATCAGGGAAGAGAAGAAGCAGGACAGGAGAGCAGAGCACTGAAGCTGCAGCCAGGGGGATACCGCTTAGGCAAGATCACCCCCAGCTGCTCTCCCCTCAAACAGCCCACTCTCCTGCAGCTCCCACCTCTCCAGTCCCCCCTCATTAGCTCTACCTCCCCAACACCACAGCTCTCTACCCCCTATAAGATCTCTACCCCCTCTTTAGCAGCTTACCCCAGCTTTCTACGCCCCAGCCCCAAGCTCTATCTCCACATCTCTACCCCAGCTCTCTGCCCCCAGCTCTCTACCCTGAGCCCCCAGCTCTCTACCCCAGCCCCCCCACATCTCTACACCAACCCCCAGCTCTCTACCCCCTAGCCTCCAGCTCTCTCCCCCAGCCCCTACCCCTCATCCCTCTGTCCCCCAGCTCTCCACCTCAGCCCCCCAGCCCTCTAGCCACACATCTCTATCCCCCAGCTCTCTACCCTCAGCCCCCCAGCTCTCTACCTCTCATCCCTCTGCCCCAGCCCCTCAGCTCTCTACCCATAGCCCCCAGCCCTCTACCCACACATCTCTACCCCAGCTCTCTACCCCCAGCCCCTCAGCTCTCTACCCCACCCAGCCCCAGCTCTCAACCCTCAGCCCCTACCCCACAGCCCCCAATCTCTACTTCCACATCTCTAGCCACAGATCTTTTCCCAGCCCGCACAGCTCTCTTCCCCCCACATCTCTAACCCACCAGCTCCCCTTATAAACTCTCCTCCCCTCTCCGATTTTATGTCAAATCAGTAAACCCCGAACCACACTCGTGGTTACTGCAGGGAGGTTAATATACATATAATAATGCTCCCTCTCATTGAATAAAACACAACACTCTCATGTTCACTACCCATCCACAACGCTCTCATGTTCAATACGCAATCCACAATGCTCTCATGTTCAATACGCAATCCACAACGCTCTCATGTTCAATACGCAATCCCAACGCTCTCATGTTCAATACGCAATCCACAACGCTCTCATGTTCACTACCTCAATCCACCAAAGCTCTGCATGTCAGCTACCCAATCCACAACACTCTCATGTTCAATATGCAAATCTGCTCTCATGTTCACTGCCCAACCCACAACGCTCTCATGTTCACTACCCAATCCACAACGCTCTCATGTTCACTACCCAATCTACAACACTCTCATGTTCGCTACGCAATCCACAATGCTCTCATGTTCGCTACCCAATCCACAATGCTTTCATGTTCAATACCCAATCCACAACGCTGTCATGTTCACTACCCAATCCACAATGCTCTCACGTTCAATACGCAATCCACAACGCTCTCATGTTCAATACGCAATCCACAACGCTCTCTTGTTCAATACGCAATCCACAACGCTCTCATGTTCACTACCCAATCCACTACACTCTCATGTTCAATGCGTAATCCACAACGCTCTTATGTTCAATATGCAATCCACAACGCTCTCATGTTCAATACGCAATCCACAATGCTCTCATGTTCGCTACCCAATCCACAACGCTCTCATGTTCAATACGCAATCCACAATGCTCTCATGTTCGCTACCCAATCCACAACGCTCTCATGTTCAATACCCAATCGATACACATTACTGGGAGTTTTATTGCTGTGGAGCTCTGGGATACGCTCATACACACCGCACATTACTGTGAGTGTTATTGCTGTGGAGCTCTGGGATACGCTTATACACACTGCACATTACAGTGAGTTTTATTGCTGTGGTGCTCTGATACACTCATACACACACGGTCCTCTAAAACATCTGTGAATAGCGAAGGAGACATTGAAGGAGCGAAAAGAGAGATAGGAAGAGGACCAGGAGAGAGTGATGTCACTGAGGCTAAGTAGGGATGAGCTGGCGGTTCGATCCAAACAGGAGTTCGATTTGAACATTGCCCGTTAGGCGAACATCGAACATTTCACGTGTTCGCCCACAATGAACCACAATGCACTTTTCCACTGGCCTGAAGCTTGTAATTGGCTACAGCCTTGCACCTGACCACAGGTCAGGTGCAAGACAGGTGCAAGACTATACCAATCAGGGCTCAGAGTCCTGATTTGGCAAATTTTGCCCAATCATGGGCTCACAGAGCTAAGTCCCGCAGCACATTATATAAGGCTTCCCCGCAGCCCCAGCACATGTTTTTTTTGCAGGAGTCAGAGGAGATTGTTCCTTCAGTGTGTCTCACAGACGTCTATCAGATTTCTGTGAATTGTAATCTGTGTCTTCTCACTGCCAGCTATTGGGGTCTCTCAGACTTCTAGCAGATATCTGGGAATTGTAATCTGTGTGTTGGCACTGCAAAGGCTATCAGGCTGTATCACTGATTTATTCCAGAGTTCTGGGAATTTTAATCTGTGTGTTGGCACTGCCAGCTGCTGCCAGGCTATCAGGCTGTATAACTGATTTATAGCATTGTTCTGGAAAATCTGTATATCTTTAATCTAATTCTAGATACCATACAATAATACAGTTTAATCAGAGTTCATCTGTTTATCTATTCAGAGTAGAATCTGGGTGTTGCCAGCTATCAGGGTGTACCACCGACATATAGCATTGTTCTGAAAAATCTGTATATCTTTAAACTACAGTGGCAAGAAAAAGTATGTGAAAACTTTGGGATTAGGTGGAGTTTTGCATGAATTGGTCATAAAATGTGCTCTGATCTTCATCTAAGTCACAACAATTTGAAAAACACAGTCTGCTTAAAATAATACAACACAAACATTATATGTTTTCATGTGTTTATTGAAAATAACATGTAAACATTCACAGTGCAGGGTGGAAAATGTATGTGAACCCCTAGCCTAATGACTTCTCCAAGAGCTAATTGTAGCCAGGAGTGAGCCAACCTTGAGTCCAATCAGTGTGATATTATTGGATTTGTTGCTGAAAGCTGTCCTGCCCTTTAAAAACACACACCAGTTTTGGGTTTACTGGTTCAGGAAGCACTGCCTGATGTGAACCATGCCTCGCAGAAAAGAGCTCTCAGAAGATCTACAATCAAGAATTGTTGACTTACATGAAGCTGGAAAGGGTTACAAAAGTATCTCCAAAAGCCTTGATGTTCATGTGTCCACGGTAAGACAGACTGTCTACAAATGGAGAAAGTTCAGCACTGTTGCTACTCTCCCTAGGTGTGGTCGTCCTGCAAAGTTGACTGCAAGAGCACAGCGCAGAATACTTAATGAGGTAAAGAAGAATCCTAGAATGTCAGCTAAAGACTTACAGAAATCTCTGGCACATGCGAACATTTTTGTCGACACATCTACAATAAGGAAAACATTAAACAAGAATGGAGTACATGGGAGGACACCACGGAGGAAGACATTGCTGTCCAAAAAGAATATTGCAGCATGTTTGAAGTTTGCAAAAGAGCACCTGGATGTTCCACAGCACTACTGGCAACATAAATTTTCTGTGGACAGATGAAAACAAAATTGAGTTGTTTGGAAAAAACACACAACACTATGTGTGGAGAAAAAAAAGGCACAGCACACCAACATCAAAACATCATCCCCACTGTAAAACATGGCCGAGGGAGCATCATGGTTTGGGGCTGCTTTGCTGCCTCAGGGCCTGGACGGATTGTTGTCATTGATGGAAAAATGAATTCCAGAGTTTATCAAGACATTTTGCAGGAAAAGTAAAGACCATCTGTCTGCCAACTGAAGCTCCGCAGAAGATGGGTGATGCAACAGGACAATGACCAAAGCATAACAAGTAATTCAACAAAAGAATGGCTTCAACAAAACAAAATACGCCTTCTGGAGTGGCCCAGTCAGAGTCCTGACCTCAACCGGATTGAAATGCGGTGGCAAGACCTTAAGAGAGCGATTCACACCAGACATCCCAAGTATATTGCTACACTAAAACAGTTTTGTGAAGAGGAGTGGTCCAAAATTACTCCAGATCGTTGTGCAGGTCTGATCTGCAACTACAGGAAATGTTTGGTTGAGGTTATCACTGCCAACGGAGGGTCAACCAGTTATTAAGTCCAAAGGTTCACATACTTTTTCCACACTGCACTGTGAATGTTTACATGTTCTGTTCAATAAAAACATGAAAACATATGTTTGTGTTGTATTATTGTAAGCAGACTGTGTTTTTCAAATTGTTGTGACTTAGATGAAAATCAGAGCACATTTTATGACCAAATCATGCAAAACTTCACGTAATCCCAAAAGGTTCACATACTTTTTCTTGCCACTCTATATATCACTCACCATGTCAAAAAGACCAAAAAGGACAGGCAGACGCTCCCAGACACAGATAAGAGGGCAAGCAGCCTCTGTGTCGGAAGGCTGTGCCCCTGGTCGTCGTGGACGTGGTGCATCCTCTGCAGGGGCACGCTTGTCCTTGTTTCTAACTGGTGCTGGCCATCTTAAGCAGCAGCAACATACAGAGGATTTGCAGGATTGGCTAACCAGGCCATCCTCATCCTCCGAGTCCTCTGCCAGCCAGGCTTGTAGTGGTTTACAGTCCACCTCAGCTGCCAAATCATCTAATTCAGCCTCCATTTCCACAGCTACTCTTGCCGTAGCCTCACTATCATACATGGAGGAGTCAGCTGAATTGTTTGACTACAGTGACAGTGACATGCTGCGTGAGGATCCGCAGCAACGCCAATGCTCTGATTCAAACTCTGAGTTTGAGGAAGGGAGTATAATCAGCCTAGAGGGAGGGGGTGCCAGTGACACACAAAGAACTGGCACTCATGTTCCCCCAGCAGCTGCAGCACACTGCCAAGTTGGCTCCAGTGATGATGAGATAGGGGGTGATGACGATGATGAGGTCACTGACTCCACCTGGGTGCCTGATCAAACAGAGGAGTCAAGGGAGGAGGAGGAGGCACAACAAAAATGAGGCAGAACGTCCTCTATGAGCAACCATAGCCAGTCCAAGGCATCAGATGTCACAGCTGCTCAGGAGCAGAGCGCTGTTGTCTCGCAGCACACATCCAGGATCTCTGCTGTCTGGGAGTTCTTCACGACATGTGCAGCAGACTGCGGCGTTGCTATATGTAAGCTATGTCAGAAGAGGATCAAGCGTGGGAAAGACATCAGACACTTGGATACCGTGTGCTTGAGGCGACATATGACCACCTGCTACGCATCCCATTGGCCAACACTTTGCATAGGTCCTCCTCCTCAGTCTCTACCCCCACTATATGTCCTGCCATGTCATTGCTTATAACCTCCACTGACATGGATGATGCTGCAGTAATGGGTGTACCACGTCCTTCCTCTGAATCTGCCAGCATCCCATCAGCTGCAGATTTATGCAGTCAGATTACATTGCCCTAGCTGCTGCAGCAGAAGAAAAAATATTGTCCCAACCATCCACATGCACAACGTCTAAATGCCAGCATGGAAAAATTACTCGCATTACAGCTGCTGCCTTTCCAGCTGGTGGACTCTGCTTCCTTCCATGAATTTGCCGAATGTGCTGTACCACAGTGGCAGGTTCCAAAACGCCATTTCTTTTCACCGAAGGCCATTGCAGCACTATACCAGCACGTGGAAGACAATGTTATGGAGTTATTGGGAAAGGCAGTCAGCAGCAAGGTGCACATTACTTTAGACACGTGGTCCAGCAAGCATGGACAGGGCCGTTACATTTCCTTCATGGCACACTGGGTAACTCTGCTTGCAGCTGGGAGGGATCCAGGACGGGACTCTGTGCTGGGGCTTGCTCCTCCACCACGCCTCCAGAAAGCTGCTTATATGAGGTCTGTCTGCTCCACCACCTCTTCCTCCTCCTCCTTCAATGTCTCTGGCAAAGTGTCAGTTAAAACGACGTGTGGCAGGGGCTATGCAATGGCTCAAGCAAAAAGATGCCATACTGTGCTTGAGCTGGTTTGCTTAGGGGACAGGAGCCACGCCGGGCCAGAAATTCTGTCAGCTCTGCAGGGGCAGGCGCAGAGATGGTTAACACCACGCCAGCTTGAGCTGGGAATGGTCGTCTGTGATAATGGCAGCAACCTTCTCTCTGCCCTATGCCTGGGTAAATTGATGCATGTACCATGCCTAGCACACGTCCTAAATCTGGTGGTACAGCGTTTCCTAACCAGGTACACAGGGCTGGCAGAGCTTCTCAGCCAGACCAGGAAAGTCTGCAGCCACTTCAGACAGTCATTCCCAGCAAGTGTTCGCCTGGCAGAAATTCAAAGAGAATTCCACCTTCCCACAAACCATTGATCTGTGACATGCCCACCAGGTGGAACTTGACATTGGCAATGCTGCAGCGCCTGCACAAGCAGCAGAGGGCCATCAATGAGTACCTTTGTGAGTATGGCACAAGGACAGGTTCAGGTCAACTTGGCCCCCCCACAGTGGCTGATGATCAAGGATGCATGCACTGTACTGTCACCATTTGAGGAGGCAACGAGGATGGTGAGCAGGGACAGTGCATGCATCAGTGACACAATTCCTTTAGTGTTCCTGCTGGAGCGCACTCTGCAGGGAATTATAGATGTGGCACTAGAGGCAGAGCAGCGGGAGGAAGGAGGCCTTACCTAGCTCTCAAGGTCCCAGTCTTTACGCAGACAGCATTCCTGAGGGTCCTCAGATCAGACAGGAGGAGGATGAAGAGGAGGAGGAATATTTAAGTTGTGGGGGCATTGAAGGTGGGGATTCCTCAAGGGAGGGTTTTGTGTCCCCAGAAACCCAAGGACTAGTACGTGGCTGGGAGGAGGTAGTGCACGATACGGTCATCCTCAGTAACCAGGAACACTCTGAAGCTAATGCCGCCTCCAACCTACACTGCATAGGCTCCCTTATCCTGCAAAGCCTGCTAAAGGACCCCAGGATTTGTGCTATCAAGGAGAGGGATCATTACTGGTTGGCAATCCTTCCTGATCCACGATACAAGGGTATGGTTGCAGAGCTCATCCTGCCTTCACAGAGGGAGCACAGGATGAAACAACTTGAGGACACTCTAAAGCGACACTTGGGTAACACCTTTCCAGACACTGGTAGGTTACCAACTGATGACACAGGTGCTTCTGAGGCTGCTGTTTATCAGAGGAAGAGCGGTGAAGGGGGCCGCTTGATTGATGCCTTTTCCAATTTTTTTAGTCCACGATGCCCAAGGACGTCAAATGTAGGCACCCATTGCCAGCGTCTTCACCATATGGTGCAGGACTATCTAGGGGCAAGGGCAGACCTGGATACCTTTACAGCAGATGATCCACTGGCTTACTGGGTGTTGAGATTGGATCACTGGCCAGAATTTAGCCAATATGATATGGAGCTACTAGGTTGCCCTTCATCCAGCATGCTTTCTGAAAGGACGTTCAGTGCTGCTGGAGGTTTTGTCACAGACAAAAGAGTGCGTCTGTCCACTGACTCTGTAGACCGGCTGACATTTATAAAAATGAATCAGTCCTAGATCAGCAGCTATCACTCCCCTGATGCTGATGTAACTGAATAGATCGTGGATCTCTTCTGCATTCCCAAAACCTCCACCAATGCACTCTTCCACAATACCTCAGAGGGGTTACGGTGTGAAGGCACTTGCTGGCACCAAAGGTCCAATTTTAATGCACCTGTTGTTACTTTCATCCAAAGCCTGCATATGTTTCACCATAATTTAGCCAAAAAAATCACTAAACTTGTTTTGCATGTCCTAAAACGTCTTCTCTTTTCATACAGGCTGCCACCCCAAGCAGTTGTTTAAGAATAAATTAAAGGAAAACCATTTACCGTCATTTGAAATGTCATTTTTTTCTTTTTAAATGTTTCTATACATCCTACAAATCCGCCACTTCACGGGCAGGTTATGGGGACCTCCTAGGCACGATATTTGAAGGAATTTTTTGTTTTTATGCTTAACCTTTATTTCATGGAAAAATCACTGTTCCTTTAAAAACGTCTTTTTTAAAACTTTTTTTTCCTTGTTTCCTGTCCCCCAGGGCAGTACCCGGACCTCCATACACCTTTTATGGCAAATATCTTGCATATATGCCCTCTTGCAGGGCACTCTAAAAATCGAACGTTCGAGTCCCATTGACTTGCATTGAGTTCGGATCGTGTTCGCGTCTGAACTCGAACATTTGAAATTGTTCGAGTTCGAATGTGAACTGAACACGGGGGTGTTCGGCTCATCCCTAAGGCTAAGTTGACACAGCGCGAGGCGCAGGAGAGTTTGATCAACAGTGTCGAATGCAGCGGAAAGGTCAAGAAGAATAAGGAGTGAGAAGAGACTTTTGGTTTCAGTGGCAGCTAAATCATTAGTCACCTTGGTCAGAGCAGTCTCAGATTGTTGGGAGCATAAGCCGGACTGGTGCGGATCGAGTAGAGAGTTAGCAGCAAGAAAACTGGTGAGCTGGTTATAGACCAGATGTTCTAAGATTTTGGAGGCAAAGGGGAGCAGAGAGATGGGACAGTAGTTCAAGAGGGAGGTAGGATCAAGAGATTGCTTTGTTAGAATGGGGGTGATCAAAGCATGTTTGAATACAGAGGGGAAGATTCCAAAGGAGAGGGAGAGGTTAAAAATATGAGTCAAAGCAGGGACAGTAACTGGTAGGACAGGCCGAATAAGGTGTGAGGGGATAGGATCAAGTGGACAGGTGGTCGGGTAGGAGGACATGAGAAGCTCTGTTACATCCTCCTCCGAGACTGGAGAAAAGGAAGACCTAGTAGAAGAGGGGGCAGGGAATGAGGGAGTCAGTGGGGTAGAATGGTTAAAGGAGGAGGCAGTGAATGCAGTAGCATTGTTTGTTTTATTTGTAAAAGCATATATTGCCTCTGCTGTAGAACAGAAAAAAAATATCTTGCATATACTTTTTTATTTTTTATTTTTACGCAATACATGGCCATGTTTGGTATCATAGTAAAGACTAGACTCTGGCCTTCCCAATGACACCTCACTTAACCATGTGTTGTGTACAACTCAGGAATGCAGTTTCCAAAGTCCCCCTGTCTCTCCTCACTGCAGCGCCACGGTCTAGGTTGTGAATTAAACAAGGTGATGCTTCACCAGATACACACTTGCTGGCAGTATGGTAAATGAGGTGAGAGTTAGTGCAGCATCACTGTTCACTTTATAATTGTAAACTGAATAAGAGTGCCGAAAAAAAAAGAGAAAAATTATATTTTAATAGATATTTTATTTTAACATACATCTAACCTGTTTATATTTGGTATCACTGGAAAGGCTATAATCTGGCCTTTCCGATGAAACCTCATATGTCCCTCTAGCCCTTAGGGCTCCAGAGATACAGTGGTCTAAATTATTGCAAATTGTAAAAAAAAAAAAAAAAATTACACCCAGAGCAAGTCGCCCCCTTGTGGCAGGCGCCTGTAGGCACCGGCCTACTCTGCCTAATTAGAAATCCGGCCCTGTCTACGGGAGAGGCAATATATGCTTTTTCGTATAAAACAAACAATGCCACTGCATTAACTCAACTAAGGCAACAGATTCTGCCCCCCCTTTTCATTTGAATGCAGAGAAAAACATTTTTAGAAACTGAAAAATTGTTTATTTTTTTATTTTTTAGTTTGCCCAAAGAGAAAATTTAAAAAGTAATTTTGGCGTGCTTCTGTTTTTGTTTGCGTCGGGAAGGGGCCACTCCACATTTCTGTTCCTACAGGGTCCTCAGATGCAAACCCGGCCCTAGTCCCACACACTCTGTAGCGCAGTTGGGCTTGAGCTGGTGCAGTGATAAAGTGCCCAATAAATGGATGAAAAAGGCAGGATAGCTCTAATGCTAGATTAAGATGCAACCTTCTTTGTTAAATTCAAAACAGAAAATGTAAAAACAACAAGAACTTGTATGGATTGAAGAACATCATCAAACAGACAAGGAAGAACAGCCAAGTCAAAGAGAGAGAGAGAGAAAGAAAAAAGAAGATAAAAATAGATGTTATCAAAGGGGAGGCAAAACGGTCTGCGACCCGCCACCATCTCTGAGGAGTACCAAGTTGTGTACTGAAGTGAGGTGCAAATTTGATTCTGAAGTTGGGGGTCTAGAGTATGGAGCCAGTCCACGTCAGAGTCTTTGTAATTTCCTTAAAAATAGGGATTGGGATGAAGGTGAAGTGAAGTTCCAGGTGTAGCGCTCACTCCCGTAGGAGCCGCTGAATTAACCTCGGGTTAGTCTCACCGTGTTGGGGAATAAATATACACCAGCACTGTTGTGGATTTTTATAGATTATATTCTTTACTGATCCCAATAAAGAAGCATATATATTATAGATACGGTATTTGAACGATAGGATTTCGTAATGCGAGAAACACGCGGCGGCAAAAAGAAAAGATTAACCCCTTCAGTTCTGGAGTGTAAATCCCGTGAATGTAATGTCTCAAAAAGGCATATGTGTATTGTCTCAGGTACCCGGGTACTGTTTTCAACTGGCCAGTGAATGAAATAAGCAAATATTCGACTAGTCACGTTGGGGCCCTGTAGATTTAAACAATAATGCAGCGTGCTTTGTTATACTTGGACCTGCGGCCTGGAAGGCCTCTCACCCATCCATTAGACAATCTGTTCCGCTGCCCGATCAAGGATGTCTCTCCGCTTTTACACTGGGACTCTGTGCCACCGGATCTGCTCCCTTGGTTGTCCGATCTCCACAATGAGAAACTACGGCCTACCGCCTGCACTCCCAATGGATCATCACGGTCTCCTTACTCGGGGTCCAACCGGAACAAAATTTCTGCGCAAACCTCTCAGCGGTGCGTAGGTAGGTGTCTGCAAGTCACCATCCCGATCTCCAGCACCCGCGAGGCAGCGCCTGCACTCCGGCCTGGTCACGATCCCTGGCAGTCTCACGTGCGTCCTCCACCTTTCGCCGCTCAGCTCACTCTGCTTCTCCTCCGCACGAGGCTGCTGACGTCCTTCCCCTCTCTCCCACCCACTTCCTGTATCCGCCACAAAGCCCGATGGAAATTGTAGTTCGTTTAGGTCCAGCATAGTCCATATGGCTTCTGTCTCCCTCTGGTGGCCATAACGAGCAAATGCAGCAACACAATCTTTAACAGCGCTACACTCTCCCCCTCCTAGAACTCTTGGGTCTCACCAAGGAGGTGTAACATTTACATGACATTTCAGCATTTACATTAGGCAATGTATACAGGCTCAGCAGCAAACATACAATGGGTCAGATATACATCCTCAAGTTGACTCATGCTCCTGATTACCTCAGCTAGCATAGCAGACACTTCAGGCAACCTTCGCACTGGGGTGACAGCCTCTTCAGTGCTATGTCCTGGTGATTCATAAGTGAGTCTCTGAGGGGGTCGGATAGAACGTTTAGACTCTGGCTCAATCATCTCCTCTTCAGGTGGAAGTGCCACATGTACGGGCTCAATTCTTTCATCCACAACTGGAGCAGACATCTCTTCTGAATATGAACCTTCCAGTGAAGGCATAGAACTATAATCTATAGACACATCTTCTGGAACTACAGGAACTTCCAAACTCTCAGGAACTTCCATTCGGAATTCAGGGGCCTCAGGCCTCAGGTTACCTTCCCACCGTTCAGAAACTGGGATGACCTCTTCAGGCTCAGGTGAGGCCCAGTCCAGACAAAAACTTCCTTCCTTACTGTTCTCTTCACTTTCTTCAACAACCCGTGACTACTGAGACCGAGTGACGGGAATCGAGCGTGGAACAGGCGGGTTCGGCAAAGAACGTTTGTCTCCAACTGGTATTCTTACAGCTTCTCTCAAAGGCAAGAGATGATTTCGGTGCCAGTTTTTCAGAGGCCCAGCCTTTCCATCCGGTCGGATTTGGTAAACTGGCAGAACAGGCAGTTACATAGTTACATAGTTATATAGGCTGAAAAAAGACATGCGTCCATCGGGTTCAGCCTCTCCCACATAACCTACTGCTGTTGATCCAAAAGAAGGCAAAAAACCCAGTCTGAAATGCCTGCCAATATGCAACATACTGGGAAAAAATTCCTTCTTGACCCCAGAATGTCACGGTTCACGCCGTCGCCGCCGTGGCAAGAAGGCCAAAGGTGGTACTGCACCCTCCTGAATGGATCTACACAGCATCTCTCTGGCTACGCCACCTTGCACTTTCCCTCAGGCTGTGTGAACTTCAGGTGCTACCACTAATAGACCTGTCATTCCCTTTATAAGGGTGGAGCACCCATGATCCAGTGCTGCATTGTCTCACTTATTCCCTGGTAGCCTTCCTTCTAGACCTGTTCCCATCCTCTGATATTATTGACTACCCGTGTACCGACTTCTTGCCTTGAATATTGACCACGTTTGCCAGCCGCCTGCCTCGACCTATTGCATGGACTATATGACCCACGTATACTGCCTACTGCTACCGAACATCCAGTGCCCGCTGCTGCCAAGCATCAAGTGCCCGCTGCTGCCAAGCATCAAGTGCCCACTGCTACCAAGCATCCAGTGTCCGCTGCTACCAAGCATCAAGTGCCCGCTGCTGCAAGCATCCAGTGCCCACTGCTACCAAGCATCCAGTGCCCGCTGCTACCAAGCATCCAGTGCCTGCTGCTACGAGCATCCAGTGCCCACTGCTACGAGCATCCAGTGCCCGCTGCTACGAGCATCCAGTGCCCGCTGCTACCGAGTATCCAGTGCCCACTGCTACTGAGCATCCAGTGCCCACTGCTACCGAGCATCCAGTGCCCACTGCTACCGAGCATCCAGTGCCCACTGCTACCGAGCATCCAGTGCCCACCGCTACCAAGCATTCTTGTGCCTGCTGACAAGCATCCAGTGCCCACTGCTACCAAGCATCCTGTGCCCTCTGCTTCCAAACCTCCAGAGCCCTCTGTTTCCTGTCTCGTGTTGTATGTAAGTCTCCTGCTGTGTTTTCCCTCAGTGTCTCCCTGTATCTGGTTCCTCCCTGCATTGCCTCCCCAGACATCTCCATTCCTGCATTGCCCATATTGTTGTATATTGACAATAAACCCCCTTTTTACTTTATCTACGTGGCTCAGCTTGTTTATCACCGCACACCGGGCTCATACCCTATTCCCCTCTGCCAGGCCCGTGACACAGAATGGCAGTCAGATTTCTCCTTGGATCAAGAAGCTTTTACCCACATATTAAATATTATAACCCTTAATATTCTGTGTCTGCAGGAAGTCATCAAGTCGTTTTTTAAAAGTCTGTACAGACTCTGACCCAACCACCTCAACAGGCAGTTGCTTTCAGACAATGTAGACTTGAGAACTCCATCTACCTGCCAGCTTATGCCTCGCAGAAACACCCAAGTTCTTCAGCAAAACTCTATCACCGGGTTGTAGATCCTGTATACGAACTCTCAAGTCATAGTTTCGCTTATTCCTCTGTTCTCTGCTCCCTGAGGTCAAACGGGCCGGTTCAAACACAGAAGCCAAATTTTTCCGAAGTCTATCCACGTAATTTTTATGAGAGGCCACAGACGTCTGATCAAGAGACAGGCAGTCGAGCTTCTCTTCCGAACATGAGACGGTAAGGTGAGTAGCCAGTAGCGTCACTCTCCGTACTGTTGTACGCATGTACCAACATAGCTATGTGACGACTCCAATTCTGCTTCTCTCTGTTTGACAGTGTCCCCAACATATTTAACAGTGTGCGATTAAATCTTTCTGGTTGGGCATCACCTTGAGGGTGATATGGAGTAGTTCGGGTCTTCTGAATTCCTAACAGTTCCAGCAATTGCCCAACAAGCCGGCTCTCAAAGTCTCTGCCCTAATCCGAGTGGATTCTCTTTGGTAGGCCATAATGAACAAAAACTTTTCCATCAAAACCTTCGCCACCGTAGGAGCACGTTGATCTTTAGTAGAGAACGCCTGGGCATAACGGTTGAAATGGTCAGTCACTACTAAAATATTTCCCTGCCACTAGCATCCGGCTCTAAGCACAGGAAATCAATGCACACCAAATCCATAGGCCCTTGACTTTGCAGGTGGCTCATTGGAGCAGTTCGAGTTGGTAGGGTCTTTCTCTGAATACACCTCAGACACGAATGGCAGTAACTTTCAACTTCAGATCTCATACAGGGGCAATAAAATCTATCTCGCACCAGCTTAAAAATTCTCTCTGCACCCAAATGTCCATGGTCATCGTGTAGTGATCTCAGCACACCTTCTCGGTGTTTGGTGGGAAGGAACAACTGTTGTTTCTCTTCAGCATTGTTCGAGGGGCCACTTCGGTAGACCACCCCATCCAACATCTTCAACCGTTCCCATTCTTTGTACACCAATCGGGCTCCTTCTGGGGAATTTGTCAGTAGAATTTCCCTTTGGTTCGTGTTTATAGCCTTCATTGTTAACGCAATCAGAGGATCTCCAGCCTGATCGGCTCTCAGGTCCTGTTTCGAAAAAGTAGGCAGACTTTCATCCCTCAGCTGTGTAGGATTACAATAAAACTCTGGAACAGCTGCGGCCATAACTCCTATAGCTTCTGCTTCAACTACTCCCTTGACACGGCGCTCTGCCCCTTGACATAAGGCTTACACCCCATCTGGAGTCAGCTGAGTCCATTCTGTAGTGTAGGGTCTTCTTGACAAAGCATCTGCATCTCGGTTATTCACTCCAGGGGGATACTTGAGGCTGAACCGAAAACCTGACAGAGCGGCCAACCACCGATGTCCCGTTGCATCCAGGTTCGCAGTAGTAAGGACGTACGTAAGAGGATTGTTGTCAGTCTTGATCACAAATTCAGCCCCATACAGATAATCTTTCAGCTTGTCCACTACCGCCCACTTCAAGGCTAGGAACTCTAATTTGTGGGTAGGATAGCTCTTTTCTGAAGGCATAAGGCTTCAGCTCACATACGCTACAGGCCTCAACAATCCACCATATTCCTGGTATAGGACTCCCCCTAGACCTTCTCTGCTGGCATCCACATGCAGTTCGTACGGCTTATGAGGATCAGCGTAAGCCAAGACGGGAGCTCGAGTTAGACTCTCTTTCAACTTCATGAAAGCACTTTCACATTGATTAGTCCATTCTTCTTGGATGGATTCTCGAGCCTTCCTTTGCCCTTAAGCCGACGAACTTCGATCAGAGGCCTTGGAGCCTTCTTCCACGTCTTCCTTCTGTAGGAGCTTATTCAAGGGTTGAGTTATCTTGGCAAATCCTCCTACGAATCTTCAGTAATATGAGCAGAACCCCAGGAAAGATCTAAGTTCAGTAATATTTCGGGGTCTAGGCAGGGAGCTACGGCTTCCAATTTTCGAGATCCGTCGAACACCTTCTGCCAAAACAACATTCCCAGGTAAGTAACGGAAGGTAGACAAAATTGACACTTCTCTAGGGACAGTTTCAACCCCTCTTCGTGGAGCCGCTTCAAGACCTTTTTCCAACCGCTGCTCATGTTCTTCAGAGTCTTCCCAACACAATAATATCATCTAGATACACCAACACTTCAATCAGGTTCATGTCCCCAACTGTCTTCTCCATTAACCGTTGGAACGTGGCAGGAGCCCCCATAAGACCTTGAGGCATTCTATTGAACTTGAAGAACCCCAGTGTCCTCAGGATGCATTGGTATCTGATGATACCCACTTCGCAGGTCTAGTACACTAAACCATTTTGCTCCAGACAAACACTGTAAGGCCTCTTCTATCCGAGGAGTGGCATATTGATCTGGAATGGTTCTCTGATTTAGCGTGCGATAGTCTATTCATAGACGGATAGAACCATTCTTCTTTCGAACCATCACTATTGGAGAAGCGTACGGACTCCTGGACTCTTGAATCACCTTAGTCCTCTGTAGTTCATTTAGCTGTTCTCGTAGATCATCCAAGTCTCCAAGCGGAACTCGTCTTGACCTTTCTCGAAACGGCTTATCTTCTTCTTAGCTAAACCCACGTCGAAACTCATCCTCGAGAACAAGTCCTTCCATTTTAGGATCTGGGACTGAAGTTGTTTCTTCCACTCAGGCGAGATGGAGCATCTTTAGGATAGAACCTTTCAGCTGGAATCTCTTTATCCACTCCCCCCCCTAAATCAGTAGGGGAGAGAAGTGTAGCGGACGCTACTGCCCGATGGGCAATTCGTGCTTTCAGGATCACTGGAGAATCAGACACATTCACTCTCACAAGGGCTTGTTGTGGT